>CM046877.1:153792704-154992704 GCA_025667525.1 Glebionis coronaria
GAATGTTGTCTTCCTTAATTAGTTTAGCAGCTAATTTTTTGATTTGATCATAAGTGTGTGGAGCCGAACAAGCCATTCTAGTAGTATTTTTTTGATTTTGGGAATGAATATGATTGTTAAAATTGTTAAATGGGGGAGAGTTTATATAAAGATTAAGAAAAAAAAACACTTTTCAAATCAAACGGCTAAAAAATCTACCCAACGGATATATTTGACCAGCTTCCCTCGTCGTCAACATTTCGCATTTACGAAATTGACACGGCGAATAGGGGGGGTCGGTGTGGCGACGAGCCACGAAGAAGCTCGACGAGGGGCCGCGTCATCGCGACGAGGTACCCCTCGTCGTTACACCCTCCTCTCTCACAAACATTTTATCCATTAAATATTTTTTAAATGTTAAATTTTAATGAATACGC
Source organism: Glebionis coronaria (assembly GCA_025667525.1). Taxonomy (NCBI): domain Eukaryota; kingdom Viridiplantae; phylum Streptophyta; class Magnoliopsida; order Asterales; family Asteraceae; genus Glebionis; species Glebionis coronaria. Next base: position 153,793,121 of record CM046877.1, read on the forward strand.
ATTAAAGCACGAAGTAAATACACTAATTAATATTAAATTTTAAAATCAAAATATACCTTGTTCTTATACATATTGTACAAACCAATAAAATATATAAACATTTATGCAATTTGTAAGCCAATTTATTGATTCAAATAAACGCATTAGAACCGCGGAGAACTGATGAATCATATCATATTCTAATAATTTTTTTCAGTTAGTCAAATCATTATTGTTATTTTGTTTGCGCACAAACTTTTATTAGTGAATACTCGTAACTGCAACGCGCGAGTACCCAACTAGTATCATCTTACATAAATTTTATATGTTTCAAAATAAAGTCATAAGAAACTAAACTGTGAAAAAACAACAACAAAATTGATATTCAATCTCGTTAGACAGGATATAAAGGAGGGAAGATGTGAACGGATGATACATCTAGAGCTACAATTAAGTTAACTTTTTATCAAGCAACTTGAGTTTTATTTGATCAAATCAAACTTTTATAAATCTTAAGCTCAAAAAATAGATTGAAACATATATCAAGCTTAAACTTAAGTTTTTAATAACTCGACTCAAACTTTTATCAAGCTTTATTAAAATATGTTTTTATATAAGCAACTTACGGTTATTTGAGTATCAACTTAATTATAAGGGCTTATTTTATAAATAAATAATATATTTTAGAAAGATTTTTAACTTTGATTAAATTTATAATTTAGCTCATCTTATTTTAAATATTTTTTTATTTTTATAACTTTATTACATTTACGTGGTACTTAGTGAAATATAATATGTATAAATATTTTTTGTACTCTTTTTAATACGAATGTGTCATAATTGCGTTAACAATCATATCACGCAATGGCCTTTAGGGTCTTAATCGCATTGAATCGTAAAATGTATTTTGAAACCAAGACCATACGATTATGTTTTTTTTGTTTTATTAATGCTAAATGAATCGAATTTGGTTTTGAGTTATAGTTTTTGTTTGTTTTATTTTATACATATGTTTTTATTGATAAGTTAAATTATAATTTTTTTATACATATTCAAGCTTTTCAAATCATGCTCAAGTTTTGATCAAACCTTATTAAGGCAAACTTAACAAGCTATCAAGTTAAGCTTAAGCTTACAATTGTTTTATCAAATCAAACTCAAACTTTATAAAGCTTGAGCTCGACTTGACTCAACTGCACCCTAAATGCATAAATACATGTACTCTTATAAGGCTGAGCATTTGGACCATCGGACCGGACCAGACCAGAAAACCGAACCGGACCGGACGGAGCAAATTCGCTCCGGTCATCGGTCCGTCTTTTTGGACCATTTCGGTCCTCGGTTCGGTCGGTCCGGTCCGGTCTGAATCGGTCTTACCAAAAATTCTTTTATTTTGCCTAATTGGGACCGGACCGGACCGAATACCGTACAAGGCCGGACCGACCCGGACCGGACCATTTTGGTCCGGTCTCGGTCCGAGGTTTTGAATCAATTTGATCCTCAGTCCGGTCCGGTTTTAATCGGTCCGGTCCGGTCTGGGTCTGACGCTCAACCCTATACTCTTGTGAAAACTCGCATTTAAAGAAACTATTTCCAAATAGAACTTTTGCTAGAAAATTGAAAGTGTGAGCCTATTAAATCTATATTGTTATTTTTTATGGTGAATTATGAGTGTATTTAATGTGAATTAAATAGATTTTTTAATATAAAAGAAAAGTTAGTGTTTAAAAAATAATGTATGTTTTAACATGTGCTTAAGGGCACATATTAGAAATTTTTTAAATAATTACCATAATTAATTAAGTATTTACCTTCATCAATTTAAAGTTTTTTTTTTTAAAATGTCAAGTAAAAAAAAGTTTGCGATGACCGTTAATAAAATATGAAAAATAAAGTTCATTTTTTCTAAGACACCTCTGAAATAGCTAAAACATCATTTCTACATAATAGAGCTTTAACTGATTTACGTCATAATAAAATAAAATAAATATCCAAAACCGCAGCCATCGAAATTGGTATAAAAAACATACCTTGACGAACGTTAAGCCACCCGTAAAGGAGGGCTACTCATCCGATCAGTTGAGCCATATAGAATTTGTCCCTCTATATTTAGGAAGTTCAGTCAGTCAGACGATCAAATGAAATGAATTAAAAAGATTTGTATGTTTGATTGTTTTTCTTTATTTTTGTAAGGTATGTGTTTTGAGAAAAATAGATCAAATGAAATAGAAGGATTCATGTGTCTGAGTATTGTTTTAATTTATTTTTGTAAAGTATTCTTTTGTTGTAAGAGTGATTTTTTTAACTAACACCATTTGATCAAGTAAATAAATACACAGTATATTTTGTTGTAAATTTCTATCTTAGGAAACAATAAATACCCATTTCCCAAATTGACCAAAGCCGGTCCCCACATTTTCTTTTATATAAACCCATCTTTCCCAACCCACACTTTTTCTAAATCTCCAACTTATTATTACCCAATCCTACCCATTTCAACCCATCACCATGTCCTCATCATACCACCACCATAAACCACCACCTTCACCACCACCACCACCATCACCACCGCCTAATGTCACCACCACTCTCTACCACACCCATATCGGAATATTCGCATTAACATGGTCTAAAACGCTATTCAGCCGCTCACTTCATCTCCATCTTCTTCCATCCACCACTAATGAAGAAGATGAATCCACCATGACCAGTGCTACGAAAACCCCTTCTTTTCATATCCAGATTAAACCCTTTATTTTCTGGAACAAAACTGGGTCCAAAAAGATTAATATTTCAAACGTAAATGGTAACACGAAACAAGATTATGTTACTATTTATTATGATCTTTCTAAGGCTAAATTTGGTCCAGGCCCAGAGCCCATTTCCGGCTACTACATCGCCGGAATATTCTCCGGTCAAGTCACTCTTCTAGTCGGAGATTCACCCAAACAAGCCTTGTCCAAGACGAAATCAAACTCCCCGGAAAAGACCCAGATGACCATTCTCCGGCGAGATCATGTCGCCGGAATCTGCCATAAAAAGTACACGACGAAAGCCAGTTTTCGAGGGAAAGTGCATGAGATTTGTATAGACTGTACACGTGTGAGCACAGGGGATGATTCCAGGCTGTGTTTTAGTGTGGATGGGAAGAGGGTTTTGGTGGTGAAGCATTTGCAATGGAAGTTTAGAGGGAATGAGAGAGTTGAGATTGATGGGGTTCATATTCAGCTCTCATGGGATGTTCATAATTGGTTAAATGATTATGATAATAATATTGATACTAATGATGATTATGATTCCAATTATGCTTTGTTTATGTTTAGATTTGAAAAAAGTGGTTTTGATTATCATGAAGATGATAAATATTTGGCCCGATTAAATGGATCGGGTCACGGGTCGAGTCACGGTTCGGGTCACGGGTTGGGTATCGGGTCTAGCCCGAGGTTCGGGTCGGGGTTAGGGTTTGGGTTCGGATTTGAAATGAAGAAAATGAAAAAAGGGGTGTTGAGACGGGCGAAAAGCTCGTCGTCGAGTTCATTGTCGAGTGCGTCGTCTGGGTGTGGTTCGGTGATGGAGTGGGAGAGTGTAGAGGAGAACGAGCTGAAAGGACCGACGGGGTTTTCGTTGTTGGTTTATGCTTGGAAGAGTTGATTGTATGGCGGAAATGTTTGAGAGTAGTTTTTTTTACGCCAAGTGTACAGTGAAATTGTTTGGGTTTATTTTTTGTTTCTGGTTAATTTTTTTATTTTACCCGTTTGAGATTATTTTGTTGGGATTAGTTTGATTCTTTGATAGAGATTTTTTGTTAAGACAATTGAAATTCATTTATCAATGTAATATAAATAGATATTTTTTGCATATTTGGTTTCTATAGATGGAAATATTTGTATGTTTTTTTTTTCTGTTTTAATAATGTTCGGTTCGACTTTGGTGTATGAGTGGGAGAATATTATCGAGATATAGCTACCTATAACGAAGACATAGGGAAGGTTTGTTTTAGCTTATATAGTTTAAGCTTATTTTTGTTTATATAATATATATTTTAATTTTGTAGCTTATTTAAAAATTTATAAGTTTATATAAATAAATTTATATAAATCCGTAAGTTTAAAAATTTAAAGTTTATGAAATATAAATTGAAATATGCTTTATTTTATGTTATATAACATAAGCCATAAATTATGGCTTATTTTGAGATTAGGACTTATATAAGTTTAGTACGACAAATAAATTTATATAAGCTCATAAGTTTTCAAATAAAGCTTATAATAAGTTTTCAAATAAAGCTTATAAGTAAAAACACACACCCTCATAGAAAGAGTTAATCCGAGTAATAATATTGGTGATGATTGTAAATTGGAAAAAATATAAATGAGAAATCAATGTTTTCTATATTGGGACGATTGTTACATGTTTTAGGAGAAAAAGTTAAAATTATGTTATGTTTTGCGGCTTTGTGACACTAGCAAATCTTGGTGCTATCGGTTTGTGGCCCATGATCCCTTTAAAAGGGGAAGAAATTAGTGCCACCTAATATTATGGCGTGTAAAAAAGGCATGTAATTATTACTTTTAATTTTGCCATTTCTACTTTACTAATCAATGATAAATTGATGACTGAGTAAAGTCTTCATGAGAGTCGCCTCGTACTATTTACAAAGAAACGTGTTATTATTAGTCATTGATTAGCATATATAAGTAACTAAAAAAGAAGGGAGTAATTTGTAAGGAGAATTAAATATGAAGTTGTTTACCTTTCTGTTAAAAAAAATTACTAATATTTTTCAAATGCAAGGCGACCTGAAGCAACATCTATCAAAAAAACGATAAGTGACAAAAGTGTCTTAAGATGTATGTATCTCATTGACGCTTGTTAAAATTTTGATGAAGTTATCCCAAGTCGCTTTATTTTTTGAGGCGTTTATCACAAACACGCTTATATTGGGAGCTATTTATAGAATTTTTCATAATTAATAGGTTTTGTATATAAAGTTTGTACAACAAATGTCGAAAGATGCAAAACAATAAAATTTCATATATAGTGCAACCATGTGATACACAAATCCTCGAGACTGCCTATAGTCCTATACAATGATTAGCAATCCATTACGTAGTATAAAGTAATAATGTACTTATAACATACCTCCACAAACATGGACAGAGTAGGGAGGCGTTACTCCAAGAGCACAATGTGCGATAACTTTGTATCATAATTAAAAAGTAGTGTTATATTTAAAAAATGATGTTATCATCTTATATAGTGTTCCAAACCTACCTTCGTAGTAAGAAAAAGAAAAATATTTATCCTCCTACTTCATGTGTTTACATATCCTCTTACTTATATGATTTTGACAAATGAAATAATCAATAAATAAAATTAAGAAAGATAATGAGTGGATTACACATGTTATAATTTGATTTGGGTAGAAGAATAAGTAGTAGGATATAGTAGGAAAATTTAGCATTCCTCGTGAAAAAATGATGACATAAGAATAAAAGGTGGTATTATTAATCCACATATAGCCCACTTTATTAATTAAAAAAAATTCATCACGCTATTTTTTTGACCGGGAACAACGACATGACACAATAATGAGTGTGATGCGCCGTTATGTTTTTCAACAGGTAGGTCATAACGTGAGCTATGATACCACCGTACGGTGAGCTCTAAAAGCATAGTTTTGATTGTCTGCGCGCAGCACATGCTCAAGATTTCCTACAAGCTATCCCATACACAGGCTCGGTCAACATATGTCGCCGGTGGAATACCGCACTATCCTTAAGTATCGCCTTATGATTTCATTATTTCCGGTTGATGCCATATGCCCTATTTGTCGCAAGGCATGTTTAGATTCTTTTGGGGAACATGCGGTTTATTGTAAAGAACTTCCGGGTTTCAAGTATCAACATGATTTTGTTAGGGACGTTCTTTACGACATATGTAGGCGTGTCGGGATCTCGCCAAAAAAGAGGCACTTGTGAATTTCTTGACCGACCCGTCAGATGAAAGATCTACACTGAGACCCGCTGATGTTTTGGTTTTTGGATGGGTTGGAGGTTAACATGCATTCGTTGATTTGACAAGGGTTTCTCATCTCGTGAGGCTAGGCAGTCGAGATTTTACAGCGGGCCAGGCTGCTATAAAAGCCGCATCGTGCAAAGTGACTAAACACAAGAAAGCATGCGTTTAAAATCAACACGTGTTTATTCCTTTCGCGTTTGATACATTTGGTTTCCTTGCACCTGAGGCGGTGGAGCTATTTACGAGAATACAACGTGTTATGAATAGTAATGTTTTGACTTATAAATCCACAAACGTTGTACTTAATAGACTTGGTTTTGCTATACAAAAAGGCCAAGCGGCGCAGCTTGTTGTCCATTTGACTTCTTCTAATATATAAATTATAATTATTAATAAAATTATATTATTTGGTTTAACAGAGTATGTAAGCGTCAAGTCTTACTTTTGTTTAGGCTATGCAGTAGGCACCGAGATGAGTTACCCTTCAATCGATGCTCATACATTGTGAGAGCATCCAAGACTTAAATGTGTGTAATCGCACGCAAATAAACCTGATCATGGATAGAACTTAAAGAAAAAAAACTCGTATGTCTATTTTTTCATAGAGTATTCATTTATCTTTGATTTATTCGTGTATGTATAAAAACAGAACACTGAAAGAGTTGTTCTGGATTATCTGGCATGAGTTGTTTGTCTATGATTAGCAACATAGTATTCGTTTTCTTGGGATTCCATTTTTTCCTTGCCAAACCTCTTCTTTCCTCCGAATTATTTACGATTTTCATTGCATGTGAGCCTGTGAGGTCCTTGTTTTTATATGGCCCTCTTTTTTATATATTTCTTGCTAGATTTGTTATCAACTTGTAGAGTAAATTACATGTTTGGTTTTTAGAGGCATCGGTACGGTAAGTTCTGCGAAGTGTTTTTCTCACGGCGTGAGGCGAAAACTCGACATGCCATATTGTGTACGGTGTTTTCATGGTTTGCTCTAAGAGAGCTAGTCTAAATGGTGAGCGAAAATGTGACCTGAAAACGCGATAAGTCGTAACATGACTCGCGTTTTTGGTCACGTTTGCGTTTAAGTAATTATCGTTTTAAAAAGAAATTGTAACGGTGGAATTTTTGAAACATAAGTCTTTTTTTTTTTAATTTTCAAAATCATTTTTCAAACTTTAACCTAAATTTTTCCTATAAAACCCCTTTTAAATATATATATTTTCACACACTTTTTACAACACAAAAACACTACGATATAAATTTTGATTTTGATGATTTGTCAAAGATTTACGAATCATACAATCAACATGTTATGAAAGATTATGCACGGCCTCTTGGATGTTGGCAACAATTAGAAATGTTGGATGAGGAGGAAATCGAAAGTTTGCTTAATACGAGTCAGTCCGTTAGTCGATACTTACCACGTGAACGAGAAGAGGCGGAAGCTAAGCTTATCGGAGATTACTTTGGTGACGTCGTAACTCCGTCAAAATATCCTGAAGAAAATTTTGGATGAATGTATCTTTTGAGTTCTACGCTTTTTGAAAAAATAGTTCACAATATTACACATTACAATGCTCAGCCAATCCCCATACTTTTATTTCTTTAGATAACGTCACGATTGCACGGGTCGTTTAGGTCTTAGTGCAATTATGAAATGCAGATCCGTCGTATGCCAATGACATACGGCTTATCACCCGATGCAATTGATGATTACTTACAAGTTTTCAAACGTTGTTCTCATCAATGTTTATGGAACTTTACTAAATGCAAGTACATATTATATGTTAAAGAATATTTGAGAACTCCTTATTCTAAATATATACTACATATTTATGATTTGCACGAAAAAAACACCAGCTATCGGGAATGCTCGGTAGCATCGATTGTATGCACTGGGAATGGAAAAACTGTCCTAAAGCCTTACACTGTTAATTTAAAAGGCGTGATAAGAAGTACTCGACAATTAAGCTCGAGGCCTTTGCGGAACAACACTTAAGAATTTGGCATGCATATTTTGGGCTACCTGGGGTTAAATAACGACCTTAATGTCTTATATCTTTCACCGTTATTTGATAATCTTCTTTTGGATGAGGCTCCAGATTCTGAGTTTTTGGTAAAGAGGAGAACACATAAGCAAGGATATTATTTAGTACTCCCTCCGTCCCTAAATAAATGTTCACTTTGACTTTTTTCGGTCTTTCTTGTTTAACTTTTACCTTAAATATTTACGTTTGTGTTATATAATACTTGATGCAAAATATATGGATGGATTAGGTTTTAAATGAATTTTTCATTGATATCATTTTTATCAACTATTATATAACACAAACGTAAATATTTAAGGTCAAAGTTGAACAAGAAAGACCGTAAAAAGTCAAAGTGGACATTTATTTAGGGACGGAGGGAGTAGTATTTACCCTCAATGGTCTTCATTTGTTAAGTCGTTTACAGTTGCAACAGAGAAAAGAAAATAAAGTTTTTAAGGGTTAAAAAAAGTGAAAGAAAAGATGTTGAACGAGTGTTCGGGGTCTTACAAGGTCGATGAAAATTATTCAACAACCCGTAAGGCAATATCACATCAACACGGTTAAAAGAATCATGTATTGTTGCAACATGATATTGGAAGACCAAAAATTTGATATTAGTGAATATAAATATATGTATACACCGCATGCATCAAATATTGAACGTACTTGGGTCGAACGATGTGAGACACACCAAAAAAGAAACAAGAAACTTCGTAATAGGGTATTTCACTACGATTTTCGACACGATCTTATGGAGCATTTATGGTCCTTATTCATTGAGTTGTGTAATTTTTTTAACTATTGCAAATTTTATGTATAGTATTTTTTATGAATTTGTGAAGTTTATTTTTATTTATGAAATTTAATGTTTTTAGTGTAAAATACATTGTTTTATTGAAGGTTTCATACCTTTTTAGATTTCATAAAGTGTTTTTTCTAGTAGAGGTTTAATCGAGATTCGACCAAGGATAAATGATGATGTGTTAACGACATTACATCAAGAAAATTTGGTAACATTGTTCATTTAACATCCTCCTACTCATGTCTTCAATAGTCGTATTATTCCTTTCTATAACCCCATTCGATTATGGAGTACGGGGAGCAGATAAATTATGAGCGATTCCATTAGCATCAAAAAATGCTCCAAATTGTACATCGTTATCAAATTCTCTATCATGATCCATCCTAATAGACACAATTGGGCAACGTAGCTGATTTTTGGACTTTCCTATTAAATACTTAGAATTGATCGAAAGCTTCGGTCTTAGTAATAAAAAATTTAATCCAAGTTTATCGAGAATAGTCATCGACTATTACTAGGGTATACTGAAGAGATCCATACGAATGACTCCGTACGATGGTTGGACTGAAGAGATCCATATGAATGAGTTTCAGGCATCTAGAGGTTGACACAAGGTTTTTAGCTTTATGACTAGCATGAACTTGCTTTCCAATTTTGTAAGCATAACAAAGAATGATTGGCAAACTTAAGTTTAGGAAGATTCTTAACTATCTCCTTATATGCTAAAGATTGAATTAAATGCATATCAGTGTGATCTAATCTTTTATGCCATAGGGTAGAATTATCATCAATGGTGGCAAGACAAATATTTTCTTTTGGCTCGTTTCCTATTTTAATCACATATAAGCCATTTTTCTTAATTCCTTTACCTATGACTTGACCATCTTTAATGATATTCGCTATTAAACTCCGAGAAGATTAATTTACACTAATTATCACATATTTGACCAATACTTAGCTAGTTAAAACCTAAGTTATCTTACATGCTTAACATTTTCAATAGTCAGGGAGATAAGAGAGACCGTTTTCTATGAAGTTTACTAGCAAATTTAACGTCGCCACCACTGTAAGCTTTGTATGTTGAGAAGAGATTTTGATTACATGTCATGTTTGTAGAATAAAGACTATCTTTAATACACTCGTCGGGTTCCAAATGAATTCCTAAGCATATCTAGTTAATCATACACCAATTTAAACATTTTGTCCCCAATATCTCATGGTTCCAAAGGTGTTGGTTCTAAACATCCTTTAAATTTGTTGCATTTGATTCGGATGTATAAATGAAGGGCAAATTTCCCATGGTGTGTAACATTGTTGTAAAAATTATTCCAAGTAACGAGATAATTTATTTGTTCACTATTTCTTTTTGATTGAGGTGTTTTTGACCTTGACCTTGAATTTTTATTATTCATATGTAGTGGAGTTTTAGACCTATTGTTTGGTTTGGACCAACCGACAACAGGTTTCAAAAGGATGTGTAGAATTTACCAATTTCCTTTTTATCTAGAATGGCTAATTTGACTTTATTAATTACTAAGCGTTTTGGTCCTTTGCCTAAAATTTGATTTTTTAGAAAAGTTTTGTTCATCAATTTGTGTCTCATCCAAGGCGGTTCCATATTGATAAAGAACCGCCCCATTCTTTATGGAATCTTCCATAGTAGGGCTTTTTTTGTCCTTAACAAATTTTACATGTTTAATCCCACTTGTTGAAGCTTCACCAAATTTAAATCCTAAATCTAATTTTTCACACGAGGGTTTTTAGTTTTTGGTTACTCAACATATCTTTAAGAGCATGAGTATTTTTCTCAAATTTTGTTAGCTAAATAGTTTCCTCTTTGATTTTCTCATTTTTGACTTTGATGCTAACACAAGTAGTAAATCCCAAGTCTATTTCTCTATTTCTTTCGAGTTTAGATAATTTATCTTTCAACTCACTAATGTCATTTTCTTTTCAAGCTACTTCTAGTGTGTTGAAGTGACTTATTCTTTTCTATGATTTTTTAAAACCAATTTGCATAGGTGATCATATTGGGAATCGAGTTATCAATCATCTATTGAGAAAGTATCATTACTATAGTATTCGATTTTGACACTTTTCTTGCTTATTATCGTTTACACATTCCAGAGCACCATCGTTCGAAGAACCGCCAACAAACACCGTTTGATTCTTGTAACTAGGAGGCTTTGGAAATTCATAGATGAGATTATTCGAGTCACCGCATCTATAAAACTTCCTTTCATTCTTACCTTTCTTATTAAAGCAATTACTTTGAAATCGACTTTTTGTTGTTGCTTGGTTTTCTAACATATCTACCTTTTTTTGAAGAATTTCTTGAAATCGTTAACGACCATAACATACTCTTCATCTTTACTACCGAAGGTTGAGCATTCATCATCACTAGATTCCTTCATGGCTTTCAAAGCGAAAAATTCCTTTTACTTTTACTTTAGACAATTTCAGAATCCTTCAAGATGATAATTTCGTTAAATTTTAAATTCCAGATAAGTTCATAAATAGATAATGAAATCAAATCCTTTTACTCTTCGAAAACCGTGACTCTAGCTCTCCATTTTGGATTCAATGCTCTTAAAAACTTCCTCACATTATTCTTACTAGAAAAACCTTCATCAAGAGCCTTCAAACTAGGAATAATAGTATTAAACCTAGCAAAATCACTATATATAGATTCCATTTCCGAAATAACGAATTGGTCATATTGTTGAATGAGAGGGTCGATCTTGCTTTGTTTGACATAACTATTATCTTAGTGAGTTATTAAAAGTGTTTTCCAATTTTTTTTTATCGTTTTGCATATAAAATTTATTTTATACTCCTTATTAGGCAGAGCATTGTAAATTACCATTTTTGTTTTATTATTTTTGCAAGTCTTTTTCGTATCATCGTTTTGTTTTTCAAAGAAAACTATTTCACTCTTTTTCGTTTCAGCATTATATTGAATATAAAATCATCATCGATAATAACGTGCCAAAGATTAAGATATTTTGATTACATATAAGTGTCGAATCTATTTTTTCAATATATAAAACCGCTAGTTTCAAAAAGAGGTAGTCTTTGCATAAATTATCTATCTAGATATTTATCGAAATGGATAGATCGATAAAAGATTTAAAATACAATATATTTTAAAAACCTCGATCGAATTTTGCTCTTGATACCAATTATAGAATTTAAAAGGGAGAATGTATAGTTTTACAAATTAAATGTTTGGTTTCAAAAATTCTTTTAAAAACTTATATTCGTTATTGTGCAAAATCAATCAATCGACAATATGAACAACAACACAATAATAATAATTAAAATCACAAAGTAAGCAATGGATAAGAAAATAAAATGGAAGAAATGATCAAACCGAAAGTCTAAGATTTATAGCGGTTCAGCTACGAAGCTATATCTTTTCTCTACCCCACTTCACGAGTATCTTACTCGAGATTTCACTATGCCAACAAGCTCCATTAAAGGTGAAGAAAACCATACACGTTGCTTATACCTTTACCAAAACTAAGCAATATATCGAGTTCTAATCTTAGCTACAAGCCTAGAACGAATCTAATGCACAATATACCTTGACTACCTAAGTATCAAGCACAATACATACAACACTTCCAAGTCACCACAACACTTAGATCTACACAACAATACAAGAATGAATGAATAAATGATATGGATCTTTAAAAAGATATTTTCTTGATTCTTGGAAACTAAGACTTGACAAGGATGTAAGTGTTCTTATTTTGCACTTGAGGTGGAAAAAATGAGAGAGATGGTTCACTTGTTAAATAAGATTAATCAAGCAAATGATCAACGATTAAGAATAGATTAACAAGGGATTTGTTTTCTAAAAAAGAGTGTGTAAACTGATAATTTTGGATTTGAGATGATATTGTATTTATAGGCAGAGAAGGAGGAACGGAGTCTAGGGACATTTCCTTATACCCAGAGTCAGTTAACTATCGATAGAGAACCGTCCCTATACGAAACCTTCCTTAGGGGGACACTTACCTTTTTGTCATTTTATGAGAAGTTTATATGGTTCTTATTGGAGCTGTTATGTGGGGGCGAGAGACCGGATGTCAAACTTTTATAGTTAATTAAACATTTTCTTAAAATAAAAGTAACTTTGTAAAAATGTTTTGTCACATTTTATTAAATATGAGTTTCAGGTCAAAGTTTTTAATCTTTGACCATCTAACAAGATTGATGGATTGTTTGTTCGTACTCTAAGTGATTAAAGATGAAATGAATATCTACGATTAATATTTCATTTATGTTTATTTTTAACAATTGGATAGTTTTATATTTTGTCGTTATCATAACATAAAGAGATCGAAAAGTGTGAATAACATTTTTAGGCATTACTTGCATTTACAGGGTCCCTAATAATATCCTGAATGGTGATTGAAAAACCCAGATTATGAGTTACATTTATATAGCCATGGACAAGGTCAAAGACATCGATGAAGTGCAAATGGTAATACTTTTAGGGTAATTTACTCCGTTATTTTATGCATTTTGTGTTATTTATTTTTATCATACTATTATAATGTTTATGTTAATTGCTTTATTTCACAGAAGCTACAATATCCAATTTTTTTATTATTTTTCTTATTATAATATTAGGTTTTGGCGGGAATTTGTTTTAACCACACGTCTTTCTCCCATTAATGTTACAACTTATATGTTGTGTATATGTGTCTTCCACTGATAACTTCATTCTCAATTTCTCACACCAAAAAACCACATTCTTCAAAACCTTTACCAGATGCACCACCCCCAAAAATTTTACCAAATCCACTAAGCCTCAAATTTAATCTACATCACTACCACCTCAAATAAGCATGTTAAAAGCTTTAGAAAGTAGTTGTGTTCGAGTGACAGCGGGATTTTGTGTTTGAATACGAATACACAAGATATAATGGTTAGTCAAATAGTAAGAAATCGGGTTCTCATTTTCGTTTTTCAACCAAAATCGTAACTTACTTGATGTGTTGTTTTGTAGTTATATGGAGGTGGTTATACAATTTTTGAGATTCTTATGTGTTCATGTTCCCATGTAGGTAAGATAATCTTTTTGATTCATTTTGTTACATGGGGTTTACGTATAATTGCTTTCTTTTATAGAGTTTTCATCTTCTCTTGATCATAAAGTTTTGATCTTTTTATGTTTTGTTATGTAATTCAGTTGTTAATAATCCCTAAAACACAAACTATGATTTGGTTTAAAATTTAGATTTTAAAATAAAGATGAGTTTTAAATTATATTAATTATATTGAGAGAATTAGGGGTGGAGTTTGGTGGTTTGACCGAAAAATGTTAATTTCTTTATGTCGAATACAAAGTGTTTGATAAAATGTTTTAATGACAGGTCACGAAACACTTGTGTAACTCGAGAGGAGGGATGTAGGTCATTGATTGGTGCAAGAAAAAATGGAGAAGAGTTGGGGATAAATTATATTCCATTATAAGTGAGAAGCGTTTATTCTATCATATTTAGGTGCACCATATCATTTCTAGGCTCTAAACAAGTAGATATAGGTGGGATTGTGTAAGAGGGTGTTCGGTTCGGCTTATATATCCGACTTATGCCTTATTTTGTTTCCTGCTTATGCTTCATAAGCTCATTTTTTTAGCTCATTCTAAAACTTTTCGGTTTATATAAGTTTATTATGTCATAGTGAACCTACATAAACCTAAAATCTTTAGAATAAGCCACATAAAGTGAGTTTTTGATTCTAAAAATTTGAATGTGGCTGGAGTTCTTAATTCATAGAGATACATATTATTTTGTTTTATTGGTTTTTAAACTGAAAAACTATTCTGTATTAGTTTTTGATACCGTATCTTGCAATGGTTGTTCATTTTTTCGGATAAGCGACCTTTTCATGTCTACTTGTTTCAGAGTTAAGAATTGGCATACGATTCATTCCATTGTATAACACAAAAAGGATAAAAGTGCAAGTTCATACATTGATGGCTTTATCTTTTGTAAGCTTTTCTTATTAATCTACACTATAGCATTTTTACGTAAGGAGTCTGGTATTTGATAGTGTGCTTCCTAAATCTAATGTTGTGGAAATTTTATCACTTCACGAACATAATTGTCTAACTTAAGACTTTTCTTATACAAGAAAATGTGAGGATCGACGCTTAACTTTTACTATTTTTTGTTGTCGCAAGATCAACCTGCAATATATATGACTCATCTTCCTGAATTTTTTAATGTAGGCCTGTTCTGGCCGCAATAAGCATATTTTCTGATAGAATTGCAGGTTAGAATTGCAAGACATGCGGCTCCTCATTTTCTGGGTAATTTTAATTTTTAAACATGTATGCACAACTATTACTTTAAACTATAATGCACACCATTTTTATGTGACCGACTTTTCATTTTTATAGCATTAGTTGTGCCTATGTGTGTAGTGGAGTTTTTATATAGCTCAGGAAACTAGGTGTATGAATGTAGGGTATCTTAGTTCTGAATCAATTGCAGCGTTTAGTTTAGTGCCTATCACACTAAAGTACAAGGTAACAATCTTTCAAAAAGGTGCTTGCATACCATTTTTTAGCTTCCGTTTACTCTCCCGTTATTTATAGATATGTATATTGTTAGACAGTCACAAGAAGTTAGACGCCTTGCAAGACCTCTCATTTTATCTTTTAAATATCAATGATTCATGTCCCATAATCCCTTTACAATCCCATAATAATCATTGTTATATAACTAACCACTTAATCAATCAGCTCTTGCGTCAAACAAGAGCAGATTCGCCTGCACTTCACTAAAGTGTTGCATACTAGAACATCAACCATAGCTGCAAATCTTGACAAACTCCAATAACAATGTCAACACCATCCTTTAATTTCACGAATCTAAGCTCCAGGTAATACAAATTTCTTTTAATCATATACTTGTGTAACCGAGGTTTATTGTATATATGTACGCATAAGTCAAAACTTTCTTTGTCATATAAATTTATATTGCTAATATGATTACATTTGGTACTATAAGATTTTATTAATCACATGAATGGTTTTACGATAAGTCGCTTTATTATCCCGAGCAGGAAAGATGGGCCTAATGCGTGGATAGCGGATTATTTTGATGTAATGGCGTCAACGTGTACCGCGGATTGATGACAACGATGCTTGTTTTTCCAGATGAAATGGATCGACTTGTGCATTTAATAAAAAAAATTTATAGGCGACATATCTTACTATTGATCAATTATACATAGGACTGAACAATAACGGAGAAGATCTAGGCATGTCATTGTAAATGCAAAAGGGTCTTGCAGGAAGGTTCATCGGGTTCTCTATCATCTCTGGCATCCCGATTTCACCCCAAGTCTTATTTTTGAATCGCTATTTTGAGATTTATAAGTGATTAGTGAAATCTTTTAGGTGATAATGAATACATGAAGAGACTTTCAGGTGCTTATTGACATCTATGTTTACTTTACTTGACATGATAAAGACCCACATTGTGCTCTATTACAACACCATTCTATACATATTCATAAAGTGGTACTAGCCGGATACCCGCACAATGTGGCGGGTACCTTATAATTATATTTTGCAGCCTGCAATTGTTATTTGATTCGTTGGTAATGAAGTGACATGGCCACAAGATACACATATTTTTGTAGAAATAACACGTAAGAGTTGAGGGGTGGAAGTGAGTATATATCACAAAGAATAAAAAACATTATGTCTGAAGGTTACGTATGAAATAGATATCTAAAGTTGTACAAAAGATCCTATTTAAAAAGGGTATGGTAGCCATATTACTGGGAAAAAACAATAACAATTTTAAGAAAAAACACATATGGAAGAAAATCCCACAATCATAAACACAAAATCATTCCTTTTCTATCAAAGAATAATCACCATCACAAAGACACACATACAATATTACCCTTAATTTTCCAAAACATTAACCCATGATAAAAAAGTCCAAACAACCTTACAGCAATACTAACATTTACAGATCTAACAAACCACCCAATACATCTGGGGTTTAAAAAGGCGTCGTTGCAAATACATATAAATTAAATCTATATCTTATATCGTTAGATCTGCTAAACCAAGAAACTACCATTATGTTAGCCGTATATTTTATATAGTCGTACAAGAATGTAATAGGTCATCTTAGTCGTTATTGGTCTTGTATTGTAATAGGATAGTCGGGAAAACCGGGCTTGGTATATAAGCTAATATTGTATAAGTTAGGGGCGTAAGCCCAAGCAAAGCCAAGCCCGACCCATGAACAAGCCCACTAAGGCCTTATGGCCGTGGCATATAAATACCCTCTTCCATGTGTGGAAGAGGGTGTTGGTTAACATTTGTTTCTCTCTCTAAAAGTGTTTAATCATCCATAATCTCTCTTAATTTCTCTCTCTACTTTTCTACTCTTTATCTCTCTAAATATCATCTTATATTGTGTCATGGATTGAAGTGGGATTAACATTTGGTATCAAGAGCCTATAGTGGATAGGTGATTGAAGATTCGTGGTTCATGTTCTTATTGATTTCATAAGGTATTTGATCCATAATCCTTGATCCAAATTTTTTTTTGTGTTTTTTTATGGTTTACTTTTGATACAAATCAGCTACATAGTTGTGGTAGAGATTTGGAGTTGTTTATTTGGGTAAAAACACAAAATTTTTGGGTTTTTGGATCAAATTTTGGCTTAAAGTTACGTTTTTACAAGATTTTTCCGAGAAAAGAGGATATCGATCAAGGGTTTTGGTTTTTCTGAAAAAGTGAATTTTCTGAAAAACTAGTTATTCCGAAGAAGTTAGTTCTCTGAAAACATCCAAATTCCGAAAAAGTAGTTATTCCGAAGAAGTTAGTTTTCTGAAAACATCCATATTCCAAAGAAAATTCCGAAGAAGTTGTTTTTTCTGAAAACCTCAATATTTCGAAGAAAATTCCGAAGAAGTGAAAATTCCGAAAAAGAGCCTTTTCCGAAGATTATTCCGAAGAAAGGATTTTCCGAAGATTTTTCCGAAGAAGTGTGTTTTCCGAAGTTTTTTTTCGAAGAAAGGATTTTTCCGAAGATTTTTCAGAAGAAAGGATTTTTCTGAAGATTATTCCGAAGAAAGGATTATTCCGAAGATTATTGCGAAAAAGTCAAGTATTCCGAAAATATCCATTTTTCTGAAAAAGTCAATTTTTCCGAAAATCTTCAATTCTCTGAAAAGGTCATAATTCCAAAGATACTCATTATTCCGAAGATACACTTTTTTCTGAAAAAGTGAAAATTTTTAACACGTGTGTTTTTTTGGCCTTAGAATTTTTGGTTTCTAGAGAGACAATTCTTAGGGGTTTTGAACATCTTTTCTCAACAACATCAACCACACCTCATCACAACACATCCACTAAGATCTTAATCCATTCACAATCATTGACAATGTCCAACAACAATATCAGCAATGCGACTGCAAATCAAATTCGTTTAGAACAAGGTGGCAATGGAAATCCACCTGTGCTCACTGCCGGTTGCTATGTTCAATGGAGATCTCGCTTTCTCAGATTTCTCGATGGAAAAGAGAACCGAACGGCTCTTCGTCACTGCCTTGAGAACCCACCTCTAGTTTTCGAATTCAGACCCATTACCACACAAGCAGAGGATGGTACTTCATCAACTATACGAGCTATGGAAGATTTTGACACATGTTCTGCTGAGAAAAAGAAACTCCTCCAAGCTACAGCTGATGTTGTAAACTTTATACTCACTGGAATTGATAACGATATCTATTCCACAGTTGATGCATGTCCTAATGCTATGGAAATGTGGAATGCAATTCATCGATTGAAGCAAGGTGAGTCAATCAATGTTCAAGATCTCGAGACTAATCTACTTTGGGAGTTTGGAAAATTCACATCTGAAGATGGTGAATCCATTGATTCATATTACTCGAGATTCTACAAAATGATGAATGAGCTTGTTAGAAACCGATGCACCATCTCCAATCATCATGCCAATGTTCAGTTTCCACTTCAACTCAAACCGGAATGGCAAAGGTTTGTGACTTTGGTTAAACAAAGGGAAGATATCAAGACCATCTCCTATCACAAACTTTATGATATCCTGAAACAACATCAGAATGAAGTGAATGAACTAAGGGCTGAAAAGGCAGAACGGTCTGCTAACTCTATTGCTTTTGTGGCTACTACTTCAACAAAACCCGTACACCGTCAACAACCACCTACTCATTCCTCAAAGTCATTAAGCTCATCCACCAAACCTCCAGCTACTGTTAAAAAGGCTAAAGCAATTGTCCCCACTCCACCTCCAAAGTATGACACCGAGTCAGATGGAGACAGTGATGATGAACAAACTTCAAGGGACAAGAAGATTGAAGAACTCATGTCTCTACTCACCACAACCTATAAGAAGATCTACAAACCTACCAACAACAACCTCAGATCATCATCCAATGCTCGATATAAGGAAGTTGATCATGCACCTAGGTATGATCGTGAGGCTAGGTATGATAATCAGAGGATGCCGAATCAAGTTGGGGCTAGAGAAACTGTAGGCACTCCGGTTGTGCAGAAGACTGGGATTCAATGCTTCAATTGCAAGGATTTTGGGCACATGGCTAGGGAATGCAAGAAGCCAAAACGGGTTAAGGATTCGGGATATCACAAGGAAAAGATGTTGTTGTGTAAGAAAGAAGAAGCAGGAATTCCACTCACAGCAGATGAAGTTGACTGGCGTGATGACACTGATGATGAATCCGATGATCAAGAGTTGGAGGCACATTATGTGTACATGGCAAAGATTCAAGAAGTGATCCCAGAGACTGATGATACTTCTGGACCCATCTATGATTCTGAGCCACTTGATAAGGTACCATCACATGATAACTATAATGTGTTTGCTAATGAACGACGTCATCCTGAGCAACCCGAAAGCATCAATGACACATATGTAATGGACACGGAGGATAGCAATATCTCTACGGATTCACAACATATGTGTAATGATGACGGAAAAGCTGTTCAGGATACTGACTCGGATGAGGACCGTGATTTGCTTGCGTCTATTATTGATTCTTTAAAACATGAAATTGAGGAAAACAAAGAGGCTAATAAACGTTTGAAGCAAGCAAACACATCCTTAGCCGAGGAGATAGACAGGCTTAAAGAGTATGATTATGTAAAAGAAGTTGATCGACGGGTTGCGATAGCTAATGGTTTGGTATATGAACGTAAGGTGCTCAATGAACAATATTGTTCTGAAGTAACACACGAAATTCATATGTCAAAACAAAAGATATTGGACCTTGAAGAACAACTGCTGCTACATAAACTCCAAATTACTGAATTAGAGTCGGTTAACAAAGAACAAACTGAGCTTTATAAAATTCGTGAAGAAAAGGATATTGAAAAAATTCTTGCTTTGGAAAAGAGAGTCGACACGTTAAATAACATTGTTTACAAAATGGGTCAGTCTATTCAAACCATGAATATGCTCAATAGAAATATGAAAACGAGTTTTGTCAAGCCTGAATATCTCAAGAAAGTTCAAAGTACCAAGCCTGCTCTTTATGATATCGGTTGTTATGTTGATAATCTTGCTCTTATGCTTTCCCCTGACTGCGACGAAATCATTCGTCAACAAGAAGAAAGTCGATCAAACTTAAGTGATTTAATAAACCTTTCTGATTCAGATAATTATATTAAGTTTGTTCCTCAAAAAGAACTTTCCAAAGAACAAAAGATGTACAATAGTGTTCCACCACCAAGTGATGAACCCCAAAAGAAAGTTTCTTTAAAAAGGAGTTTCAAAAAGCAATCAATTTTGTTAGAAAAACAAATTTCGGATGAAAAACGAAAATGGGATGAAAAAAGTAAAAGTGTTCAGCAATTTGAGTTTATAAAACAAGGGGTTTTAAATTTGTACAAAGGTGTCGTCGACTATGAAAAATTTTCTAGGGATACCATTTGGAATATTAAACCTAACCCACAAGTAGAAGTCGTCATTCAACAATGCATTGTTCCAACCATTGATGATCTTTCAAAAAATGTTGAAATGTTTTATAATGCTCTCACTGCGGAAATGTTAACTGATTTAAGATATGTCAAATCTCTTGAAGATGAAGTTGATTTTCTTCAAATTAAATTAAAGACACAAGAACACCAACGTTCTAACGAAATTGATCGACTTTCTAAGGAATACTTTTATGCTGACCATATGAATGCTATACTTGGTGTGTATACCGATCTTGATCAATATTGTCATGTAGCATGTCTAGTGTCAGAATCGAACGAGAAATGTCGCAATCTTGAAGTAGAGCTTTCGAAACAAATTCAGTCATATAACAAACTTTCGAAAAGTTTTTCCCAACTTGAGAAACACTCTATTTCTCTTGAACTTGCTTTACAAAAAGGTGATAAAACTCCCAATCATAAAAAGTATCAAGAAATAGCAGCTTCTTCGTTTCGAGAATTAAATGAAAAAGGTTTCGAAATAAATGATTTGAAAGCTCAGCTACAAGAAAGGGACATAGCCATCAGTGAGTTACAAAAACTCATTGAGAAAATGAAAGGAAAGTCTGAATTGGGTAAACCATCCGTCGTTCGTCAACCGAATGCGGTTAAATGCCCTAAATCATCTATTTTGGGCAAACCCCCACAGACTTTGCCTAAGCTAGGAACTGATAAGAGCACAAATGTGATAGCACCTGGAATGTATAAGATGAACACTAGGTCCACTCAAACTGGAACATCGCGGTTACCTCAGAATACTTGGAAAACTAATCAACGTGTGTCTTCTTCTACAGGAGTAACTCCCACTACTAGCGTTAGCGGACCACAGCTTAAGAGCACTAGAATTAAAGATAGAGTCATGCCTAACAATAGTCAAGGGAAGAAGAAGGAAGTAGAAGATCACCGTAGGAATTTTAAGTTTTCTAAGAATAAAACGTCTGTAACTGCATGTAATGACAGTTTGAATGTTAAGACTTCGAATGTTGAATTTGTTTGTGTTAAATGTGGAAAATGTGTTTACTTTCAATCATGATGCTTGTGCTTTTAATCATAATGGCGTGAATGCTAGAACTAGGAAGCCTATTCTTGTGACCACTAGTACTAGAAAACCCACAAAAACTTTGAACCAATCCACTGCTCAACCACTTAAGAAGCTAAGTGCGTTAGAATCCACTACTCTACGTAAACAAAAAATGTTAAAGAAGCTTTATGAGAACATGAGTAGGACATGTAAACAGGGGTACTCAAGATTTACACCACCTGGATACAAATGGGTACCTAAGACAACCACTATTCTAATTGGGTCTATGAATGTTAGTTTGCCTTTTGAATCTATGTCTACTAATATTTTGGAACCCACTTCTATCAAGGGCTCCCATTTATCAAACTCTACATTTTCTTCTGATGCTTATGCAGCTCGTCGAGATCATTCTGTTCATAATGGACTCTGGGTGCACAAAGCACACGACGGGCAATCTAAAACTTCTAATTAACTTCGTGGAGAAGTTTCTGGGTACGGTACGGTTTGGAAATGATCAGTTTGCACCGATACTCGGATATGGAGACTTGGTTCAAGGGAATATCACTATAAAATGGGTTTATTACGTCGAGGGACTGAATCACAATTTATTCTCGGTTGGTCAATTTTGTGATGCGGATTTGGAAGTGGCTTTACGGAAATCTACTTGCTATGTTAGAGACTACGATGGGAATGCCCTTCTTACAGGTTCTCGTGGTTCTGATCTCTACACAGTAACTCTTCAAGACACATCTTCAACAAATCCAATTTGCTTAATGGCTAAAGCTTCATCATCTCAAGCATGGTTATGGCATCAACGATTTTCACATCTCAACTTTGACACCATCAACTTGCTTTCGAAAAATGATATTGTGACCGGTCTCCCAAAGTTAAAATTCGTCAAAGACCATCTTTGTTCTTCTTGTGAGTTGGGAAAAGCAAAACGGAAGTCTTTCAAATCAAAGACTACCTCAAGCTCAAAAGGACGATTGGAACTTCTACGCATGGATTTATGTGGTCCCATGCGTGTAGAGAGTATTAACGAGAAAAAGTATATTCTCGTGATTGTTGATGATTACTCGAGATACACATGGACTTTCTTCTTAAGGTCCAAAGATGAAACACCAGAGGTTCTCAAAAAATTTCTCAAGATGATACAACGCAATCTTCAAGCTCAAGTCTTAACCGTAAGAACGGATAGGGGTACTGAATTTTTGAACAAGAATTTGCAATCTTACTTTTAAGAAGAAGGCATCGAACATCAAACGTCTATTGCTCGAACTCCTGAACAAAACGACGTTGTCGAAAGACGGAACCGCACCTTGGTTGAGGCAGCTCGAACAATGCTTTCTGCTTCAAGATTACCCCTATTCTTCTGGGCTGAAGCAATTGCTACTGCCTGTTATACTCAAAATCGTTCTCTCGTCATCCCAAGACATGAAAAGACACCTTACCACATCATCAATGGCAGGAAACCTACAGTTAAATTCTTTCACGTATTTGGATCTTTATGCTACATTCTTAAAGACGGTGAAAATCTCGACAAGATGAAAGAAACAGGTGTTGCATGTATTTTTGTGGGGTATGCTACATTGTCGAAAGGATATCGAGTTTACAACAAGAAAACAAAGATTATTATAGAAACAATTCATGTGAACTTTGACGAATTGCCACAAATGGTACTTGAACACAACAGCTCAAGTCCCGCACCTCATTGTCAGCATTGACACCTACACAAAACAGTGTACGTCCCGTGCAAGAATGTCAAGAAAGTACTCCTACAACAGACTTGACGGAGACAACACAAATGAATGAGTTGGTTGATTTATATGATCCAATGTTTGAAGAATATTACTATGGAAACAATCAAGTTGTGTCAAAGCCTTCCGCTGTCAATACTGCTGATGAACCCGAACCAAGTTCACAAGACACAACTGCTTCTACTTCAGCAACCGTTGCTCAAGAGACTATTCCATTAGATACTCAACAAACTCAAGAAACTGTCATACAACCAACATCACCAACCGTCAATGCTGAAGGAGGAAACAACAATCAAGCAGTCGATGCACAACCAGACGAAGAAGAATTTATCAATCCGTTCGGTACACCGGTACACGAAGTCGGAGAGTCTTTTACTCAACATGTTGATCCGTCCAACATGCATACATTCTACCAAAGATATTCATCCACTCACCATTGGACTCGTGATCATCCATTGGAGCAAGTAATTGGAAATCCTTCACAACCGGTTCGAACACGCAAACAACTCAACACCGATGGCGATGTATGTATGTATGCACTCAAACAAGCCATGACTGATCATGCGTGGATTGAATCAATGCAAGACGAAATTCATCAGTTTGAACATCTAAATGTTTGGGAACTAGTTGACAGACCTTATGGAATTTCGCTTTTAGATTTCAAATGGATCTGGAAAAACAAACTGGATGAAGAACAAACCATCATCAAAAACAAATCTCGTCTTGTGGTTAATGGGTATCGTCAACAAGAAGGGATAGATTTCGATGAATCATTCGCTCCAGTTGCTCGATTGGAAGCTGTCAGGATATTCCTTGCTTATGCTGCACATAAGGGCTTCACGGTTTTTCAGATGGACGTTAAAACTGCTTTTCTCAACGGTCATTTGAAGGAAGAAGTGTATGTGAATCAGCCGGAAGGATTCATCGATCCTCATCACCCTGACAAAGTCTATCGTCTCAAGAAGGCTGTATATGGACTTAAACAAGCTCCCAGGGCATGGTACGTAGAGCTATCCAACTTCTTGGTCTCGAAAGGATTCTCCAAAGGTTCTATTGATCCTACTCTTTTTATTAATAAATATGGGGATGACATACTGTTGGTGCAAGTTTATGTTGATGACATTATTTTTGGTTCTACGAACCCAAAACTTTCAAAACGTTTTGAAAAATAAATGCATAGCAGATTTGAAATGTCAATGATGGGGGAGCTAAAATTCTTTTTAGGCCTCCAGATTCATCAATCCCCACGTGGTATCTTCATAAACCAAGCTAAGTATGCTCAAGAGATACTTAAAAAGCATGGTATGACCTCATGTGCTCGCGTTGGTACACCATTGTCGACCACATCCCTAGACGATGACTTGTACTCATATCCCGTAGATCAAACGCGATATCGCAATATGATCGGGTCACTTATGTACCTTACAGCCAGCAAGCCTGATATTCATTATGCCACATGCTATTGTGCACGATATCAAGCCAGACCTACTCAAAAGCACCTCAAAGAGGTTAAACGGATCTTTTGGTACCTTAAGAATACCATTCACATGAGACTCTGGTATCCGAAGGGAACCGGTTTTCATCTAACATCTTTTCCAGATTCTGATCACGCAGGTTGCCTTGATAGTCGAAAAAGCACTTCTGGTAGCGTACAATTTATAGGGGAAGACAAACTTGTAAGCTGGTCGTCAAAGAAGCAGGATTGCACTTCGCTCTCATCAGCTGAAGCAGAATATGTGGCTCTATCCGCGTGTTGTGCTCAAGTCCTCTGGATGAGAACTCAACTCACGGATTATGGCTTTCACTTTGATAAAATACATATGTATTGTGACTCAAAGTCGGCCATAGCCATTTCTTGTAATCCGGTTCAACACTCCCGTACCAAGCACATCGCAGTCAGATATCACTTCATCAAGGAACAAGTGGAACGTGGTATCGTGGAATTATACTTTGTCAGAACTGAGTACCAGATAGCTGACTTGTTTACAAAAGCCCTATCTCAAAATAGGTTTCAGTATCTCGTTGGCCGTCTTGGTATGAAGTATATGACTCCCGAAGACTTGGAGGTTTTGGCAAATGAAGCTGCTTGATTTTTCTCTAATAATGACTTCTAAGCGCATCACAGCTTAGGACTCGGACCTCAACTAAGGAAAGTTTATCTCGGACGATAACTTATCCTTCTCAGCGAGAAATTCATATTTCTCGGTCATTAGCTTCTTATAAAAACATTCAAAGTTTTTAAGTTCATGAAAACCGACTTCTAAGTAAATTTCAGCTTAGAACTCGTACTTCCACTTCAGGAAAGTTTATCACGAATGATAACTTATCCTCCACAACGGGAATTTAATTTTTCTCGGTCATGAGCTAGTCAGAAAACATTCAAAGTTTTGAGCTCATGTAAATTGGAATTTATTTTAAAACCGTTAAACACAATTTTTCAAGAATTTCTCAAAAAGATTTTTCTAAATCTTTCAAAATTGTGTGTTCAACACTCCCTTCCTCATATATGGTTTTCATATCTCAAAATTGTCATATGTTATTTTGATCAATTTTTGAGGGGGAGCGTTTTAAAATCAAGCCTTTTAATGTTGTTGGGTACATCTCTAACATTGTCATATTTTATGTATCCAACACATTCCGAAAATGATATTAAATCTGTCATATATATTATCGGTAAAGGCATCTCAACTCCGTACCTTAACATATATTGTGGTGTTGTTTTACTAAAATTTTGTCTCAAGACACACATATATTGTTGAGGGGGAGCGACCCGACTGAAAATGTTCCATGATTCATGCGTGCACACATGTTTCTCTCCCGTCGATTTTTAGAAAATTGTCATATTTTAATCAATTGGTATCTCTAATATTCTGTTTTTATGTAATATATCGCAACATGTGATCTTAAAGACTCAAGTGCAACTCTTTCCTTCACATGCTAAACTATTTCGTATATCGATGCATGTGTGTAAGGGGAGCTTTTCGAAAATATAAAACTTTCAAAGTGTTAAAAGTTTTGATTTTTATCAAGCACTTTGAATGGTTTTCAATGGTTTTATGGTTACGATCTTTACCTAAAACAACCTACTATCCACGACGGAACGATGGAGTCAAAAGGTGGTTTAGGATAAGAAACCAAGTCCTATGATCCAACCAGAACCGGAGGGATCTACCCAAGGACATTCCATAGCTAGAAATAGTTTCCCTTAGGAAAGATGGAGTGGAATGAAGCTGAATGCGAACCAATTACTTAAGTTAGCACTAGAACAATCACAACAAGGTGCTAATGATGACGTATTGGTAAGCATTGATGGAGTCGAATATTCTATGCAACTTAGGTAGAAACCGGGTTAACACAATTTTTAAAGACAAGTGTCATGGACCCAGTGATGCGATGCACAACCATTCCCAGCCATTCGAGTTTCTCTCAAAAGAAACTTGTCTCATTGTCACGGAGATCAACACGTATCTATTGACTTTCTCACTCCGAGTTAGTTAATATTGAAAAGGTGGCAGTCTGCTCCAGCCTCCGATTACCAAAATGCACTTATTGAGTCTAGAGCCAAAAGAGATCAATCTATCATCTCATTAGGACACAATCGAGTCCTACGCATTATTCCAGATCGAGTGAAAGTGGAAATGCAACAAGTCTTCCGGCTTTGGAGTCTTCCTCGAGCAGTGAATCATTGGCTACGTTTAGAGCCGAAATAGCAGCCGAGAGAACGAAGCTCAGATTTATGCTCGTCTCGCATATCAAGTTACTCTATCGATTATCGATAGCGTAATATAGCCCAACACAGAGAAGGAACAGGGTCGGTAGGTAATTCATCTTCGTTTGGATAGTCGGACGGGAAGTGGTGTTTCTAGTGGCGGACGGGTGAGTAACGCGTAAGAACCTGCCCTTGGGGAGACACCTCTTTAGCTATGAGATGATTAGACTACTAGGCTCCTTGTATAACCAGCTAGGTTCATATAACTAGCCACCCTTTAGACAGAAGAATGAGGTAGAGAACATCTGAGTGATATGATTCACAATGAAGATGGAAATCCTGCTTGAGCCAACATTAAACAAGCTCATGGTAGGTAACTTGTGCGATTCTACACATATCAGACTTATGAGAACTGGAAAGCAACTAAGTTTCGATTCTTAATTGATTCAAACTTGATTCCAGGTTTCTTCGTAAAATCCGTGTGATCTTGCCAAAACATTCAGAGTGACACTCCTTAGTGCTCACAGTGACGAATGGAAATCCTTCCAGTGTCAACATCAAACAGCACTGTGGTAGGTGACTCGCAAGATTCTCTATGAATCAAGCTTGTGACAAACTGGAAAGCAACAATGGTGCGATTCTTTTAGAATCAAACTTGTTCCAGGAATTCCGAATTGACGACTCTAATCAGACGGATAATTTATCCTTATGATTCACTCTTTACGTTCGCAGTCTGCTTTGAGACGGTCGAGTAAAGAGAACTGGCTACTACCGCCGGGAAACCCTGTCAAGGAGATTCTTAATCGAATCTACCCGATCACAGGTACAATATCTAATACCGTCTAAACGGTCTTCACCGACCGGAGGTAAAATGCTACCGAGTTAGGGTGAAATGTTCAAATCCATTTTATCCGTGTCTATATATGTTGCTGCATATCAAGAAGGTGGCGTAGCTGTGTAACCGATGTCGATTCAGAAGTCACAGGAGCACAAGATGGCGATATTCAAGATACTTAAGAATGTAAGAATGTAATAGGTCATCTTGTCACCAGAGCTCAAGATGAACACTATCAAG
This sequence comes from Glebionis coronaria, assembly GCA_025667525.1. Classification (NCBI taxonomy): domain Eukaryota; kingdom Viridiplantae; phylum Streptophyta; class Magnoliopsida; order Asterales; family Asteraceae; genus Glebionis; species Glebionis coronaria. Next base: position 153,821,535 of record CM046877.1, read on the forward strand.
AATAGATTGAAGATCTCAAGCACTCAAAGTCAAATGACAAAGGCTCAAATAAAGATCACAAAAGCATGAAGGAACAAAGCCGTTACAAACAAGATCAAGACCAAGATACAAGACCAAAGCAGGAAGATCTCCTCTACAAGAATGTATTCACTCAATCATCTTATGCTTTTTAAGATGACCGATACATTGGGGGAGATTGTTAGCCGTATATTTTATATAGTCGAACAAGAATGTAATAGGTCATCTTAGTCGTTATTGGTCTTGTATTGTAATAGGATAGTCTGGAAAACCGGGCTTGGTATTTAAGCTAATATTGTATAAGTTAGGGGCGTAAACCCAAGCAAAGCCAAGCCCGGCCCATGAACAAGCCCACTAAGGCCTTATGGCCGTGGCATATAAATACCCTCTTCCATGTGTGGAAGAGGGTGTTGGTTAACATTTGTTTCTCTCTCTAAAAGTGTTTAATCATCCATAATCTCTCTTAATTTCTCTCTCTACTTTTCTACTCTTTATCTCTCTAAATATCATCTTATATTGTGTCATGGATTGAAGTGGGATTAACACATTACAAAAACGAATATCATTCATGGCGACAACGACCGTAGTTTTTTCTGGCACCTTAGAGTCGGCGACAGCAGGCGATGGTGGTAAAGAGAGAGCGAGGGTTTTGTTTACGTAGTTCTCATCTGTGTTTTTAGATTTTGTGTAACTTTATATAGTGAAAATGTAACTGTTTTGATAAAAGTGTTATAAATTGGGCAATGTTTTTATGACCTTTTACATTATGGGTCGTTACTAAATGGAGTCCACTTTGACACAATTAAATAAATAATCAGTTACAAACAAGATTTAAATTTCTAAACATTTAATTATAATTATATGTGTATATTGTTTAAGACATGAAGCTTTCTTTTAATAGAAATGTTAATGGCTGAAAATTTTAAAACTACTATAATTAGCAGGACATAAATATTTTATAAAATAGTAGAGATAGTTTCATTTCCGAAATATTTTTTTGTAATGCGAACAACCTTACTAGATCATGTGTATGTGTATTATTCTTTTGCAGAGACAATGGCCTAGAAAAGATAATTCGATGGTTGCTTGGCATGTTGATGAATTGTTCAAAAAGGCTGTTGGATTTGCTAGGGCCTTCCCTGGTAAATCATGTCTACCTCCAAATAATAAGCGCTTATGGATTTGCATGTGTTATATAAGTGGGTGTTTGAAATTACGTTTGCAACTAGATTATTTATTTATTTCATTTTGAAAATGGAGATAAGCTAAAATGAGTGTATGAATAATAAATGGAGAAAAATGTTTATTTGCGTTTTGAAGCTCCAAAATGGAGTTTTTAAAAAGTAAGCGGGGGGCTACTTATTTCATTTTTAAAATAGAGCAAAGTTAAAATTAGTTTATTTTAGTCATTTTACTTATAAAAAAATCAAATAATAAAATTTGTCAAACACTAAAAAAAACTAATTGTCTGATTACTTTGATTTCAAACAGGTTAGTGAAATCCAAACACTATTTTCTAAAATGACGTTTTCAAAATGATGATTATCTGATTAGTTATTTTCAAAATGAATAATATGTTTTTAATAAGTAATCTCAAACACCCCCTAAATTATAACACAACATCTCATTTTTTAGGTTACATGCATTTTTAAAATAGAGAAAAGTTAAAATGAGTTTATTTTAATCATTTTACTTATCAAAAAATCAAATAATCAAATTTGTCAAGCACTAAAAAAACTGATTATCTGATTATTGTGATTTCAAACAGGTTAATCAAATCCAAACACTATTTTCTAAAATGACGTTTTCAAAATTATGATTATCTTATTATTTATTTTTAAAATGAATAATATGTTTTTAATAAGTAATCTCAAACACCCTCTAAATTGTAACACAACCTCTCATTTTTTAGGTTACAGGCAGATGCATTTAAATTAATCTCAAACAACCACTTTTTAAATAGAGCTAATGACTTAAAAATGCATTTAACTTGACACTTTTTACCGTTCTATGTAGCCATCTTTTTTTTTCCTATATTATCATTAAACTTTGTGATTTCGTACATTGTGTGTACCCGGTGACCTGCTTGACTGGTTAGTAGGTTACCTTAACGATAGTTTGTCTTTTTATTACAACGTTAGTCCTTTATACTAACAGCCATTAACATAATTTGATTTTTTTTTTATTTTTAAAAATAGACGTCGTACTTTTTTTATAAAAAAAAACTTAAATTTTTTAAATTCTTTTTTTTTACATAAAGAGCGTAAATTTTTTACAAAATTTTAAACTTTTGTTATTTTTATTTTATCTAAGTTGTGTGTGTATATAAATTTTTTTAGAAATTTTTTACGAAATTTTTTTTTCTGCAAAAAAATTATTTTCCTACTTTTTGTACAAAATGATAAAGTTTTTAAAGTAAAAAGTTTTTGGAACCTGATTTTTTTATTTTGTAGAAAATGATACAATACTATTTAAAAAAAAATTTAAGTTTTCAAAACAAAAAGCCGTACTTTTTTACAAAAAAATTTGAAAATTTTGAAATTATTTTTTACAAAAAATCCTACAATTTTACAAAATTTAGAACTTTTATTTTTATTTATTTTATATAAATTGTGTGTATATATAATTTTTTTTAAAAACATTTCACGAAATAATTTATTTTTGCAAAAAAAATGTTTTTTATTTTTCTTTCAATATTTTTTGTAAAAAAATATGACATTTACTTTTAAGAACTTTAAAATTAAAAAAAAAATATGTTATTATCTGCAAAAAAAATTCAAATCTTTTTTTATATGACTTAGTTTTTTTCGTACTTTACAAATCTTTTTTTTACCTTTTAAATTTCAGTATAAAAATATTTTTGCACATCTCAAAAATGTTAATTGTTTTTCTTCTCATGTTTAACACCATCATCAAAACAAATACTAACAGTTTGACCTTTGAACAAAATCCCTCATCTGCAATTAGTTAATTCTTTTTCTTCTTTTCTATTTCTACAGATCTTGAGATCCGAAAACCAAAATCCTACAAATCTAACAAATCACAAAAACTACTTATTCATCTCTCGTCTTCAAATCTGTCGTGATTAGATCCACGAATCCTTGAATCCTTGCAAATCACAAAAATCACTCATTCATCTTTGTGTTTACATCAGATTTTCTTTCCTGATTGTGTCTCGTAATGTTGGTGAAACTAGGTCTCCTAAAGTTGAGACTTGAGAGAAACAAGATGAGAGTAAAGATAAAAAAAGTGAAACCCCAGGTCTCGTGATGTTGGAGTTATGGGTTGGTGCGACTACGGGGTATAATCAATCAATTGATGTTGGTGTTTTATGTTATCGAAGTTGTGGGTATCGATCTGGGTAAAATGATTAGTGGTTCTTATGTATATTTGTGTAGATCTTTTCAGGATTTTGGATTTTGGATTTTGGTTATGTTTGAAGATAAAGTAATTAAGCTTTGATTTCTATGTCAACTACGTAGGAAACCAAAAGGGAATGGCTCAACTTTGTGTTCAGGTTAGAACTGGTCGACAGGGTAGGCCGGTTGACCCACATGTTGTTCGTCTACTTTTGATTTTAGACCAAATATAATATAGAAAGTTGACCCATTCCTATATCGGTTATCACTTTCACTGCAATAGTAGCTGGTCAAAGAAGATATGAAACACTTGTAGTAGCAGTGATGGTTTGTGTAAGAAGGTTAATTTATGTGTTGTTTGGATATGAATCTGATGATGTTGTGTTGTGATTTTATTTGAACGTGATTTCTTTTTTGATCTGGGTAATTATATGATAAAGATATGTGCCTTTTTTTGGTTGCAGATAATATTAAGCGATGAACAACCAGCCGTTAATAAAAGGACTAATATTGTAATAAAAATCTAACTGTTGTTAATGTTTACCTGCTAGAGCAAGTCAAACAAGTAACCAGTACATACAATGTACGAAATCACAAAGTTTAATAATAATATAGGAAAAAAAAAGATTGCTACACAGAACGATAAAAAGTGTCAAGTTAGATACATTTTTAAGCCATTAGCCCTTTTAAATAAACGAATAGTAACGTATTTTAATTAGCTACCCCAATAGCTTTACACAAAATGTCCTGTAGCAGAATGCGGGTATCAAAATCTTGTTAATGCTAAAAATCGTTCATATTTGGTTTTTATGTCTTGGACAATGTATTCCGTTTTGCGCTTATATGAACGAAATATGAAAGAAAAATACTTCAAGTTGTGACTCGCATTTTGTCGTCGTCATAACAAGTGCCATAAAATGAAATTGTAATATTTTAATGACCGACTAGTGTTTGGAGACGATGTGGTGCCGTCACAAACCCAACGTGACGTCGTTAGCCTATAAAAAGAGACATTGTTAAAACAAAGTAAGTTGATTGGTCTAATTATTTTCAATAAGATTATTTTGACAAAATTCTTTCAAAAATATAATCCTCTTATCATATAATGGGTGAAATACATTTTTTCAGTGTGAGGAAATCGTATAGATATACTCCAAAATTACTAGTGTGTTATATATTATTTTCGCATGTTTTAAAATTATAGTTTTTTTTAAATAAAAAAAATAAGTAATGTAAGAATTTTATATTGCACCTACTGATAATAGAAATTATAAAATATATACAATATTTTGATTAATTGCATAGGGTAAAAGGTTCATTTTGTAAAAAATTAAAAAAGAAAATGCAATAATAGTAATGTTTTTTTAAACTGTGTGATTTTTATCGAGAGATAATTAATTTAGGATAAAATAAGTAACTCTTTTGTTAGGGACTCTTCTCGCCTAAAAAGAAGTGTCCAGTTTAAATGTTCAGATTCAAATTAATTCAATTTTAACCTTAAACATATGTATTTTTTTATATAATATTTAAAAAAATTATATCGATATAAATATATATTTAAAATTCAATCTATTTATATATATTTTTCATCAAAAATCATATACTAACATATACAATTTATGCCTAACGTATAAGTTAGTTAGTTAGTTGTATAATGTATGTATTTTTTCTCACAAATTTCTTACTAGTCATTTTTCAACTTCTATCAATAATTAAGTCATTAGAAATTAAATTTATTTTTCTAGACAAAAGCTTATCCGATCCACATTAATCAGACAAATCTAAGTTGGGTAGATCCACATGAAACTTAAAAGCCTAATTAATATATCACGTATTACCTATTAGGGAAACTTGTGTAATTCTAGATCGTTAGATTTTAGTTCTATCCTATTATAACCTTTTGGTTATTAATTAGTTGGCCAATCTTGGATCCGTCACCTTAGTTTCTGCGTCACTCATTTACTTTGGATTTATTATTGTAATATACTAATCGTCGATTCAACTTTTAATTTTATCTTTAAATGTTTAGGATACAAAATAAGCAATGAAACACTAAACATTTAATTTGGACGCTTATTGATGATTAAATAAACCAAGATGTTACCGATAATTTAAACATTCTAATAGAGTTGAGTTCTTTTGTATTTTTTTTACTTGTAAATAAAAGGATTAATCGTAATAATTCATTATTTTTAATTAAATATTATGAAAGAAACACGAAAAATTATTTTTGCTGAATGTGAAAAAATTGCAAAAAATTGACAGAAAGACTAACTTATAAATTTGATAAAAAAATATTTTATCGATAATATTTCACTAGTGATAAAACAATAAAATATGAATAGTTATAACATAATAAAATATTATCAGTGATATTTAATAAACATAATTATAGTGTAATATTATGAATGATATATTCATTATTTTATCACCAGGTTATTTCAGTGAAATATCATTGTTGATAAAAATCAATTCGAAAAATTATAACTTTATTCCTTCCCTCTGATTTTTAAAACTTATTTTTTGGCGAAAATGATCTCTTCGCGTTTTTTTTGTTAAATGTTAAATTAATCTTCACTTTTAAATCAAACCATAATTAATGGTAAAAATTTGTTTCCCTGATTGCGAGAAAAAAACAAATGCATTTAAACTTTTGGCCATACTAACAATATATCTTGGGTTATATGACAGTATAATACATCTTTGGCTGATATGCATATTGGCCTTACGCTATTGACGACAGACGTTCATTTTCTCAAATATTTTGCCATCGAGTGTGTTTGGCGCAAATTAATAGTAGTAACTAGAAGCTTTGGTCATTTAGTAGCCGTCTTGTGCATTATGATTACACCTACAAATAAATTACCAAACATTTTTTATAAAAAAAACTAATATCGTACCGCTTACTACAACTGATATTACTCATCGCTCATTGTTACTCCAAGATAATACGCGTATCTAAAACTTTACTCATCAAGTAAGTAACATTCTTATGCATATTTTGTTATTACACGACGTAACATTAAAAAGGAATACAGTGGTAAGCTTATAAAAACCGACTTAAAGCAAAATCAAACGACCTGCGGTGTCATTCTCACTTTCGAAATAAATAACATTTTCTATATGTTTTTTTATAAGAAGAGCTTGTCAAGCTTGTCTTTAACGTTTTGAATAGGGCTGAGCATCGGTCCGGGACCGGCCCGGACCAGACCGAGGACCGAAATGGTCCGAAACACGGACCGAGACCGAACCAAAATGGTCCGGTCCGGTTCGGTCCTCGGTCCGGTCCGGTCCTGTTAGGTAATATTTACGAGATTTTAGTAAGACCGAACCGCACTGACCGGACCGAGGACCAAATTGGTCCAAAATCCCGGACCGAGGACCGGACCGAAATAATTTGGTCCGATTTAGGTCGGTCCGGTCCGGTCCGGTTTTCCGGTCTGGTCGGTTTTGGGTCTGCCGTGCTCAGCCCTAGTTTCAAATTTTGGTGGTGTTGCTACCGACCATTAGTACGTCATCCACGTATGTGAGGGCAACCATAAAGCCATTTTCTTTCTGTTGAATAAAAAGGGAATGAACAGCCTTAGATCGGGTGGAACCAAAATCAATTAAGCCACGCGTATATTTTTAACACCAGTTCCTTGACACTCGTTTTAAGCCGTGAAGAGGTTTTTGCAACTGACAAGCTCTGGTTTCTCCTTTCTTAACAAAGCCTGCGTGATTTTCATATAAACTTCTTCATTCAAGTCACCATGTAAAAATGCGTAATTAACATCGAGTTAGTGGATCGCCCATTCTCTTTTAAAGACAACAACTAACAAAGTTCTAACGCTAACCAATTCGGCTACCGGTGCAAACGTGTCGTAGTAGTCGGCTCCTTCCATTGGGGCTAAAATATTTGCCACTTGACGAACCTTATACCTTTCAATTTCTCCATCTTGCTTGTGTTTCACTTTGTACATCCGTTTAGAATCAATCTCTCGTTTATCTTTAAGCAATTCTCTAGAGTCCATTTGCCATTTTCTTCAAGATCCCGGATTTCGTTCTCCATGGCTTCTTTCCATCTTTTATCTTAAATGGCTTGATTAACATATTTAGGCTCATCGTTTGAATAGAGAGTTGCTAAAAAGGCTTTGTGTTGTGCATAAAAGTTTCTATCAAAAACATAAATAGATAAAGGGTGTACCATATAGTATCTTGACTTGGTGGGGTTTATGCATGGTTGACCAGTGGCGGGAGTTGAACCATGAAATCTTTTAGATGTCTCAGATTTGTTCCAGTCCTCTTCGTTTGAACTAGTTCAACATGCTCATGGTGAATATTTTCACACTCATAAATATGTGGTGAATGTTGACTATCACATGGTTAATTTTCCATTGTTGCTTGAGGTGGTGAATCAATAAATACATCACTTTGGCTCTTAACATAATGCTTTAATCTAATGACAAGGTTCTCACTTTGAGTGACAATTCCTTGCTCATTATCGACGACTTCTTGTTCCTCTTCGTAGGTGGGCTTAAAAGGTGATACGGGTTCTTCTTGATTAACTTCCATTTTTCCAAAAAAGAAAAAACTGATTCACGAAATTTGGCATCCTTGGAATTTACCATTTTTTGCTTCAATATCGTACAATTTTTACCCCTTTATCCCTTGCAGATATCTTAATTAAACTGTGGGTCTCCCTGAATTTCAAACTTGTCTCAATTTGTTTTCGTGCTTCTATACTAAGCGAGACAATCAAAGATTCGAATGTGAGGTTTGTGCACTTATACAATCTCAAATGAAGTTTTATTTCGAAGGAATCTGGAGGAAAATAGGTTTATGACATACATGTCTGTTAACACATTCTCCTTCAAGCCATTTCAAAGTGTTAGAGTCGAATCTGAGTGCACGGACAACTTCTAGAAGATGCCTATGCTTTCGCTCCGCCACTCCGTTTTATCGTGGAGTGTGAGGACAAGTCGTCTAAAGAATAATTCTTTTTTAATTATATAATTTTCTCATCTCATTGGACGTGAACTCTCCCTTGTAATCACATTAAATTCTTTATACTTTGTCATCTAATTGTGTTTTTATATTATGAAAGTTTATCATGGATTTACTTGCTTCATGTTTGAATCTTAGTAGGTAGACCCAAACCGACCAACTAAAATCATCAACAATAGTAATTAAATAACTAGCTCCTGAGAAAGAAGGGATACAATACTTTCCCCAAATATCACAATGCAATAATTAAAGGGTTAAGTCCATATGTTACCAACGTACTTTCATACTTTTACACATTTAGGTAACCAACTATGAATATCACTAATATGGTCATTAAAACTTTAAGTTTTGTTAAAATATAGGTAATACGACTGGTTGGGAACCGGTTGCAATATAAAAATTACTTGCACATCATTTTTATTTTTATTTTTATGTGACATGGATATACCACATAGGATGTTGACTTATGACTTGTTATCCCTTCTTTTCATTTTCCTCTTAATTTATTTTTTCCTCAAAAGAAACATCATGATCCATTTATATGTTTAGCAGTTCTATAACAAGTAAACCACTATCGTTCATAATCGTTTTTAATAACTGATTTTTACTGAGAAAATGTTCTTCTCGTGCGTATAATCGAATTGATCTCCGGTTGAAGTGTGACTCAGTCGTTTCTGGTGGATAAAAGAAAATATGGTTATCTATGTCTACTAAAATAAAACAAATAACAAATAATAAAGAAATTAAACAAATTTAAACTTAATAAAAAGTAAAATTAAAAATAAAATAAAAACTAAACAAAAAAATTCGAAATAAAACTTAACAAAAATGGCGGGAAAATAGAAATTTTAAAGTAATTCGGAATTAGAAAACTTTTAACAATTCGGAATAAAACAAATAACAAATATGTTTTGATCTGCTTATGTCTACTAAAATAAAACAAATAACAAATATGTTTTGATCTGCTTATGTTAGTTTTAAATGCCTAAGCCATATACATGCATGACCATGACACCTTGTTATGGAGGTACCATAACCATAACACTGGAGGCACCAGTGTTATGACTTCTCCACGGCGGAGTGATTGCTCATGGCGTCCCTTTATAGTTTTTCCATATATTTATATTATCATGTGGGGCGTATGGGTGCATCCTAGTTATATGTTCTTACAGGATTTTTATGGTGAATATGGTGTGTCCCTTGCATCCTTCACAAGGAGTTGATCCCTCCTACCCAGACTAATTAATTAGAGGCATCCCCTCTAATTGAATGATGAGGTCACCCGTCCAAGTATTCATGCATGGTGGAACCTCATGACCTATATGGGCTATTGGCTAATTACTACAGTTTTCATATAAAAATATAAGTCTTTTCAAACTATAAAACCACTTTTATGAACATGTTCCAGGTTATCTAGGACTTATATATTTCCGCTACTATTAGTCTTATTACGCCTATGTTATTTCATGCTATGCTTGTATATCCGTTCACTGGGCGTTATGCTCAGCCGTTTTCTTTTCATGTTCCTAAACGGCAGGTACGCAGGGACGCAACTAGGACTTGCGAGTATGTGCATACGGATGGAAGCTATCTAGCCTTCATTACTTTATGCATTTTCCATACATTTCATTACTTCATTTCTTTTGGACATTGTTTAGTCTTTTCCATTTCAGTACTTATATTCATGTGTGAGCTTATGTTGGACTACCGATGGTTGATTCTTGTATTTCCTTTTATGGTCAATTAATGTTTTTGGACATTTACCTTGCATGCTTTGATGACACGCCATAATTATCCTGTGATATTTCATTTATCAAAATGGGGTGTTACACCCACATAGTAGCTTGTTTTGTCATACATAACAAACCTTTCTCCTAGCTGTTGAGATTTTTGATTATTCTAGTTTCTTTGATTCCCTCTAGGTTGTTTAACCCTATACATATCAACATACTTAACTGTTTTCTTAATAGGCGTATACTTAGGTGCAGTGGGATTCATTTTTCTAGTATTTTCAGCAACAACCTTTTCACCTACCTTATCATTTGTTTGAGAGATTGTACTATTAGAGCTATCATACATAGGAGTACAATCTTCAGTACTAGTATTGGTGACATATGTGTCTTGTGAAGACTCAACACTAGTTGTCACAGGGATGACATTATCATCCTTTTTTACCTCTTCTACTTTAATAGACTCAAACTCAAGTTCCTTGTGATGTTGTAATTCTGGAAGACCAGTGTATGCCACATCTTTCAAAGGAGGAAAACAAACAAGTGGGGGTTCAACACGATACTCACCATTATATCCTAATCCTCATTTGCACTATTTTTAGGAACTTGACTATCAATCATCTTTTCTAGATTCTTAGCGGCATTATTAAAACTTTTGAATTTCAATTCATTTTCAAGCTTAATAATTTCACAAGTCTCTAGTTTAAACTTAATATCAGTAATTGCAAGAGTCTGAGCAGCTATTTCCTTTTCTAGAAGAATAATAGAGTCTTTAAAGGCCATTTATTATTCCATATAACACTCTATTTGTTCTTCTAACATAACAACCCCTCTTTTTTAATTAGTGACATCACACTTAGAGGAACAATTATTTTTTGGTAATATTATCAAAGTACTTGCAATTCATTATATTTTTCTTGACAAGCAATATTACAAAGTTTATTGATAATTACCTCAAAGTCTCATAGTGCCATGAGAGCCATATTTTCAGTATCCTCCTCATTGTCCATAAATCCCCAATCAGTATCAGTGCCATCAAGAGCCATCAATGCTTTTAAGGAAGGTTCTTCAACTGTTACCTTAATTTTCTGTGACTTACTGCTTGGACTCCTGCATTCTCTAGCAAAATGACCTTTCTTGTGGCAGTTGTAACACTCCACTTTTGACATATCAAAGCTAACCTTGTCACCAACATTAAGATTAATTTGCTTCCTTGTTCTCTTAAGAAACCTTCTTGCTCTTATACTTAGAAAATCCAGTTGATTTTTTTATTTCCAGCTCTTCTAGATCATCATCATATAGTTGCTGAAGATCATCATCAACAATCTCAACAACATTTTTTTGGTTGGATTGGAAGGCATAAATAGTGTTATCACTTATCACTTAGCCCGGCAGTACTAATTGAAGTATTACCAGAATTAACATATACACTACCAACATTAATCTTTCTACTAATTAATTCAATTGCTTTTATTTGATACAAATGCTAGGTTAGTAGCAATTGAGGATGATCCAGCCTTTCTATTAAGCTTATGTTCAACCACTTTAAAGTGATTATACATATTATCTATATTGACTTGGTCAATATATTCTTATTTCTCCCAGATGGATACTTCTGTAGCCATCTCTGTTGGCATGCTTCTAAGAAATTTAGCATTGATATCTTCTTGATCAGGCTTCCCACCTTGAGTGATGAGTTCATTCACAATCCTTTGAAGTATATAATAAATAGAGTCAAGAGATTATGCGCCATTTATATTAAAGTTTCAAAAATGGACTTCAATAATGCCTTCTTGGCCTTCTTTGTGGAATCATTACCACCAAATCTAAGAACAAAAGCATCAAACATTCATTTAGCATCTCTATACTATTAGAAAGGAAGAATGTGCTCATTTGGTATTATTAGGATAACTATACTTTTGGCTTTCATATCATTGATCTTTTCTTCTTTTCATCTTGAGTGATTTTAGTTGTAGAAGTAGTAGGCTTGTGTGTATTTCCAAGGCAATAATTTCCCACAGATACCAGTTGTACATTTGCACAAACTGAGTAAATATGAATCTCCATTCTTCAAACTCTCCTTGTTTGAAAATTGAAACCTTGTTCATTGTGCTAGGTTGTACAACCTCTAAAACCATCTCTTTAATTAAAAAAGTTCTTGAATAACCTTCAATATCAAAGCTTCTCAACAAGCTCTGATACTACTTGTTGATCCCATATGATCTTGTTAGCCTAGCTTGTTGATTTATACTAAAGAGAATAAATTATATATAGCCTTGGTAGAAATTTGAGTAACTACCAAAGAGTATGCAGAATCTACTCTTTGATATTATGAAGATTAAACAGTTTGTAAATGATAAAGAATTCACCAAAAGCTTTAATATTAATAATACGAGTACTTCTTGAAAAAGTACTAGGGTTGTAGAAACCTTAATGCTAATAATGAAGACATGAGAATGATATGATTCAACCTAAACCTAGGACCACGTTTTATAGCACAAGGAGTCCTTTGCAAGATAAACACAAAATAATCTTTTAAACGCAAAGAAGATATACACAAAATATCTTCTTATGATAACAAATATATCTTCAATTTTTATCACAACCAGAATATCTTTGGTTAATATAACACGCATCTCAAGACTCTATCCTTTACTAACATCTTAGGACAAAACCAGTATTAAGACTTAAATATTTACACTTTGTTCAACTTTATTCAAACACTACCAGCATTAAGAATATCACTACCAGCATTCAATGTATTAATACTGGTAATGCATTATAAAACTACTACTAAATTTATTCCCAACAGCGGACGAGCATCATAGATCGCTTTTTTGGCTAACGGTATATCTACCTTTGGGAATATTATCTTGTGGACGGGATATATTGTAACACACCAAAAATCGGTCAATGGAAGCGGTAAAGCTCGGGGGCTGTTACGTCATAACACCAAAGTTCAAGGTGTAAGAGAACGACTCTAAATGAGACGTTTTATAAAAATACCTCATTGAATTAATCTAAAACTTTAAATTTTATAAAGATCACACTTCAAAAGATAATGCAACGGATAATAAAGTTTAAAGATGTCAACGAGATACTTCAAAAGCATATGTAATAAATCCGAAGATAGCCATGAAATGCATGCGGACTCCAAGTACTTCATATAGTAGTTAAGAAATCACGGTCAAATAGCTGAGATAAATTATAAATTTCCAAAATAAAGTTGACGAGAATATAGGTTTTAGTTTAAAATCATAGCAAGATGGACCGCAAAAGTTCAGTTCAAGTACACATGCAACTATGGGAGATATAGTGCCAAGTGTAGGATAAATCAGGTGTTCATAGTATTTATGATAGCTAAGATCATGACATCGAAACTATTAAACCAGTACGTACACTGCAATGCACATATAAATTGCCTCAAAAGAGTATCTATCCAAGATAACTCAAGTCACACAAATGGTATACACTCGTCCGGCGACTGAATATGCCAGAGTGGAGGTTGTCTGATGAATCAAAATAAAATCATGAAATTTGAGTAGTCACATTTAATTCTTATGTTATTAAGTGTCATTACTTCCTAGTTTAATCACACGCTGGTTACACCTTTTGGTTGTCATCTTTCTTGTATTTAAACTCTGTGAAATAAGGTGGAAGTGGTAAGAAGATTATTATCAAGAAAACTATGGTTCATTCTCACCCTAAGAGAATACTATATATTTCATTAGAATCTATGTATCGAGACCTATCAATTGGTACCAGAGCTATGGCATCAAACAATGATGCAATTGAAAACTTGGAGGCTATGTTATGACAACTCCAAGATGGTATTGTTGAGATGAAAAGCGGGTTCGTCGATTAGTGTCAACACTTGGAGGACATTGTCACGAAACTTTCTGATGCGCTTCTTTCTAGAAAAGATGGCGATAACTACAAACAAGGAGGGAATTCAATGTTTTATTTGATGTTGATGAAACTTGTGTTTCCAACGTACAGTGGTGATGGGGATCCTACAGGATGGTTCACTAAAATTGATCAATTCTTCAAATACGAAAGAAACCTCGTAACACAAAAGGTGTCATTAGCTTCATACCATTTGCAAGGTGAAGCAAACCAATGGTAGCGACGGTTACGTAAGGCTTGCCAAGAGAAATGGAAAGGAGTGACGTGAATCTTGAGATAAAGGTTCTATTCAAGAAGAGGATAATGATGAATCAAAATCAAGTCATGAAATTTGAGTAGTCACATTTATTTCTTATGTTATTAAGTGTCATTACTTCCTAGTTTAATCACACGATGGTTACACCTTTTGGTTGTCATCTTTCTTGTATTTAAACTTTATGAAATAAGTTGGAAGGGCTAAGAAGATTGTTATCAAGAAAATTGTGTTCATTCTCACCCTAAAAGAATACTATCCATTTCATTACAAGCTTTGTGTCGGTGCCTATCATTGTCAAGCCTCGATAGATCTATCCATAAGATAAGAGATTACTCCCGTAGAGTAACTAACGATTCATGATAGTGGTGACTATGGCTAACGCTATTTAAGCTAATCATGAGCAATGCTCACTGAGCGTTTATGGAAATCAGTTTTTGCGTCCACAAGCAAACATAAAGCATTTATCGCACCCCAAAGCATTAAACATATAAAGCAGTTTAAAAGGGGCTACAGAATCACCTCAAGCAAAGAATCAATCCGCACAAATATATAAATCAAGTAATAGCGAACAACACCAGCGGCAAGCTAAATATAACACTATAGTTTAGGCGCTAACAAATAAATCAAACAAGTGTAACACGTATGTCACTTGCGAATCATGTGCTTTGTTTTATAGATAAAACATGACTTATCGAAATCATACAATTATAAGTAGTATCTTATGCCTAGGCAAAAATATTTATTTTTGACTCGACGGAATTTCGGCAGCCTTTCGGCGTAGATTTTAATTTACCAAAATTTAACTTTGTCAAATATTCAATATGACTACTGATTGTAGCAAACTCGTACACGTTTTAGGAAAAACGCGTATAATGCGGCAAGTATTAAATTCAACGATTTAGGAAAACCGACAAATTCAACAAATGCGAGTTCGTTCTCGAATGAGGTGTATGTGCTATAGCCAATATGTATAAAACAATGTTTGGATTAGTGATCGTTTTTGGATTAGAAAGATTTTAAAAGAAAGACGGATTACGCTAAAAACTATGCTACGGAGATAAAAACGCGAAATCGTAAATTTTGACGAAAAACGAAACATCACTAAAAATTACCAAAATTTTAAACTAAGTTAAGAAAAATGTAATTAAAACAAAAATGCAATCCAAATTTTCAAAACTTACTTAATTTATTTATATTAAATTTTAATTTTAATGAAAAACCCAAAAATAAATAAAATTTATAAAAAGTGAAAATGAAAATTTAAAGTTTTGTAAACCTAAATTATACTAATTAAAGTCTAAAAAGATTTTTCTGAAATTTATAAGTACTGTTCACTATTTTTAAATCTATTTCTAAAGTTTAAAAAGAAATAAACGATAAAAAATTAATTTATAAAGCTAAAAATCTAATTTTTGCTTCAAAAAATCTTAAACTTATAACTAAAAAGAGGAAAAATGAAAAAACCTAAAAAAAAGCAATCACAATAAGCTTAAATCTGCTTATTACACTCAAACTTAATTTAATAAGTTAATAAAATCACACCTTAAATATTTAATGTTTCAAACCTTTACCAGTAAAGTACCTAGGGCATACTTTAAAGGCGTTGGTGTGGGAGAGTAAGGGCGCAGGTTCGAGTCTTGGCCCTTAATTTTTGTTCAAAATATTTTTTTTCCTTCTTTTAAATACTCGTGAACAGTGACTGTATATCACAAAAACACAAATATATTTACTCAATACCACGAATTTAACAGATTTTAAGTCCCAAAGTACACAGACCTAAACTTGTTCACTTTTTTCTTTGTTCTTGCAGACTTGTTTACTGTTGGGGTTTTTTGGAAGCCCGAAATGGGATGATGTGCATTGCTTGGGATACAAACGGCACCCTCACTTGCTTTGGCAAGTGAGGAGTCAAGTAGAACTTACAAACACTATCAAAAATCACTCATATGAAACAGATTCAAGCAAAGTCAGGCCAAAAGGAAACTAAAGCAGAAAATTGAACTAGATGGTGCAATTAACACACCAGTGAGTTTAAATCTACGCTAGCTTAACCAAAATGCACACTTACCTAACGCAAATAGGTCTAAGCCCTAAACTAACATGATTCCTAACGGGGAACAAGATTACAGCACACAAAAAAAGAGAACAAGGTTCTAAAGCATACTAAGCCACTTAGACAGAAAAGTGGTCTAGTTTTTTTTATTACCAAGTCTTGAACTCACTTGAACCAACAAGAACTTAGCGCAATACAAACAGTGAAAGCCTAGGACACCTTAATAGACTATCTAAGTGTCCAGTTTCAACACTAAAGCTCAAGGTCTTAATCCACTAGATCCTACTGTTGGTCTACAACTTGTTGAGACAGAAAAGTGGAACACCGAAAATAAACTTATGCTTTAAATCACAGCTACTGAGAACCAACCTATGCTAACTGATATGTGTGTAAACACCCATCTTTTCTACAACTTAATTACAATAATAACCGGACCAAAACGTGTATTTTATGTCTTTTATGTCGGAATTATGCGTGGTTTGTGTTTTTGTTGGGATTTAGGACGAAAAGGTGAAAAATGGAGAAAACACGGCAATTCACGGGCATTTACGGACTTTTATTGAAGAAAAAGATGAAAGACGAAGTCAAGAAGTCAAGAGTGCAAAAGAACAGAAGTCCAAGACCAATTCTGAAGATTTATCGAAGAAAAAGTCAAAAGACGGAAGTTTATCAAAAGCCGAGGAACTCAAGTCTTATTTATCGAAGAATTAAAAGACGAGTCTAAAGAAATCCCGAGCCAAAAGTCATCAAAGTCCAAGATTAACAAAGAGATTAAGAAGGAAGGACTTGATGGCGCAATTAAGAAGAAAAGAAGGAGGGGAGGAAGCTTCCTCTAACCATCCTCCTAATCACCTATAAATACTTCCCATTTTCATTCATTTGTTCTTGTTGGCTAATCGTGACAATTAGTTCTTCCACCTTTACTTTTATGCACCTTTAATTACTTGCACATTTAAATACTTGTCTTGCACCTTTAATATCTTTAATTTCAAGTAAGTGTTTCTTTTAATTCTCGCACCTTTACTTTATCTTGTTGATCTCATTCTACCTTTCTTTGATCTTTGATTTATATGCTTTTTATCTTGTTTACTTGTTTAAAGATTTGATTTTTATGCTTTTGATTGTCTTAAATCATTTATTTTCATAGCTTATTTTGTTTATTTTCAAGTTTATAAAGTTTTTATAAAAGTTATTTTTGTTTAAAAGTTGTTTTTCTTAAAGCTTATTCATTTCTTGTCTTAAAAGTTGTTAAATTTCAGTCTAGTAGCTTATTTTCATACGGTTTACCTTAGATTTTCGTCTTGTGCTTATTAGAATCATAGCTTATTTACTTAGCTTATTTTCCATTCTTTCCTTCGTATTCCGATTGGTGTAATCGGAAAGGGGTTTTACATTCCGACCATAGCTACATAGCTTGTCGGAAAAGGGTTTCATTATTCCGATTGGAGTATCTTGGTATTCCGATCAGTGTGGTTTTGAATATTCCGATCAGGTAAGTGTGACAGCATTCCGATCTGAAACTATTCCATATTCTGATCGAGGTGTTCATTGGGGTATTCCGATCATATAGGTGACAGCTATTCCGATTAGGGGTTCCGATAAACATTCCGACCAAAGTTCATTCCAGTATTCCGATCAGGTAGGTAAGACAATCATTCCGATCAGAGGGTCGTGGGTTATTCTGATTGGGTAAGTGATAGCATTCCGATTGGGTTCTGGCCATCATTCCGATTGGACTGATCGGAATATATTCCGATTGGAGTTGTTTTCTTATACTTTGTCTTGTTTAATTTTTACATTATCAATTTAATACTTGTCTAATTTTAATTTCCACCACGCTTTAATTTTTAGTCATTTATTATTTTACTTTCCGTCATGTTTTTAAATATCGCACCTTTCGCTTAAATAGACTTAGATTTAATTTTAACGCTATTTACTTTTACGTCCTTTATATTTACGTCTTTGCAAATTTTAAATTTAAAAACAACCAAAAATATTTGTTTTACCAAATTCAACTGAGTCGTACTTTAAGCCGGGAATCAATTCGTTAAGAACTCGATTAGACCACTAGAACGATAATTTTCTTACGGGCCAAAAGCTCTAGTATCAAATGGCGCCACTGTCGGCTCTTTTCGTAAAGATTAACGGTTTTCTGTGAGAGACGCGTTGCTTTTTGGGATCCGTTCACTTGTGAGCGTTATTTTTCTTGCATAAAAAAATTCAAAAAGATCATAAAAATTAAAAATTGATAAAAATACATAAAAATAAAAAATTTCAAAAATCCAAAAAGATTTTATTTTTATTGTGTATATATACTGTCTTTGTGTTTGGTTTTGTTTTCTTTTGCATTTTCAGGTGTATGCGTACTAGATCTTCTCATTATCAAGAGCCCGAGACTCAAGAAGATTTCGCTATGTCAGGTGTAAACAACAATAATCCACCGCACCCTAATAATAACAACAATGTTCTTCCACAGCCCGATCTTCGGACCATGGAGGAGCTTTGTCAACCTACAATGTTTGGACGAGGAGGACCGATTGCGCCGATGCAAATCAACGCTCCAGAGTTTTCGTTGAAGCACCACATGATTCAGCAAGTGCAAACAAACCCATTCCGTGGATTGCCTGATGATGATGCCAACAAACACCTCGACAAGTTCATTACAATCACCCAAAGCATGAAGTTGGCTGGTGCCACAATGGATGAACTTCGCCTACAAATCTTTCCACATACTTTATTACATCATGCAGAGAAATGGTTTGATCGTCTCCCGAAGAATTCCATTCACACTTGGGATGACATGACTCAACGCTTTTTGTCGCGCTACTTTCCACCATCCATGGTCACGAGCCTTCGCAATCAAATCAGCGGTTTCATGCAAGACCCTGATGAATCTCTTTTTGATGCTTGGGAGCGATATAATGTCTTGATTGATCGTTGTCCAAACCACAACATGCTCCCTGTGACCTTAATAGATACTTTCTACAACGGTTTGACTTTTCGAGATCGTGATACGATCAATGCAGCCGCCGGTGGCACATTCATGAAAAGGAGACCCGAGGAGTGTAGAGAGCTTATTGAGAACATGACTACTCACCACAAAAACTGGGATTCCTCTGCTTCTTCAAGGAACAATCCGAGAGTCAATGTTTCCTCCACTTCAGCAAATCCTGATATGATCGAACTCACCCGTGTGCTGACTGAAATGAGCAGAAGTATGCAACTCTTGGCTTCAAACCAACAACAACAAGTTAAAGCTGTTGCTACTCCTTGTGAAACATGTGGCGGTCCTCACTCATACACCGATTGTCCTTCAACTCAAGGAAATCCGAAAAATGTGTATGCAGCTTATGGTAATTATTCACCGGAAAATTACCAAGCTCGACCTCAAGGGGATAGAAATCTGCTGAGTTACCGATCCAACAACTACCTTTCACCCGGTTTTTCTCCTCAAAACCAAAACCCCACCAACAACTACAATAGAAGCAACCAAATCCCACCAAGAGCTTCTAATCCTTATCACCCACCCGCCCAACAAACCCTACCCAGTAATCCGGATGTTGAGGCCATCATGAGAACCCAAGGTGAGCAAATTAAGAATTTGCAGAGCCAAATTATCAATCTTAAAGGAGATATTACCAAGCAAGGAAATGAGATAAGATCTGAGCTTCGAGATAATATTCAATGCCCCTTCAGCAATCAAACCAATGATTTGAAGAATATGCTTGCTTGTTTCTTGCCCCCTGCTCAACCTTCTTCTTCGAGTTCTCTACCTTCAAACACCGTCACCAATCCGCGAGCGAATGTGAGTGCTATTACTACTCGTAGTGGAGTCACCATAGTAGGACCACCAATCCCACCCCCATCATCTACACCTCCTCCACCACTATTTATCCCTACTCCTCCTACACCTAGTATTAGTGCACCATTACCGTCTCCGCCTCGACGTGATGAAGTTCCCACGAATGACCCTTCAACATATCAACCTTTACCTACATCTGCACCTTCACCACCCAAATCGAATATCCCTTATCCCTGTCATTTAGGCAAGACCAAAATGCTAACCAAGGAGGACTCCGAAGTGGCACGCTATGTGAAGATGATTTCTCAAATGAACTTCAACATTAGCTTTCTTGAAGCACTTGTCCACATGCCCAAATTTATTAAAGCATTTAGGGAATTGCTTAACAAGAAGGAGAAGCTGATTGAACTCGCCAACACACGCTTAAATAAAAACTGCTCTGCAGTTATTCTTAAAGAACTGCCGGAAAAGCTTGGAGATCCCGGTCGTTTTGTGTTGCCTTGCGTGTTCAACAAAACTGAAGAATTTACTGCCCTTGCTGATCTCGGGGCCAGTATTAATCTTATGCCTTTGAGTGTTTGGAAAACACTGTCATTACCCGACCTTACTCCCACAAAGATGACTCTCGAACTTGCTAATCGCACTCTCGCTTACCCCGTTGGTATAGCCGAAGACGTGTTTATTAAAGTTGGCACATTTACTTTCCCGATCGATTTTGTCGTAGTTGATTATGAAATGGACCCTCGTATTCCTTTAATACTTGGTCGGCCATTCTTGAGAACCGGACGAGCTTTAGTAGATGTGGCCGAAGGTGAGTTAATCTTAAGAGTCGGGGATGATGCACAAGTTTTCAAAATGGGGAAGCTTACCAGTACAACCTTTGGAGGATGAGAATCAGTGAATATGATTAATGTGCATGATGACTTCGTTGTCTACAACAATCCTCTATTCGAGTCTTGCAATGATAATCCACTTTTTCATGATGATGTGGATGATTCTCTCCCTACTTTGGACGCTTCTCCCATTTATGATTCTCCACCGGTCTTTGATGCTTATGATGATGATTCTAGCTCAGACTCGGATGATTATGATGACCTTATTTCTGAATATCCGGACATGCCCACCTTTGATGATTTTGAGGATGCCGATACTCTTTCGAGCGATTCTTCACACGATGAAGATCCTCCGCCATCACTCGATCCTACTTTGGACGATTACTCATTTGAGGAAGACTTCTCTGAATTTCTCAACACTTACTTCCCTCATGAGAGTGATGCTCCTCCTTATGACTTTGAAGACTATTGTCTTGATCCTACTTTGGATTTGAAGCACATTCTTTCTAAGGAGAAGAAACCGGTTGACACCGAAATCCGCAGCACGTATGAGTTAACACCCCTTTGTCCCCCTTCTGAGGACGAGGTTGTGCTTCTTCGCGGATCTTCTTCCCACTCTGCTGAGCCTGAGTGTTATTTTCCCTTAAAGGAAAAGGTGTTCGACCCTGGTATTGGAATCTTTAAGCCATCTCAGTATCCACCTGATTGAATAAAAGGAAAAATCTTTGGAAATTTTGAAGACATGCTTGCACCACTCCACCCTTGCTTCCACCGTGCTCCATCTTTGCTTAAGGGAACCTTGCCACTTCTTCTTTGGCTTGCCTTGTTCGCCTTAAGCTTGTGCTATTTGATGGACGAAAACTATGTCTTTAATCCTGGTGTATATGTTTCATGCTTCTTCCGTTGATAATCAAGGTCGAGTCAGGCTCACGACTCGGTTAACAAAAATCAAGCGCTTCTTGGGAGGCAACCCATGCATCTATCTTTTCGCTTTCTTTCTCATAAGTGTAAGGGAGACCCGTTGGTTTGCTTTCCTCTCCTCACTTCTTAATCAGGGATTCGAGCGCTCAATGATCCACTCTTGATGATTCTTGACGACCCGTGATTCCGTGTCCACTTCTTCCCGGTTCTATCCTAAACTCTTTTCGATTCACTATTTTATATTTTCTCAATATTACACTAGGAATCTCTTTAGTTGTCTTTCCCTTAGCAAGATTTAAACTACGTGCACAATGTCCTAAGTGTAGGGGGGTTTACTCCCACATGCTTAAACATTGAGGACAATGTTTATCTTAAGTGTAGGGGATTGGACTTCTATCGAATTTTGTTGGGAATAAATTAAGGCCAGATCACTTGAACGCTGACAAGAACAACTCAAGCGTTGACAAGAGCAAAGTGAGCGCTGATAGCATAAGCGTTGACAAGTTAAAGTCAAGCGTTGACAGATTGAAGACAAGCACTGATGGAAGATGTGAGCTACACGTTTATTATATTCTAGAATACTTCTAGTAAGGATAGATACGACAATGTATTTTCTATGTTTATCTTTACCTAGAATAGTTGATTCGTAGCTTATTGTACAAGACTTCTTGTTCTATAAAAGAAGATCTTTTAGGTTAAAGTTAATATATCAGTTTTCATAAGTATTCGCAAGTTAAACCTCTTTCATTGTAATCAAGCACGATCATTCTAATACAAGTGAAAGTTTGTTTAACATCTTTGTGTTTTAGATCAAGTGTTAATTCCGCATAACACTTTGTTACTTTATTCATAAGCAAAGGTTTCTCTACGTGTAGTACTTGATCTAATCTCGTATACAAAAAGCTTAATCGATCTAAGTTTGGGATCACAATTGGTATCAGAGCCTAAGGCTCGTGATATCTAGGATATACAAGTGTTATGTTCGTGTTCGTTTTAGAGTGAAGCCGATGTCAAGAATTAGTGACAGTTTTAGCGACGGTTTTGCGACAGATCTGGTGTCGCTAATGCTAATTTTAGGGTTTTTGTGTGTAAACCCTAGATGATTATATCTGATCAAATTCATGGTTGCTGCTGTGATTATTCGTTTTATGGTTTTCATAAACCCTAGATCTGTTCTTAAAATACTGTAGATTCACGTTTATATGGCTGATCAAAGATTGAAGACATTTATCACTTTCTGTGTGGTTATTAGGGTTGTGTAAAACCTCAGAAATCAGAAGGTATAATATTATTTGAAGCCGCAATTGGGGCGAAAGAAAAAGTTTGCAGTAGGTCATAGGTACAGATCTTGATTGACAGAAACAAGGATTTACGTTCTCTGCTGATTACAAAAAGATCTATGAGGACCATGTTATTGTCATTATTCATAGTCGTGAATGGATGATGACACGTCAGTCATGGTAGAGAAGATCAAAGCAGCTGGTATTGGGGTTTGATCCTACAGGATATGGAGATAATGTGAACGAACAGAATCACATGGTTTCATTGTATGGCATCACGTGTTTGTCTGTATAAGTACAGTCAATAAGGTACACAAATATAGTATTTGCTTTGCTTATATGAACGATATTACTGCTCTTGCTGGTTTCCACGGTGTACTAATGTGCAAGAAAGGAGATACTAAGGGAATACAACTATTTATTGCATATTACGTAAGAAGATATTTTCTGATACGTTATGGTTTATTTGATCCGAAAGTCTTGGCACTTAGAACTTCTGCGTGATATTTGGATGTATCCAGTTTGGTTGCAAAATTTTATGGGATATACATTATATTTGAACGAGATTTATTGTCCATGATTTATGGAGAATATATTAAAACGTGTGGTTATATAAGGCAACAAATAAAGGATGCGTTGAAGGAGCTGTTCATGTGTTCCTGAATAATCTTCGTGTGATAACAGTAGCATGTCGTATGTTCATCTTGATGTTCTGATCTGGGTAAAAAAAAGTCGTATTTGTTTTAGATCCGATGATACATGAATAAAAGGGTTTTTTATTAAACCCTAAATCTTTCAAAAGTATAGCTTCGATGTGGTTTCCAAGAACAAGCAGCGTGTGATTGTTCAAAGATGTG
Source organism: Glebionis coronaria (assembly GCA_025667525.1). Taxonomy (NCBI): domain Eukaryota; kingdom Viridiplantae; phylum Streptophyta; class Magnoliopsida; order Asterales; family Asteraceae; genus Glebionis; species Glebionis coronaria. The sequence goes on from CM046877.1 coordinate 153,845,536, forward strand.
TGTGCTGGTCCCAGTTTCAGAATTATCGCTGTTCATAGATGGTGCAAAGTGTTGGACAGCAATGCATAAGGGGAAGCAAGGACGAGGCTGATTGGAGTATAAGTATACGTGCTGTTGTATTCATATATGGTCCCAGGATTGGTGTGAACACAAGATGACTGGATTTGTGAATTCTGTTGAGGATATGTGGTTCAAGTTGTCATGAAGTACATGGTTTTCTTGTTTTATTATTAAAGACGAGTGGGCCAATGGTAGAGATCAGATTTGATGTACAAAGTAATCACGTGAATACAAAGGATGTGTACATCACATAAAGAAATAGATAAAAGACGCTGATGGGAGTTATTTAGCCGCTGATGGGAGTTATTTAGCCGCTGACAGACACGCTAACACGTGAAAGCTAGACGCTAACACGTGTATTTAAGCCGCTGACATCGTTGTACGCAGCCACTTACAGATTGTTTTGGAGATTTTTAGTTTGGAATTTGGTTTATTCACAACAACTAGTTCTTAAAGGTATAAAGGCTCGTTTTATTTCCATTGATTACGAAGAAAAGTTTTTATTACTTGTTTGAAGACGAAGTAGATTTTCGCGGATTGGTGTTTTATCATATCTTAAAGTCGTGAACTCCCAGTCATTGACTTTTAGGGTAACTTGTTCGTACTTTAATGGTTGGTGACGAAGACTTGTCATAACACTTGAAGGAGTTACATTATCGTGCTCAGTGTCTCACAAAGGATGAGAATATTGACAAGGGATCGAGGTCTACTTATACTTTGTGCCATGAGTATAAGTTCTTTGTTACATGTTTAGTACAAGACATGGAACGCAAGTTCGGGTTATTCTACTTCATCATCAAGTAAGTCATAATTAGATTTCTTCATATGTAATCATTACATAAAGCCTACAGAATTTGAAGATTCAAGAATGATTAGCACAATTTAAGGGGAAGCTAAATTTTCATGTGTTAATCATTTACATGTAACATTAAGGTGAAGGTGTTTACTACTGCTCATTAGTTTTACTACAACTTATGTGAGTTTCTATAGCTCAAATTCATTTAATTTCATCCTGCTGTTCTTCATGGAGGGTAATTTGAGATATAGAAAACTTGTATTAGTAGTGTGGTATTATTTAGGTAGTGGTCGAAATCAAGGTTGCTTATATACAAGACCCCTATTTGGATCATGTCAAAAAGGGGAAGAAGTCTACACAATTCAATCCGTTGATCCTTGGTGTTATATGCTTTACAAAGAATGCGAGCTTAAGGGGAAGTGTTTTTGACATCATCAACTAGGGGAAGACTGTTGGGTCAAAATTATGAGTTGATGCGTCAAAAACAACAAAATAAGAAGACAAGGGCTAAAGAGTACAAGTTGCAAAAGAACAAGCCGTTGGAGTCTTTTTATTGTTTTAGCTTTATTTGTAAGCTATGTTTTCTAGTTTATAAAGAAAACATAGACGTAGGTTTTACATAACAATTCATTCACAATGTAAACCTTCAATTGAGTTCATGTTCTAGGCGTGGGATTTAATGCATACACGCCTAGAGATTATTTGTTTTATTATTTAATACAAGTAATCATTGGGGAAATTCATCTTTTTCATAACATCTTGTTCTTATATCTTGTTCTAATTCCGCTATGTTTGATTACATAAGAACTTGATATAATCCTAGATAAATGGTCTAAACCATTGAGTCTAACGATCCTAGATAAATCATCGAACAACTGATTTCTAAACTCACCCCCATTGTCACTTCTAATAATTTTGACCTCATTACCATTCTTCTTTTCAATCTGGGTAATGAAATTAATCAGACTTTGGGCAGTTTCACTTTTCTTGGCTAAAAAGAAAGTCCATGTAAACCTGGAAAAATCATCAGTGATAACAAAACAATATGATTTACCCTTCAAACTTTCTATATTAGTTGGACCAAAGAGGTCCATATGCAATAAGTGAAGTGGTTTAGAACTAGAGTGCACCTATTTAGACCTGAATGAGACCTTGTGCTGCTTGCCCTTAAGACATGCAACACAAGTGTGGTCATTGTGGAAAGCCTTTTCAGGCAAACCATCAACTAAACCAAGCCTCACAAGTCTATTGATATTCTTAAAGTTTATGTGCCCTAATCTCCTGTGCCAAAGATTACTTTCATCTACTGAGGCTTTAGCATAAAGACATGACATCATTTTATTATTTACCTTAATTCCATTAAGATTCACATTATATATGTCTTTATGCCTTGGTGTTCTAAAATCTATGTATTTTTCCTCAGGGAGCTTATAATCTTTGCTTAACACCAAGCACTCAGTATCTGTGAAAAGAACCTTATTTTTGTTATCACACACTTGTGATACACTAAACAAATTATAATCCAGTTCTTTTACCAAGAAGACATTCTCAAACCGTAGATTGTTGGTGACAAGGGTTCCTTTTCCAGTGATGGTGCCGTAGCCCCCTCCAAAGTATACCTTATCACCATCTTGAATAGGAGTGAAGTTTGTCAGATAGTCTTCCTTTCCTGTCATGTGCCTTGAGCATCCACTATCCCAGTATCCATAATCATTGATCTTCTTCTGAATGCCCTGCACATAAAGAAAACACATTAGTTTTCTTTGGGAACCCAAGCCTTGGAAGACTTGGATTCATTTGGTTGTTCAACAAGAACAGACTTGGTTCTCATAACAACCCCATTTTCATCCCTGTTTGAATGAAATTCCTAGTTAACCCCAATTGGTGTTGACAATGCCTTTGAAATATAATGAAACCTGTTGCATGTCATAGAAATACCAGTAGAATTAGGGTTTTGGTCTTGTTTTGGTCTCCATGTTAAGCTAGTAGAAGCTTTAGACCTATTTCCCTGTGGTTGCAAATACCTAGGTTTGGCAGTGTTTCTATCAGCGCTGAAATTGTTCTTGTCAGTGCCCCGATTGCCTTTATCAGCGTTGAACCTAGGGTTTGCTGCAGGAACCCATTGCCTATTGGACCAAGTGTTTGACTTTTGAAAAGGTCTTAGGCCTTGTGTGTTAGACCCTCTAGAAAAGAATGGGGCTGGTCTAACAACTTGTGAACTTTTGTTCACAAAGGTATTGGGTCTGACAGTGTTTGACCTATGTTGACTTTTGTCAGCGCTGAAATGGTTCCTATCAGCGTTGACATTGGAAGCGTTGACACATTTGTATGCCAAATGTGAGAAGCTACCACATGTGTAACAAGCTTTTCTAGACATAGTCTTAGGTCTAGAAGCAAAGAAGCCTGTTCCATGATTACTAACTTGGCTTTTTGGTGACCTAGTATTCCTATACATCTCTGCATACTTAACACTAGGTTTTCTAACAGTTTGTGGGCCAAGTTCAACAGCTTTGCCAGTGGTAGGGTGTGTGATCTTAATAGGTTTAGGATCAAGGCTCTTGATTGGTGTGGGCTCATTTGGACTTTCACACAACAACCCTCCCTTAACAAACAAGGTGTGGTTAGCTTTCTTCCACTCATCTAGGTCAGTCAGTTTTTGCTTGTATTCCTCAACTGGGGAAGTCACTCTAGGTGGAGGAATGAATTCCTCCTCTTGGCATTCTGGCAAGCCAGTCCAAGATAAGTCCTTTGATTGGACACCATAGAAATCCCCAGCTGGTGGTGGAACACCAGTATAATCTTTCATCCCAATCCCACTCATATCCTTAGAGTCTCTTTGTTTACTAACACACTCTCCTAGGGATTGTGTGGCCTTATCAAATCTCTGGATTTTAAGACTCACATTATCTTTATTTTTGTTAGCTTCCTCTAACTGAGCTATCAAATCAAGATTAACCCTATTTACTATATCTTGAATATCTTTACTTTGATGTAACTCATGTTTTAAGATATTTATTTGATCCTTTAAATCAAACTCCATTTTCTTATACTCAGCTACTGTCTTTTCTGTTTGGGTAAGAGCAATTTGATAATTAGATACTTTGCATCTTTCAGTACTTGCCTCATCTAATAATTTAACTATCTCTTGATTTAGTTTTTCAGTATTTAAACGACAACCCTTAGAACAGAAAGCATCATCATATACCTCATTATCTGATGAAGAGGAGGAGTGTGCCATGAGAGCATATTCAACATGCTCTTCTTTAACTTCAGCAACCAAAGCTCTGTCCTCTTCCTCATCCTTAGCCATCCAGCTCCAGTCCCATTCTCCAACACCATCAATTTGTTGAACAGCAACCATGGCCTTGGGATCTGGGCTCTTAATCATTTGGCTTGAAGGCTTACCAGCATCAGATCTTCTTGGAGATCTACATTCCCTCATAAAGTGCCCCATCCTATGACAGTTGTAGCACTCAACCTTGGACTTGTCAAATCCAGCAACATCCTTAGCATTAAAGGTCATCTTCTTCTTGAACCTTTTATTAAACCTGTTTGCTCTTAAACTCACAAGAGCCATAGTCCACTTGATGTCCATCTCTTCCAATTGTTCATCACTTATCTGCTCAAGATCTTCATATGTAATCCTTGAATCACTGGGCAAAGAAGCAATGAATGCACACACAGTATCTAGATCTAAACCAGCAGGTTTAATTCTATCAGCGCCAAAGTTGTGTGTGTCAGCGCTTGAGTATAAAGCGTTGACAGGATATGATCCAGCGCTGACAGGCTGAGATCCAGCGTTGACACATTGAGATCCAGTGGCTGGATGTCCATAGAAGTTCATGGAATCAAATTGGCCTTCACTTTGTGAGAAGAAGGCCATGTTGCTGCTGGAAGATTTATTATCACTATCCAACTGCCATTCATTCTCCAACAGTCTTAGTTTGTTGAAGATGTCATCAAACCTGGAGGTCTTGTGGGTGTTATTGACAAGAATGGATCTTGTCTCAATCTTCCATACATCACCAAGGCTTTTAAGAAAAGTAGCATTCAATTCAGGGTCATCAATCTGTGTTCCCATGAAGGAAAGTTGACTTGTGATGTCAAGAAGTCTACTTCTCACACTGCTGAGATTCTCATTGGGTTGAGCTTTAAAGACAGCATACTCATGCAAGAGTTGCTTTTTCTTTTCTTCTTTTGTGTCAGCATTGCCACCATGTGCTACTTCAAGAGCTTCCCAAAGCTCTTTTGCAGACTCAAAGCGTTTGTACTTGTGCTGATTTTCATGACCTAGGGCGTGTTTCATGATGTTCAAGATTTTCATGTCCACCCTTTTCTTGGCTATATCTTCAACAGATACAGCTCTTCCATCTTCAGGCTTTTCCTTCTTATCAGCTTCAGGACAATTAGGAAGAGCTACCCTTGCAGCAATAGCAGCAGCAATCTTTTGAGCTTTGTTGAATGTGTTCCCATATTCAACAATTTCCCAAAGAGTGTAGTCATGAATAGCTATATACTGCTCAAAGTTAGACTTCTAAAGCTCAAAGTTCCTGGCATCAAACATGGGAATTTTGATACTAGGGTTTGTGGAGTTGTTTTGTAGCAAAGCAGAAGGCTGATTTGTGCCAGACATGGTGTTTTTAGGGTTTTGAGAGATTTAGGGTTTTTAGGGTTTGGTGTTTTAGGGTTCTTGCGTTACTTAAAGATCAAAAGTTTCTCAACAAGCTCTGATACCACTTGTGGAGTCTATGGATCGTTAGACTCAATGGTTTAGACCATTTATCTAGGATTATATCAAGTTCTTATGTAATCAAACATAGCGGAATTAGAACAAGATATAAGAACAAGATGTTATGAAAAAGATGAATTTCCCCAATGATTACTTGTATTAAATAATAAAACAAATAATCTCTAGGCGTGTATGCATTAAATCCCACGCCTAGAACATGAACTCAATTGAAGGTTTACATTGTGAATGAATTGTTATGTAAAACCTACGTCTATGTTTTCTTTATAAACTAGAAAACATAGCTTACAAATAAAGCTAAAACAATAAAAAGACTCCAACGGCTTGTTCTTTTGCAACTTGTACTCTTTAGCCCTTGTCTTCTTATTTTGTTGTTTTTGACGCATCAACTCATAATTTTGACCCAACAAAGTTAAGTGGTCTTTTCCTTGTATCTGTCCTCATTTTAACCGAAAAATCAATTTTTCGACATTTTTCAAAATTTTTGATCTATTTTGGCCTATTAGTTTTGCCCCTTGCATAGTTATTTTCTTTCCTTATTAGAATAAATGTTTAAATAAGTGGTTTTAGTTTTCAAACGTTGTGAATCTTTTGACTCAACCCGAGTTTACTTAACTAAGTTACTCTAGCTAGTATCCTTAACGTGTTTAAGTCAAGTTTTGCTAGGCTTTTATATAGGGAGCTATAAAACGCGAGAGTCTTAACTCTCACGGGTTAAGAACATTAACTTTTCGCAAGTTCCTATAATTGATCCTAGAGAATCGTTTATCAAGGGAACTTTAAAATGCGATTTCTAAACTTGAAAAAGTCTAAGAATTTGCAAGATCCTATAGGCGACTCGAAAACCCAAAACTTTGATTTAATAGGCTAAGCATCCACGAGTCTCATTACTTGAGATTTTAAAATGTGGAGAACGAGAGATGATAGAGCCAATTATAAGTTTGGTATTCTTTCGTGAATTTATGTGAGTTAATTATACGCCGATTCTCCCATCGCTTGCTAATAATTTATCTGCTAATAAATAAGGTTGTACGATTTGAAAAGTTACTTAGCTTCTTGATGAGATGGCATTTATACATGATCTCATCGTTCTTTTCGGGCTTTAAATGCATTAAAATGTCATAAAATACCATATATATGCTTATGTTTGTTTACTTGTGTATTTTAGGTATGGATATCGTGAAAAAGACAAAAGATCACAAGATACAAGGAAAAACGGACACGAGAAACGAAGCCGTACAATGAACCGGGCCCTAATCATGGAATTTTCAACAAATACCCTTGAAGACTTGAAGACAAACAAGATTAATCCTCCATTAATGAAGAAATGACACTTAAAACCCTTGTATATTAATAATTACAAGTTTGGTCCCTTAAGTTTGTCAAAATTACAAAAAGGTCCTTCAACTTTGAAGAAATGACAAGATTGGTCCCTCAACAAAATCAATTTGTCAATTATGGTCCCTCATGAAGTAAAAGACACAATGAAGACCTTTGAAGATCAAGATTGTTCAAGATCAGCCCTTGAAATATGAAAAAGTATCAAAAATAACCCTTGATAACCTTTGTGTGAAGTTTGGTGCCAAAAGTGACAAAGTGTGAAAGTCATTAACAAAGGAAAACGGTTTTTAGGGCAAAAGACTTTGTTTGCCAAAAATCTTAAAAGATAAGGACCAAAGCTGCCATACTCAAACATTCAAATCCAAAAACGCGCCTAACACTCCCTTTTCCCCCAAAATCGGATCAAACAGAGTTACTGTTTATCCTTTTCACCCCCAGTTTTCACCTCACTTAAACATGGGTTAAAAACCAATTAACCTTGCACATGTGTGATTCACACATGCAGAAACAAAACCCACGCACAAAACCCTCATCCCACTCACTGTAGACCCCACCCCCAATTCCCCTTTCAACCAATCAGAACACGACTTGGGCTCCAAGCATAATGACGTGTCCCAAATCAACAGTTGAGGTTTATTGCTTACTCCCAACGCATAAAGGAACGCCCATGATCAAATTTGACAGCTCAAATCCTCAAAAGCATCTAGAAGACTTAAAGGGCATTTTGGAGATTTTCATAGATTAGGGTTTTGATTTTCAGCATTCTAGAGAGTTCATAAGAGTAGTATAAAAGGAGATGAGCCTGTTCATCATTCCTTGTTCCAGTTTTTCTTCAAAAATCTTGTAATCCTTTTTAATTAAAATAAAAGTTTGGTATTTGTTTTAAGCATTATAATTCCTTTTTATGTTTATTTAAAGTTGGTATAAGTGTTGAAGGAAAACTGAGTTCCATTTGTTATTTGGTTAAGTAATTTTGAGTTTCAAAATTATTTAAAGGTTTTGAAAATCTGAGAATTTTTGGAAGAAATTGTTCCAAGGTGTTGGTGTTAAGAGTTTATTTAGGATTGGTGATTAAAGTGTTTTGAAAACGTTTTGAGAAGTTTTAAAAGTTTTTGGAAGATTGTAAGAAAGAAGAAAAGGAAACAGAATATATATTGCATATTATTGTTTTCTCTTTGATTTTTCTTAAGCAGGTGTTGAAAGGTTGTTGATCATAGTTCAGCGCAGGCCTCCAGCCTGTGGGAGGTGGATTTACATCCACTAGGACCTTGGATGTAAGGTCCTAAGGTAAAAGTTCTTTTTCCTTGTTAAAATCTCAGAAAAAGTGAAGTTGTGTGATCTTGTTGGATTTCCTGCTAATTGTTGTTATAAGTTGTTGATTTGTGTTCTTTTGAGTTGTTATGCATGTTAGATGATCATAGGATCAGTTTGGTTAAGAGTTGTAAGGTTTTGATTTGAAAATTTTGGATTCTAGGATTTTAAAAGGGTGTTTGGATCCATGTTTTAGCAGGTTTAAAATCCTTGCTTGTGATTTAAAAACGTGTTAGATACTTTAATAAGGTTAAGATAAGTTTGTTAGATAGTTGTGTTTTAAATTGGATCAAATTCATAGCTAGTTTGTATGTTGAAAAAGTGAAAAGTATAGCCATAATCTGCATATCAGTTTTCCTGCTTATTTTTCATGAAAATTGAGCTTGGATTTTGAATTCTATTAAGTGTTAGGGTGATTTAAGTTTTGAGTTTACTTGTGTGCTATTTGAAGCCTGTGTGTGCAAAACATAGGAGCTTGAATCTCATTGGGTTGCATTTTGCTTAGCAATAAGACCACCAGACTTTAAAAACTGTCACAGCAACTTGGATTCATTTTGGTGTGCATTTGGTTGTGAAATTTTGCTTGCAAGTGTTACTCTATCTGCTTGTGATTGACTCCTTGTGCTTCAAAGAGCACAAGGGTGCCCCCTTTGTCCAAAATCATCCACCACAACAAGACAGCCAAGCCCCTCTTGGTTCCAAAAGTGCTCAAGTGTGCACTCACACTTGTTCATCAGCAACCATAATCCAGCTGGCCACATTTTGATCTTCATTTTGTTGATTCTTGGATAAAAAGGTGTATTGGATTGGTAATTAACAAGCAAGAAGGTCACTGATTTGTTAAAAATAGAAAAAAAATAAAAAAGAAATAATTGGCAAAAAGTCGCCCGCAACGGACTCGAACCCTTGACCTGCAGCTCAGGAGTAAAGGGAACTACCATTGATCTAGACGCTTTTTTACGTTAGAGTGTGATTTCAAACGTTATTTAAACCCTTTTTTCTTTCTAGCTTATAAATAAAGCCGTGGCTTATTTCCCCTTTTCTAGCTTATTTATTAAGCTATTTTTGTTTAGCTTATTTTTCCTAGGACCTTATTAGACTTAGGGATTTTTCTAGATTGGTTTTAAATTTTTCCCTTTATTAAATTATTTTCTAGAATTTATTTATTAGCCGTAATTTGAAAAATCAATAAAAAATAGAAAAAAGAGTTTTAATTTTTAGGAAAAATTATTTTTAGCTTTTAAAATAATATTCTGAGGTTTACTGCTTATTAGGTTTTCAATTTGGCTTATTTTTAATTTTATAAGATTTTAGGATTTTTAAGCAACTTTAAAATTCAATATAAAATTATTTAATAGGTTTTAGAAACTTTAATTTACATTTTCTTCTTAGTTAGAATATTTAGGATTTTTTAGAATTTTTTAGAATTTATTTGAGAACTTTTTTATTTTTAGGAATATTTTAATATTATTTTATTATTAAAAATTCAAAGTTTTATTTTTCTTTATTTTTCATTTTTCCTAGATTCTTTAGCAATAATTAGGACCTTTCCCATTTTTAGAATAATTTTCTTGCTTTTAGATTAATTTTTATAATTATCTTAAGTTTAATTAGTTTTTAATCATTTTAAATCATTTTTAGGGTTTTAAAAATAGTTTTAATAGCTTTTAATTTTTAGAAAATTACTTGTTAGTCTTCTAATAATATAAGTTAAGTAATTATTCAATAAAATCATATTTTAGACATTTGTATTAGTTGTATTTAATTTTAGGGCTTTAACTAGCATTTAAAATTAAATATTTAATTAATAAAAGGTTTTAAAATATCTTTGTTGGATTTTTATCTTTATTTATATTATTATTGACTTCTTTTACTTTGTTTTGGGTTTTAGTAGTAAAATTTTCAATTTGGGTAGTTTTTCACGACTTTACGTTTACGTCTTTTACGTTGTAGTTTAATTTTAACGTAGCCGTCTTTTCATCCTTTCATCCCCATTCTTCTCAATATTAATCTCAAATAACTACAAGTTAAATCACACACATATACCTCCTTGGGAAACGAACTTTCTCTCTTTTTATTTGATTGGGTCATTAGTGTTGATTTTTCCTAAAATCATCACTCGATACTTTCCGCTCATATACGTTCTTTTGTTTTCCTAAACAAGAGTCGTATTTTACTGCAATCATTTTGGCGCCGATGCCGGGGAGGTGTGTTGTGCTTTAATTTGGAAGCTTTTGTTTTTGATATTATCCATAATAAGTATTTGTGTTAAGTGGAACTCCCTTAACACGTACTATCGGTTTTCTTGGTTTTTCTTGTATAAATATTACTAAATTGTATTAAGTATCACAATCAATATACAATATCTCCAAAAGTGTGAAAACACAACCTTAATTGGGATTTGATCTCCTAATTATTGTATTCGAATCTCAAACAAAAAGAAAAGGCAAAAATAGATAAATACTTTCGTGAAGCTCGATTTTGAAAAATACAAACTATAAGGTGGGTATAAGGCGGGTATTATAAAATATACCCTAAGGAAAAAGGCTCTTAAGTGCTTCGCGCCGCCTCGTTTCCCCGCTTGCTTGTGAGTATTTTAAGATTGAAGGCTAATCGAGGGTTTTGCCGCCCAAAGTATTATTACGTATACTATATTTGCTTGGTTTCTTTGTGATTAAACCCTCTTGAACAATTTGGTTTTCACCAAAGTTCTAAAGTCATTCGAAGACGTTCACTCCACGTGATCGTTTTCATTCCTTTGAGGCTTCTTTAATCAAGAGTTTGATTCGAGGAGAGATTTTGTAGATTGTTGTCTACGAAGATACACCAAAATCCAAAAAAATTAAATATCATCAAAAACACAAAAAAAATTAAAAATTCACAAAACAACCAAAAAGAATCTTCTTTGCTCACCTCCCATTCTTCGTGAAGTTTATGATCACTCGTAATCAAGCTAAACGAGCTCGTAAACGTCTTCAAAAGCAAGCAAATCAAGGATCGTTGATTGTTGAAGAACCTCCAATTGTTGAACCTATTGTAGAACAAGAAGTCGTCATGGCTAATCGTACTATGATGGAGTTGCTACAAGCACCCACCGAGGGTTTTGGAGAGGCTATTGTGATTCCCGCCATCCTTGTGGAGAATTTCGAGATTAAGACGGGTTTAATGTCTATGTTGCAAGCAAATAAGTTTAGAGGTCACGAGAAAGACAACCCGCATTACCACATTAGGAATTTTAACCGTCTCACCGCTACTAGCAAATTCAAGGATGTTCCACATGACGCCATTAAGATGATGTTGTTTCCATATTCGTTGGATGGACCCGCAAAAATTTGGCTCGAGAAAGAACCGCCAAATTCGATTTTGACATGGACCGATCTCGTTTCTAAGTTTGTGAACAAGTTTTTTCCACCATCTAAAACAACACACTTAAAAAATGAAATTTCACGATTTGTGCAACGTAATAATGAAAGTTTTTCAATGGCATGGGAACGATTTAAAGAGATGTTACATGAATGTCCACACCATGATTTTACGGAATTGCATCAAGTGGATACTTTTTATAATGGGCTTAATGATCATGAACGAGATTATTTGAATGCCGCCGCGGGTGGTAATTTTTTGTGCAAGACGACAAATGAGGCTTTACAAATCATTGAAAATAGATCTAAGGTTTATAACCCTCGTAACACACCGAGTGTTGCCAATATGGGTTCGTCATCTTCGTCACAATCGTCTCGTAGCATTAACGCCTTACATGATGAAGCTAATGAGGAAAATCGGTTTTTTGATAGATTTGCTAATCTAATGTCCCATTGGAAGGCTCAAGAAGCTTCCAATTCCGCTTCGGTTAAAGCGGTTGCTAAGAGTTGTTTATCTTGTGGGGGAGCTCATGATCTTTCCGAGTGCATTACCGCGGATGGTAACACTTCGAGTGCTTAGGTAGCAACGGGAACTTACAACCAAAACGGCCAAGGTTCCCGCCAAAATCAAGCTCCACCCAATCAAAATGCTAACAATTATCGAAACAACAACCAAGGTAATTACCAAGGCAACACACGCAATTACAACAAAGGGAATTATCAAAGTGGGAATGGACAAATCTCTAATCAAAACCAAAACCGTGATTTTCAAAACACTACACAAGGTTTTCAAAATGCTCACACTAAGAATTTGCAAGGAGAGTTTTTGGATTATGCAAAAGCAAATGATGCTAAATTTGATAACATGCAACGTGAGATGATTAGCTTAAGATCCGAGTTGAAAAACGAGCTTAAAAATGAACTTGCTAATGAACTTAAAACTCATGCAAATAAAATGGAAGGAAATGTCCAACGTCTTCAACAAAACCAACAAAAGATGGAATTAGGACAACATGAGATTAAGCAAGAATTATTAAAAGCGGATGCTAGGCAATCCAAATTTGAGGACCGAATGGCTAAGATGTTTGAAGCAATCATGTGTAAGCCCTCTTCTTCGGGTGGTCTTCCTAGTGATACCATTGCAAACCCGAAAGGAGAAATGAAGGTTATTACTACACGAAGTGGTAAAACTTTCAAGGAACCAATCTCTCGTACAAGTACTTCTAAGGAGAAGGAAATCGAGAAAGAACCCGAGGTGATGGTCGAAAAGGAGCACATTACAATCCCACGAAGTACCGCTCAAACCACACCTACGGTTACACCAATACCAATTGTGGAACCCGAGTTTCCAAGGCCGTTGCCTAATGACCTACCCACACCACCTTTACCCTACCCTTCAAGACGAAACAAAGAGAAAATGCAAGAACGTAACAAACAACAAATCGAGCTTTTTATAAATATGTTTCAACAAGTGCATTTTGATGTAAGTTTAGCCGACGCGTTGTTATACATGCCTCGTTTCGCTTCCACTTTTAAAAGTATGATGAGCGATAAGGAAAAGCTTTCAAAGCTTGCTAATTGTTCTTCGGTTTATCTTAACCGCATACCGGAAAAAGTTGGTGATCCCGGAAAGTTTCTCATTCCTTGTGACATACAAGATATGAAAGAATGCCTCACCTTGGCCGATCTTGGTGCGAGCATTAATTTGATGCCATTTTCCATTTGGAAATCGCTTTCGCTTCCGGCTCTCATTCCTTCGAACATGTCCATCGAGATGGCCGATCATTCTACGATTATGGCATGTGGAATAGCCGAAGATGTTTTCGTGAAAGTGGGGAAGTTCTACTATCCCGTTGATTTTATAGTAGTTGACATCCCCGCGGATCCTCAAGTTCCTCTAATCTTAGGACGTTCATTTTTAGACACTTCGAGATCGCTTATCGATGTTCATGCGAGAACTATCACTTTGAGATTCAACGAAGAGGAACTTGTTATAAACGCTACTCAAAACTTGAAACCTTCTCATGTTTATGCAATCGCTACCATCAATCACATTGACATCGTTGATGTGGTTTGCGATGAGTTTTCACAAGAAGTGTTAGGTTTTTCCGATAGCTCGTCAAGTGGCAATCCCACTATTTTGGATCCGATTCTTGCTAATTCCACACCAAACATTCCAAGGAGGCGATCTCACTTCAAATTAAATCGACAATGAAGATGAGGTGTTGATTAGTGATGATACTTCTATTCCACCATTTCTTCCGCCGATGGGAGTTATGAGTGTTGAACCTAAATCTTCAATCGAGTAGCCACCTATCCTTGAATTGAAAGATCTTCCTTCTCACCTTGAATATGCATTCTTGGAAGGTGATGACAAGTTGCCGGTTATTATTGCAAAAGGTCTTGCTAATGATGAAAAAACCGCGCTCTTGAAAGTTCTTAAGGCTCATAAAGGGGCAATTGCGTGGAAAATTTCCGACATTAAGGGTATTGACCCAAAATTTTGTACTCACAAGATTTTAATGGAGGAGGACTACAAACCCGCAATTCAAAGTCAAAGAAGGGTAAATCCCAAAATTCACGATGTCATTAAAAAGGAGGTCCTTAAACTCCTTGACGCGGGAATGATTTATCCTATATCCGATAGCCCATGGGTGAGCCCAATCCATTGTGTCCCTAAAAAGGGAGGAATGACCGTTGTGCCCAATGAAAACAACGAGTTAATTCCCACTCGTGTTGTGACTGGTTGGAGGGTGTGTATTGACTACCGAAAGTTAAATGACGCCACTCGTAAAGACCACTTTCCTTTGCCCTTCATGGATCAAATGTTGGAGCGACTTGCGGGAAATAAATTCTATTGCTTTTTAGATGGTTTTTCCGGTTACTTTCAAATCCCTATCGACCCTCGTGATCAAGAGAAGACTACGTTTACGTGTCCTTATGGAACGTTCGCTTATCGTAGGATGCCTTTCGGACTTTGTAATGCACCCGGTACGTTTCAACGGTGTATGATGGCGATTTTTCACGATATGATCGAGAAGTCGATGGAAGTGTTTATGGATGACTTCTCGGTGTTTGGTAATTCGTTCACGTCATGTTTATCTAATCTCAAACAAATGTTAAAACGTTGTGAAGAAACCAATCTTGTGCTTAATTGGGAGAAATGTCATTTCATGTGCAAGCAAGGAATCGTCTTAGGACATAAGGTGTCAAAGGCGGGGATTGAGGTCGATAAAGCTAAGGTAGACGTCATCGCCAAGTTACCTCATCCCAAAACCGTTAAGGGAGTTCGTAGTTTCCTAGGCCACGCGGGCTTTTATCGTCGTTTCATCAAGGACTTTTCGAAGATTTCTCGTCCTATGACACACCTTCTCGAGAAGGATGCTCCTTTTAACTTTAATGAGGATTGTGTTAAGGCTTTCGAGACTCTAAAAAGGAAACTTACCGAAGCTCCCATTCTTGTTGCTCCTAATTAGGAATTACCCTTTGAAATCATGTGCGATGCAAGTGATTATGCTATAGGGGCCGTCTTAGGGCAACGTTATGACAAGCATTTCCGTCCTATCCACTATGCTAGTAAGATGATGATCGAGGCTCAATTAAAGTACACCACAACGGAAAAGGAATTCCTTGCCGTGGTCTATGCTTTTGAGAAATTCCGACCTTATCTCGTCTTAACTAAAAGCATCGTGTATACCGACCATTCGGCTATCAAGTATCTCTTAGCTAAGCAAGATGCTAAGCCGAGATTGCTTCGTTGGATGCTCCTCCTCCAAGAATTTGATGTCACCGTGCTTGACAAAAAAGGAGCCGAGAATCTAGCGGCCGATCATCTCTCTCGTCTAGAAGATCCTCACAAAGATGTTTTCGAGAACAAGGAAATTACCGAAACATTTCCTCTTGAGACTCTCGGTGTAGTGAATTCTAAAGACACCACCCCATGGTTTGCCGACATTGCAAATTACCATGCGGGCAATTTCATAATCAAGGGTATGACGACACAACAAAAACGAAAATTCTTTCGTGACGTCAAGTTCTATTTTTGGGACGACCCTTATCTCTTTCGGATTTGTGCGGATCAACTCGTTCGACGTTGTGTGTTTGGTACCGAAGCTTCTAATATCCTTAGAGCTTGTCACGAGGGACCCACGGGTGGTCACCACGGTGCTAATCTCACGGCTAAGAAAGTGTTCGATGCCGGTTTCTTTTGGCCTTCTATCTATCGTGATGCACACGCACTTGTGAAGTCGTGTGATTCGTGCCAACGTCAAGGAAAATCGTCTCAACGTGATGAAATGCCACAAAACATAATTCAAGTGTGTGAGATTTTCGACATATGGGGAATAGACTTTATGGGGCCGTTCCCATCGTCTCATGGCAACAAATATATCCTCGTCGCGGTGGACTACCTTTCTAAGTGGGTGGAAGCTAAGGCTTTGCCTACTAATGATGCTCGTGTGGTAGTGAAGTTTTTGAAGCAACTATTCTCTCGGTTCGGAACCCCTCGTGCTATTATAAGCGATCGTGGAACCCATTTTTGTAATGACCAATTCGAAAAGGTTCTAAAGAAATATGGAGTTACACATCGTCTTTCTACGGCTTATCACCCGCAAACGAGTGGGCAAGTCGAGGTTTCGAATCGAGCTTTGAAGAGGATTTTAGAAAGGTCAATTGGAGAAAACCGTGCTTCATGGTCCGACAAACTCGATGACGCTTTATGGGCCTTTAGGACCGCTTATAAGACACCTATCGGTTGCACTCCTTATAAGTTAGTCTATGGGAAGAATTGTCATTTGCCCATTGAGTTGGAGCATAAGGCATATTGGGCCCTTAAGCATGCTAATTTTGATTTGAAGACCGCGGGAGATCACCGGAAAATACAATTGAATGAATTGGATGAATTAAGGGATAATGCTTATGAAAATTCATTAATTTTTAAAGAAAAGACTAAAAAGTTTCATGATTCAAAGATTAAAAACCAGGTTTTTAACGTTGGTGATCAAGTGTTGCTTTTTAACTCTCGTCTTAAGATATTTTCCGGGAAATTGAAATCTCGTTGGTCGGGTCCGTTCACCATTACACAAGTATTTCCATATGGGACCATTGAGCTAGCTCAAGATGATGGTCCCAATTTCAAGGTGAATGGACATAGGCTTAAGCACTACTTTGGTGGGGAAATTCCTTCAATGGTTGCCCCCGACCAAGACACCTTCCCCAATGATAATTAACATTGAGGGGATCGAGTCGAGCTCATGACTCGGTAATAAAAAACGAGGTGCCTCGTGGGGGAGATCCCATGCTAATCTTTTATATTCACTAATAAGGGGACTTGTACCCTTTCAACTCGTTGTCTCGTGATTGTTTGTGATTGTGATATCTAGATCATCATCATCATCTACGATTGAAGACTCTCGTGTTCGTTTACGAGAGCCTCCATCGTTCGTTTGAAGAAGTTTTTCACGATTCCATGACATATCCTTTATTGTTCTAACAATTATCTTTTAGCATAATTAATAAACGGCTTTAGATATATTGTTGATCACCCTTTCCATGCTAGATCCTAAACATTCGACTCTTCGTCTCTAGTATGGGGGTGCTCCACCTTTAGACTCGAAACATTGAGGACAATGTTTACTTTTAGTATGGGGGGGTGAATAGATACTTGCTTTGCTACGCCCTCACGCTTTCCAACTTTCAATGTTTTATTTTGCTAATAAGGCTAAAAATGGCCAAATTTTAAAATTTTTCTTAGTTTTCATAAGTGTTTTTAAGACACGTATGTATATTTTCCGTTGGGTAGAATAAGAGTAAATTTTTGACTTGATGGGCATTTGGAGCCATTTACATTCCTTAACCCGCGCAATTCAAGTTTTGCTAGACTTTTATATAGGGAGCTTTAAAACGCGAAAGTCTTAATTCATTCGAGTTAAGAACAAGAACTTTTCGCAAGTTCCTATAATTGATTCTAGAAAGTCACTTATCAAGGGAACTATAAAACGCATTCTCTAAACTTGAAAAAGTCCAAGAAAGTGCAAGATCCTATAGGTGGCTTGAAAACCCAAAACTTTGATTTGATATAGTCTTAATGAAAGCTAATCCAAATTTGGCTTAATTTTGACTTGCATGGCTAAGTATTCACGAGTCTCTTTAATTAGAGGTCTTTATATAGTGAAGAACGAGAAATGATAGAGTTAGACAAGTGATCATGCTAAACGTAGAACATGAAAATGTTCTTTCAAAAACTCATATGTTTTTAATTGTGGCTTTTTCTTCCCATAAGATCAATGCATTAGGAATAAAACATAATTGCAATAAGTAAGGTCGTACGATTTGAAAGGTTACTTAGCCTCTAGCGCAAGATCGTTTAAAATTTGCTCGGGGTTGAATAGAGTTCATAGCCAAGGCATAACTTATTGAAGCGGGACGCGAAGATTGGCGATCATCCAAAAAGGCCCTAACAAGGCATGAGGAGCTCTATTTTTGCTAAAGATCCAAAGATGATGTGAAGTATCATTATTGCAAAATCAATATGAAGGATCGAGACACACGACGAGAAGCAATTACTCCCCTAAAGAATGGAGAAAGTCTATCCAAAAAGACCCTAACAAGGTATGAGGATAAATATATCCAAGTCCGAAAAGGAGGCGGATCGTTGTATATCAAAATCCAAAGTAAAGATTGAAGAAAAATGATGAAGTCGTGGTCCTATATTATGAATCTCTCAAAAACGTCAAGTGAAGAAATTCCAAAATATGAAGAGAAGACCATAATTTCAAGAACGTCTTCCCAAGATTTGAAGTATGAAGTACATGCCAAATATCGGTCCGAGAAAGGTCTCAAATCGTGAAACGAGTTATGCCAAGATATGAACTTAAGGAGATACACGAGAAGCCGTTTTAAAAGATTTTGTCCTTCGGCTAACTATTAATCAAATCGTGCTACTTTGCTTTCGGACTAATAACTACTCAAATAAGTCAATATGTATCACTTGTGATCCATGACAAATAGATAAAAAATGCTAGTAACCCATTTCCTTTTATAATAACTAGGATCGCGGGGAGAAAAAGTATTACACAATTTGGACGTATGAGTAGTGTTAGCATTGTGACTTGTACCAACAATGATCTTGTTTTTGCACTTAGCATGGAATGTATGACAATCAAGAATGACGAAGTTTACTCTAAGGGACATTAACTTGTTTCTATTCTTTGACCCTAAAAATCACCTTTTGGTGATGAAAATCATACATTATGTCTTTACACATCATCGTAGTATGTTGCAAGTCTTTTACTCTTCAATAAAGGTTAATAAAATTGAACTTTGGTGATGCTTAGATACTTTATTCTAGCATTGCGTGAGGGCACGGCAATGGCTTAGTATGGGGGAGTGATGAGATGGCATTTATACATGATCTCATCGTTCTTTTCGGGCTTTAAATGCATTAAAATGTCATAAAATACCATATATATGCTTGTGTTTGTTTACTTGTGTATTTTAGGTATGGATATCGTGAAAAAGACAAAAGATCACAAGATACAAGGAAAAACGGACACGAGAAACGAAGCCGTACAATGAACCGGGCCCTAATCATGGAATTTTCAACAAATACCCTTGAAGACTTGAAGACAAACAAGATTGATCCTCCATTAATGAAGAAATGACACTTAAAACCCTTGTATATTAATAATTACAAGTTTGGTCCCTTAAGTTTGTCAAAATTACAAAAAGGTCCTTCAACTTTGAAGAAATGACAAGATTGGTCCCTCAACAAAATCAATTTGTCAATTATGGTCCCTCATGAAGTAAAAGACACAATGAAGACCTTTGAAGATCAAGATTGTTCAAGATCAGCCCTTGAAATATGAAAAAGTATCAAAAATAACCCTTGATAACCTTTGTGTGAAGTTTGGTGCCAAAAGTGACAAAGTGTGAAAGTCATTAACAAAGGAAAACGGTTTTTAGGGCAAAAGACTTTGTTTGCCAAAAATCTCAAAAGATAAGGACCAAAGCTGCCATACTCAAACATTCAAATCCAAAAACGCGCCTAACACTCCCTTTTCCCCCAAAATCGGATCAAACAGAGTTACTGTTTATCCTTTTCACCCCCAGTTTTCGCCTCACTTAAACATGGGTTAAAAACTAATTAACCTTGCACATGTGTGATTCACACATGCAGAAACAAAACCCACGCACAAAACCCTCATCCCACTCACTGTAGACCCCACCCCCAATTCCCCTTTCAACCAATCAGAACACGACTTGGGCTCCAAGCATAATGACGTGTCCCAAATCAACAGTTGAGGTTTATTGCTTACTCCCAACGCATAAAGGAACGCCCAGGATCAAATTTGACAACTCAAATCCTCAAAAGCATCTAGAAGACTTAAAGGGCATTTTGGAGATTTTCATAGATTAGGGTTTTGATTTTCAGCATTCTAGAGAGTTCATAAGAGTAGTATAAAAGGAGATGAGCCTGTTCATCATTCCTTGTTCCAGTTTTTCTTCAAAAATCTTGTAATCCTTTTTAATTAAAATAAAAGTTTGGTATTTGTTTTAAGCATTATAATTCCTTTTTATGTTTATTTAAAGTTGGTATAAGTGTTGAAGGAAAACTGAGTTCCATTTGTTATTTGGTTAAGTAATTTTGAGTTTCAAAATTATTTAAAGGTTTTGAAAATCTGAGAATTTTTGGAAGAAATTGTTCCAAGGTGTTGGTGTTAAGAGTTTATTTAGGATTGGTGATTAAAGTGTTTTGAAAACGTTTTGAGAAGTTTTAAAAGTTTTTGGAAGATTGTAAGAAAGAAGAAAAGGAAACAGAATATATATTGCATATTATTGTTTTCTCTTTGATTTTTCTTAAGCAGGTGTTGAAAGGTTGTTGATCATAGTTCAGCGCAGGCCTCCAGCCTGTGGGAGGTGGATTTACATCCACTAGGACCTTGGATGTAAGGTCCTAAGGTAAAAGTTCTTTTTCCTTGTTAAAATCTCAGAAAAAGTGAAGTTGTGTGATCTTGTTGGATTTCCTGCTAATTGTTGTTATAAGTTGTTGATTTGTGTTCTTTTGAGTTGTTATGCATGTTAGATGATCATAGGATCAGTTTGGTTAAGAGTTGTAAGGTTTTGATTTGAAAAATTTGGATTCTAGGATTTTAAAAGGGTGTTTGGATCCATGTTTTAGCAGGTTTAAAATCCTTGCTTGTGATTTAAAAACGTGTTAGATACTTTAATAAGGTTAAGATAAGTTTGTTAGATAGTTGTGTTTTAAATTGGATCAAATTCATAGCTAGTTTGTATGTTGAAAAAGTGAAAAGTATAGCCATAATCTGCATATCAGTTTTCCTGCTTATTTTTCATGAAAATTGAGCTTGGATTTTGAATTCTATTAAGTGTTAGGGTGATTTAAGTTTTGAGTTTACTTGTGTGCTATTTGAAGCCTGTGTGTGCAAAACATAGGAGCTTGAATCTCATTGGGTTGCATTTTGCTTAGCAATAAGACCACCAGACT
The DNA here is from genome assembly GCA_025667525.1 of Glebionis coronaria. Taxonomy (NCBI): domain Eukaryota; kingdom Viridiplantae; phylum Streptophyta; class Magnoliopsida; order Asterales; family Asteraceae; genus Glebionis; species Glebionis coronaria. The sequence continues at coordinate 153,866,658 of CM046877.1, forward strand.
TTAAAAACTGTCACAGCAACTTGGATTCATTTTGGTGTGCATTTGGTTGTGAAATTTTGCTTGCAAGTGTTACTCTATCTGCTTGTGATTGACTCCTTGTGCTTCAAAGAGCACAAGGGTGCCCCCTTTGTCCAAAATCATCCACCACAACAAGACAGCCAAGCCCCTCTTGGTTCCAAAAGTGCTCAAGTGTGCACTCACACTTGTTCATCAGCAACCATAATCCAGCTGGCCACATTTTGATCTTCATTTTGTTGATTCTTGGATAAAAAGGTGTATTGGATTGGTAATTAACAAGCAAGAAGGTCACTGATTTGTTAAAAATAGAAAAAAAATAAAAAAGAAATAATTGGCAAAAAGTCGCCCGCAACGGACTCGAACCCTTGACCTGCAGCTCAGGAGTAAAGGGAACTACCATTGATCTAGACGCTTTTTTACGTTAGAGTGTGATTTCAAACGTTATTTAAACCCTTTTTTCTTTCTAGCTTATAAATAAAGCCGTGGCTTATTTCCCCTTTTCTAGCTTATTTATTAAGCTATTTTTGTTTAGCTTATTTTTCCTAGGACCTTATTAGACTTAGGGATTTTTCTAGATTGGTTTTAAATTTTTCCCTTTATTAAATTATTTTCTAGAATTTATTTATTAGCCGTAATTTGAAAAATCAATAAAAAATAGAAAAAAGAGTTTTAATTTTTAGGAAAAATTATTTTTAGCTTTTAAAATAATATTCTGAGGTTTACAGCTTATTAGGTTTTCAATTTGGCTTATTTTTAATTTTATAAGATTTTAGGATTTTTAAGCAACTTTAAAATTCAATATAAAATTATTTAATAGGTTTTAGAAACTTTAATTTACATTTTCTTCTTAGTTAGAATATTTAGGATTTTTGAGAATTTTTTAGAATTTATTTGAGAACTTTTTTATTTTTAGGAATATTTTAATATTATTTTATTATTAAAAATTCAAAGTTTTATTTTTCTTTATTTTTCATTTTTCCTAGATTCTTTAGCAATAATTAGGACCTTTCCCATTTTTAGAATAATTTTCTTGCTTTTAGATTAATTTTTATAATTATCTTAAGTTTAATTAGTTTTTAATCATTTTAAATCATTTTTAGGGTTTTAAAAATAGTTTTAATAGCTTTTAATTTTTAGAAAATTACTTTTTAGTCTTCTAATAATATAAGTTAAGTAATTATTCAATAAAATCATATTTTAGACATTTGTATTAGTTGTATTTAATTTTAGGGCTTTAATTAGCATTTAAAATTAAATATTTAATTAATAAAAGGTTTTAAAATATCTTTGTTGGATTTTTGTCTTTATTTATATTATTATTGACTTCTTTTACTTTGTTTTGGGTTTTAGTAGTAAAATTTTCAATTTGGGTAGTTTTTCACGACTTTACGTTTACGTCTTTTACGTTGTAGTTTAATTTTAACGTAGCCGTCTTTTCATCCTTTCATCCCCATTCTTCTCAATATTAATCTCAAATAACTACAAGTTAAATCACACACATATACCTCCTTGGGAAACGAACTTTCTCTCTTTTTATTTGATTGGGTCATTAGTGTTGATTTTTCCTAAAATCATCACTCGATACTTTCCGCTCATATACGTTCTTTTGTTTTCCTAAACAAGAGTCGTATTTTACTGCAATCACTTCTAGCCCAAGATCGTTTAAAAGTTGCTCGGTATGGATTAGAGTTCATAGCCAAGGCATAACTTATTGAAGCGGGATGCGAAGATTGGCGAGTCCGAAAAGGCCCTAACAAGGCATGAGGGCTATATTTTGTTGCTAAAGATCCAAAGTGATGTGAAGAATCATTTATCGAAAATCAATATGAAGGATCGAGACACACGACGAAAAGCAAAAACTCCCAAAAGTCATGGAGAAGTGTATCCGAAAAGACCCTAACAAGGTATGAGGATAAATAGATCCAAGTCATAAAAGGAGGCGGATCGTTGTATATCATAATCCAAAATAAAGATTGGAGAAAAATGAAGAAGTCGTGGTCCAAGTATGAATCTCTCAAAACTTCAAGTGAAGAAATTCCTATTATAAAGAGAAGGCCATTATTTCATGAACGTCTCTCAAGGTTTGAAGTATGAAGTCACTGCCAAATATCGGTCCGAGAAAGGTCTCAAATCGCGAAGCGAGTTATGCCAAGATATGAACTTTATGAGGTCCCGAGAAGCAGTTTTAAAAGATTTTGTCCTTTAGCTAACTATTGATTAAATCGTTCACTTTATTTTCGGACTAAATAACTATCGAAATAAGTCAAACAATGCATCTTCGTGATCATTCAAGACAACAATAAAATATAAGAGATACCCCTAGGAATAAGGGAGTCTAAGTGAATAATTGGCCCACATGAGTTCGCGTTAGTCTGCTAACTTATAATAACAATGATCTCGTTTTTAAGCTTGGTTTGGAGAAAGTGAAAACCTGAGGATGATGATTATTCATGACATTTCCAAAACCCAAGGTATGCTTTTGATTTCTTTACTTTGAATGTTTATAGTTTCTATCTCTTTAATAAAGGCCAACATGGATTAATTATGATGAAAAATGTAAACGTGCTTTGTAACTAATGCATTGCATGAGGACATTGCAATGGTCAAGTGTAGGGGATTTGATATGTGTGTAAACACCCATCTTTTCTACCACTTAATTACCATAATAACCAGACCAAAACGTGTATTTTATGTCTTTTATGTCGGAATTATGCGTGGTTTGTGTTTTTGTTGTGACTTAGGACGAAAAGGTGAAAAATGGAGAAAACACGGCAATACACGGGCATTTACGGACTTTTATTGAAGAAAAAGATGAAAGACGAAGTCAAGAAGTCAAGAGTGCAAAAAGAACGGAAGTCCAAGACCAATTCTGAAGATTTATCGAAGAAAAAGTCAAAAGACGGAAGTTTATCAAAAGCCGAGGAACTCAAGTCTTATTTATCGAAGAATTAAAAGACGAGTCCAAAGAAATCCCGAGCCAAAAGTCATCAAAGTCCAAGATTAACAAAGAGATTAAGAAGGAAGGACTTGATGGCGCAATTAAGAAGAAAGGAAGGAGGGGAGGAAGCTTACTCTAACCATCCTCCTAATCACCTATAAATACTTCCCATTTTCATTCATTTGTTCTTGTTGGCTAATCGTGACAATTAGTTCTTCCACCTTTACTTTTATGCACCTTTAATTACTTGCACATTTAAATACTTGTCTTGCACCTTTAATATCTTTAATTTCAAGTAAGTGTTTCTTTTAATTCTCGCACCTTTACTTTATCTTGTTGATCTCATTCTACCTTTCTTTGATCTTTGATTTATATGCTTTTTATCTTGTTTACTTGTTTAAAGATTTGATTTTTATGCTTTTGATTGTCTTAAATCATTTATTTTCATAGCTTATTTTGTTTATTTTCAAGTTTATAAAGTTTTTATAAAAGTTATTTTTGTTTAAAAGTTGTTTTTCTTAAAGCTTATTCATTTCTTGTCTTAAAAGTTGTTAAATTTCAGTCTAGTAGCTTATTTTCATACGGTTTACCTTAGGATTTTTGTCTTGTGCTTATTAGAATCATAGCTTATTTACTTAGCTTATTTTCCATTCTTTCCTTCGTATTCCGATTGGTGTAATCGGAAAGGGGTTTTACATTCCGACCATAGCTACATAGCTTGGTCGGAAAAGGGTTTCATTATTCCGATTGGAGTAGCTTGGTATTCCGATCAGTGTGGTTTTGAATATTTCGATCAGGTAAGTGTGACAGCATTCCGATCTGAAACTATTCCATATTCCGATCGAGATGTTCATTGGGGTATTCCGATCAAATAGGTGACAGCTATTCCGATTAGGGGTTCCGATAAACATTCCGACCAAAGTTCATTCCAGTATTCCGATCAGGTAGGTAAGACAATCATTCCGATCAGAGGGTGTGGGTTATTCCGATTGGGTAAGTGACAGCATTCCGATTGGGTTCTGGCCATCATTCCGATTGGACTGATCGGAATATATTCCGTTTGGAGTTGTTTTCTTATACTTTGTCTTGTTTAATTTTTACATTATCAATTTAATACTTGTCTAATTTTAATTTCCGCCACGCTTTAATTTTTAGTCATTTATTATTTTACTTTCCGTCATGTTTTTAAATATCGCACCTTTCGCTTAAATAGACTTAGATTTAATTTTAACGCTATTTACTTTTACGTCATTTATATTTACGTCTTTGCAAATTTTAAATTTAAAAACAACCAAAAATATTTGTTTTACAAAATTCAACTGAGTCGTACTTTAAGCCGGGAATCAATTCATTAAGAACTCGATTAGACCACTAGAACGATAATTTTCTTACGGGCCAAAAGCTCTAGTATCACTAACCTAGATACTAACTGCTAACTGCTAACAGCATCAAAACTCGCAATCAATAACAAAAAAAACTACTGTGCAGATGGTCCTTAATATGGCCAAACTATGAACTAGCAAACACGGAATTTCTACTCAAGTTCTTCTATCCTCCATTATGTTGTGCAATACAGTTACGAAACATGAAACAAACAAAGATCAAGTAATAATAGCAACAAACGTCGAACTCAGAATTACCGGACCTACTGCTACTATCACCACATGAACTTCATGAACAAGTAATTTTTTGATTGTTCTTGTAATATGAAAATGTAAAAGCTGAAAACCACTAACTATAACCACCAACTGAAGAAGCAATAAACCTAAATACTTTAGGCCTAGTTTCAGACAGAAACTTGAACGAGTCCAAACACTCCTTAAAAACCCCTAAAACCTAAAAAAATTTAAAGATTTTCTATCCAAATCGCTTCCAAACTAACAGAAATCCTACACAACATGCATCAAATCATAAAGGAACACAAATTAAAAAGGAAAATTATACCAAGAGCTCTCATGTCATGAACACTCAATAAACACCAAAAATATAGAATAAATACAAATAAAGGGGGTTCAAGGACAAAACCACTCAAGGGTGGCCTAGTGGCAAAAGAATTTGTGGCTATCATTCCAAAGTGTATGAGGTCTCAAGTTCAATTCCTGCTAGGTGCAAAAAACCTTGAGGTGGCCACGCCAACCTCCTGAAAAGGGAGGGCATTACCTGGTTTGAGTCTGTGTGGCGGTGGGCTCAAACCCCGTGGATTAGTCGGCCAATGTGTCAGAAATCACGGTTACCCAAAATAAAACTGATGCCACCAGATCTTTTGCTGTTTATCCACACTTTTGGGCTAAATGGAGCATGTAGAGATCCCTTGATGGTTGGTCTACAACAGACCAAAGGGATTATGCCATATCTTCACAAAACAAAAAGGGAGAGAAATGTTTGGTCTTGAACCTACACATCATAACCAACAAAGAACAAATAAAGGTTATAAACAACCAATAAGCTCAGTGTCAATGAGCTTATTGGCATCTTACGACTATAAGCAATAAAGATAAGAGATTTCTTGAAAAACCAATTTTAAGACCTAAAATTTGTAACCGTAAAATATTGCAAACAAGAAAGTAACCTTGAAATACGAACTCACAACCTTTTGATTTTGTCAGAATCACAAGGCCATGATCCTTTGTATCCCAAGGGGTCTCAAAAGAATTTTGGTTAAAATGTTACTCGAACTAGTCTTTTGACAAGAAAGTGCAATTTACCAAACTCCAAACAATCTTAATCTAACAAACACATAAATGTAGATGGAACACATCTCTTATAAGCAAGGTTTTATATAACTCTAAATATTTTATTTATAAAAGTTTACATATAAGAAAATGGAACAAAGAAATACTACCCACAAGACGGGAGTATTTGTACTACCATGAAGATGAATCTAGAAACAAGAAAAAGAAAAACCCTAGATATCTAATCTTCCAACTTTTCCCTTTAATTTGAATCTGGTCCAAGAGCACTCACGTGAAGACAGCTGCCTTTGACTAATCTTGACCATTTCTTGTTTCCATTGGAAGAAAGAAATTGTTTGGTTCGTTGATGCTCTGTGAAGATACCATTTTTGCCATATGAAAGGAGACATGCGAACATTTGTGGGGCCGTATGAGTCACGAGGTATGGTTTTTGAGAGTGGGGTTCGTGTGAGGGTGACATTAATCAGGCTTGTAGAAGGTTTCAAGCCAAACCCCCTTTAATTAAGATGGTAATTAGAATAGGGTATCCTTCTTATGTGTGTGTTTGAGTGTATGTTTGGGTCTGGTTTGGGGATATAATGTTTTTTAGCGCCTATTAAATTAATTAAAATTTCTTTGAAAATCGTATTAATAAAAAACGGGGCTGGGTAAATGTGGTTTGGGCTTAGACTGGGTATTGACAGGGTTCTAGGGTTGGTTTAGGGTGAGGTGGAGTGGTGAGGTGGCGTATGGGGTGATGTGGAGGTTGGTGACTGGTGGAAAGGGTTTCCTTGTCTGGCAAGATTGGTCCCTTATCTCCCAAAAAGTATTCAAATGAAGTTTTTAACAGCTTAATATCCCTTTCCTTTGTAATAACTTTGACTAGCTTGTCATATTTGGCATCATTCTTTTACAATACTTTGAACAAGGACCATAGTTGTATATTTGGCATATTTCAAGTGTTTTTTGAAAATTCTTGAGACTTTAAGGACCCTTATGTAATTTTGAGGATTTTTAAGGGTTAAAAGTGACAAGTCTTCAATTCTTGAGGGACCATTCTTGACAAATCTTCAAACTTCAAGGACTTCAATGGAAAATCATGATCCGGGTCCGGTTCTTTGTGCGGCTTCGTTTCTAGTGTTCGTTTTTGCTTAATTCTTGTAATCTTTTGGTGAAGTCATGATATCCGTACCTAAAATACACAATGAACAAACACAGGCATATTTTGGGGTATTTTATGATATTTTTAAGTGTTTTAAGCCCGGTTTGGACGATTAGACTATGTATAAATGCAGTCTCATCACTCCCCCATACTAAACCATTGCCGTGCCCTCACGCAATGCTAGACTTAAGTAACATAGCACTTCCAAAATTCATTTTTTTATGACATTTATTGAAAACGTAAATTTAATTTAACTACCACTTGCGTTTTAGACCTAATGTATCGTTTTCATCACGAGAATGCAACTTTTAGGGTCAAAGAATAAGAACATGTGAATGTTTCGTTAGAAATAATTTCGTCATCCTCGATTTTCAACCAATTCCATGCTAGGCGTGAAACAAGATCATTGTCATAATAAGTTAGGAATGCTAACACTACTTATATGCTCTAATCACGTAATTAAACTCCCTTATTCCTAAGGTGTATCTCTTATATTTTATTTTTGTCTTAATGATCACGAGGATACATTTGACTTATACGTAGATAGAGATTAGGTCCAAAAATAGAGTCTTAACGGTGTAACCAAAATCATCGAATTAATAGTTTATCCTAATAGACAACGATGTCAAAAAATTAAGTCAACAAAAAGGATCAATAAACACGATTTTAGAACGGTTTTGAACATGAGACTTATTACTAATTTGGAATTGGTTTACCGCCACCTTTTATTAAACTTTGCCATGAAGTGTTTATTATGGATTTGGTCTTGCCCTTATCTTTTATTTAAACTCTCCATGAGGTGTTTATTATGACTTGACGTATATTCTCATGCTAAGGCGAATATTGGATCTTTAAGGCTTCAAGATTTAAGACATTCACTTTCAATTTTTCATAGATTCTTTGGCCTTGTGAGCTTTGAATTTTTGCTTGATTTAGGTGAAAAGAAACTTAAATTATTATTGAGGGAAGCCTTTGATTATTCGGGTTGCCAAGACTTCAAAACCGTGACGCTGGCGATACCTTAATGTTTTCCCAATTTAATTACATAGAAGCTATTAAAATGAATTAGAAACCACCATAGAGACTAAACCGCTAAATCAATACTTATTAACAATTTATTAATAAAAGCGTGGGAGAATAAGCAAATAATTAGGAAATGTGAGTTTTCGAAAGTATACGAGTACTCTACGTTTAGCATAGTAACTTATAATTAACTCTATCATTTCTCGTCCTCAATTTAATGATACTTAGCCTAATATAGTTAAGGAATTGAAGCTAAGTGCTCAACACGCAAGGTCGAGTAAAAAATTACTCTTATTATCACCATCGGAAAACCTACATTCCTGTCTTAAACATTTATGAAAAACTAGAAAAAATTTAAAATTTGGCCATTTTAGCCTTATTTTGCATAAAACGATAACAAAAAGATGAAAATTGGATCGAATATCTCGTCCTCGGTGGTAAAGTGTGAAGAAACGTAAGGGGCTTCCCTCACACTAAAACCACACGAAGAATCGTCAAAAGGAGTAGACGAGTTTGTAGCACTCAAAACACGTGGTGATGACGGAGTTAGACTTGTAGAAAAATCATTTGAATCAATTTTAAAATATTTTCCTTTTTCATCTTGTTTAAACTCTTTATGAAAACCTGATTTGATAATATCGAAAATATTTGGCGTTTCTAAGACGATGTTAGGCACACTAAAAATCCTCACATTTAAGTCGCGGGTGGGGGTGGTGGATTGTATAAGTTCTCAAAACTTTGATCAACAAAAGAACACCGCCCCCTCGGGGTCAACATATTCGTCATCCTCACGTTCGTTAATATTTTCGATTTCTTCATCATAGATAGGCTCGTCAAACCAAGGTTTGTCGTTCCCCTCATTGAGGATTTTAGAAACTCTCTCGAAAAGATCACGATCAAGCACAAAACCATCATTATTTTGTGGGGATCGTTGATAAGTTAGATCCTCACAAATGTGGTATACGTCATTATCATTTGAGGAGTGTTGATTAGGTAACTCTTCGAGAATGGGACTTTTGGTCACGTGAGTTGGTTTGTCATTATGAATGAGACGTTACAACTCATCAAGTTCGGCCTCGATATTAGAAAAATCAACCTCACTCGTAGGTGGAAGTGGAGGCAAAAGAGCAAGCTCTCGTTCAATAATTTCCTCAATCTTGGGCTCGAATTCAAAATCATCATACTCACCACACGAAGAATTCTTTTTTAGGAGTATCAAAAATTGCTTGTGGATTTTTGAGTATGTGATCAATTTCGACAAAATCGTCCTCGTCTTCTTTATCAAAGAAAGTGTCGATGTCAGAACTCGCAACCATGGACTTACAATTCGAATGCCTATGCTTAGGTGACATTTCAATGACGAGCGGATCGACATTGATAAAACCTTTAGCCTCAATGGATATTGGGCTAGGAAATGGAGGCACTTCAATGGAATTAGAAGTTGAATCCTCAAAGACGTGGTCCTTCGAAGGTGGTGAAAACGAGTCCATATTAGTCATTTTTGTGATGGCACTAACGTCTCCCTTTAGAATTGGTGGTTCACTTGTTTCGCCGAATATATCCCAAAATGATTTTTCATCCATAAATTTACGAATACCCTTTTGAATTAAGTAAACGTATTCTTTATCGTTAAAATCTTCATCTTTAAAACCGTTCATTTTCATTATTTCAAAACATGCATCTAGCCTCATTTTTCGCTAAAGTATGAGCTTTGATATTATCAAATTTTGAAATATCGGTTCTAGGAACCTTGGTTTTATCATGATCATTTGAAATTTGGGATCTACTCGCGAAAAAGTCATATTTATCCTCCCCATAGTTCATAGTTAACTTTCCACCGTGAACGTCGATTACGGCTCGAGCTGTCGATAAAAATGGTCGACCTAAAATAATGGGACATTGAGGATCACACTCATAATCAGATATGACGAAGTCCGTGGAAAAAATAAACTTTCCAATTCTAACATAAACATCCTCGGCTATTCCAATTGGTTTTAATGGTGTACAATTTGCTAGCTCGATAGTCATGTTTGTGGGGGTAAGTCTAGGGAATTTCATAAATTTCCAAAGAGAATGAGGCATGAGATTGATGCTAGCACCTAAATCGGCAAGGGCTAAACATCCCTCAATCTCGGAAAAATCACAAGGTAAAAGAAATTGGCCCGGATCCTCTTCATTTCTCGGCATATGCCTTTTTGGTTTTTTAAGAAGGATCGAAGCACAAGTTTCTTCAAGGGTCACATTGGTGAGGTCGATACAGCTCTCTTTTTGAACCGTGGAGGGAATTTGAGGTACACGAGGATGTACACTCTTTTTCTTGGTCACCACGCTCACCCCCTAGACTTTAGAACATGAAGGCGTTTTAGAAGTCGAGGGTTGAGAAGAAGGAACAACTCTAAAATTATCAAGGGTAGGGGAAATCACACAACCTTTTCCACGAGACGAGGCGGCTTTAACATGTTCCTTCGGATTTGGTACGGTGTCACTAGGTAACGAACTCGATGACGCACCCGAAGACTTGTTCATTATGGCCGAAAGCATCTTTTTAATGTCGATTTGTCCTTGCTCAATTTTAGTGTTTTGATTTTTCAACGTGTTGGAAAAGTCGTTTTTCAAAGTACCAATTTGTCCCTCTAATCGTCTCATATTAGCCTCATTCGTTTTCATATATTCTTGAAACTCGTTTGACGAACTATTTTGATTAGAATTAAAGTTCCCTTGGTTTTGATTATTTGTTTGAAGATTCCCTTGATTACCATTTGAAAAATTGTTTCCTTGATTAGCGTTGTTTTGAAAATTCGAGTTTCGATTGTTGTTGTTATCTCGATTTTGCCAACCTAAATTTCGACCTTGATTATAACCTTGAATACCATGATTATTTCCTTGAAAAAAAATTTCTGTTTTGATTTTGAAAATCATTTCCATGATTAAAATTGTTGCCTTGGTTATAATTTCCTTGTGACGGACCCGCGTTATTTTGATTTTGAAAATTGTTATTTCCATTTAACGCGTTTACACTCGACGTTTGGCCATCCGTAGCCGCACACTCGTAATAATTATGAGGTCCACCACACAACGTACATTATGCCTCAACCGCTTTCACCGTAGCGAGAGCGTCTTTCTTTTGCATCTCGATGAGAAATGACGTAAACACATTCGTCAACTTGCCGAATTTCGCATAAACCCTCTCAATATCGCGATTAGAATTACTAACGTTGGCGACATTGGCAACACTCGGTGTGTTACGAAGTTGGTAAACCTTGGATCTATTCTCGATAATCATTAAAGCGTCTTTCGGAGTTTTACACAAAAAATTGCCACCGGCGGCGGAATTTAACGAATCTTGTTCTTGAAAATTTAGACCGTTATAAAAAGTATCGATTTGGTGTAACTCGGAAAATACATGGTGAGTACATTGCCTAAGCAAGTCCTTAAAAGGATCCCACACGTCTCTAAACGATTCATTTAGATTTTGTTCGAACCTCGTGATCTCATTTTTTAAAAACGTGGTCTTAGACGGCGGAAAGAAATGATTAACGAATTTGGAAACGAGATCCTTACACGTAATTATGGAATTAGGTGGCTCTTTCTCGTACCAATCCTTGGTGGCACCATCGAGCGAGTAGGAAAAAAGCATAAGCTTAACAACATCGGTGTCGACGTTTTTAAACTTGCTCGTGGCCAAAAGACGATCAAAATTTCGAATGTGATCGTGAGGATTATCCGGCTCACGACCTCTAAACTTCGTTTCTTGAATCAACGATAGCATTCCGCCTCAAAATTCTCCGCTTCAATAGCGGGAATAACGATCACGTCTCCATAACCCTCGGTGGGTGATTGGAGCAATTCCATCATCGTACGGTTCTCGACCATCTCGTCTACGGTTTCGACAACAAAATTAGGAACGTTCGTTTCTAAATCACGTATTCATTGTCGATTCTTTCGGTTTCGATTGCGTCGATTAGATGCATTGCTAGAATTCGTTTAGTCCTTTGATCGAGTGCGCATGGACTAACGTAGAATGGGGTTAGTAAAGAAGATTCTTTTTGGGGTTTTTAACGTTTTTCTATTTTTTTGGTTTTTGATTGTTTTTTATTTTTTTGGATTTTTGGTGTATTACGTATACTCAAATCTACAAATCTCTCCTCGAATCAATTTCTCGATTAAAGGAGCCTCAAGGAATGAAAACCATCACGTTGAGTGAACGTCTTCGATGACTTTAGAACGTTGGTGGAACACCAAAACGTTCAAGAGGTTTTAATCTTTGAAACCAAGAAAATATATATGATACGTAGATTAATACTTTGGTTGACAAACCCTTAATCATCCTTCACTTTCTTAGTACGCACAAGCAAGCGGAGGAAACGAGGCGGCGCGAAGCACTTAAGAGCCTTTTTCCTTTAGGTCGTGAAATACAACCGCCTTATACCCACCTTATAGTTTGTACTTGTCGAGATTAAGCTTCTTAAAAGTATTTATCTATTTTGCCTTTTCTTTTTGTTTTAGATTCGAATACAATAATTGAGTGGTGAAATTCCAATTAAGGTTGCGTTTTCACGCTTTTGGAGATATTGTAAATTTATTGTGATACGTAATACTACTATTAATAATATTCACAAAAAACAAAAACCGATATAATGAAAAAGATTGTTACGTGTTAATTGAGGAACAACTAACACGATTTATATGGCTATTTATAATATAGTAGAAAAAAAAACGAGTATTTACGATATTTACGCTTTTCAAAAATGAAAAGCAAAAACACACTACTCGTACAAACACGATATATATAAGGCTAAACACACCTCCCTGGCAGCGGCACCAAAATGATTGTAGCAAAATCGTACACATTTTAGGAAAAACGCGTATAATGCGGCAAGTATTAAATTCGACGATTTAGGAAAACCGACAAATTCAACAAATGCGAGTTCGTTCTCGAAGGAGGTGTATGTGCTATGTGCCAATATGTATAAAACAATGTTTGGATTAGTGATCGTTTTTGGATTAGAAAGATTTAAAAAGAAAGATGGATTACGCTAAAAACTATGCTACGACGATAAAAACGCGAAATCGTAAAATTCGACGAAAAATGAAACTTCACTAAAAATTACCAAATTTTTTTTCTAAGTTAAGAAAAATGTAATTAAAACAAAAATGCAAACCAAAAATTCCAAAACTTATTTAATTAATTTATATTAATTTTTAAAAATTTAGTAAAAAACCAAAAATAAATAAAATTTATAAAAAGTGAAAATGAAAATTTATTGTAGACCTTAATTATACTAATTAAAGTCTAAAAAAGATTTTTCTGAAACTTTTAAGTACTGTTCACTATTTTTAAATCTATTTCTAAAGTTTAAAAGAAATAAATGATAAAAAATTAATTTATAAAGGTAAAAATCTAATTTTTGTTTCTAAAATCTTAAACTTATAACTAAAAAGAGGAACATGAAAAAAAACCTAAAATAAAATCACAATAAGCTTAAATCTGCTTATTACGCTCGAACTTAATTTAATAAGCTAAATAAAAACACACCTTAAATATTTAATGTTTAAAACCTTTACCAGTAAAGTCCCTAGGGCATACTGGTAAAGGCGTTGGTGTGGGAGAGTAGGAGCGCAGGTTCGAGTCCTGGACCTTACTTTTTGTTCAATTTTTTTCCTCTTTTAAATACTCGTGAACAGTGACTGTATATCACAAAAACACAAATATATTTACTCAATACCACGAACTTAACAGATTTGAAGTCCCAAAGTACACATACCTAAACTTGTTCACTTTTTTCTTTGTTCTTGTAGACTTGTTTACTGTTGGGGTTTTTTGGAAGCCCGGAATGGGATGATGTGCGTTGCTTGGACTACAAACGGCACCCTCACTTGCTTTGGCAAGTGAGGAGTCAAGTATAACTTACAAACACTATCAACAATCATTCATATGAAACTGAATCAAGCAAAGTCAGGCCAAAAGGAAACTAAAGCATAAAATTGAACTAGCTGGTGCAATTAACACACCAGTGAGTTTAAATCTACGCTAGCTTAACCAAAATGCACACTTATCTAACGCAAATAGGTCTAAGCCCTAAACTAACATGATTCCTAACGGGGAACAAGATTACAGCACACACAAAAAAGAGCAAGATTCTACAACCTACTAAGCCGCTCAGACAGAAAAGTGGTCTAGTTTTTTTTATTACGAAGTCTTGAACTCACTTGAACCAACAAGAACTTAGCACAATGCAAACAGTGAAAGCCTAGGACATCTTAATAGACTATCTAAGTGTCTAATTTCGACACTAAAGCTCAAGGTCTTAATCCACTAGATCCCACTGTTGGTCTACAACTTGTTTAGACAGAAAAGTGAAACACCAAAAATAAACTTATGCTTTAAATCACACCTACTGAGAACCAACCTATGCTAACCTAGATACTAACTGCTAACAGCATCAAAACTCGCAATCAACAAAAAAAACTACTGTGCGGATGGTCCTTAATATGGCCAAACTATGAACTAGCAAACACAGAATTTCTACTCAAGTGCTTCTATCCTCCATTATGTTGTGCAATACAGCTACGAAACATGAAACAAACAAAGATCAAGTAATAATAGCAACAACAAACGTCGAACTCAGAATTACTGGACCTACTACTACTAACACCACATGAACTTCATGAACAAGTAATTTTTTGATTTTTGTTGTATTATGCAAATGTAAAAGCTGAAAACCACTAACTATAACCACCAAATGAAGAAGCAAATAAACCTAAATACTTTGAGACAGAAACTTGAAGTAGTCCAAACACTCCTTAAAAACCTAAAACCTAGATTTTTTCAAAGATTTTCTATCCAAATTGCTTCTAAACTAACAGAAATCCTACACAACATGCATCAAATCATAAATGAACACAAATTAAAAAGGAAAATTCTACCAAGAGCTCTCATGTCATGAACACTCAATAAACACAAAAAATATAGAATAAATAAAAATAAAGGGGGTTCAAGGACAAAACCTGATGCCACCAGCTCTTTTGCTGTTTATCCATACTTTTAGGCTTAATGGAGCATGTAGAGATCCCTTGATGGCTGGTCTACAACAGACCAAAGAGATTATGCCATATCTTCACAAAACAAAATGGGAGAGAAATGTTTGGTCGTGAACCTGCACATCATAACCATCAAAGAACAAATAAAGGTCATAAACAACCAATAAGCTCAGTGTCAGTGAGCTTATTGGCAGCTTATGACAATAAGTTGTCAATAAAAAAGATATGAGATTTCTTGAAAACCCAATTTTAAGACCCTAAATTTGAAACCGTAAAATATTGCAAACAAGAAAGCAACCTTGAAATACAAACTCACAACCTTTTGATTTTGTCAGAATCACAAGGCCATGATCCTTTGTATCCCAAGGGGTCTCAAAAGAATTTTGGTCAAAATGTTACTTGAACTAGTCTTTTGACAAGAAAGTGCAATTTTCCAAACTCCAAACAATCTTAATCTAACAAACACATAAAAGTAGATGGAACACAGCTCTTATAAGCAAGGTTTTATAAAACTCTAAATATTTTATTTATAAAAGTTTACATATAAGAAACTAGAACAAAGAAATACTACCCACAAGACGGGTGTATTTATACTACCATGAAGATGAATCTAGAAACAAGAAAAAGAAAAACCCTAGATATCTAATCTTCCAACTTTGCCCTTCAATTTGAATCTGGTCCAAGAGCACTCACGTGAACACAACTGCCTTTGACTAATCTTGGCCATTGCTTTTTTCCTTTGGAAGAAAGAAATCGTTTGGTTCGTTGATGCTCTGTGAAGATACCATTTTGCCATATGAAAGGAGACATGGGAACATTTGTGGGGCCGTATGAGTCGCGGGGTATGGTTTTTTAGAGTGGGGTTCGTGTGAGGGTGACGTTATTCAGGCTTCTAGAAGGTTTCAAGCCAAACCCCCTTGATTAAGATGGTAATTAGATTAGGGTTTATCCTTCTTATGTGTGTGTTTGAGTGTGTGTTTGGATCTGGTTTGGGGATATAACGTTGTTTAGCGCCCATTAAATTAATTAACCTTTCTTTGAAAATGGTATTAATAAAAAACGGGGCTGGGTAAATGTGGTTTGGGCTTGGTCTAGGTGTTGACCGGGTTGTAGGGTTGGTTTAGGGTGAGGTGGAGTGGTGAGGTGGCGTAGGGGGTGATGTGGAGTTTGGTGACTGGTGGAAAGGGTTTCCTTGTTTGGCAAGATTGGTCCCTTATCTCCCAAAAAGTATTCAAATGAAGTTTTTAACAGCTTAATACCCCTTTCCTTTGTAATAACTTTTACTAGCTTATCATATTTGGCACCATTCTTTTGCAATACTTTGAACAAGGACCATAGTTGCATATTTGGCATATTTCAATGGCTTGTCTTGCATTTTCTTGAGACTTTAAGGACCTTTATGTAATTTTGAGGATTTGCAAGCGTTAAAAGTAACAAGTCTTCAATTCTTGAGGGACCATTCTTGACAAATCTTCAAACTTCAAGGACTTCAATGGAAAATTATGATTCGGGTCCGGTTCTTTGTGCGGCTTCCTTTCCCGTGTTCGTTTTTGCTTGATTCTTGTAATCTTTTGGTGAATTCACGATATCCGTATCTAAAATACACAATGAACAAACAAAAGCTTATTTTGGGGTATTTTATGATATTTTTAAGCGTTTTAAGCCCGATTTGGACGATGAGACTATGTATAAATGAAGTCTGATCAACTACTATGGAAAATTCCACAGCCTTTCAACGTCATTTTAAAATTTTTCATTTTTAGTAACTTTCCAAATATCGACCATTTTCACAATCCACAATCAACCAATACTCACTTTCCGCAAAACAACCATTTATAACGTCCAACTAGTGACATAGCCAAAAATTACCAACACGCGCTTTTACCCTTCTCAAATCATTTCCAATATATATGTACATCATTCTAACCCGTTTCGACACTCAAAATAGCCTGGTTTGACTCAAAAACATCATTTTGACCATGCTTTAATTCTAGGCAGCAAACACATTTTCAGTTTTTTGTAAAAATTAAGTTTTCCGACAAAAAAATACAAACGGCCATATCTTGTTCATTTTAAGTCCGTTTTTAGCTTATAATATATCGAAGCGAAGGTATTAACTTATATTTTCATAATCTTGTACTAATCTAGTCTTAAAACAATTTTTATAACACTTTATGCTCAATACAAATTTCGGATAGAATGTAACATTTTTATAAAAACACATTTTGACCATTTTTAAACACAACCCACATATAGAAAAACTACTAGTTTGTACCAAAAACTCATAAACATAATAAATATGTCAAGAGCATAATTAAATTCATAGATATAATTATAACAACATATAACTATGTAAAAAACTTAATTTATGTTTAAAAATGTATAGATTTAATGATCTATCATAAAATGCATGGATTTAATATATTTTCAAGAAAACATATGATATGTGATATGCATGCATATATCTAAACATATCATGCATGAAAATGTAAGAATTAAAATAGTTTCAAGAAATAACCTCAAGTAGCGATTCTATTTAAACACAACAACTCGATCTAATATGAACAACACAAAACCAAGATTTACCCAAACTTTTTCAAATCAAATGACTCAAATAATGCAAAACCCTTGCTTCCTTTTCTCTTGAAAAACCCATGATTATATGTAACTAACACTAGATGTTCTTAAAATAGAGCTTGAAGTTTTTTTGAATGGTGGTTTATTATGGTGATGGTAGTGCCGAGAGAGAGAGAGAGAGAGAGAGAGAGAGAGAGAGAGAGAGAGAGAGAGAGAGAGAGAGAGAGAGAGAGAGAGAGAGAGAGAGAGACGAGAGAGAGAGAGAGAGAGAGAGAGAGAGAGAGAGAGAGAGAGAGAGAGAGAGAGAGAGAGAGAGAGAGAGAGAGAGAGAGAGAGAGAGAGAGAGAGAGAGAGAGAGAGAGAGAGAGAGAGAGAGAGAGAGAGGGATTTTGTGTTTAGTGTGTATAAATAATGAAGTTGTTTGATTGGTATAATGAGTTAAGGATGATAATAAGTTAAGCGGGTAATGTATGCATGTAAATGTGAAAATATGGTAAGCATATGGTCTAAATCAAAATTTTCAACTTACCTTAATGTTGGTGTTGATAGTTGGCCGTTCATAGGTAGGGGTTTTGTAAAAGTCGTCCTGTCCTAAACCCGAATAATCCTATTCGGGTCGGGTCATTCGGGTAAAAAACTTATTCAGGTCACTCCAGGTTGACCCGAATTAACCCGAGTTTTAAATAGGTCGGGTTCAGGTTTATATTTTTTAGACTTGAATCGAATTGACCGACCCAACTTGACCCGAACCCGACCAACCCGACTCTAGCAATACTTTTTTACATAAGCCACTTTTTAGACATTTTACTTATATTCGAGTTGGGCCGAACCCGAATTGACCCGAACCGAATTAACCCGAACCAAATTGACCCAAACCCGAGTGACCCGGGTTCTAGTTAGGCTCGGGTTCGGGTTTAATTTTTTTAGTCTGGACCTGAGTTGACCTGACCCGAATTGACCCAAACCCGACCGGGTCGACCCGAATCACACCCGTAGTCATAAGGGTTCCACATGGGGTAAATAATTCAAATTTTTACTATTTGTAATTAGTTTAAGGTTTATGGTTAAAAGGTTAAGTAGTTTTTGGTAATTATCGAAAAGTATATAATCAGGTTTAAAAATGTGTAAATGATAGAAATTTAGCGAAATAAATTAATTTTTGATTTTACGAGGTAAAACGTATTTTATGATTTATAAAATATTTTATGCATGCTAAAGACGATTAACCGCAAAAATGATGTAAAATACGCTACGTAAAGCAATTATACAGCGTACATACGATTTATTATTATAAAATGCAAAAAATACACAATACATACACATAAACGTTCACAGAGAGCTAGAAAACATATAATTTAAATAAGATCGATCACGCTGTTAAAAACTACTCAGTTAAGCACGTAATTCACAATTAACAAATAATCTAACGGATTATTTTCAATTCATTGACTGTCACAACAATTTGGTCAGGTTCACAAAATTAGACTGAGCACCGTGTCGGTTATTATGCGTCCTCAGACGATTTTTCACAAAACGCGGGATAACTTCCCGGTTCAAAAGATGTTCAAGCACATAGTTGACTAAACAAAAAGTCAAATGGTAAAATAGTCATTTAACGAGTCAAAAAAACTACCAGATGGGTTACATGGTGCCACTTGTTAAGACAATACTAGAACCAGCTAATGATGACCACAAACAAGTTTTCTATAAGAAAAAGCAAGAATCAGCATGGAACGATGTGGAACGAGCGTTTGGTTTTCTGAAAAAGAAATGAGTCATAATAATCAATCCTACTCGAGCGTTAAAAAAGAACGAATCCAAAATATGATGTTTACATGCATCATATTACATAATATGGTTCGAAAATATAAAGGAGATGCAATATCTTTGTTGAGAATACAAGGGTCAATGTTGGTCAAACCAAATGTAAGGGACTAAAGTGGACAATAACTGGAACAAAGGAAGGAGAGACTACTTCTGCCAATATATGAAGTTTGAAGGGTGTAACGTGTATAACCCTAAACATGAGCTCAGTATTTAACCTGAACTCATGTTTGGGGTTCACATATCTTTCCTAACCGTTTCTGTTATTCACACTTGATTTCTCATCTGTTTGTTATCAAGTTATCTATCTTGATAACTAGTCTTGTATTTTATCAATCTATATTGATCATTGAGTGTGAGAGTTCTTGTAGTGAGGTGATTGGATCAACCTTGTTGGTACAGTCTTTGTTTTTTAGCACTAGCACTCGTTTGAGGACTAATTATATTGTACTGAATCTACATTATATTGCACTTGGGAAGGTTGGTTATGTGCATATTTGGTATTTGGATTTTGTTTACATGGTATAAGAGACTGGTTCTTTGAATCGTGGTTCTTGATCATGTTTCTTGATCTAGGGTTTGAGATCAAGATTTGGGGGTTTTGGATTTTCTAGTAGGTTTGAGGTGATTGGATTGGTGATTCTTAATGGTCGTGTTTAGAATCGTTGATTATTGCAAGGTCAGATGATTTTGGAGTTAGGGTTTCTGAAACCCTAATTTCTATTTTTGGGGTTTTTTGTTCTAAGTGATTCTGGCCTCATTTGTTTAGTTTCTTGTGTTTCTTGACTTGAATCAATATCACGGGTGACCTTGTTCCGTTTTTCTTGCATTTTTTTGCAAGCTCTGTAAGTTGATTCATGTTTCTTAATTGTTTTTCTTTAGTGATTTCACTACAAACTCAATGGGTAACATCTTGGCCCTCTTCCCTTTGAGAAGTGTAGATACTTTCTCTTCCCACTGATAGGTGATAAGTCAGGGTTTTGCAATCTCTCAGGCTTATTTGATTGTTGTTCTTATTATTTTCTTTTTTTCTTTAGCCTTATTGTTTGTCTTGCTTTGTTGACCTGTTTGTTTGTTTCTTGTGTAAAGGTTTTTCTTTTTGTCTTGTCTATTTGTTTGTCTTTATTTCTTGATCTATTGTTATCATGTCTGTTGGTGGTAGTAATTCTCCTATTTCTATTAATGGTTTGGATGGTGGTCATCCTTTACATGTGCAAACTAATGATAATACCACTACTACCTTATTCTTTTAAGCTTGTGGAACTGAAAATTACAAAATTTGGTCTAGTGCTATGAAACTTGTTTTACAGGCTAGGAATAAGTTTTGTTTTGTTGATGATTCTTGTCTGAAAGAGTCTTATGTGACTAGTGATGTGTTGTCTGCTCAGTGGGATAGATGTAATGTTATTGTTCTTACTTGGATTATGAACTTTGTATCTCAAGATGTTTATATGGGTCCTGTTTATTCTTATAATGCTGCTACTGTTTGGAGTGAACTTAATAGTACTTATGATAAGGTGGGTGGGTCTATTATTTTTAATCTGCTTTAGAAAATTAATAATGTTAAACAAGGTGGTACTTTTGTTGCTGATTACTATTAGATTAAACTCTTTTTGGAGAGAAATTGATGCTTTGACTAAAATTCGTAAATGTTCTTGTGAAGTTCCTTGTACTTGTGCTCCTAGTACTGAATTGGTGTTGCATCAACAACTTATGAAGTTGATGCAATTTCTAATGGGTTTGGATGAGTGTTACCAGTCTGTTAGAAGTGCTCTTTTAACTAGGGATCCTCTCTCTAAGGTCAAGGGTGCTTATGATACTATGTCTAGAGTGTAATCCCATAGAGGGATTCCTGAGCTTTCTGGTAGTAATGATTCTAAACTGAATGCTTCTTCTTTTGTTGTTAAGTCTAGCTTTAATGGTTATAATAAAAACCTTACAACTCTAGAAATAACTTTTCCAGAGGATCTAATGCTAATAGGAATAATACCTTTGTCAATAGATCTGATCCTAATCTAAACTATAAAAATTATAGGAAAATGGGTCGTACTGTTAATAGATGTTTTGAAATTGTGGGGTTTCCTGCTGGTTTTAAAAAGAATAATGGTACTAATAGACAGACTTATAGTGCTAATGTGGATGTTAAATCTAATGATAAGCAGTCTTCTAGTAGTACTTCTTCTGGTTTTACTCTTGAACAGATGTAGAAATTGCTTAATATGATTAGTGATAAGCCTACTAGAAGCATTCATGCCAATTTAGCAGGTATGGCTTCTTTTCTGAACTGTAATATGTGGTTCAATGTCAATTTCTCTAAGTATTTTTTGATAATTCTATTTTGAGTGTTCAGACTGTTACTATGGGTTAGATTATTGACTCTGGTGCTAATCAACACTTAGCTGTTTCAACTATCGGAATGGTTAATGTGGTTGACATTTCTGATCTTAAGATTGTTGTTGGTCATCCTAATGGAACTTTAGCTACTACAATATTAGTCATATTACAAACTTAAAATTGACTAATAATGTGATGTTATATGATGTTTTGGTTGTTCCTAGTTATTGAGTTAGTCTTTTGTTTGTTAACAAACTTATTAGAGATAGTATGTTGTTTGTTGGTTTTGATGAGAATAAATGTTATATTCGGGACCCGAAAAGGGAGATTGTCTTGAGGACCGGTAGTGAATCTGGTGGCCTATATGTGTTTGATATAAATAAAAATAACAATATAGGTATGTCTAACATGTGTTTAGCTTTTCATGCTTCTAAAATGGTTTGGCATAATAGACTTGGTCATCCTACTGGCCAAGTGTTGTTTGTGCTCAAACATGACTTGAATATGTCTGATAAGACCTATGTGCCTCTCTGTGAGATTTTTTGAAAGGCAAAACAGACTAGGTAGCACTTTCCCTTGTCTGACCATAGGTCAAAAGGTCTTGGTGAACTTGTTCATCTTGATTTTGAGGTCCTTACAGGGTTCACAACAAAGAGGGGTTTAAGTATCTTTTTACCATTGTTGATGACTTTTTCAGAGCTGTATGGGTATATCTAATCTAAAGATGAAGTGTTTAAAATGTTTTTGTCATATATTAATACGATTCATAATCAATATAAAGCTAAACCTAGAACTGTTAGGTCTGACAATGGTAATGAGTTTGTAAATAAAAGAATGAATAGTTTGTTTAATGATTTGGGAATAATTCATCAAACTAATTGTGCCCATACACCTCAGCAAAATGGTAGTGCTGAAAGTCAACATAGACACTTGCTTAATGTGGCAAGGAGTCTTATGTTTCAGGGAGGAATTCCTCTTAGATTTTGGTCTAGTTGTATTCTTACTGTTGTTTATCTTATTAACAGGCTGCCATCATCTGTCTTAAAGGGCAAGTCTCCTTTTGAGTTGGTCAATAATAGAAAACCTAATCTTTCCCGGTTAAGGTCTTTTGGTTGTTTGTGTTTTTATACTATGTTAAATAATCATGTTAAACTTTCTTTTAGATCTGAAAATGTGTTCTTATTGGTTACTCTTTTACTAAAAAAGCTTACAAGTTGTTGAGTATGGATACTAGAAATGTCTTCTTTTCTAGAGATGTAAAATTTTATGAAAATGTGTTTCCTTTTAAACAAACCTGTGAATCAGCTGATGTTGAGATAATAAGTGAAGCTGATCACTTGAAGTTTTTAGACAATGATCAGATCTTAAGTCCCAATGATGATGGGAAAGATGCATCAAATGAGGAGGGTAGTTTGCCACATTCTGAGACTACTCAGCCTATAACTTCACAAGGATTTAGTCACCATGGAGAGCATTCTACAACCCATATTGATGAGAGCATCCAAAACTGGTCTGAGGGCAATGTTCCAAATAATCATTCTAGTCCAACTCTTAGACATAGTGATGTGCAGACACCTGAAATAAGAAGATCTAGTAGAGAAACTAAAATTCCTCTTAATTTTAATGACTATGTGCTTAATTCTAATGTTAGATATGGTATTCACAAGTATGTTGATTATTCTAATTTGTATGGTAATAATTTTTGTTTTAATGCTACTTTGAATAAATCTGTAGAACCTACTTGTCTATCTAAGGCTTTAGCTGATCCTAATTGGGTTGATGTTATGAATAATGAAATGAAGGCTTTAAATAGAAATAATACTTGGACTAAATGTGATCTTCCTGTTGGAAGAAAAGTTGTTAGTAGTAAATGGCTTTGGAAGATTAAGTACAAATCTTCTGGTGATGTTGAGAGGTACAAAGATAGGCTTATGGCTAGAAGGTTTAGTCAAAAGGAGGGATTTGATTATGATGGAACTTTTAGTCCTGTATTTAAAATGATAACCGTGAGATGTTTAATTAGTATTGTTGTTGTTAAAAAGTAGCCTTTATATCAATTAGATGTAAATCATGCATTTTTGTATGGTGATCTTAATGAAGATGTATATATGACTCTTCCTGATGGTTATAATAGTAAGTCTAAGGTGTGCAAGTTAAATAAATCCTTATATGGTTTTAAGCAAGCACCAAGGCAGTGGAATGCTAAGTTAACTGTTGCCTTTGCTGAGCATGGTTTTGAGAAAAGTAAATTTGATTATTCTTTATATATTACGAATAAAGATGATGTGTTTATTGCTCTGCTTGTTTATGTTGATGACATTGTTGTAACTGGTAATGATGAAAATGAGATTAAAAATTCAAACAGTTTTTAAAAACTAAATTTCTTATCAAAGATTTGGGTGAGCTTAAGTATTTTTTTGGGTATTTAAGTTTTGAGAAATGAAAAAGGTTTGTGCATGACTCAATGGAAATAATTTATGGAACTAGTTCATGAATATGGTTTGTTGGCTGCTAAACCTGTTGATATTCCTTTTCCTGAAAGTTCTGTTTTGAGTCACACTGAATCTGATGATGATAAGTATTAGGTTGATTTTACTAGTTATCAAAAGCTTGTTGGTAAATTGATATACCTAACTAATACCAGACCTGACATTATCTATGTTGTGCATTGTTTAAGTCAACACATGCATAGTCCTTTACAGTCCCATATGAAAGCTGCTCTTAGAGTTTTAAGATATCTTAAGGGTGCTCCAGGTCTTGGTATTCAGTTTGATGTTAATTCTGATCTTAGACTTGTTGTTTACTCTGATGCTGATTGGGCTAAGTGTCTGATAGGTGTGAAAACACCCATCCTTTTACCACTTATTTCTTGCTAAAACAAGACCAAAACGCGTATTTAATGTCATTTGTTTGGAATTATGCGTGGTTTGTGTGTTTGTTGTGTTTTCAGAGCCAACCGGATGAATATTAAAGAAAACATGGGATTGCACGGGTTTTATCGAAGAAAAGACTCAAGACGAAGTCTATTGTCCAAGAGATGCAAAAGATTTGAAGTCAATGGGCATATTTGAAGATTTATCGAAGAAAAGGACCAAAGATGGAAGATTTACATATGTCGAAGAACTCAAGTCTATTAATCGAAGAAATTAAAAGACGAGTTGAATTTATTCGTCGACAAATCCCGAATCAGAATAAAAAACGTCGACTTTACTGAAAAGACGAGAAGACGAAAAGAAAGAAGAAAGCCCACTCACCAACCACTCACAAGGACTATATATAGTGGCCTTTTCACACTTTGGAGACCAACTTTTATTTTTCCTTCTTTTTCTTTCTTGTTTCGTAGGAAACACCACCATTAGGGTGTTTGGTGATTTTATTTTTCTTGAATTTAATCCATAGATTTGTAAGTTTTATTCTTCCTTTTGGTTTGTTTAACATTAAGCTTTCAATACAATCTTTAATTTCATCTTGTTCATCTTGTTCTTATTGATTTAAAGTTTTCAAAGTTTTATTTGGTTGATTTGATCTTCAAAAGTTAGTGGGTTTTGTGTTTTTATTGTTGGGATTTGATGTTTATGATTAGTAGATGATTAGTGGTTAAATTGGTTTAAACTTTTGGTAAAAACTTTGTTGATTTTGATTAAATTCGTGGCTTGGTTGGTTCCCCTGTTCTTCGTTGTTCTTCATCAGTACCCAGATTCCGGATCGACTGAATATTCCGGATCAACAAGATATTCCGGATCAGTCATTGTCTTCAAAACATTCCGAATCAAGTATTCATCCGGAATAATTAAATTCTGGATGAGTGTTTTTATTCCGGATCACAGTATTTATTCCGGATAGAATTTTATTCCGGATCATCTTATTTATTCCGGATCACCTCATTTATTCCGGAGAGAATTTTATTCCGGATCACCTCATTTATTCCGGATAGAATTTTATTCCGGATCACCTTATTTATTCCGGATAGCCTTTTATTCCGGATCACATTTATTCCGGATCAACTTCTTTTCCATATTATTCCGGATCAACCTATATTCCGGATCAACAATATTATTCCGGATCAACTGACTTATTCCGAATCAAGGTTTCAAGTTTTATTTATTCCGAATAAACATCTTTTTCAGCTTTTCTTATTTTAAGTTTTTCTTAAGTTTTCTAAATCGAGTTTTTTAAATTCAGTTGTATTTACTACTTTGATTAATCGTTTTTAATTAATTGTTTTTAGCTTGTTTTTACGACTTTGATCTTTATTTCTTTTTCGTAGAATAGAAAACCCAATCCCCGATTAGTAACCAAGAACAACTATTCCACTTTGAGCCGTGATCAATTCGAGAAGATACCGAGAACAAAATTGAACTCCATGCAAAATCTCACATTAAAATGGCGCCGCTACCGGCTCTTCTCGTAAAGATTAACAGTTTTTTGTGAGAAATTGGATTTTGGGATCCGTTCACCGTGAACGTTACTTTTTCATAAAAACTTTCAAAAACCCTAAAAAAATATAAAATTTTCAAAAATACAAAAAAAATAAAAACCATAAAAACCCAAAAATATTTCTTGTTTGCTTTGTTAGTTCTTTTGCAGGTGTATGCGTACACGATCAACGTTTTATCCGGAGCCCGAGACTCTCGATAACTTAAACATGGCCGGTGTACACAACAACAATAATAATCCACCTCAAAACAACATGAATAATAACAACAATGAACCTCTACCGGACAATCGCCCTATGATTGAACTTTTGCAAGCACATGTAGAGGGCAACAACGATCCAATTGTCATACCCGCGATTGCAGCCAACAACTTTGAGCTCAAATCCGGCTTTATTCAGATGGTCTCTGCTCAACCATTCTTGGGGCGTACCATTGATGATCCTCATGACCACATCAAAAGGTTCCTGCAACTCATAAATACGGTCAAATTCAATGGTGTTCCACAAGAGGTAATCCGTTTACAACTTTTTCCTTTCTCCTTAGAGGGACAAGCCCGACATTGGCTTGCAAAGGAACCGCCACAAAGTATTTTTACGTGGACGGATTTGGAGACCAAATTCATAAACAACTTTTTCCCACCCTCTCGTACTACCGCTTTGCGGAATGAAATTATTAATTTTGAACAAAAGTACGATGAGACTTTTAGTGAATCTTGGGACCGTTTTAAAGAACTTTTAAGAAAGTGCCCACAACATGGTTTTACCAAAGTGCACCAAATTAATACTTTCTATAATGGTTTAAGCATGAATGACCAAGATTCACTAAATAGTGCCTCGGGGGGGGGGGGGGGGGGGGGTAATATTTTGGTTAAGAGTTCTAATGCCGCTTGGGATATTATTGAGAATAAGTCTAGAGTGCAAACCAAAAGTGTTCGGACCAATGCCGCTAGTGCTAGTACTAATGACAACGACAAGAGACTTGACAAAATTACGTCGCTTCTTGAATCGCTTGCTGCCCAAACCGCTAGCAACACCAAAAGCATCAACGCTCAAAATGCTCATGTCAATGCTGTAAGCCAACCATGTGAAATATGCGGGGGTCCTCACTCTTACACTACTTGTACCTCCACCCCAGACTATCCTTTTGAGAATGTTAACGCAACATACGGTACCTATCCTCTGGCCGGTTATCAAGCTCGTCCTCAAGGAGACCGCAACTTGCTCAGCTATCGCTCAAACAACTTTCTTTCCCCGCCCGGTTTTCCTCCAATCAATCAAAACCAACAACAAAACCTTAACCGAACCAATCAAAACCAACCACGTGCTCCAACTCCATATCAAAACCAAAGAAACCCATATCCACCTCAAAGAAACAACCAAGTTTACCAACAACCTGCTTATCAACCACCCGCCTACCATGCTCCTCCTCCCAACCAACCCACCGCATTACACCAAGATGTTGAAACCTACATGAGGACTAATGATGTGATCGCGGAAAATCTCCAGCGGGAAATGGCCAACATGAAAGCAGATATGGTGAAGCAAGGGAATGAGCTTCGAGCTGATATGCGAAACACTTTGGCAAGTCAAACGAAGGACTTACGGAACATGATGGCTGGTTTCTTCCAAGGTAATCATTCCTCTTCTTCGGGTACTCTTCCGAGTAACACCGTGGCTAATCCAAGAGGGGAGATGAAAGCAATCACCACTCGCAGTGGCAAAGGTACCAAGGAACCCGAGCTTCCTATACCTCCACCGGTAATTGTGACTAAGGAAAACGAGTCACCTACTCATATTCCTCAACCTTCTACTTCCCCAATTCCTCCACCTCTTACTTCTACCCCTCCTCCACCCAAGGATGTGAGTGATCCTACTATTCCAAAGCCTTCCTCTTCTTCCGATATACCTTATCCCTCAAGGTTGAGGAAAGAGAAGCTCAAAAGCAAGGACGATATTCAAGTTTCAAACTTTCTCAAAATGTTTAAACAATTGAATTTCAACATCTCCTTCGCTGAGGCTCTCGCTCACATGCCTAAATATGCGAAAATGTTCAAAGATCTTCTTAGTGACAAGGAAAAGCTTCTTGATATCGCTAATACCCAACTTAATGAGAATTTCTCCGTTGTTCTCTTAAGGAAATTGCCAACCAAACTTGGTGATCCGGGTCGCTTCTTAATCCCTTGTAACTTCCCGGGAGTAGAGAATTGCATGGCCCTAGCCGATCTAGGGGCTAGTATCAATCTAATACCCTTAAGCGTTTGGAAGCAATTATCTCTCCCTGAGCTAGTCCCCACCAAAATGACTTTGGAATTAGCTAACCGTACGGTTGCTTATCCAGTGAGGATAGCCAAAGACGTTTTTGTAGGAGTCGACAAATTCACTTTTCCCACCGATTTCGTTGTCGTTGACTACGACATGGACCCTCGTGTGCCATTGATCGTTGGACATCCATTCTTGAGGACCGGTCGCACTCTCATCGACGTAGAAGCGGGTGAGCTTATCACGAGAGTTGGTGACGATCAAATTGTCTTCAACATGGGTAAGATTTCTAAACAGCCTTATTCATACGAGAGTGTTAATTGTATCGACGTTATTGATGAGGCTTGTGAAGAACACTTTAAAGATGCTTGTAAAAGTATTCCTACCTCTCCTCCCAATGTTGAGACCGTTTCCTCTATTGATTCATCACTAACTCTATTTGGAGAAAGTGATTTCCTTTGGAAAGATTTTGAAGCAACCATGGGAGATGTGAACTTAGAAAATGACGATTCTCCCACCGATTGGGATGAAGACATTCGTCTCATTGATAAACTTCTCAAAGAGGACCATATTTCTCCACCATCTCCCAAGGCTATTGCTATCGATGAACCGAATTCGACTACGCCTACCATCGAAAATCCTCCGGATTTAGAGCTTAAGGAGTTGTCGTCCCATCACGAGTACGTGTTCCTTGAAGACGAGAAGAAGTCGCCCATCATCATTGCTAAGGACTTGAAAGAAGAAGAAAAATCTCGCCTCATAGCCGTGCTTAAAGATCATAAGAAGGCAATTGCTTGGAAAATTTCCGATATCCGCGGAATTGATCCAAACTTTTGTACTCACAAAATTCTCATGGAAGATGACTTTAAACCCGCAATCCAAAGCCAAAGAAGGGTTAATCCTCGAATTCATGACGTCATCAAACAAGAGGTTATTAAACTTCTTGATGCCGGCTTGATTTACCCTATTTCGGATTCGCCATGGGTAAGTCCCATCCATTGTGTGCCCAAGAAGGGCGGAATAACCGTTGTTCCCAATGAACACAACGAGTTGATTCCTACTCGTCTCGTTACTGGGTGGAGAGTTTGTATCGACTATCACAAACTCAATGATGCCACGAGAAAAGATCACTTTCCTCTTCCTTTCATGGATCAAATGCTCGAGCGTCTAGCGGGTAATGACAATTACTGCTTCTTAGACGGTTTCTCCGGGTATTTTCAAATTCCCATCGATCCCAAAGACCAAGAGAAAACCACATTCACTTGTCACTACGGAACATTTGCTTACAAACGCATGCCTTTCGGTTTATGCAATGCTCCTGGGACGTTCCAAAGGTGTATGATGGATATCTTCCATGACATGGTTGAAGAAACTATGGAAGTCTTCATGGATGATTTCTCGGTTTATGGCGATTCTTTCTCTGCTTGCCTTGCCAATTTAGAACGTATGCTTAAGCGATGTGAAGACACTCGCCTTGTTCTTAATTGGGAAAATGCCATTTCATGGTAAAAGAGGGCATCGTGCTAGGACACAAAATCTCCAAAGCCGGTCTTGAAGTGGACCGTGCTAAAGTCGATGTTATTGCAAAATTGCCTCCACCTTCAACCGTGAAGGGTGTGAGAAGTTTCCTGGGTCATGCAGGCTTCTACCGTCGCTTTATCAAAGATTTTTCTAAAATCGCTCGCCCGATGACCCACCTCTTGGAAAAAGATACTCCTTTTATCTTTTCCAAAGAGTGTATTGAAGCCTTCAACCTTCTTAAGGATAAGCTAACTAAGGCACCGGTCTTGGTTACCCCTAATTGGGAGCTGCCTTTCGAGTTGATGTGCGATGCTAGCGACTTTGCTATTGGAGCGGTTTCGGGCCAAAGAGTGAACAAACACTTCCAACCAATCCATTACGCTAGCAAGACAATGACGGGGGCTCAATTGCATTACACGACAACCGAAAAAGAGCTTTTAGCTGTTGTCTATGCTTTTGTAAAGTTCCGCCCCTATCTTGTCCTTTCTACCACCATCGTGTATACCGATCATTCCGCTTTGAAGTACCTGTTAATTAAACAAGATTCTAAACCAAGAATTCTTCGCTGGGTTTGCTACTTCAAGAATTTAAAATCGAAATTCGTGATAAGAAGGGAGCTGAAAACCTAGCCGCGGATCATCTCAGTAGACTTGAGGATCCTTATCAAAGGGATCATCCGAACAAAGAAATCAATGATTCTTTTCCCCTGGAGACCTTAATGTCTATCAATTCGAATCAGGATGAAACCCTGTGGTTTGCGGACATTACAAAGTACTTGGCGGGTGGAATTCTCATTGACGGGTTAACATCCCAACAAAAGAAAAAGTTCTTCAAAGATATTAAGACTTACTTTTGGGATGACCCGTATCTCTTCAAACAATGCGCTGATTTGATTATTCGCCGATGTGTTGATGGACCGGCAGCGGCACAAATCCTTGACGCTTGCCACAAAGGACCCACCGGTGGTCACTTTGGTCCCAACTTCACTGCTAAGAAAGTGTTTGACTCGGGATTTTATTGGCCCACCATTTATCGTGATGCTCACGAGATGGTTAAACATTGTGATGCTTGCCAAAAACAAGGCAAGATCACACATAAAGATGAGATGCCTCAAAATTTCATACAAGAATGTGAAATCTTTGATGTATGGGATATCGACTTTATGGGGCCATTCCCTTCATCTAAAGGTAACAAATACATCCTTGTAGCCGTTGACTACGTTTCTAAATTGGTTGAAGCCAAAGCTTTACCCACTAACGACGCAAGGGTGGTTTGTGACTTTTTGAAGTCGCTTTTCGCTAGATTCAGTGTGCCTCGTGCCATTATTAGTGATCGCGGGACTCATTTTTGCAATGATCAATTCGCAAGAGTCATGGCTAAGTATGGTGTTAATCATCGTCTTTCCACCGCATACCACCCACAAACTAATGGGCAGGCTGAAATCTCTAACCGAGGATTAAAGCGAATTCTTGAACGAACCGTGGGAGAGCATCGTGCCTCATGGGCCGATAAACTTGATGATGCTCTGTGGGCTTTCCGTACCGCATACAAGACTCCAATTGGTTGTACACCATATCGTCTCGTGTACGGGAAAACATGACACCTCCCCATTGAGTTGGAGCACAAGGCTTACTGGGCCTTGAAGTGGGCTAACTTCGATATCAACAAAGCCGGTGACCTACACAAGATACAACTCAATGAGCTCAATGAACTCCGAAATGACGCTTATGAAAATTCTTTGATCTATAAGGAAAAGACTAAGCTCATTCACGACTATAAGATTAAAAACCGAGAGTTCCAAGTTGGAGACAAAGTTTTACTGTTTAACTCTCGGTTGAAAATCTTTTCGGGCAAGCTGAAATCTCGTTGGTCCGGCCCATTCACCATTGCCCAAATTTTTCCATATGGTACTCTCGAGCTCGCTCAACCTAATGGACCCAATTTTAAGGTGAATGGCCAACGAGTGAAGTTGTACTTTGGTGAGGACATCTCTCATGAGATGATTCCATCCCTCACCACGTTTCCCATGAACTAGTTTTGGTCGAGTCAGGCTCGTGACTCGGTTATAAAAAATAAGCGCTCCTCGGGAGGCAGCCCGAGTATCTATCCTTTTCCATTTTACCTCCTAAGTGTAGGGGGGCCTATATAGGTTGTTTGTGTTTGTGTGGTGATGTGATTACAGGGATGAATGCACTTTTGGAACCTTTAAAGAACTTTGCTCCCGTGTTATCCGAAATCCGGTTCTATCTCTCAACTATCGTGATTTAATTTTCTTCATACTCACATTTGAAATTCATCACTTTAGTCGTCTCTTCCTTAGCTTGATTTAACCAACGTGCACAATGTCATAAGTGTAGGGGAGACTTTTCCCACATGCTTAAACATTGAGGACAATGATTATATTAAGTGTAGGGGGACTTCTATCGAAGTTTTAAGTGGACTTTTCCATTGAAATGCCTTCATTTAACCGGAAAATCATCTTTTTCGGCATTTTTCAATATTTTTATTAACTTTGGCCATATAGTCGTAATTTTTAATTTTTTATCGTTGCTTTCATATGTATATATCCCGCAATAAAGTCAAAAATTTTAATAAAGTGGTGTAGGAAGTTTAGAAGTCTTTGACATTTTAGGCCCGTTGCGATTATTTTGACTCAACCCGAATAGACTTATCTAAGTTTATTCTAGCTAGTATCCTTAACCATGTAGACCTTAATTGGTTTATTAGGCTAAGCATCCACGAGTCTCATTACTTGAGATTTTAAATTGTGGAGAACGAGAAATGATAGAGTCAATTATAAGTCGGTATTCTTGCACAAGCACACTTGGTGTGATTATTTTCCTATTCTCCCATCACTTGCTAATAATTTATCTGCAATAAGTAAGGTCGTACGATTTTATTGAATAACTTAGCTTCTAGCCCAAGCTCGCTTAAAAGTTGCTCGGTAATGATAAGAGTTCATAACCAAGGCATAACTAATGAAGCGGGGCGCGAAGATTGGCGAGTCCGAAAAGGCCCTAACAAGGCATGAGGATTCTATTTTATTGCTAAAGATCCAAGGTGATGTGAAAGGCATTATTCCCAAAATCAATATGAAGGATCAAGACTCACGACAAAAAGCAATCAACTCCCATAAAGATCATGGAGAAGTCTCCGAAAAGACCCTAACAAGGTATGAGGATAAATAGATCCAAGTCCGAAAAAGAGGCGGATCGTTGTATCTCAAAATCCCAAATAACGATTAAAGAAATAATGATGAAGTCGTGGTCAACAAAGTTGGAGTACCCCTCAAAAGTCTCCAAGTGAAGAAACTCTATTAACGAAGAGAAGACCATTATCTCAAGAACGTCTCTCAAGATATGAAGTATGAAGTACATGCTACATACGGCCCGAGAAAGGTCTCAAATCGTGAAGCGAGTTATGCCAAGATATGAACTTTTTGATATCCCGAGAAGCAGTTTTAAGAGATTTTGTCCTTTAGCTAACTATTAATCAAACCGTCCTACTTTGCTTTCAGCCTAAATAAACTATCGCAATAAGTCCAAAAATGCATCTTCATGATCATTCTAAGACAAAAATAAAATATAAGAGATACACCTAGGAATAAGGGAGTTTAAGCATATAATTAAGCCATGTGTGTAAGTGTTTGATTTGCTAACTTATAATAACAATGATCTCATTTTTAAGCTTAGTTTGGGGAACGTGAAACTTGAGGGTGATGAATCTTCGCAGCACCAAAGCCCTAATGTAAGTCTTAGATCTCTTTACAAGTTATTTCCATGTAGCTATTTTCAAGTGAAAATGGTTTTCTATCCTTTGGTTTCCTTTAAAGTTTTAATTTCTCTTAGTACTCTAATTTTTGTTTTAGTAGTATGTTAATAAGGCCAAGGTTGATTGATTATAAGAAAAGTGTAAAATTGCTTTATCACTAAGCATTGCATGAGGGCATTGCAATGGTTAAGTGTAGGGGATTTGATAGGTGTGAAAACACCCATCCTTTTACCACTTATTTCTTGCTAAAACAAGACCAAAACGCGTATTTAATGTCATTTGTTTGGAATTATGCGTGGTTTGTGTGTTTGTTGTGTTTTCAGAGCCAACCGGATGAATATTAAAGAAAACATGGGATTGCACGGGTTTTATCGAAGAAAAAGACTCAAGACGAAGTCTGTTGTCCAAGAGATGCAAAAGATTTGAAGTCAATGGGCCTATATGAATATTTATCGAAGAAAAGGACCAAAGATGGAAGATTTACATATGTCGAAGAACTCAAGTCTATTAATCAAAGAAATTAAAAGACGAGTTGAATTTATTCGTCGACAAATCCCGAATCAGAATAAAAAACGTCGACTTTACTGAAAAGACGAGAAGACGAAAAGAAAGAAGAAAGCCCACTCACCAACCACTCACAAGGACTATATATAGTGGCCTTTTCACACTTTGGAGACCAGTTTTTATTTTTCCTTCTTTTTCTTTCTTGTTTCGTAGGAAACACCAACACCATTAGGGTGTTTGGTGATTTTATTTTTCTTGAATTTAATCCATAGATTTCTAAGTTTTATTCTTCCTTTTGGTTTGTTTAACATTAAGCTTTCAATACAATCTTTAATTTCATCTTGTTCATCTTGTTCTTATTGATTTAAAGTTTTCAAAGTTTTATATGGTTGATTTGATCTTCAAAAGTTAGTGGGTTTTGTGTTTTTATTGTTGGGATTTGATGTTTATGATTAGTAGATGATTAGTGGTTAAATTGGTTTAAACTTTTGGTAAAAACTTTGTTGATTTTGATTAAATTCGTGGCTTGGTTGGTTCCCCTGTTCTTCACTGTTCTTCATCAGTACCCAGATTCTGGATCGACTGAATATTCCGGATCAACAGGATATTCCGGATCAGTCATTGTCTTCAAAACATTCCGAATTAAGTATTCATCTGGAATAATTAATATTCCGGATGAGTGTTTTTATTCCGGATCACAGTATTTATTCCAGATCGCCTAATTTATTCCGGATAGAATTTTATTCCGGATCATCTTATTTATTCCGGATCACCTCATTTATTCCAGATAGAATTTTATTCCGGATCACCTCATTTATTCCGGATATAATTTTATTCCGGATCACCTTATTTATTCCGGATAGCCTTTTATTCCGGATAACATTTATTCCGGATTAACTTCTTTTCCATATTATTCCGGATCAACCTATATTCTGGATCAACAATATTATTCCGGATCAACTGACTTATTCCGAATCAAGGTTTCAAGTTTTATTTATTCCGAATAAAACATCTTTTTCAGCTTTTCTTATTTTAAGTTTTTCTTAAGTTTTCTAAATCGAGTTTTTTTAAATTCAGTTGTATTTACTACTTTGATTAATCGTTTTTAATTAATTGTTTTTAGCTTGTTTTTACGACTTTGATCTTTATTTCTTTTTCGTAGAATAGAAAACCCAATCCCCGATTAGTAACCAAGAACAACTATTCCACTTTGAGCCGTGATCAATTCGAGAAGATACCGAGAACAAATTTGAACTCCATGCAAAATCTCACATTAGTGTCCTAAAACTAGAAAATATATGACCGATTTTTGTTTTTTCTTGGGTAATCCTTTGGTGTCTTGGAAGAGCAAGAAACAAGCTACTATTTCTAAAAGCTCTAAAGAGGCTGAGTATAGAAGCATGGCTTCTGCTACTTATGAAGTCATTTGGTTAGCTAATTTGTTGCATAGTATTAAGTTACCTTGTATGTATCATGTTGAGATATCATGTGATAACTCATCAGCCAATAAATTGGCAGCTAATCATGTGTTTCATGAGAGATCCAAACACTTTGAGATTGATGTTCATTTTGCTAGAGAGAAAGTTTCTACTGGAGTGATTAAACCTATTAAGGTTAATTCTAATATGCAAGTAGCATATTGTTTACAAAATGTTTGGGTGTTGTTCAACATAAGTTTTTGTGTGGAAAGTTGGGATTGGTTAATATGTTTAGATGTATTCAGTCTAGCTGCATTGGAGTCAAGAAAGAGCTTACATTAGGTTTGAAGGAGGGTGTTGAGAATACAAGGGTCAATGTTGGTCAAACCAAATGTAATTACCTTTTACTTGAAAACTAGTTTCATAGTTGTTAAGTCAATTTCTAAACCATTTGCTATATCTGGTGATTATGGAAATGCAATGAATGAATGTAAATATGAATAAGTAAAGAGTAAGAAAAGAAGCAACCTAAGGTAGGACACCAAGATTTATAGTGGTTCGTCAACGAAGCTCTCTCTTCGTTCCTACTCCACTCATCGAGTACACCTTACTTGAGATTTTCACTATATCTACAAGCTCCCTTCTTGGCGGAGAAAACCTTACAACTTCACTTACAATGTTTTCCGACACTAAGCTAAACGTCAAGACCTAATCTTGTAACACCCCACTTTGATAAGTGAACCATTACGCGTAATTATGGCGTGTCATCAAAGCATGCAAGGTAATATGTAGTAAAACATACATGACCATAGGGAAAAGCGGAATCAAACATCGGTTCCCGAACATAAGCCCAAAACATATGTAAAGTAAATGAACTAGGAAAAACTAGACAAGCATAAGTATATGGAAAAAAAGAGAAGAAGTCTATGGCAACTTCCATCCTATGCACTTCCTCCAAATCCTCGAGTCCGTCCTTGGGTACCTGCCGTTTTGGGACATGGAAAGGAAAGTAACGGCTGAGCATAACGCTCAGTGCACGGATATACGACATAGTATGAATGCCTGGAACGTGTTCATAAAACTCGTTTTATAGTTTGAAAAGACTTATGTTTTTATATAAAAACTGTATTAATTAGCCAAGTAGCCCATATAGGTCATGAGGTTCCACCGTGCATGAATACTTGGAGGGGAGATGATGAGACTGTATTTATACATAGTCTCATCGTCCAAATCGGGCTTAAAACGCTTAAAATATCATCAAAATACCCATATATGTGCTTGTATTTGTTCATTGTGTATTTTAGATACGGATATCGTGAATTCACCAAAAGATCAAAGGAATCAAGCAAAAACGAACACGGGAAACGAAGCCGCACGAAGAATCGGACCCGAATCATGAATTTCCTTTGAAGTCCTTGAAGTTTTGAAGATTGGCAAGAATGGTCCCTCAAAATTACATGTGGGTCCCTAAAATATCAAGAATGTATAACAATGGTCCTTGGGATATGGCTAAATTGCACAAATGGCCCTTGGTGAAAGTTTAAAGAATGCTTGTGCCAAAATTGACAAGAGGTCTAAAGTTATTACAAAGGGAAGTACAAGATTGCTGTTGGAAACTTGGCATACCACTTTTTGTAAAGATGAGGGGGCATTTATGCCATTAACAAACCTCCCACCCATTTAATAAAACCCATTGACCCAGTCAAACCCATATTACCCCAACCCACCAGTCACAAACTGACACGTCACCAAAATCAACCCAACTACCCTACCCGTTTTTACTTAACCCAATTTTAGTTAATATGTTTTTAAAACATATTAAACTAATATTAAAAACCGGGAAACATAACACTGCTCCAATCCCACCCCATAATCCCCTTATTATCAGACCAAGAACCCTAATTGCAATCTTCTTAATTTCCAAATCATAAACCCCCATCACCTCCAGATCATTAATTTATCAAACCCTAAACATACCCTAACCCTTTAATCAGTCACCACCACACCCACATGGGCTGTGGGACCTTCCCCTGCAAATGTCTTTTTCCCACTTCTCCCAAAACAAGACCATATCAACGGCTCACTATCAAATACTTGGTCCCTGCTCTTCTTTTAAGGGTTCAAGATCAAAAAGTACCAGCTGTCAACTCACATGGGATTTCAGAGATCACAAGGAAGCAAATTGACCAAGATTCTAGTCAAAACCAAGGGCATAGTTGGGATTCAACAGCATTAGGGTTTGTTATTCGAATTTTTATTAATGATTCTAGATAGTTCTTTTGTTTAGTATAAAAAGAGCATACAGGTTGTGTATTGCCTTTTGTTCCAGTCTTTATGTAATTTTCTAAACTTATTAATGAAAATGAAATGTTTTTAAATTTGCATATAACTGAGTTCCTTCTATTTGTTTTCTAGTTTAATTGATAATTAGTTCAGAAAGATTTCAAGTTTGTAGTTTATAAACAAGTTTTCAGAAAATCGTTTTTTGATAAGTTCTTGGAAAAGTTTTTTTTTCTTGAAATCATTTAAAAAGGATTGAAGTGAAAGTGGATGTTCTTTTTGAGTGATTTCATAAGTTGGTTACAAGGTTTCAAGGGTTGGTTCAAAAAGATATTGGAAGAAAAAAAATATGTTTTCATTTCCTTTTTTTTAGCTTAAGCAATAAGCTATAACAGCTTTCTTAATAAGCTTGTTTATAGCTTATTGGCTTTCATTACAAGTCATTCTTTCTGTTGTTCCTTGGTTTGTTTTGTTGTGTGCAGGTAACAAGAGGGCAACAAACAAAGACCAGTCATCTCCATTTGATTTTTATTTTGAAGTCATTGCATCTCCCTGGTTCTGTTGTTGAACCTCAACAGGGAGACTCCACAAGCTTGCATAAGCCCTTTTTCCACCTTTTTGAAGGCATCAGCTGAACTAGGTTTGGCTTGAACCCAGAAAGCTTAGGATTTTGAAGTTTATGTGATTTTTTTGTAAACTTGTTTGAATGATGAATATTTCTGTTTAATTAGGCTC
Organism: Glebionis coronaria; assembly: GCA_025667525.1. NCBI lineage: Eukaryota > Viridiplantae > Streptophyta > Magnoliopsida > Asterales > Asteraceae > Glebionis > Glebionis coronaria. Next base: position 153,905,170 of record CM046877.1, read on the forward strand.
ATATAAGTATTTTATGCATGTTAGAATAGGATTTAGTCTGTTTTAATCTGTTTATTTAGCACTTGTTTTGTTAATTTTTTGATTTTCAGTATTAAGGGGGTGTTTGGATCTGCTATCTAGGTTGAGTGCTTGACTGATTTTTAGCCTAAAAATAACTTAGACACACTTAAAAGGTAGTAGTAGGACTGTTTTGCCATTTTGTTTAAAGATTGGTAGGATATAAGTGAATTGGTATGTTTCAGTTTGGGTTTAACTAGCTTAAATCAGCAAGTCACTTAAATCTGCTTGTTTTAGCTAAATTCTGCCATCAACCTTTCAAAGCTATTAGATAATAGGGCATTCTAGAGTTTTAGATCAATTGTAAGTGATTTGGTTGGGTTGTATGCCAAAATTTAAGCTCTGAAATTCGACCTAGTGCCATTTAGATCAGATTACTGTTCATCAGACAGTCATCCATTTACAGTAACTTATTTGGCTACATTGTGTGTGAAATTTGCTTTGTGTTTTGTTTTATTTTAGCTTAAACTGACTCCCCACACTTCCATGAGTGTGGGGGTGCCTTTGTTTCCCAACAACAAACCAAAAAATAAACAAGTTACAAGTCATTAAGTCCACAGACCCGTTTTATTACATTACCAGTGGGAACCCAGTTCCCACTGTCTTTGTTCTTAGTTCCCCCTGTTGTGCTACTGGACAAAATTAGCAAGTTGTCAACATCAGTTTCCTTTCTTTTTTGTCTTTAGTGCACCAAAATAGGAGTTAGGTTTTCATTCTTTTTTCTATATTTTTCTTTTTTAATTCTTGATTTTTCTGCTTAATTAATTTTTATTTTTACTGTTCATTTTCTATTTTTTATATTTAATTGCATTTTTAATTACTTTTTAATATACTGTTTTTTGTCTTTTAGTGTAGAAAATTAATATTTTTCACTTTTAAAATTTTTCCTAGACTTAGAATATTAATTTAAGATTTTTAGTTTTAAAATTAGTCACTGCTCATTTTTTTTATTATTTTTTATAATTAATTTAAGTTAATTAGGGTTTAATTATTAAATAGTTTTGTCTTTTAGTGAAAAATTTTACTTTTTTCAAACTTTTTTAATTTTCTGCTGTTCTTTAGGATAATTTAGGATTTTTAAAATTGTTAAATTAATTTTGGCATTATTTTATTATTTTTTTAGGATTATTTTAATTTAAAAATAGTTTTTAGTCATTTAAAAATAGAAAAATAGTTTTTAAAATTTAGGAAAAATACTTTTTAGTCATTAAATAATATAAGTTAGTTATTAGTTCAATAAATTAATATTTTGGGCATTTTGTTAATTATATTTAATTTTTGGGCTTTAATTAGCATTAAAAATTGAATATTTAATTAATAAAAGGTTTTAAAATATATTTGTTGGATTTTTATTCTTATTTATATTATTTAAGACTTAGTTTAATATTTTAATTAATTTTTAGGTTTAATTTTTAATTTCGTCACGTTTTACGTATTTACGTTCGCGTTTTACGTTAATTCGTCGTAGTTTAAACGTAGTCGTAACTCGTCTTTTATTTTTCTCTCTTTACACCAAAAACGACACTAATCCAAACATTGTTATTTTATATATTGGCACATAATCCACACACCTCCTTCGAGAACGATCTTGGAATTTATTCGATTTGTCGGTTTTTCATTAAATCGTCAAGTTTAATACTTACCGCATATATACGTTGTTTTCCTAAACACGTATATCATTCTCTACATCAGGAGACCTCGTCATGCAATTAGAGGCTTGCCTCTAATTAAATAGTCTGGGTAGGAGGGATCAGCTCCTAGTGTATGATGCAAGGCACACATCGCATTCACTCTGATATTACTGATAAACATGTAACTAGGATGCACCCGTACGCCCCACATGATAATATAATATAATCGGCACAACTGAAAAGGGACGCCACGAGCAATCACTTCGCCGTGGGGAAGTCATAACACTGGTGCCTTCGGTGTTATGGTTATGGTACCTCCATAACTAGGTGACACTGGTCATGCATGTATATGGCTTAGGCTCTTAATCTAACATAAGTATCAAACATATAAAACAAATACGGATAAAATAGTTGGCTGCAGACTCGGAAATCCTAATAAGGAAAGATTGTCCATACTGAAAGGACGGGAAATCCGTACCTTTTGTCCAGTGAACGAAGAAGACGAACGGAAGAGAGTCCTACTTCGATCTCACTAATGCTACATAATAGTATACGTGTATAAGTATTCTGATTACAGAGTACGTAACTGATTTTATATCGTGACTTAGCTTGTTTTATATATTCATGTCTTGTTTTACTGATTTTAACATTATGCTGTGTTTATCATGTATTCTATATATTCTGATTAAGTATTACTTGTATTTCTTGTATTATTATACTTGTTGTGTAATAATAAGTAACTTCCTAAAAATAGTAGGTTTCATAAAATAGAAAGTTTCCAAAAATAGAAAGTTTCCAAAAATAGATTAACTTCTTAAAATAGATAAGTTTCTAAAAGTAGAAAGTTTCCAAAAATAGTAAGTTTCCTGAAATAGAAAGTTTCCATAATTAGAAATAAGCTGAATTAATAAGCTAATAATATAAGCTTAGTTTTACCGATTAAATATACTAAGTCATGCGATTAATAATATAGTTTATTAATTATAACCTGTAAATTAAATAAACTATAGGTTATACGATTTAATTAAATATAAACATGATTTAATTAAATTAAAGTGTATAAAATACTTAGGTTAAACATGTGTTAATATCTATATAAATATAACCTAAGTCATGAAAATTAAATAATTATATGTCGTGTTTTAATAATTAATTAATTACTATAGTCTAAATTAAATAATAAAATGCTTAGGTTAAAATCATGTATTATTAAATAATGTAATAAACCTAAATCCATCTTTTAATTAAATTAATTATATGCCATGTTAAATTAATTTAATTAACTTGTAAAATAAATATACTTTTAAAACTAATTAAACTTGTTAAAATAATCGTAGCCCGAACCCGTGTATTATTTTATTAAACGTGACGTGAACCGAACCCGTGAAACCCATGAACAAAACACCCCCGAAAACAGTGGCAAACAGACTATGCCGGTTACCCCTGCCTTCGCAAAACGGCCACTGGCTACGCCGGTGGTTTTCCCCTGCTTCTCGGCTAGCCGCTACCCATGAGGTTCCCACCGGCAGTAGCCGGTGGTTCCCCCTTCCTGCCTGCGGTTTCCCCCTGCTTGCCTAAAATAGCCACCGGCTTAAGCCGGGTGGTGGGGCTGTGTGCTGCCGAGACCAAAACAAACCACAAGACACCCCCGACGCACGTCGGGGTGTCTTGTCCCTGCTGTTGACCGAGCCAAACACCACCAAGACCTAGGTCTTGGTTGGTGGTACGAACCAAACGGCGCCGAGAGTCTTGGGACTCTCCGTTTGTGTGGTGGCCGGAACAACCAAACCTGAAACACCCTTAATTTTTACCCCACCATGTTAATTAACATGTGATTTATCTTGTTTTTATTTTTCCCATGATCATATGCTATTAATTAATAAAAAGAAAGGTTTTCGGATTACCAAAACACATGGAATGAATGGAGGATGAATACACGAACACACTTGTAGGATTTATTGAACAAAATCAAATCAACACCCCCTTTTGGTGATGATGAAGCCGGCGGCCAAAGGACAAGGAAAAGAGAAGTCGGGTTTTTGTTTTTCTTAAAATTTCCCTGGGAATGAATATGTTTTCCTTATTTGATTCTTTTAGTAAAAATAAAAGTGGGCTTGGCCCTCTTGGTCTCTTGGTACCGCGGCTTATAGGCCCACAAAGGGAAAACCCGAAGTTTTCCCGTGTCTATTTTATTACGTGTTCGTGTGTCGTATCTTTGTGTTTCGTTATTATTAAATATTCGTGTTATTATAAATTATTGTGCGTAACGATATTAATCGTATTAATTATATACTTAAATACGTAGCTATATGTTCATGATTTCATGTTCATGGTTTTATGTTTGTAATTATTATTATTGTTGTTAATAACTATCGTGTATTAACACGTACTTAATACTTATCGTGTAATAACACGTACGTAATCTTGTAATTAATGTTCGTGACACGTGTTCGTGTTATATAAGGAAAGTTTTAATCTTGTACGTGTGATTATTAGTGTACTGTTCATGGTAAAAGCATGCGGGTTTTACAACTCTTTCCCCCTAAAAGAATAATGCGTCCCCGAATTATAGATAACGTAAACTGAAAGAGAAACATTCCCGAATCAAACTGGAAGGGTATGTAAGATAACGGAATATGAAGGTGACATGGTAGAAGGGAACGTGGAACGTGACATGGCTAAAAAGGACATGGAACGTGACGTGACTGAATGAATCTTACTGGATTATGGAAGGATGAGAGGATAAAATCCGGATGGACTCGTCCGTTTCCCAGTGGCTTACCTCTTGGAACGGTTCCTCCACAAGATCTTGACACAACTGATAAATCTTGGTCCTCCTGACCTTGACATGAAAATACGTAAGAGTTTCTGGTTGTCAACGTAAGATAGATTTGCAAGAATATGATCGAGTGGATTAGAATTAACATGCAAGGGTAACTGAAACATTACGATGCAAAATAACCGAACCTAACTGATAATAGTAATGTCTTAGCAATGATGCGCGAGACATACTGAAACGTAGTACGTGAAAAATTGTGAACGTGATTCGTGAACAATTTTGAACGTGGTACGTGGAGATATGGTGAGTGTAATATGGGCAAACATATCGTGATCAATGATACGTGTATCATATCGTGAACGTAATATGAGAAACATGGAATGAAACATGACAGGTGAAACATATGGTGAACATGGAATACGGTGGCGGTAACGCCAAACGCTATAAGGTGAGACGTGAAATGTGACGTGACACGTCTGTCTGGGGATAGAGAGTTATACTAAACTTGAGTCTGGTCTCTCAAATTCTTGCAAAACTTCCCAGAACGGAAATGAACGTAAAATCGTAAGCCAGGATGCGATCATGAACGTAAATAGTGTCATGAACATGAGTGTGAAAGCAAGTCATAAAATTAGAACAAGGACGTGAACGTAAGTAAGAAGCACAAATGTGAACCTTTGTCTGGCCCGATAGCTGAGGGATTACCAAGTGATCGGATGAGCCTTGGCTGGAACATGTCCGATCAATCCGCTGGCTTTGAAATCCTTGCGGATGTAAGGATTCTGCAGACTTGATCAACTGTTTGACAATAACCTAGATAGCATCATGCTTCTTCTGAGTTTGCGTTAAGCTAGTAACCAAAATCATTTTAGATCTTGTCCCATTTCTGTTCATAATTTCTGATGATGGAAAAACATCCTAGTCTGTTAGTGTTCTATCTTAGCCTGTTGGTATGCCGTGTACTTAGATATGAACATAACTGTATCTTGCTTCGTAGAAACTTGATACATAGAAGTTTCGAAACTATGAGTCCTCGAAATTAGACTGTAGACACTAGAAGGGGGGGTTGAATAGTTTCTCTTCGATTAGTCACCTAATTAAAATTACTTTCAATTAGGTTTGTATCAAAACTATCTTTTACTTTGAAGCTAAGTTGCATAATGATTAAATTCAATTCAAATGCATAATCAATGGTAATAGGTAAGTATAATGATAATGAAATAAGTAAAGAGTAAGGAAGGAGGCAACCAAATGACAAGACACCATGATTTATAGTGGTTCGACAACGAGGCTCTATCCTCGTTTCTACTCCACTCCTCGAGTACACCTACTCGAGATTTCCACTATATCCACAAGCTCCCTTCTTGGCGGAGAAAGCCTTACATCGTCGCTTACATTATTTTCCGACACTAAGCTAAATGTCGAGACCTAATATTTAGCTACGACCAATCTACACAACGTTGCCTACTTCACAATTTAACGACACAAGGCTATATGTCGATTTCTAATCTCAAGGTAGAACCAATCTTCACGACGTTTCCTACTTCACCATTTTACGACACAAGGCTAGATGTCGAGTTCTAATCCAAAGATAGAACCAATCTTCACGACTCTTCACTTTGAAGCTAACTGAGAACTTCACATAACATAACTACTAATCACTTTCAAGTTTAGTGAGAACTCACAAGACACAACCACATCACTTTATAGTTTAGTGAGAACTACTACACAATCTATTACAACTCAACTAGACATATCCAAGTACACACATGTAGCTTGGATCTACACAACACAAATCCAAGCAAACACATATGCAATGGATGTACACAACAAATCCAAGTATTCACAAATAGCTTGGATGAACACAACTAGTCCAAGTATTCATAAATACAAATGGATCAACAAAAACAAAAAGTCTAACATGATGAACATGACTAATTCATGGATTCATCTTTATCACAACACTAGTGAGTGAGTGATCTTCTCATTGGACAAGGTAAAGGAGGGGATCAAGAGGATAATCATATGTAAACATACTTAACACATTAAGTGATCATTTACTAATGATTATGCTATAGAAAAGAGAAAGGAGGCTGAGAAAAACGTCCAAGAGGGTTATTGGAAAATGAGATTTGATCCACTATTTATAGATGACAAAGTACAACGGCTAGCTGGGCGCGGTTCCTTAACTAGCACGGTGGTTCCATATCGCTAGAGAACCACCTAGCTATTTAAGGTACCGTCCAGTAGAGTTCGCTCCTTTTTTTGTCTTTTAGTGGGGTAGGAATATCTGAGGTTTTTTAAACCTTCAAAGGATATTCTTATGGCATATGGAATATGCCATTTTCAAATTTACATTTTCCATTTTAATAAAACATTTTCTTAACAAAAAAGTTTATTAAAAAATCTTTTGTCATATAAATAAAAGTGAGTTTTAAGTATAATCACTTTGATGATCACTAAGTATGATTAAGAAAAGTTAGTGATATGATTATTACCTTGATGATTGTGTTAGTTAAATAATTCGTTTTGTGTTTTACACTAAATGTGTTGTATAGTTTGTTGTGATCAAAACTAAGAAATATTAGTTAACACTAATAATATTTTTAGGCATCACTTGCATTAACAATCTCCCCCTTTTTTATTACGACAAACTATAAACTCATTTAAGTAGAAACACAAAATATAAAATTATTAACGAGTTTATCACTATCATTTCTTCCCCTTTGTTATAGCAAAAAGGTAAGCATAAGTCGTTGAAGAGAACCGGACTTTGCTAGTAGCTCCCCATTGGTGGTTGCTCCCCCTTGCTTGGGGCACCAAGTGTATGAGCTATGGTGACATGCTACACAAAGGTTAGTAGAAATAAAAGAAACACCAATGTATATATGATCACTACCTACTAAGTAACTTGAGAGGGAGAATGTTGGGTTTGTTTCTTGAAGGATCTTTGAAGCCTTGATCACAATATGTTAGGACCATTGTAATAGTTATATGTAATAGGTAACTAGGAGGTATGTAGTTCCTCCTGGTCCTAGTCGTAGTAGGAGCAAGTCCTGCTCCTGGTCCTAGTCGAAGTCAAACTTTATTATTTACTTAATATTCTGTTAGGATATGCATGAGATATGTTAGGAAAGGATATGCATATCAGTTTTACACATTTTCTTTAATGATGTATTAGGGTTTCCTTGCAGTATAAAAGGAACCTTAGGCAGAAGGGTTAGAGACATCTTCACAAAACGTAGTTCTAGTCATTATCAATATTAGAAATCCTTAGAAAGGATCGAGTCTTTATAGTTATTCTGTTCCTCTTGATTATATTTATATTCTACATTCATATTATGTATAGAGTCTCTTTGTGATTTGACTTGTGATTACAGAAGTCATTCACCGGTCCTGACAGGCTGCAAGATCTACATCTAGTAGACCCAACAAGTGGTATCAGAGCCTGGAAGGGTCTCTATACAAGAAGAATCAAGTTCTCTTATTACTCCCAATCTGTTTATCATGTCTGCCTCAACTTCTACTCAAACAGGAGAAGAAAGCACTCCAAAAATTGTGCAACCTCAGCAGATCCTGGCTACGGTCTCCAACACGAATGGAAAATTCCCTCTTCTGAAGAAGGGTGAATATGATAACTGGGCAATGAAGATGGAATGGTGGATCACCAACACTGATCAAGATCTTTGGAAGATCATTCTGAATGGAAACAGCAAGAAGCTATCTGGACGAGACAAGAACGGTAATATTACTCTTCTTGACCCTAAATCTCATGAGGAAATCATCGCTATTCAGAAGGAGGTAAAAGCAAAAACAATTTTGCTTCAATCTCTTCCTGAAGATCACATGGGTGACTTCTACCATTTGGATGATGCCAGAGAGATCTGGAATGGCATAAAAGCAAGGTTCGGTGGGAATGAGGAGTCAAAGAAAATGCGAAGGTCCATGCTGAGAGATGAATTTACCGAATTCAAAATCTCAGAAACTGAAGGTCTAAATCAAGGGTATGATAGGTTCCAGAAGATCTTGAGCCATTTGAATCAACTTCGGTCAAAACCTGATGATGGTGACATTAATGCAAGGTTTCTTAAAGCCTTACCCTACTCATGGAACCAGGTGGTGATCTCTCTCAAAGCCAAAGGTGGGCTTGACTATCTCACCTTTGATGATCTGTTTTATAGGCTCAGAACATTCGAACCTCATGTGAGAGGATATCCTAGTGACTCTTTTCCCACCCCTGCTAATTCAGCCTTTGTGAGCTTTATGGCATCTAGTCCCATGTCATATGCAAGTAGCCCAAGCAATACTGTCTCCACCCAGCATACTATTCAGCATACTTCTGCTCCTGATCCTGCTGCCAAGTCTGGTAGTATGGTAGAAGTTGTTCTTCATTCTTTTGTGGCTGATGTTAATGCTGAACAACAACTTGCTTTTGATGACTTCAAACAGGTCGATAAACTTGACCTGGATGAGATGGATCTTAAATGGCAGATGGCCATGCTTACTCTTAGGGTTCACAAGTTTGAGAAGAAAGCAGGAAGGAAATTTAATTACAACCCTCGGGAGCCAGCAAGATTCGATAGAAGCAAGGTACGATGCTATAACTACCAGCAACAGGGTCACTTTGCAAGGGAGTGCCATAGCAAGAATGATCAGGAGAAGAGCAGGTACTCCGCTTTCAAGGTTCAGGAGGTTAAAGATGACAGGAAGGCATTGGTATCTGTTGACTCTATGGTCAACTGGAATGATCATCAGGATTCTACTCTGGAATCTGCTGAATCCTTGACTGACGTGTTAGCAATGATTGCTGGGAATCTCACTGATGCAGAAGAAGCAGACGAGTTTGCTCTTATGGGCATCTCACCTCAGGTACAACATTGTCCTCTTGGTTGTCATGATAAATACACAGAATTGTTGTCCCAATTTAATGAAGTAAATGATCAAAATGATAAGTATTTTTTAGAGGTACAAGCCTATAAGGCTTCATTAAACACATTGGAACAACAAAAGAGGTGGTTACAAGATACACAACGTGCGTATGAGGATAAAATCAGGATACTAAGCATTGATTTAGAAAACACTACAAATATGCTTAAATATACTGAAACTGAAAGAGATGCTAGTATCAAAGAAAAAGAGGAGATGCAAGCTAAATTAGATGCTACAATGTTAAGATTTGACAAATGGCAAAAGGCACCTAAAAATCTTTCAAAATTAATTGATAGTAGCATGTCTGGCAGAACTAAAAGAGGCTTAGGATTTGAAAAATATATTGATTCTGAAGATGTATTTGATTTATCTTTCTCAAGTGTCTTTGATGCCGACAAAGAGGATGAGGGCAAACCTAGTTACAATAGGTTTAAACCAGCAGCAGAAATGCATGCTGTCCCTCCTCCTCTTACTGGAACTTTTATGCCCACCTCATGGCATAATGACTTGGATGGATCACAGATGCTTGAGTCCCCAACAAGTTCTACTAATACTAATGACTTTGTCTCATGTACTTTCAGTGACAAAGCCGGTGACTCTGCATCTAATGGTTCAAGTGAAGAGTCAAGACCTACAAGTTCCAAGTCGAATGAACATGCTGCTACTGGTGCTAGGAAGTGTGAAGAAAAAGTTGCTGTCAAGTCAAGTGTGTCTGGTCCTTGTTTATTGAGTCCTAGGAAGAATGTTTTTCCTAGAAATGTGTGTAATAAAGTAGGCAGTATGAAACAATCTCATTCTAATAAAAGGTCTTTCAAAACATGTTTTGTTTGTGGCAGTTCCTTTCATTTAATTAAAGATTGTGATTATTATGACACACGTGCATCTGTTAATCATGCTTTTCTAGCTCCTGGTTCACCAGGAGCTGCTTCCTATGCTTCTAGAAGACTTAATCCTAGTGCTCCAATGTTTAATACTTCAAGAGTATCCTCTCCTTTCACGTCTGATTATTGGAGAGATAGTGGATTCCAACCAACCAGTAATTTTTTACAAAATTTTAATCCAATATATCCGCATCATTTGGACCACACGTATTTTGGTTTGGGAAATGTGGGAACTGCTGTTAAGCCCTCAGCAGGTTGTTCTTGGTCAAATAATAATACCCATATGATGCATAGGCAACCCAGGAACAATAGTGGATCTCATCAATCTTCTTGGCATTCTTCTAATGATCCACAAGGCAGGCTCAAACCTGAAAAGGTTTGGGTCCCCTTAAGACACTAATTTTTGCATTTTTTATTATCTTGTTGTTGTAGGTTACTCCATACCAGGATCCTAGTCTAGGCATTGTTGATAGTGGTTGCTCCAGGAGCATGACTGGCAATAAAAGTCTTCTCTCTAACTTTGTACCATTTCATGGAGGCAAGGTCTATTTTGGTGGAGGTGAAGGCAGAATCACTAGCAAAGGAACGATAAAGACTCCTAATCTAAATTTTGAGCAGGTCTACTATGTGGAAGCACTTCAACACTTCAACTTGATATCGGTCTCTCAGATTTGTGACAAGAAGCAGTTTGTACTCTTCACCGATACTGACGCACTTGTGCTTTCCAAAGATTTTCAGCTTCCGGATGGCTCACAAGTTTTACTCAGAATCCCTAGAAGACACAATCTATATAACATCAAGTTGAATGAAGTCAACCCTACTGGTCAACTAGCATGTCTGGTTGCAAAAGCCTCAGAAGATGAAGCCACTAAATGGCACCGAAGGATGGGACATGTGAACTTCAAGACCATTCACAAACTTGCCAATCTGAATCTGGTCTCTGGTTTACCTCCCAAGACGTTTAGAAATGATATAAATTGTATTGCCTGCAGCAAAGGCAAACAACACAAAGCATCCTTCAAGGCCATTACTGCTTTAAGTCTTATTACTGAACCATTGCAGCTTCTACACATGGACTTATTTGGTCCTACTTCCATCAGAAGCATTGACCACAAGCAATTCTGTTTGGTGGTGACTGATGGTTATAGCAGGTTTACGTGGGTGTTCTTCATGGCTGCCAAGAGTGAGACCTACTCAATTCTTCGAGATTTTCTTACCTTGATAGAGAATCAGTTGTCCAAGAAAGTTAAAGGTATTCGTTGCGACAATGGAACCGAGTTTAAAAATAGAGACCTCATCGCACTTTGCAATGCTAAGGGCATCAAAAGAGATTATAGTGCTGCTCGGACTCCTCAACAGAATGGTGTGGCAGAAAGAAAGAACCGGACACTAATAGAAGCAGCAAGAACTATGCTTGCCGATTCCAAACTTCCGACCATGTTCTGGACAGAAGCTGTTAATACTGCAAGTTATGTTTTGAATAGGGTTTCTATTACCAATCCTCACAAGAAAACTCCTTATGAGCTGCTCACGGGCAAAGTTCCAAATATTGCTCATTTGAAGCCTTTTGGGTGTCCAGTCACCATTCTGAATACTAGTGACTATTTGGGGAAGTTTGATGGACAGGCAGATGAAGGATACATTGTGGGATATTCAGCTCATTCTCGGGTGTATCGTGTCTACAATCTTCAAGCCAAACGGATTATTGAAACTATTAATCTCAGGTATTTTGAGGAGAAGTCAAACATCCAAGGCAAAGGTCCAGAATGGTATTTTGATCTTGATTATCTTAGTGATTCGTTAGGATATTTTCGTTTCAAAACTAACCATGATGCAGGACCACAAGTGTTTGCAACTTCTAGTACTGGTGTTCCTTCTAGTCCTTCTGATTCAGATGATGAGGATGACATTTTTGTGGTTCCATCCTATTCCACCACGGTTTCTCCTACTCCTCCTAGTGATGCAACTCCATTGGAAGTACAGGATTCCCAAGCAGCTCTTGACACTCTTCTCAAGCAACAACAAGAAGCTACTAAAGCAGCTGCTCAAGGTAGTTTTGAGTTTCCCTTGGTTGATCCTACTGACAAAGTTGCTCCTGGTACTCCAGCTTCTGCTCCTAGTGCTAGCTTATCAACTACTGGTACTCCGGCTAGTGAGTCTGCTTCCAATACACGTTTCTCCAGTCCTTCTGATTTGGGGAACCATGAGCAGAAGTCTTCTACCAAGCTGGATGATATTCATAAACAACCGGTAGATGGGATTTTCCAAAATGCTTCATATGATGCTAACTTTGTTGGTGATCTCAATAACTTGGCACCAGAAGTGGAGGTTTCTTCCAATCCAGTCTTGCAATCACATAAAGATCATCCTACCACTCAAATTATTGGAGATCCTGGTTCTACCGTCAAGACACGCAGAATGCAGCAGAAGGCCTCGTCTGATCATCATGCTCTTGTTGGCTATATTGAGGATCAAAAGCGTAATAATCATACGGACTTTCAACACTGCTTGTTTGCTTGTTTTCTTTCACAGGTGGAACCTAGGTCTGTTTCTCATGCACTTGAGGATCAAATTTGGGTGGAGGCTATGCAGGAGGAAATGCAGCAATTCTTGTTTCAGAATGTTTGGGTTCTGGTTGACTTACCAGATGGGAAGACAGCTATCAATACCAAATGGATTCTCAAAAACAAGAAGGATGCACGGGGAATTGTTGTCAGGAATAAAGCTAGGCTTGTCGCACAAGGACACACTCAAATTGAGGGCATTGACTATACTGAAGTCTTTGCGCCTGTTGCCAGGATCGAGGCCATTCGTCTGTTTTTGGCCTTTGCTTCGTATGTTGGCTTTACGGTGTTCCAGATGGATGTCAAGAGTGCATTTCTCTTTGGAAAAATTGACGAGGAAGTGTATGTTACTCAACCTAAGGGGTTTGTAGATCCACTTCATCCCAAGAAAGTCTACAAGGTGGTCAAGGCTCTTTATGGGTTACATCAGGCTCCTAGAGCTTGGTATGAGCGTCTCTCCACTTTCTTGTTAAAGAATGGCTATAGAAGAGGTACTATTGACAAAACACTATTTCTTCGGCGGAATTCCAAGGATATTATCCTTGTTCAGGTTTATGTGGACGACATTATCTTTGGTTCTACAAGGAAGGAGTGGTGTGATGAGTTTGAACACTTAATGAAAGGCGAATTTCAGATGAGTGCCATGGGAGAACTGTCATTTTTCCTTGGTCTTCAGGTCAAGCAACAATCGGATGGGATTTTCATCAGTCAAGATAAATATGTTCATGAGATTCTTCAGAAGTTTGACATGGATCCTCTTAGACCAGCAGCAACTCCTTATGAAGTTGCTAAAATCAAACTTAAGAATGAGCCAGATCCCCCGGTAAATGTTCACATGTACAGGTCTATGATTGGCTCTCTCATGTATTTGACTGCCTCACGTCCGGACATTATGTTTGCAGTAAGTGCTTGTTCTAGACACCAGGTGGCTCCAACGGTTTTGAACCTAAATGCAGTGAAGAAGATTTTCAAGTATATCAAGGCTCAACCTAAATTGGGTCTATGGTATCCTAGAGAATCTCCCTTTGTTCTTGAAGCCTATAGTGATAGTGATTATGCTGGTGCTAATAATGATAGGAAGTCTACTACTGGTGGTTGTCAATTTTTGGGTCGTCGGCTTATTTCATGGCAATGTAAGAAACAGACAATCGTAGCTACTTCTTCAACAGAAGCTGAATATGTTGCGGTTTAACCACTTGGTGGTTCATATTGGGATGGTCAATCCTTGAGGTCTAGGATTGAGGGGAGGCAAAGCCTAAGGGGAGGCTTTGTGTACATATTAGGTCAGTCTAACGTATTCATAGTATTTAACAACATAATTTCTTGGTTATGATGGTGTGTGGTGCTTCTGATGGAGGATTTTTGCTCTCTTCTAGTGGATATGGCCTTACATGACTGGCTTCTGGTCCTCTTTGGTCAGCTTCTAGTTATGCTTGGTTGCCTTCTGGTGGTTTAAAATCCTTCCATGTCTAGTGGTGTTTGGCTATTGGTACTGGTAATGGTCTGGCATACTGTTCATTCCTTTTGTCCTTTGTTAATCACGTTTTGCTCCTGGTCTGACCATTGTGTTCTTTGACTTTTGGTCAATGCTCCCAATACTTGTATTTACAAGTTTGAATTAAGCCAGTAAATTGGGGGTTGGTTATTATGTTAAAAAGGGCAAGTGGTTATTATGCCATTATGGTTTAATTTGAAAGGGCAACCCCCCATTAATAGGGGTCAATGAACAGTTACTACTTTCTTCGTATATGGTCAACATACACCCTTGACTCACTCATTACAATTAACACACACACAAAAACCGCTTCTACTCTCTACATCCCAATCCTAATCCTTCTTCCATCAATTCATCAAGATCCATGGCTGCTCTTGCTTACCAACCTGCTCACAATTGTGTTGCTTATCTGGGTGATGGTCCGAATCGTGAACATTTTGCTGACATCTTGGATTTCATTGAAGCTTCTAACTTAAGGTTTGCATTTACTGTCTGTCCCACCTTATATGATAGTGTGATACGTCAATTTTGGGCGTCTGCTAAACTTGTGAATGTGGCTGGACGTCCACGTGTACTCCATGCTACCATAGATGGACGTGCATATGTGGTGACTGAAGCGTCTATTCGCTCTTCTCTTCATCTTCAGGATGAGGGGGTGTTGTATCAATCCCCAATTCGGAAGTATTGGAGGGTATGGCTGCCATAGGTTATGAACATGGGGGGAAGTTTAACTTCCAGAAGAATAGGTTTTCCCCCCAATGGAAGCTTCTGGTTCACTTTTTAATCCATTGTATGAGTCCCAAGTCTGGGAGTTGGGATGCTTTCCCTACTCCTTTGGCTACTGGTCTTATATGTTTAGCCCAGGGTAGAGTGTTTAATTTTTCTCATTATCTATTTGAGGGGATGGCTAGTAATTTGTCTACTGCTGGTTCGAGGAAGAAATTTCTTATGTACCCTAGGTTTCTTCAACAAATCCTTGTTTGCATTCCACGTGATAGGACTGAGCATGTGCCATCTAAACTTACCGCTAAAGTGTATTACAATATGATGCATGGGTTTACTGGGGATTGGAGGCCCCTGACTGAAGCCATGTTAGGGTTGGCTCAGGGTCCTATGGGTCAGGAGGAGGAGGCTCCTGAGTTTGTTGTAATAGATGATGACCCCATGGAGGAGGAGGCTCCTACTGTTGGTGCCACTCATGTGGTAGAGGAGGAGCTAGTTGAGGAAGTGGTGGTTGAAAAACCATCTCCTACCAAGGCTGGTCCTTCCTCAGTTCCACAAAGGTCTCCTTTTGTGGAGACTCCACCTCCTAGTCCTGCCCCACATTCGACTGATATCCCGTTTGATGCTAGTTCTCCACAGGTTGACCCACATGTTGCTTCGGGCTCCCGTGATGCTTTCCCTGATCCAAGTTCTCTTGGTGGGCAGGCGGAGGAGCCTACTACACTGACATCTTTGCTCGATCTTATGCACAGGTACCATGAGAGGATGATTTGTTTGGAAGCTGACTTAAACCAACATCGGAAGCTTACAAGGGAGTTTGTTCTTCCTCTGGCTGATCGCATAAAGGTGTTGGAGAATCAACAACGTCGTCGCAAGAAGCATGTGGTTCATTCAGATTCTGAGGATGAGGGTGCGGAGAATGTTGAGGATGGCTTGACGTTGTTGGCAAAGGCTGCCTTTGCTGATAAAGTATATGATGATTTGCCGGTTCCTCCAATGTCCTCCAATGTTCCTTCTCCTAGTGCTATTCCCCCTTCTATGGGTGGTGATTCTGATCCTGCTGATGGTTCTCATGCTGGTCCCTCTCATGATCCGAAGGGAAAAGCCCCAATGACTGATTCTCCATCTCCAACTCGCAAGCATACTCGTCGACAGATTGAAGAAGAAAGGCTTGGTGAAGAGGCTGCTCGTCGAGTTCAGGCTGAGATTGATGAGGCGGATAGGGCTGCTGAGGAAGAGCTTCGAGAGCGCAGGCGTGCACAAATTCAGCATGATGCCATGCATTGGACTGATGGTGAATGGATGCAAGTGTTGATTGTTCTCACTAGGGATTATGCTCAGTTTAAAGATCTGTTGGGTGATGATGTTGATGAACACAATTGTATTCCGCGTGCTATGGTGATGATGCGTAAGCACCAGTTGGCTCTTGCTGAAGAACTAAAGAAACAGAGAAGGAACAGACCTCTATCCCGGGCTGAGGAGCGTCAGCAGATGCAACGTTATGTGAAATATCAATCTGCTGCTCATTTCAATGCTCCGTGGTCTTGGGCTCGAGTGAGGGCGTTGACTTTTGATGAGCTTAAGGCCCTTTATGAAAAGATGGTGAAGCGTCAGAGTCAACCTATTCCGGAAAGGTTTATTTACCATCCTCGTGGTGTGACTGCTTCTATGCCTGCTGATTCTACTGGTCCTTCGTCTGCACCCACTCCTGGTTCTGTTGGTAGTCCTTCTGGTTCTGTTGCTACTTCTGTTGGTCCTTCTACTACACCCTTGGTTGCTCCTATGGGTTCTACTGCTGGTCCTACTACTACCATCTTTGTTACTACCACCACCACTCATGCTTCTACCACCACACCTACTGCTGCTACATCTGATGTGCCATCTCCATCACCACCAGTTCCTGCAACACAACCTAATCCTACTTCTTATGCAGCTCCTAGTGGTCCATTGGGTGGACATGTTCATGAGTCTACTTCTACTGCTCCCCCTGCTATTGCTGGAGTTAAGGTGAAGGTTGAATCAACACCTTCGGCTCCCACACCTCGACGTTCCATTCGCCAGAAACTTGCTCGTCATGTTCGCCGTGGTAAGACAGTTCCTTTTGAGAAGCGTGATCCTGAGAATTTAATTGATGCAGCTTCTGATAGCGATTCTGACTTACCCTTGGGGAATGGGAGCATTACGGGTTATACGGTTGAGAGTTCTACAACACTTCCTGGTGGCGTCTCCCATCGGATTACTTTGAGTGATGGGTCTGTGCGATTGGAAACGGGTTTGCCGGGTGTGTTATCTTGGGCTGACCGTATGGATCTTATGGCGTTGTTTGGGCTTGTTGATTCTAGTATGCCGTTTGACCCCATGGCGGTGTCTTCCTGGCCTGGTCTCCGTATCTGGGCTGATCTCAAGCTAATATTGGATCCTCCTCCAAATTTTCCTGTTTCGAGCATATGGAAGGATCAATTCCAATGGGAGATTCTGCGATGGAAACATATGCTGGATGTGGAGTTCATATGTTGGAATTAGAATCTGGTCATATGGTGTTTATGCTGACGGATGTGGAGTATCCTTTGACTATTTCTTCCATGGAGGCGATGTTGGCAAGTCACTTGCAAATTTCTACTGCTCCTTCTGGGAATGAGTCGAGTATGGCTACGGCTTTGGTAGAGGGTATTCAGGCACGGTTGCTAGCGGATAAGAAGGCAGCTTCTAGTATGTAAGGTGATTGGGTTGTAAGTGTTTATACTTTGAATTTTTGTTCTTATTTTTATTCTTTTCACCAATATGTACAGTGATTGGTGAATTTCATTCTTTATAGTTAAAAAAAAAATAATAATAAAAATTAAAAAAAAAAATATACTTTTTATATAATATCTGCTTATACTTTAAACACAGTTTAGCTTTTATACTTGTACATAATATCCCTTGGCTGTTTCACAATGTGGTTCCTGGTTTGAGTTTGTTCTGGTACTTGGTTTCACTTGGTGTTGGACGTGGTCCACATAACAAATGGTTCTCAACTTCCCATGTCTAATCGACAAGAAAAAGTTGATTCACCTTGAGGGTACGGCTCCTGGTGCAATTCTCAAATCTGTTGATGGTTGCCAGGTTACCCAAAACTGGATGGTTTTCACTTGCCATAGTCTTGGACTGAAAAGTGGCTAATCCAAGGGGGTACGGCTCTTGGTAAAGATCTTATCAAATCCATTGATAGCTGTAATAGCTTGCTTAAAGCTATAGGGTGTTCAACTCACCGATGCTTCATTGCTAAGAGTTGGCGAGTCCAGAGGGGTACGACTTCTGGTAAAGACGCATCAAATCCGTTGACGGCTGTGATGGTTTGCCTAAAATCATCAGGGTACTCCCACTCACCATTGATTCACGTTCTAAGAGTTGGGCTGGGTTCTAGTCTCCCAGGGTGATGCTTATTCCACCAGAATGACTAGCTAGCCCAAGAGCGAGCAGCTACTTGGTAAAGGCTCATCAAATCTGCTCATGTTGCTGAAAAGATTCAACACGATGCTGATTTATTACAAGCTTTGGAGAAGCTTCTAGTGTTTCATGTTCCGGCTGTTCTTCTGATTCTTATCTTGTTGATGCTGCTATTTGTTTTGCTGATACAATCGTCGGGCTTTCTTTGCACGTTTTCCAGGAAACTTGAACTCAACAGGTCAAATTCAAGTTTAGGGGAAGATTGTTAGGACCATTGTAATAGTTATATGTAATAGGTAGACTAGGAGGTATGTAGTTCCTCCTGGTCCTAGTCGTAGTAGGAGCAAGTCCTGCTCCTGGTCCTAGTCGAAGTCAAACTTTATTATTTACTTAATATTCTGTTAGGATATGCATGAGATATGTTAGGAAAGGATATGCATATCAGTTTTACACGTTTTCTTTAATGATGTATTAGGGTTTCCTTGCAGTATAAAAGGAACCTTAGGCAGAAGGGTTAGAGACATCTTCACAAAACGTAGTTCTAGTCATTATCAATATTAGAAATCCTTAGAAAGGATCGAGTCTTTATAGTTATTCTGTTCCTCTTGATTATATTTATATTCTACATTCATATTGTGTATAGAGTCTCTTTGTGATTTGACTTGTGATTACAGAAGTCATTCACCGGTCCTGACAGGCTGCAAGATCTACATCTAGTAGACCCAACACAATACAAAGAGTGTGCGAAAACCAATCTTTATATATAAGAAGAACAATAGAAATAACCAAACATCCAAGCCTCAATATATTAATACGATCACTCTTAATAGTGATAGAGTTTTACAACCTTGAAGCTATAATAAACAATGAGAGAAATGTGTAGAGAATATGTGTGTATGGAAGTGTGTTCATCTCTACACCCTAGGACCTCCTTTTATAGTGCAAGGGGTCCTAGGTGGTTACAATATAATTAATACTTGCCCAAGTATTATACATTAATATCCTTTAATAGTTTCCTAAACAAACTTGTAACCTTCTCATCATAATCAATATATTTAATACTTTCCATATGAATAGGAAGACTAAATATTTGATCTTATCTTCTACAATCTTCCTTGATCATATCTTCTATAATCATCTTTCAACTTTATAATACGACCAGGAGGAATAAAGTACTCCAGTAGGAACTGCTATATGACCAGGAGTAACTTCTAAATACTTTGTTCCTAACAATCCTCCCCTAAACTTGAATTTAACCTGGTTGAGTTCAAGTTTCCAAGTAGATGTGCCACCAATAAGCATGAGGATTGGAATATGAACCACAACAGCAACAATCTCACTTGATAACACTAGAAGAAACACAAAAGTAGTTGCTGATACACTAACTGCTGAACTACTTTAAAGCTTGAAAACATCTGCACATGTTGAATCTTGAGAGCAACAGGAGCAGATTTGATAAGCCTTTACCAAGTAGCTGCTCACTCTTGGGCTAGCTAGCCTTTAGGTGGAATCATGACATCACCCTGGAAGACTAGTACCCAGTCCAACTCTTGGAACGTGAATCATCGGTGAGTTGGATTACCCTAATGATTTTGGGCAAACCATCACAGCCGTCAACGGATTTGATATGTCTTTACCAGAAGCCGTACCCTTCTGGACTCGCCAACTCTTAGCAATGAAGCATCGGTGAGCTGAAAACCCTACAACTTTGAGCAAGCTATTATAGCTATCAACGGATTTGATAAGATCTTTACCAAGAGCCGTACCCCCTTGGATTAGCCACTTTTCAGTATAGGACCATGGCAAGTGAAAACCATCCAGTTTTGGGTAACCTAGCAACCATCAACGGATTTGACTATCACACCAGAGTCGTACCCTCATGGTGAATCAACTCTTTCTTGTCTGTTAAACATGGTGAGTTGAGCACCATTTGTTGTGTGGGGGCAACCAACACCTAAGTACCAAACAGAAACAGCCCAAAAAGTGAAATATATACAAAGCTATTTTGATTCGAAAGTTTCTTTTTTTAATTTTTTTTTAATTTTTTTAATTATTTTTTTTAACCAAAAAAAGACTATGAGTCAAACAACAGGAATGTAGAATGCAGCAGGAAGAACAAGGGTCCACCAGAAGCAGGATGAGTGCAACCAGGAGGATCCATTGGTCGACTAGGAGCAACTTAGTTCTACTAGGAGGAACCATATCCACCAGCACCAATGTCAACCTGTAAAATTGATTAGACAGAAAAACATCAGAATATACATAGTTATACATACAACAAGCCTCCCCTTAGGCTAAAACCTCCCCTCAAACGGAGCTAAGTATCCACCATCAAGGAAGTCCCCCCCCCCCTTTTTTTTTATTTTATTCTAAGACTTTTCTTTTCCTGCAAAAAGTTAGTTCACACAAACATAGAAAAATACAAAACAATCAATTGACAATCACACTTGCTGAAATAAACACAAACCAAGCAAAGATTAGTGCTTATGGAAATCCCAAGCTAAGACAGACTTGAATCTTCCAAAAACATCAACATAGTCATATCTTATTAAGGTTTTTGATGTACTATTTGATTTGGAGACATGTTGTAAACCATCTTGTTTAGGTCTCCAAACCCATCGAGCTAAGGCCTTAACAATATTAAGCTTTGTTTTTGACCATGCAGACTCAACCCTTGTACCCTTAACATTATTAAAACATCTTGGTTGTGGAATTATGTTATTTTTAGGATTGGGGTGAGAAAATCTACCAAAGTTCTTGTGATTCACCTGTCTTGAGTTATTCTACATTGTTTTAACCTGTTGTTGATCATTAATCTTTCTTTTGTGTTTACAAGTATAGTGCAAGTGATGAAAACTACCACACACATAACAAGCCTTATTTTTGAGCTCAAAGTTATCACCTAATTTCTGAGTCATCATGCCATTCCAACCTCTTTGATTACCTCTAGGACTCTTATTGTTTTTCCTAAGGTTATCTGTTTTCCTTTTACTTTCATTCTTAGCACAAGCAGATTGAGGATAGAACTAGGTGATGTAGCATTTAAGGTAGACTTACAAGAGGCATATTTACGAGTCATGGGTTCATTTATAAATGGTTCAGGCACAGACTCAAGTGTTTCAACACTAGAGTCGGACTCACAAGAGTCAAGGCCACTAGTCTTAGGTTCTAAAGACTTGTCACTAGAGTTACAAGAGACAAAGTCATTAGACACAGAAATAGTTTCAACTGAGCCATTGGACGTTGTACCATATATCATTTGTGATTCATCAAAGTCAGAGTGGTTTGAGGTAGGCATGAATTCCCCGGTGATAGGTGGAGGAACAGCATGCATCTCTGCAGCTAGTTTATACCTATTGAAAACATGCCTACCTTCCACATCTTCAGGGGTAGTGTCGAACACACTAGACAAAGAGGAGTCAAAAACATCATTTGGCCCTAGATAGTTTTCAAATCCTAAGCCCATTTTGGTTCTACCAGACATAGATCTATCTACTAATTTGACTAAGTTTTTAGATGAATTTTTCCATTTATCAAACCTAGCCAAAGCATTATCTAGTTTAGTCTGTAGCTCCTGCTTCTCTTTATTTACCTTAGTATTAAGCTTTTCAGAATATGTCAATAGATTAGTTGTATTTTCTAAGTCAATACTTAATACCCTAATCTTATCTTCATACTCTAATTGAGTATTTTGAAACCACTTTTTCTCTTGTTCTAATGTTTTAAGAGCACTTTTGTATGACTGAACTTCTAGATAATATTTATCATTTTCAGCATTTAGATCAGCATTGTTTTTGAAGTTCTAAATATTTATGTTCATCTGTCTCTACACAACTAATTTCCAAGTCATAGTTATTATAAACATGCATTTTATTCTTTAGTCTAGCATTATATTCTCTAACTTCAGATTCAGTCATACGAATTACCTCATTTTCTAGAATTGGAGTTCTGCACGCCATGTCTTCTTTAGAAACACTTTAACTAGAAATCTTTTTCTTCTCAATCAAAGCTTCTCAACGAGTCTCTGATACCACTTGTCGGGTTTTAGGATCTAGACTCATCTGGGATATCATGATCATGATTGTAAATGCACAGCGGAATCATAATAAACACAATCATAACCAAGAACAAGGCTTTCACTAATGAAATGATTACTATTAATAAACTATTAACTAATACTTCTGGTGCCTTATAGGCTTGACACCAGGAGGAACGCACACACACCTATGGTTTACATTGTTTGTGAATGAGTGAATAACAACCAAGGTGCTACCCTCTTTATATAATAGAGGGACTAGGGTTACATGTCAACCCTAGCTTATTATCTAAGCTAATATATTACTACTAGGTCCTTCATCTTGTTTTGTCATATCAACTCAAGATATCTAAGTCCCAACAATTAAGATAACATTGTTTTATCATAACCTCTAGGAATATACATAGTTATACATACAACAAGCCTCCCCTTACGCTAAAAACTGAAATTTATATCTTCTATATTGCCAGACGTATGACTTTCATTGCCATATATTTCGAGATTATATGGTTTTTGGTTGTTGACTTTGGATATGGACAATGTATATTCGGATGGGACAGTTGTTAAGGTTATACGAATCCTATGGTTATAGTATGACGTATATTTTATGGAAGCAATTATGGTACGTGTGAAAATGGTTTTCAATATGCGTGAATTATGGGAGATATAATTTCGTTGCCTATTTTCAAGGGATATGGCTATGCACGTTCCTTATTTTTGGCTCTTCTTTAATCGTGTATTTAAGACAAGTTTTTATGGGCTGGATTATACTTTGACATTATTTGAGCTGATGCAAGTACGGTCTATGTTTTTCTAAGTACCTTTGGACATAAACGGTATAGCAACAGTTTCAGCGACAGTGTGGTGTCAGTTGGTTAAAAAAAAGAAAAAAAAAGAAAAAAAGGGTTTGAGATGCTACTGGTAGGTTTTGCTGTTCCTACTGGTAACCTATGGTTCCTACTGGTCTCATATATTCATGTCGGTTGTGTTCTTGGTTCCTCCTAGTAATATTTGATGGTTCCTTCTGAATCATCGGTTCATACTAGTCCGTTTCTACTGGTCCGTACCACTGGTCGGTTCCTTCTGGTTTGTTCCTCCTGGTAGGCGTATGTTCTTGTTGACTTGATTATGGTTCCTGCTGGCTTGTTGTATACTAACTTTCTTTGGTCGGTTTTGGTTCCTACTAGTCAAGTAAGATTACTACTACTCTGATTTAGTGACTAGTCTGATGTGACTACTGTTACTGGAGGAAGAGTTCTCAGCCAGCATCATTTCGTTGTGGAGATTCATTAAAGAAGACATTTGATTATCACTTATTTTATGTTGTAGTTGATTTTCACAGGTTTTGTGCTCTTATCATATCCTAAAAAGGAGTGGAGGACCTTTTTAAGATAACTTTCTTGGTTTTTATGGTGACGAAGACTTGACATATCTAGCGAAGGGGTATGATCTATTCATATCTTAAAAGGAGTAGCAGCTTTTTAAGATACCTTGCTCTATGCGTACATTTGCTATCACTTGAAGGGGTTACGTTATTGTGCTCAGTGTCTCATTTATTTGAGGATTTTGTTCGAGCTCGACGTTACGTGGTTAGTGCAAGACATAAGACACAAGTTTGGGAAATTCCACTTCTTCATCAAATTTGTTATACTTGATTTTCTTCATCAGTGATCTCTCCATGGAGCCTACTGGATTCGCCATGCACTTCTTAAGGGGAAGACGATCCCTTTTGAGTTGATGTGACAAAAAGGGGAAGAATGCATGGATCGAGGGGAAGCTTAGCCTTCATCTATATTAGCTTCAGGGGAATCTTGTGCTTACTGGTTTTGTCAAATCAACTAGGGGAAGATTGTTGGGACTTAGATATCTTGAGTTGATATGACAAAACAAGATGAAGGACCTAGTAGTAATATATTAGCTTAGATAATAAGCTAGGGTTGACATGTAACCCTAGTCCCTCTATTATATAAAGAGGGTAGAACCTTGGTTGTTATTCACTCATTCACAAACAATGTAAACCATAGGTGTGTGTGAGTTCCTCCTGGTGTCAAGCCTATAAGGCACCAGGAGTATTAGTTAATAGTTTATTAATCATTTCATTAATGAAAGCCTTGTTCTTGGTTATGATTGTGTTTATTATGATTCCGCTGTGCATTTACAATCATGATCATGATATCCCAGATGAGTCTAGATCCTAAGACTCAACAGAGAAGGAGAAGAAATCTAAAATTAGAAGAAAGTATTTGCTAAGTATGTCCAAAGAGGTAAATGACAAAATCAAAGTTAAATTGGTGGAATGGAGGTAGAAAAGAAACATCCAACCAATGAAGATGATAAATTTGTCAAGGGGTTAAAATTTAGAATTGATGAAATCACCCATAATCAATTGTAAAGATTAACCACGATCTACTCAAAAGGAAGAGAGAATGATCAAATAAAGAAAACAAACACAGCACAAAGGTTTCATATTACATAAATATGAAAGAGACAAGCAAAGTAGATAGTCATACACACAATATGAGTATCTAAAGCAAAAGATAAGGAAATTAAACCACAAAGCATAAGCTATTCTAATAGTGATAATTTTCCAAGATTGCTTAAAGCGTCATTGACTCTAAAACAACTAAAGTTTTATTGACTCCAAGAGTGCTTAGCCTTTTAGTTGGAAAAATAAGACGATGAGGCGTCATTCGAAGTTTTGTCCACGGGAACGAAAACTTTGAGAGGAGGTCGAGTGAGGAGGAATTCAAGAAAATTTAACTTCTCATACACATGAGCAAGTTCAATTTGTTGAAATCGACAACAAGCACACGAGGATCCATGATGCAACACAAATTCGGTTGATGGGGGAAGGCCATCACACCTAGGGTTTGGTGGTGGTGAGGAGAGTGGGTAGGAAATATTTTCACAATGCCTTATGAGGTTTGGGAAGGTTGAAAGGTCATTGAGTTGAGGGGTGTCAAAAGCTTTTGGTGGTGGGGGGAGATTTTCCTTTTCTCCGGTGATGGGGTTAATGGAGTAGGTCTCATTCCAATACTTGATTGGAGAGAAGGTGGGGTTCTTGGGTGGTTTGGATGAAGAGGGTTCATTTTTCTTGATCCAAATAGGTCGAACCGAGATCTTAGGTTTCTTGGAAAGCTTGGATGAGGAAGCTTTGGGTGAGGAGGTTGTGACAATGAAATGTCAAGGTTATGAAAGGAAGAGTTAGGCATTGTTGAGGTGTGAGAATGAAATATCAAGGTGGGGGTATAAGAAGAAAGTAGACAAGGCAAAGGTTTGAAAATTAAATGTAAAGTGTCAAGGAATGTTTAGCCAAATTGAGTAAACATGGAATCTTGACAGGGGATAGGGTGATGAAGAAAGACTAAAAACGAGCCAAAACTTGGCTTTCTGTCCGCGGTACCTTATAGGGACCGACAGTTCCTTATCTCTTAAGGAACCGCGCGACTTTAATGAGCCGCGTGTAGTGGACTTGAAACCATGATTTTCCAGGGTTTTGAGAAAAACTAATATTTTTTCAAAAAATTGCAAATCTTGGAATTTTACCTCTATTAGCACTAAATTATGCTAGGGTTGCATAAAAGCAACACATTCACAAAGAATGTCTTGACAAAGGGTGACAAAATATTTAGATAACATTTTGAACCAATTTTAGTCAAGTTTTAGAGGTTGTGATAGATTTAGGTTCAATTTTAATTTAAAATTAAAGTTGATTAATGTGCACATAAAGATAGAAACACATAAAGCTAAATCCATAATTCATCCTCATGAAAAACTCATGTAGGGAAAGAGATACATTAAGGAAATAAATAAAAAAACTAACTAAAACAAAACTAGCTTAAAAACTAGGTCTTGATAAGTAGTCTTCCTTGGCTTGGTTTTTCTTTAAAATGTTTTTTAAAGAAAATCACCATTCATCTCCTAGGAGGAGGCATGGTAAACAAGGTGAGCAAGAAATCTTGAAACCTCCTATGAAGTCCAAGCATTTCCATCCTAAGGTTTTGAATGATGTAGTTATTGTAGAGGCAACATGGACAATGAGAACCATGAGCTTCTAGGAACCCAAGAAAGTAAGGATTACCCATAAAGAAGGGAAGTGGAACACCCAAAATGGGAGTGTTTGAGGGAGGTGGAGGTGGAGGAGGTATATTCTCCAAGGGTGACGTGGGTGAGTGTGGAGGCATGCTCTCTGAGGGTGAAATGGGTGAGTTTGGAGGGGTAAATGGTAAATTCACCAAGGTATCAACAAAGTCATTCACAATGGGAATGCTTTGGATGGGTTGAGGTTGGGTAGTCACATCCAAGAGAGTACTTGGAGTGAAGGGTGAGGATAGCTCATTCATCCTAGATTGGAATGAAGAGGAGGTATAACCATGAGAATGGTTGGTAGCATGGGTTGAGGTAGTCTTGAATGGAGAAAGAGGTGGTGAGGTTGATGAAGAGATGAGAATTGGGACAATCTCATTATTGGGTGTGTGAAAGGGTGAAGAGTTAGGTTTGGGCAACTTAATCTTAATCTTAAGATTTTTCCTTGAAGTGGAGGTTTTGGATGAGTTTGAGGTTCTTGTAGAAACCATGGTTGTAATGAATGGTTTAAGGGTTAAGGAAGAATGGTTTGATGTGAAGAACATGGCTAACAAGGTGGGTTTAAAAGGGTGAGGAGATGATCCAAACTAGTAATGGGTTAAAAACATTTTATGTGAATAATGAATTTAGGTAACTTAGTTTAGGAAATGTGCAGGTTTTTACAAAGAATCAAGCAAGGTTTAGACAGATTAAGGAAAATAGTGTAAAGCAAAGATTCTTTTGGACACAGTAGCCGGCGGTTCCTTGTCTAGGGTGGGCGGTTCCATATCAATAAGGTACCGCGGGTCGATATGGAACCGCGACCAGAGGTGTTCAAAAATGACACTTCCTTAAACTTTGGTTAGCCCAGATTTTTACCAAAGGATTTTCAAGCCAAAGTTAACTACTGACCAAAATCTAGGAAGCTAACTAACACATAGGATGCACAAAGCTATGGAAATCGTAATCACCATGGCATAGACAATCATTTAGGATAAATAACAAATAATCCAAACAAGTAGTATTAGTTAGTACACAACCAAAATAAGGTAAAAAGAAGCAATTGTTCAACATCACATTACATGTTTACCAACATGAATACCTTGAAACACTTCAAAGTCTTCATCTTTTTTCTTGCCCAATCCATTGATCATGTTTCCCAAGTACTTGAATCCCTTCCTTGACTCGACCCGATGTTCATGTAATTCACCTCGAGTCCTAAGATTTTCACGATAGAGATGCTCTATATTGAGATCTTCCGGTACTTCACTAGAGGAATAATGAGGTGGAGGAGCTAAGTCTTCAAGTCCATCCACGAATGAGTTTGAGGATGGGTGGGAATTACTCGAAGAGTTGAAATGAGAACTAGAACCTATGCCATCACCATCACTTGTTGGCATATAGGTGTCCTCATCATCCGACTCTTGATGATCGGATTTTCGCGAACCTCGATCACTTCTAGGCTTTCTTTCATATACCTCTTGAATAGGCAACATAACCCGATGAACCGGGTGAAAGTGAGAAAGGTCGAGGTGGGGAAAGTCATGAGCAACCCTTTTGAAAAGGCGAGTAAGAAGCATAACATAGGGAAGGTTTGATTTGGGCTTTGAAATAGCATAATTTATTCGTCGAGCGATATAGAATGCCAAATTGTACTTGGTTGATGTAAAGATGCAACACAACATATGCACCATACAAGCCGGGATATGATCTCGGTTTCCACCAAGAGAAAATACATTTTCCCTAAGGATGTTTGCCCATTGGACCATAAAATCCTTAAGATCGCTTGAGAGCACTTCATAGCGATTCACATTTCGCACACTAGAATGAAGGCTTCTCACAACGTTTCCGTCACGCTCTTTCGAAATGATATCAAGGATAAATTCCGGATCAATTTCGGCGTGGTCATTTGGAGGTTTGTCGTAGGATTCCAAGAGAGCATTAAGTCTCCATTTATCCGTGAAACGACAAGTTCCTTTATATGGCACACCAAGAATTTCACTGAAATCTTCGAGAGAGTATTGAATGATTTAATCATTCAACAAGAATCAAATGAAGATTTCGCCATTGTATTCAAACATGGAGTAAGTGCTAAAGAATTCTAGAAGAAACAAGGGGTAAATATCTTCTTCTATGTTGAGCAAGCAATCAAACCCCGAAAGCTCAAACATAGATTTGATATAGACATAACCCGTTATTCCCTCATCAACAACTCTACCCTCATGGAAATTTCGAGTTGAAAGAGATGAAAAGGAGTTTCGAAGTTGAGTGGAAGAAAAGGTTTGGGAAATGTTTGGCATATATTGTCTAGTGAGTTGATGATCCTTTTGGTATTGTGAAGGCATGATTAGTACCTAATATAAACACAAGAAAATATTTTTCCAATCACTCATATGAAAAATAAAATAAAAAATCAAAATATGAGAATGTGTTATATAAATTTCTTGACAAACAAAGGATTGAGTCCATATCATTCTCATGTTCACAATGTATCTATTCCATTATTAACCAAGAACATATGAACTATGTTGGATCAACAATGGACTAGAACATTGGTTTTTCAAAACAAGGTTTTTAGGTAAGCATTAACAATGCAATTACCTATTTGTTCATGGGTTCATCTCAATTCCATCTTTTAACCAAAATCATTTAGCCAAAATTCGGATTTGTTCTACAAGTGGGTTTTAGTGAAATCTTAATGAATATGAACCTAAGGAATCATAGTAAAATAACCATGTCAACCCATATTCCTATTAAGGTTCTAATTAAATTTCAATTTTAAAAATCCCCAATTATTTAAGGATGAACCCTAGAACAAAATAGATGAAACTGAAAGAAAATACTTACAATTAATTGATGTTTGATGAAGGATGAGTGAAACCCACAACTTGGAATCAATTAACTTGAGTGATTGAAGGTTTTTGAAGCTTCAACAATGGTGGAAAAGGTGAAACCCGTCGGCTGTGTGTTTTTGGGAGAGAGAGGGTTTATTTTGAAAAAGATTAAATTAATAAAATTGGCGCTCTGACAAGCTTTACTGCCCGCGGTTCCATATCGATAAGGAACCGCGGGTTTGAACTGCCAGAGATAAAGAACCGCCTACAGAGGCTGGTTTTTATCAATGAAATACGCCAAAATTTTGAAAACCAAGTTTTCTAAATACTTAAAAATATATCTTAAACCTTTTAGAATATCATTGGATCATCATAACACTAAGCAATATGCCTTAATGAAGGATTACGAGTTGAATCGAGATCGAAAAGAACCGAAACGGACAAACGACTACTCGTAGCGAAAAAGAAAAGTGGAGAGAAGTCAAGGGAAGTGAATCAAGACTAAGACCAATGCTCAAGGGATTAATGACAATCTTCAAATTGAGGAGACGAAGATCTTGTGTCATATATAGTGGTTTAAGACGTGCCTTTCCGGCGAAGTGTTAAACGGCTTTCGCAATGAATAAACGCAAAGCAAATACTGATGCATAGACTAAGATCACTTTCAATAATAGTCTTAGTCTAAACCAAGATATGAGCAAGGTATTAATTCACTTTCTCTCCCACAAAGGGCCTACTAACCGTATGGGTGCAAACCATGGATATCATGCTTGATACTTTAAGCTACTACTAACTCACTCTACATCACCATAGTGAGTCAAGTATCCAAGCAATGAAGGTTTGAGAGGATAAAAGAAAAGAATCACAAACCACAAACAAATGTCAAGTCAAGGATGCCAAGAACAAGCACATAGTCAAGTAATGATCAAAAGAATGATCAAAGGGCGTGTGGAAGAACGAAAGTGTACCTTGGCCACAAAGAGCATTCCAGTCCATCAAGGAATCAATGCAATGCCCAACAATGACTATGATGAGTACTAAGGCTTCAAGGACTAGTATCATTCCCAATCATCTTGATATCATCATTCAAAGATGTTGAAGATCAATGAAGATGAGTCTTCTACAAGTGCAAGTAACTCAATCCACAACCAATTAAATGATTGATCTTCATGAGTACCTACACAAAGCAAGATGCAAACTGTAGATACATTTCAAGAGTAGATCTAAAATGCATAAAAGCTACTAATCTAAGAGGTATGCAATATTACCAATTAAAATACCTATTTTCCAAGAAAAATTAGTTTTGACCAAAAAGAAACTTTAGTACAACTTGACCTTCTAATTTGAGGAGACAATGGATCGATCCAAGTTTTAAAGTACAATATACTTCAAAGATCTTGAGTGACCATCGCTCTGATACCAATTGTAGAAACTTGAGGGGGGGTTGAATAGTTTCTCTTCGATTAGTCACCTAATTAAAATTACTTTCAATTAGGTTTGTATCAAAACTATCTTTTACTTTAAAGCTAAGTTGCATAATGATTAGATTCAATTCAAATGCATTATCAATGGTAATAGGTAAGTATAATGATAATGAAATAAGTAAAGAGTAAGGAAGGAGACAACCTAGTGGGAAGACACTAAGATTTAAAGTGGTTCAACAACGAGGCTCTATCCTCATTTCTACTCCACTCCTCGAGTACACCTACTCGAGATTCACTATATCCACAAGCTCCCTTCTTGGCGGAGAAAGCCTTACATCGTCGCTTACATTATTTTCCGACACTAAGCTAAATGTCGAGACCTAATCTTTAGCTAGGACCAATCTACACAACGTTGCCTACTTCAAAATTTAACGACACAAGGCTAGATGTCGAGTTCTAATCTCGAGGTAGAACCAATCTTCACGACGTTGCCTACTTCACCATTTTACGACACAAGGCTAGATGTCGAGTTCTAATCCAAAGCTAGAACCAATCTTCACGACTCTTTACTTTGAAGCTAAGTGAGAACTTCACATAACATAACTACTAATCACTTTCAAGTTTAGTGAGAACTCACAAGACACAACCACATCACTTTATAGTTTAGTGAGAACTACTACACAATCTATTACAACTCAACTAGACATATCTAAGTACACACATGTAGCTTGGATCTACATAAAGCAAATCCAAGCAAACACATATGCAATGGATGTACACAACAAATCCAAGTATTCACAAATAGCTTAGATGAACACAACTAGTCCAAGTATTCATAAATACAAATGGATCAACAAAAACAAAAAGGCTAACATGATGAACATGACTAATTCATGGTTTCATCTTTATCACAACACTAGTGAGTGAGTGATCTTATCATTGGACAAGGTAAAGGAGGGGATCAAGAGGATAATCATATGTAAACATACTTAACACATTAAGTGATCATTTACTAGTGATTATGCTATAGAAAAGAGAAAGGGGGCTGAGAAAAATATCCAAGAGGGTTATTGGAAAATGAGATTTGATCCACTATTTATAGAAGACAAAGTGCAACGGCTAGCTGGGCGCGGTTCCTTAACTAGCCCGGCGGTTCCATAACGCTAGAGAACCGCCTAGCTATTTTAGGTACCGCCCAGTAGAGTCCGCTCCTTTTTTTTGTCTTTTAGTGGGGTAGGAATATCTGAGGTTTTCTAAACCTTCAAAGGATATTCTTATGGCATATGGAATATGCCATTTTCAAATTTACATTTTCCATTTTAATAAAACATTTTCTTAAAAAGAAAGTTTATTAAAAAATCTTTTGTCATATAAACAAAAGTGAGTTTTAAGGATAATCACTTTGATGATCACTAAGTATGATTAAGAAAAGTTAGTGATATGATTATTACCTTGATGATAGTGTTAGTTAAATAATTCATTTTGTGTTTTACACTAAATGTGTTGTATAGTTTTTTTGATCAAAACTAAGAAAGATTAGTTAGCACTAATAATGTTTTTAGGCATCACTTGCATTAACATAGACTTCTCTTAGCGTAGAATTTTCTAGAAGACCTAATGTAGTGTAGGGTTCTCACCTTTACGCATAAGCTAAGTCATGTAAGATTAACCGTGAGAATCCATGAGATTCAGCGTGTCACTGTAATCAACCAGAATTTATATTAGAAAATTTCAGGGTGAAATTTCTCCTGTTGTAGAATTAGCAACATAGTGGAAATATGGTCTTCCTACTCTTCCTAGACTTAGAGAAAATCAGGGTTGTCCGCGATGAAAATATTGATGAATTTGTTTATGAGTTTATGTAAACTCAATTTATTAAGTACATAATGCTACTGGAGCATTTATGAGACTTATACAAAATCATGAATCTAGCATGACCGAGTCGTGAACGAATAGCAGTCATGGAAATGTCCTGCTCTTTCACTCGTCACTGTTGGCAGCATGATCATGAATCCGATCTTGGAAAAGTGCTTAATACCCTAAAGTCGATTGGACATGTCGTCAATACATGAAGGAGAATAACGGTTATGAATGGTGATTTGTTTAAATCGACGGTAGTCGACACATAATCTCATGTTACCGTCCTTCTCCTTGAAGGTTCTTCTGGAATATATGGGAAGATTTTGGAACAATCAGCTGGTTATGCGTAAAAGGAACTTCAATGGTCGTGTCTTAACTGAAAGCTAGAAAATTTTAGCAGCCCTGGCTAACAAAGCACGTGCTTGTAAAGCATAGATATTTGTACAGATTTTCCTGATGGAAAACCATGTTGAATGTATTCAGGAGCCTGAACATTACTGTACAAAATCATGAATCGTAGCATGGTGTGCTGTTCGTAGTCCATAATTAGGATTAAATTCAACTCGCATCTGTCCGAGGTAATGCGTTAGCAGCTTGGATCTCATCATTAGGCTGAAGGAAAACCTTCGTATACATGGGGGATACGAATGGCGTCCTTTATGGTCATGAATATATGAAATATGGGTGCAAGAAATGAAAGTGCCATCGAGCAAATGTGATAGATCTCACTGATACGCCGGTGATGGTACTGAAATTCTTGTGGCTTGATTAAGACATGGCACCACAAAACGGATATACCCTTTGGAGGGTACCCTGAATTTCTTATGGATGTTCCAGAATTGGACGTGAGTCATGTGTCTTGACTCGTATCTTAGGAAATATAAGCATGACATGTGTCTTCAGAAAGTATACGTGAGACATGTGTCTTGACACGTGTCTCGAGATATGAAACAAATAGAACTACTAATATTAGGTTATTATGCTAGAATTGGCGGATCGGTTGGACTACTGATCCTTTGTATTTCTGATCACGTCCGCGGCCGGAGCTTCGGTTGCGATTGCTAGGATAGTTGCTGTCACAGTAGTGGCTACTATCGTCTTGTCTGTCAGTTCCATGACGGTCATTCTCATGACTGTGATTCATGTAACTATTCAGCTGAGTGGCCGGCTGGTACCGGTTCTCACTCATATGACTGAAACGATGACTGAATGACGTGTGACATGTAACTAAGAATTAGGGACAATGATTGATGGGAATCTCCTGGTTGTGAAGCATCTTATCGTTTGATCGCTTTGATCTAACACCTTTGTCTTCGTCTTGTAAGATTTCCAGGTTGTGAATAGCATCTGCATCTCGTAGCGTCTCTAACAATCAGCAGCATCAACCTTTAGTAACATCTCCAAGTTATGAGCGGCATCAGCAATCTTGTAGAATATCAGCAAGTGAAAATACGCCTGAGATGATTCAGAATCGACTAGCGAATACTCGTGAAGTATTGCAGGTGAAATACACATGGATTAAGGTACATGTAATACACATGGAATACGGTACAGGGAGTACACATGGAATGTGCATGAAATGATCGGTATGGGGTCGATCATCTTTCATGATTTTAAAGGAAAAAAATAATTGGTTAAACGGTTAGAAAACCATCATGATAACTTGGCAACTCCATCATATACATCATTCTGGTTGCATAGAGAAACGCTAATGTGTGGTTACACAAAATTCAACGATGATTTGCCTGAAAGCATGATCAATGAAAACTAACCATGACTATCATGAAAGCATAACCAACAAAAGAGACGTAAGACGTAATCAAAATGAAGACAAAATCAACATGAAGAAACATGAAACAACTTAACATGAAGGAGTATACAACATAATCAGCATGAAAACGAAGTTAACCATGATAGTATGAAAACACACTTGACATAAAAGACATAGTAACTTATGAGGGGACATTAAAAAAAATTATGCTAATAAATCATGAGAAAATTTTTTATGCATGAAAACAGTGCGTGAATGCATGATGCAGTTTATGAAAACCTTTATATGCACGAGGGTAAACGCTTGTGGTCAGTTTACCCAAAACAAAAGATATGGCGAGGGGACGCCTATGGGTCGGTCCCAAAGTTAAAAGTTTCGATAAAAGCACATGCGTCAAAATAGGGCTAGTCCTGTACCAACCGTTACTTAGTCATAAACCTGCGACAATGATAGATGGAATATATGAGTGAAACTCAGCTGTCAAAACTTAACAGAAAATTTTTTATGTGACCAATTATGAACTACTGGGTTCAGTCCACATTAGCCACAGTTCACGAGGAACAACGTGCATGAAACAATGACACATAACTAAGTATAGATGACGGTTGTTCATCCATATTATTAAAACAATATCGATGAAAACATCATGGTTAAGACAACAAGGTGCTAAAAACATCAATACGTGGAATGACAAGTTTTGACTTAGGAAGCTTCTAGTGACTACCCACTAGTCACATGTCGAGTTTTAGAGCCTACAGGTCGAACCTAGCTCTGATTCCATAATTGTAACACCCCACTTTGATAAGTGGACCGTTACGCGTAATTATGGCGTGTCATCAAAGCATGCAAGGTAATATGTCGTAAAACATACATGACCATAGGGAAAACCTGAATCAAACATTGGTTCCCGAACATAAGCCCAAAACATAAATATAGTAAATGAACTAGGAAAGACTAGACAAGCATAAGTATATGGTAAAAATGAGAAGAAGTCTATGACAGCTTCCATCCTATGCACTTCCTCCAAATGCTCGAGTCCGTCCTTGGGTACCTGCCGTTTTGGGACATGGAAAGGAAAGTGACGGCTGAGCATAACGCTCAGTGCACGGATATACGACATTGTATGAATGGCTGAAACATAAATAAGACTAATAACAACGAAAATGTATAAGTCCTGAAAACTGTATTAATTATCCAAGTAGCCCATATAGGTCATGAGGTTCCACCGTGCATGAATACTTGGAGGGGAGACCTCGTCATGCAATTAGAGGGGTTGCCTCTAATTAAATAGTCTGGGTAGGAGGGATCAGCTCCTAGTGAAGGATGCAAGGGACACATCACATTCACTCGTATATTACTGATAAACATGTAACTAGGATGCACCCATACGCCCCACATGATAATATAATATAATGGACACAACTGAAAAAGGGATGCCACGAGCAATCACTTCGCCGTGGGGAAGTCATAACACTGGTGCCTCCGGTGTTATGGTTATGGTACCTCCATAACTAGGTGACACTGGTCACGCATGTATATGGCTTAGGCTCTTAATCTAACATAAGTATCAAACATATAAAACAAATACGGGGAAAACAGTTGGCTGCAGACGGGGAAATCCTAATAAGGAAAGATTGTCCATACTGAAAGGACGGGAAATCCGTACCTTTTGTCCAGTGAACGAAGAAGACAAACGAAAGAGAGTCCTACTTCGATCTCACTAATGATACATAATAGTATACGTGTATAAGTATTCTGATTACAGAGTACATAACTGATTTTATATCGTGACTTAGCTTGTTTTATATGTCCATGTCTTGTTTTACTGATTTTAACATTATGTTGTGTTTATCATGTATTCTGTATATTCTGATTAAGTATTACTTGTATTTCTTGTATTATTATACTTGTTGTGTAATAAAAAGTAACTTCCTAAAAATAGTAGGTTTCCTAAAATAGAAAGTTTCCAAAAATAGAAAGTTTCCAAAAACAGATTAACTTCTTAAAATAGATAAGTTTCTAAAAGTAGAAAGTTTCCAAAAATAGTAAGTTTCCTGAAATAGAAAGTTTCCATATTTAGAAATAAGCTGAATTAATAAGCTAATAATATAAGCTTAGTTTCACCGATTAAATATACTAAGTCATGCGATTAATAATATAGTTTATTAATTATAACATGTAAATTAAATAAACTATAGGTTATATGATTTAATTAAATACAAACATGACTGAATTAAATTAAAGTGTATAAAATACTTAGGTTAAGCATGTGTTAATATCTATATCAATATAACCTAAGTCATGAAATAATTAATTATATGTCGTGTTTTAATAAATAATTAATTACTATAGTCTAAATTAAATAATAAAATGCTTAGGTTAAAATCATATATTCTTAAATAATAGTAATAAACCTAAGTCTATGTTTTAATTAAATTAATTATATGCTTGAAACTCGGATTTTTAGTCCTTTTTAATGTTCGTTTTTCCTCGATTCGACTCGAATTTGATTTCCGGTTTTACGTTTCAACTTAACTTGTTTTTGGTAAAATCTCTTTTTGGGTATTTTTAAACTAACTTAAATCTATTAAATGAAAACTATTTTAATTAATTATTTTAAACTATTAATTTGAAAATAAACTTAAAACTAATTAAAAATTGTAACTAATTAAAAAAAAGTAAATTTATTTAAACTAATTTGAAAGTAAATTTGAAATAAGAATATTTAAACTAATTTAAATTTAAAAATAAAAGTAAATCTATTTTAAATAAATTGGAAACAAATTTAAAGTAAAAAGAAAAGTTAATAAAAATATTTTTTGTCTTTTTATTTTTTATAAAAGAAAGTTGAAATAAACTTTTTAAATAAAATTAATAAACTCTAAATTGATTTAAACTAATATATATTAAAACTGCCACCCTATTATGACGCTATATTAATTTAATGACAGGTAACAAAACACAAAAAGAGGTCTAGTGCACTGGGTGGGACGTTGGTTATTAAACGAGGGGTCTGGGGTTCGAATCTCACCCCAGACAGATTTGCTAATATTTTTGAACCTTTTTTTTCTGAACTTTTATTTTGGACAAGAAAAAGCCTCAGACCAATTGGGTCTGAGGTTTTAGCAGCAAATAAGCAATAAGCAGTCAAATAAGCAGAAACAAATAAGCTAAGGAACCAAATAAGCTAAAAAAATAGAGAAAATAAACAGTTAAAACAAATAAGCCAATTAAGAAGTCTGAACTAATAAGCTGAAATTTAATAACTAAGCAAACGAAACCTTTAACCAAATCTCCTATAAGCTACACGAGTAAAAATCAAATAAGCAGATTTCTAAAAACACAATATATAAAAAAACGCAATCACCTATGCAATTCCACACGAACAAAACAATAAGCAGAACTCAATTAAGCATAAACCAATAAGCAGACGATATCTATCAATTAAACTTAAATAGAAATAAGCTAATAATCTAAATAGACTAACAGTTAAATACCCTAAATAAATTCAAACTACTCAAAGATAAAAACTAAATAGCAATCTACTATAACTCAAATAAGCCAAGACCTAACAAGCTAACTCATAAGCTGATGACCAAATAGCAGTTATCCAAATAAGCTCGACATAAAATTAAAGGAAAATCAAACCTGTTTGGCGAAAACCGTTGGGAAGAAGACAAGCGCTGAGCCGTCTTATCAACGAAACCAAACACCTAACTTCTCGAACCAAATTAAACAAAAACCACCTTGAATCGAACCCAAACAGCTTCTCGAACCCAATAATAACTGATGAACCGAATCCGAATAGAACAACTTCTTCAAACAGTAGCAGTATCCAATTGAACCAAAACCAAAGAACAATCACTTTTTTAAACCTCCAGTGGGGAGATTTATCACTTTCCTTTATTTTTTTTTTCTCTTTTTTTTATTTTTTTTTATAATAATAATAATATCCAACAATAACAGTAACAATATTTTTTTTTATATAAACGGATTAAAGAAACAGCACTGGAAATATAAATGAGGCAAGAATTAAGATGAACTTTAATTTTTCATTAATTAAAATCAAACTTACAATACTGGAATTAACATTATAATATTAAAAACCCTAATCTATTTTTTTTTGAAAATTAAAATAAAATAAAGAAAAAGCTTATCAAATTACATGATAGAATGGGGTTTTTATAGAGGAACCCTATGAAACCCTAATCATAGCTTCATTAGTAAGCATCCAAATCCCACCGTTGATTCTTCTTTCTTCTTCTCTTTCTTGATCATACGGCTAGAAATCAACCTTGTAGCCACGGATTGCCCTTGTGGCAAGATGTGTGTTAGTTGTGTTTGTTGCAAGGTGAGGTGGCTTAAATTAATTGGTTGATGGGTGTATGGTGAGGTGGATGAGCCAATCAAATCCATTGATTTGGCCACGTATGGAGAGAGGATGTGAGTGGATGATGCGATTTCTGGGGGGAATTAATCTCCTTGGTGTGAATTAACCCTCAGAGGTAAAAGCCCTAAATTTGGTGGATACTTTTTATTGGTGTAAAAATTAGGGTTTGAGTAGATGAAACGAATTTGGGGGAGAGGATGAGCAGTAACAATGTGTGTGTTTTGCTTTGTTGGTATCGAAACAAGTGAGGGTGTGGGGTAAATTTATTCATTTATTTATTTATTTGGGGTAAGTGGAAAAGTAAAAGGGTGGACACGTGGGGTAAGTTTTACTTGTTTCGTGTGTTGTTGACTGGAGGGGTGGGGGTTGACGGATTAAACAAAGTAATTTGACTGGGACAAAAAATGTATTCATCCGTATATTAACATGTTAATGTCCATGGGCTTTTGGCCCAATTATTTAAACAAAAACATTTCCATCCGTATATTGGGCTTTGGTGATTTGTTTTGCTCAAATGTTGATAAACATTTTCTCAAATATGCTTTTGGCCCATTTACCCGAATGTGGGACCCACTTGGCCCATTTTTTTTGATAAATGATTAAATCCTCTAAAGTCGAGCTCGATTTTTGGCTTCTTTGATCTTTTTCTACAACCTCGTGTCGGTTTTCGTGATCTTCGCACACTTTTGGACTTTTGATCTCGTCTTTGATTCTTTCTTGACTTTTCTTCGACATTTTACCGTGAAATCCCGTGTTTTATCTTCTTTTGATCATTTGTACCTATTTAACACACAAAACACAAAACCACGCGTAATTCCGACATTTATGATATAAAACACATGATTAGGTCTTGTTTTTACTTGATTTTAGTGGCAAAAGGATAAGTGTTTACACACTTATTAATTCCATGTTAAATTAATTTAATTAACTTGTAAAATAAATATACTTGTAAAACTAATTAAACTTGTAAAAATAATCGTAGCCCGAACCCGTGTATTATTTTATTAAACGTGACGTGAACCAAACCCGTGAAACCCGTGAACCAAACACCCCCTAAAACAGTGGCAAACCGGCTATGTCGGTTGCCCCTGCCTTCATAAAACTGCCACCCGGCTGCGCCGGTGGTTTTCCCCTTCTTCTCGGCTAGCCGCTGACCATGAGGTTCCCACCGGCAGTAGCCGGTGGTTCCCCCTGCTTGCCTAAAATAGCCACCGGCTTAAGCCGGTGGTGGGGCTGTGTGTTGTCGAGACCAAAACAAACCACAAGACACCCCCGACGCACGTCGGGGTGTCTTGTCCCTGCTGTTGACCGAGCCAAACACCACCAAGACCTAGGTCTTGGTTGGGGGTGCGAAGAAAACGGCGCCGAGAGTCTTGGGACTCTCGGTTTGTGTGGCGGCCGGAACAACCAAACCCGAAACACCCTTAATTTTTACCTGACCATGATAATTAACATGTGATTTATCTTATTTTTATTTTCCCATGATCATATGCTATTAATTGATAAAAAGAGTTAAAAAGAAAGGTTTTCGGATTACCAAAACATGTGGAATGAATGGAGGATGAATAAACGAACACACTTGTAGGATTTCTTGAACAAAATCAAATCAACACCCCCTTTTGGTAATGATGAAGCCGGCGACCAAAGGACAAGGAAAAGAGAAGTAGGGTTTTTGTTTTTCTTAAAATTTTCCTGGAAATGAATATGTTTTCCGTATTTGATTCTTTTAGTAAAAATAAAAGTGGGCTTGGCCCTCTTGGTCTCTTGGTGTCGCGGCTTATAGGCCCACAAAGGGAAAACCCGAAGTTTTCCCATGTCTATTTTATTACGTGTTCGTGTATTCGTATCTTCGTGTTCCGTTATTATTAAATATTCATGTTATTATAAATTCTTGTGCGTAACGATATTGATCGTATTAATAATATACGTAAATACGTAGCTATATGTTCATGATTTCATGTTCATGGTTTTATGTTTGTGATTATTATTATTGTTGTTAATAATTATCGTGTATTAACATGTACTTAATACTTATCGTGTAATAATACGTACGTAATTCTTGTAATTAATGTTCGTGACACGTGTTCATGTTATATAAGGAAACATTTAATCTTGTACGTGCGATTATTAGTGTACTGTTCATGGTAAAAGCATGCGGGTTTTACATCTTAGCTAGGACCAATCTACACACGTCGCCTACTTCAGATTTTCTGACACAAGGCTAGATGTCGAGTTCTAATCCAAAGCTAGAACCAATCTTCGTCGCCCATTTTCTTTTCCGACACAAGGCTAGATGTCGAGTTCTAATCCAAAGCTAGAACCAATCTTCAAACTCTTCAGTTTCAAGATTAGTGAGAACTCACAAGATACATACACATAATCACATCACTTTGTAGTTTAGTGAGAACTAACACATAAGACTCATTACAACACAAGACACATCCAAGTATACACATATAACTTGGATCTACACAAGACTAACCCAAGTATACACATATACATTAGATTTACACGAGACTAATCCAAGTATACACAAATACCTTGGATATACACAATACTCAAATGAACAAAATGATGAACATGACTAGATCTAAGAAAGGATGATCTTCATCAAGGCTTCATCTTTTATCACATCACAAATGTGTGAGTGATCTTCTCTTTGGACAAGTAAAGAAGGGGATCAAGAAAATAATCATAAGTAAACATACTTAACAAATTAAGTGATCATTTACTAATGATTAGGAATATAGAAAGAAGATAATAAGTATAAAACCGTCCAAAAAGGTTCTCTTGAAAATGAAAATATGAAATACTATTTATAGGAGACAAAGTATAACGGCTCTCTGGGCACAATTTATTAAATGGACTGGCGGCTCAATATTGGGCTTGATAGGTGTGTAAACACCCATCCTTTTTACCACTTAACTACAATAATAACCAAGCCAAAACGTGTATTTTATGTCGTAAATGTCAGAATTATGCGTGGTTTGTGTTTTTGTTGTGATTTAGGATGAAAATGTGAAAAGGGGAGAAAACACGAGCATTCACGGGCTTTTATCGAAGAAAAAGACGAAAGACGAAGTCAAGAAATCAAGAGTGCAAAAAGAACGGAAGTCCAAGACCAATTCTGAAGATTTATCGAAGAAAAAGTCAAAAGACGGAAGTTTACTAAAAGCCGAAGAACTCAAGTCTAATTTATTGAAGAAATTACAAGACGAGAGAAGAAATCCCGAGACAAAGTCGTTAAAGTCAAAGAATTAAGAAGATTAAGGACTTAATGACAATTAAAGAAAGAAGAAAGAGGGGAGGAATCTTCCTCTAAGCACCTCCCTAATCCTTCTATAAATAGGCCTTAGTAATTTTCATTTCATTTTTGTTGGCTAATAGTGACAATTAGCTCTTCCATTTTAATTACTTGTTCTTTAATTACATGTCATTTAATTAATTGTCTTGCACCTTAAATACCTTTAATTTCAAGTAAGTTTCCTTTTAATTATTGTCAATCTTTACTTTTAATTGTTTATCTCCTATCTTCCTTTCTTGTTTGATCTTAATCTTTATGCTTATTGTTCATGTTTATGTTCTTTAATTTTTATTGATTTAATCAAGTGGGTTTTGATTATTGTGGTTATTATTGTTAGTTTTATTGATTTGGTTTGTTTGATTATCATTAGTTGATCATTTGTGGTTAGTCTTGCTTAATCTTTTGGTTTGAT
This sequence comes from Glebionis coronaria, assembly GCA_025667525.1. Lineage (NCBI taxonomy): Eukaryota > Viridiplantae > Streptophyta > Magnoliopsida > Asterales > Asteraceae > Glebionis > Glebionis coronaria. The sequence continues at coordinate 153,947,754 of CM046877.1, forward strand.
TTGATTGATCTAGATTAGATTCGTGTTTCTTTTTGTTCCTTGTTCTTCGCTGTCTGTTACCGTTTCCCAGGTTTATACCGAATCAAGGGTTTCAAACAGGTTGTTCCGAATCAAGGTGGTGTTGTGGATATTCCGAACCAAGCTGACATTCCGAGTGAAGAATTTGTTCCGGATTGATAGGTGTGTAAACACCCATCCTTTTACCACTTAATTCGGGCTAAAACGAGACCAAAACACGTATTTAATATCATTTGTTTGGAATTATGCGTGGTTTTTGTGTTTATTGTGTTTTCAGAGCCAACCGGATGATTATTGAAGAAAACATGGGATTGCACGAGTTTTACTGAAGAAAAAGACTCAAGATAAAGTCTATTGTCCAAGAGATGCAAAAGATTTGAAGTCACTGGGCCTATTCGAAGATTTATCGAAGAAAAGGACCAAAGATGGAAGATTTATATAAGTCGAAGAAACTCAAGTCTATTAAACGAAGAAATTAAAAGACGAGTTGAATTTAATCGACGACAAATCCCGAATCAGAATCGAAAACGGAAACTTTTCTGAAAAGACGAAAAGACAAGAAGAACGGGAGAAAGCCCACTCACCAACCAAAGGACAAGGCTATAAATAGCCCTCCCTCTCACACATTTTAGTAGAGTTTTTTGGAGTTTTTCATTCTTTCTTCCTCCCCACTCTTTCTCCTGGTTCGTAGAACACCATCACCACTAGGGTGATTGGTGATTTTTATCTTTAGTTCTTGTAATTTTAATCTTTGTTTCATCTTGTCAAAACATCAATCATTCAATACTAAGTTCTTGTTTAATCCCCCATTTCATCTTGTTCATCATCATCTTTATTTTCAAGTTTTTAAGTTTTTATTTTTCTTGATTTGATCTTCAAAAGTTGTTAGAATTTGTGTTTTTATTGGCGGGATTCGTTGCTTATGGTATCTAAATGATTTGTGTTTAATTTGGTAAAAACTTTTTAAGTATTTGGTTTGATTTTGATTAAAATTCGTGTTCCTTGTTCTTCGCAATACTGTTACTGTAACTGGGTTTCCAGATCTTCCGAATCAAACAAAAAGTTCCGAATGAGTCCTTCATTCGGAAACTTCCGAACCAAGCATTAAAGTTCCGAATCAAGAGAAAACTTCCGAATCAAGCTTTCATCCGGAAAGTTCCGAGTCAATCATTAAAGTTCCGAACCAAGTAAATCTTCCGAATCAAGCTGAAGGTTCCGAATCAGTGTCTTCCGATCCAGCAAGTTCCGAATGAACCTTCATTCGGAAAGTTCCGAATGAGTATGTTCCGAATGAATGAATAGTATCTTCCGAATCAGTTAGTTCCGAATCAAGGTTTAAGGTTCCGAATCAGTTATTTTTGAATATTTTTAAGTTACTGTTTTACTGTTGTTGATTTACTGTTTCTTCACTCATATTTCACAATTTACATGTTAACTTTAATTTTAATTTGAACTTTAAATTTTCAACCAAGTTTTTGCTAATCTTAATTAAAGTAATTTCCTTTGATTTAAACTTTCATTTCCACTTTTTATTAGACTAGAAAACCCAACCCCTTTATTTAGTAACCAAGAACAATCATTCCACTTAAGACCTAGATCAATTCGAGAGGATATCGAGAGACTAAAATTGAACCTAGCAAAAACCTTGTATCAAATGGCGCCGCTGCCGGCTCTTCTCGTTAAGATCAAAAGTTTTTTGTGAGAACTTGGATTTTGGGATCCGTTCCCCGTGAACGTTCTTTTTCATAAAAAATTTCAAAACAACAAAAACATATAAAATTTTCAAAAATCCTAAAAATTAAAAAACAATAAAAACCAAAAATATTTTTGCTTTGTTTTTCTTTGTTCGTTCTTTTGCAGGTGTATGCGCACTCGATCCACGTTTTATCAAGAGCCCGAGCCTCTCGATAACTTAGACATGGCGGGTGTACAAAACAACAATAACATACCACCTCCGAACAACAATAATAACAACAACAACCCGCCTTTCAACAACATGAATAACAACAACAATGAGCACCTTCCGGATAATCGACCAATGATTGAATTGCTGCAAGCTCATGTCGATGGCAACATGGATCCAATTGTTATTCCACCAATTGCCGCCAACAATTTCGAGCTAAAGTCAGGCTTTATCCAGATGGTCTCAGCTCAACCGTTCTTGGTACGCACCATTGATGACCCACACGACCATATCAAGCGATTTCTACAACTCACCAACACGGTCAAGTTCAATGGAGTTCCACAGGAAGTTATAAGGTTACAACTTTTTCCCTTTTCTTTAGAGGGACAAGCCCGGCATTGGCTTGCTAAAGAACCGCCACAGAGTATTCTCTCGTGGACGGATTTGGAAACAAAGTTTATCAACTACTTTTTTCCACCCTCTCGTACTACCGCTTTGCGGAATGAGATTATAAACTTTGAACAAAAGTACGATGAGTCATTCAGTGAATCTTGGGATCGTTTTAAAGATCTTTTAAGAAAATGCCCACAACATGGTTTTACCAAAGTACATCAAATCAATACTTTTTACAATGGTTTAAGCATGAGTGACCAAGATTCACTGAATAGTGCCTCGGGGGGTAATTTATTGGCTAAGACTTCCAATGCTGCTTGGGATATCATTGAGAACAAATCTCGTGTGCAAACCAAGAGTGTTAGGACCAATGTTGCTAGTGCTAGCACTAATGACAGCGACAAGCGACTTGACAAAATCACCACGCTTCTTGAATCGCTTGTCACCCACACCGTCAGCAACAACAACAGCAACAACGCCAAAAATGCACAAGTGAACGCTATCAGCCAACCTTGTGAGATATGCGGTGGTCCCCACTCTTACACAACTTGTACCGCCACCCAAGATTACCCTGCTGAGAATGTGAATGCGGCATATGGCACCTACCAACAACCTGCTTATCAAGCTAAACCTCAAGGTGACCGTAACTTGCTTAGCTACCGCAGCAACAACTATCTTTCACCACCTGGTTTCCCTCCAACCAACCAAAACCAACAACAAAACCTTAACCGCCCATCTCAACAACAACAACAACCTCGACAACCATACGTCCCACCTCACAAGCAACAACAACAACCTCAACGTAACAATCAAATCTATCAACAACCAACTTACCAACCACCTGCATACAATGCTCCTTCCAACCAAACCACCACTGCTTTACACCAAGAGGTCGCCACCTACATGAGAACCAATGATGTGATAGTGGGAAATCTCCAAGAAGAAGTGCGCAATTTGAAGGCAGATTTGGTCAAGCAAGGAAATGATTTGAGAGCTGATATGAGAAACACGTTGGATAGCCAGACTAATGATCTGAGGAACATGATGGCTAGTTTCTTCCAAAGTAGTCAACCCTCTTCTTCGGGTACTCTTCCGAGTAACACCGTTGCGAACCCAAGAGGGGAGATGAGAGCAATCACCACTCGAAGTGGTAAAGGTACCAAGGAACCCGAGCTTCCTATACCTCCACCGGTGGTTGTGACTAAGGAGACCGAGTCACCTGCTCCTATTCCTCATCCTTCTCCTTCCCCAATTTCTCCACCTCTTCTTTCTACCCCTCCTCCACCCGTGGTTGTGAGTGATCCTATACTCCCAAAGACTTCCTCTTCTTCCAATATACCTTATCCTTCTAGGTTGAGGAAAGAGAAGCAAAAGAGCAAGGATGATATTCAGGTTTCTAACTTTCTTAAAATGTTTAAACAACTGAATTTCAATATCTCCTTCGCTGAGGCTCTCGCTCACATGCCCAAATACGCCAAAATGTTTAAAGACCTTCTGAGCGACAAGGAAAAGCTCCTCGACATTGCCAACACCCAACTTAATGAGAACTGCTCTGTAGTGCTCTTAAGGAAATTGCCAACCAAGCTTGGTGATCCGGGTCGTTTTCTTATCCCTTGCAATTTCCCGGGAGTAGAGAATTGCATGGCCCTAGCCGATCTAGGTGCCAGTATTAATCTCATGCCTCTAAGTGTTTGGAAGCAATTATCTCTCCCAGAGCTAGTCCCCACTAAAATGACTTTGGAATTGGCCAACCGTACGGTTGCTTATCCAGTGGGGATAGCCGAAGATGTCATTGTAGGAGTCGACAAATTCACCTTCCCTGCTGATTTTGTTGTCGTCGACTACGAGATGGACCCTCGTGTGCCACTTATTGTTGGTCGTCCATTCTTGAGGACCGGTCGCACTCTTATTGATGTTGAAGCCGGTGAGCTTATCATGAGAGTGGGTGACGACAAAGTAGTCTTCAACATGGGAAAGTTGTCTAAACAGCCTTATTCATATGAGAGCGTTAATTGTATTGACGTTCTCGATGAGGCTTGTGAAGAACACTTTAATGATGCTTGCAAAAGTATTCCTACCTCTCTTCCCACTGTTGAGACCGTGTCCTCCATTGATTCATCATTGTCTCTATTTGGAGATGGTGATCTATTCTGGAACAATCTTGAAGATACCATGGGAGATGTGAATTTACCTACTAATGATTCTCCCACCGAGGGGGATGAAGACATGAGTTTCTTTGACAATCTTCTCACCGAAGACAATCCTTCGCCTCCATCTCCCACGGTTATTGCTATCGATGCCACGACTTTGAAAACGCCTCCCGTCGAAAATCCTCCGGATTTGGAACTTAAGGAGTTGCCGCCTCATCTCGAGTACGTGTTCCTTGACGACAACAAGAAGTCACCCGTCATTATTGCAACGGATTTGAAAGATGAAGAGAAGACTCGCCTCGTGGCTGTGTTGAAAGCTCACAAGAAGGCTATTGCGTGGAAAATCTCGGATATTCGTGGAATTGATCCTCACTTCTGCACACACAAAATTCTCATGGAGGACGACTTCAAGCCCACTATTCAAAGCCAACGAAGGGTGAATCCAAAAATTCATGAAGTCATCAAAACAGAGGTTATCAAACTTCTTGATGCGGGTATGATTTACCCTATTTCGGATTCCCCGTGGGTTAGTCCAATCCATTGTGTGCCCAAGAAGGGCGGAATAACCGTTGTTCCCAATGAACACAACGAGTTGATTCCCACTCGTCTCGTTACTGGGTGGAGAGTTTGTATAGACTACCGCAAACTCAATGATGCCACGAGAAAGGATCATTTCCCTCTACCTTTCATGGACCAAATGCTTGAACGATTGCCGGTAATGAATATTACTGCTTTCTTGATGGTTTCTCGGGTTATTTCCAAATACCCATCGATCCCCAAGATCAAGAGAAGACTACATTCACTTGTCCCTACGGCACTTTCGCTTACAAAAGAATGCCTTTTGGCTTATGTAATGCGCCCGGGACTTTCCAAAGGTGCATGTTAGCCATCTTCCATGACATGGTTGAACAAACCATGGAAGTCTTCATGGATGATTTCTCGGTCTTCGGGGATTCCTTCTCTGCTTGCCTTGCCAATTTAGAACGTATGCTAAAGCGGTGCGAAGACACTCGCCTTGTTCTAAATTGGGAAAAATGCCATTTCATGGTAAAAGAAGGCGTCGTGCTTGGACATAAGATTTCGAAAGCCGGTCTTGAAGTAGACCGTGCTAAAGTTGATGTTATAGCAAAGTTGCCTCCACCTTCAACCGTGAAGGGTGTGAGAAGTTTCTTGGGTCATGCGGGCTTCTACCGTCGATTTATCAAAGATTTTTCTCAAATCGCTCGCCCGATGACCCACCTCTTAGAGAAAGATACTCCTTTTATCTTCTCCAAAGAGTGCCTTGAAGCCTTCAACTCGCTTAAGGATAAGCTAACTAAGGCACCCGTCTTGGTTACCCCTAATTGGGAGCTTCCTTTTGAGTTGATGTGCGATGCTAGTGATTTTGCTATTGGAGCGGTTCTTGGACAAAGAGTGAATAAACACTTCCAACCAATCCATTACGCTAGCAAGACAATGACTGGGGCACAATTGCATTATACGACAACCGAAAAAGAGCTTTTAGCCGTTGTCTATGCTTTTGAAAAATTCCGCCCCTATCTTGTCCTTTCCACCACCATTGTGTACACCGATCATTCCGCGTTGAAGTACTTGTTGACAAAGCAAGATTCCAAACCAAGACTTCTTCGCTGGGTTTTGCTGCTCCAGGAATTTAAAATCGACATCCGCGATAAAAAAGGAGCAGAAAACTTAGCCGCGGACCATCTTAGTAGACTTGAGGATCCTTACCAAGGGGATCATCCGACCAAAGAAATCAATGATTCTTTTCCCTTGGAGACCTTATTCTCTGTAAACTCGAAGCCGAATGAAACCCCGTGGTTTGCGGACTTTGCAAACTACTTGGCGGGTGGAATTCTCAAGGAAGGGTTGACATCCCAGCAAAAGAAAAAGTTCTTCACCGACATTAAGACTTACTTTTGGGACGACCCTTACCTATTCAAACAATGTGCTGATCTGATAATTCGCCGATGTGTTGATGGACCGGCAGCGTCGGATATCCTTGATGCTTGCCACAAAGGACCCACCGGTGGTCACTTTGGTCCCAACTACACCGCAAAGAAAGTGTTTGATTCGGGATTTTATTGGCCCTCCATATACCGTGATGCTCACGATATGGTCAAACGATGTGATGTTTGCCAAAAGCAAAGCAAAATCACACATAAAGACGAGATGCCTCAGAATTTCATTCAAGAATGTGAAATTTTTGATGTTTGGGGTATCGACTTTATGGGGCCATTCCCTTCGTCTAAAGGACACAAATACATCCTTGTAGCCGTTGACTACGTTTCAAAGTGGGTTGAAGCCAAATCTTTACCTACTAATGACGCAAGGGTGGTTTGTAACTTTTTGAAAGCTCTTTTCGCTCGCTTCGGTGTGCCTCGCGCCATTATTAGTGATCGTGGGACTCATTTCTGCAATGACCAATTTGCTCGAGTCATGGCTAAGTACGGTGTAAATCATCGTCTTTCCACAGCCTACCACCCACAAACTAATGGCCAGGCTGAAATATCCAACCGAGGGCTGAAGCGAATTCTTGAAAGGACCGTGGGAGAGCATCGTGCCTCATGGGCTGATAAACTGGATGATGCTTTGTGGGCTTTCCGTACTGCTTACAAGACCCCGATCGGCTGTACGCCTTATCGTCTTATGTACGGGAAAGCGTGCCACCTCCCCATTGAGTTGGAGCACAAGGCTTATTGGGCCTTGAAGTGGGCTAATTTTGATATAAACAAAGCCGGTGACCTACGCAAAATCCAACTCAATGAGCTGAATGAACTCCGTAATGAGGCTTATGAAAATTCTTTGATCTATAAGGAAAAAACTAAGCTCATTCACGACTCCAAGATCAAAAACCGAGAGTTCCATGTTGGAGACAAAGTCCTACTTTTTAACTCTCGGTTGAAAATCTTTTCGGGAAAGCTCAAATCTCGTTGGTCCGGCCCATTCACCATTGCCCAAATTTTTCCATATGGTACTCTCGAGCTCGCTCAACCTGATGGACCAAATTTTAAGGTGAATGGCCAACGAGTGAAGTTGTACTTTGGTGAGGACACCTCTAAGGAGGTGATTCCATCCCTCACCACGTTCCCCATGAACTAATTTTGGGTCGAGTCAGGCTCGTGACTCGGTTATCAAAAACAAGCGCTCCTCGGGAGGCAACCCGAGTATCTATCCTTGTATGTTTTAATCCCCTAAGTGTAGGGGGGGACTTCTATATGTGTTTGCCTTTGTATGGTGATGTGATTACAGGGATAAGTGCACTCTTGGAATCTTTGACGAACCGTGCTCCCGTGTTTATCCGAAATCCGGTTCTATCTCTCAACTATCGTGATTCAATTTTCTTCATACTTACATGTGAAATTGATCACTTTAGTCGTCTCTTCCTTAACTTGAGTTAACCAACGTGCACAATGTCATAAGTGTAGGGGAAACTTTTCCCACATGCTTAAACATTGAGGACAATGTTTATCTTAAGTGTAGGGGGGACTTCTATCGAAGTTTTAAGTGGACTTTTCCATGAAAATGCCTTCAATTAACCGGAAAATCATATTTTTCAACATTTTTCAAATTTTTTATTAACTTTGGCCAATTAGTTGTAATTTTTAAATTTTTATCGTTGCTTTCATATGTATATATCCCACAATAAAGTCAAATTTTAATAAAGTGGTGTAGCTAGTTTAGAAGTCTTTGATCTATTAGGCCCGTTGCGTTTATTTTGACTCAACCCGAATAGACTTATCCAAGTTTATTCTAGCTAGTATCCTTAACCATATAGACCTTAATTGGTTTATTAGGCTAAGTGTCCACGAGTCTCATTACTTGAGATTTTAAATTGTGGAGGACGAGAAATGATAGAGTCAATTATAAGTCGGTATTCTTGCGCAAGCTCACTTGGTGTAATTATTTGCCTATTATCCCATCACTTGCTAATAATTTATCTCCAATAAGTAAGGTCGTACGATTTGAAAAGTTACTTAGCTTCTAGCCCAAGATCGTTTAAAAGTTGCTCGGTAATGATAAGAGTTCATAGCCAAGGCATAACTTATGAAGCGGGGCGCGAAGATTGGCGAGTCCGAAAAGGCCCTAACAAGGCATGAGGATTCAATTTTATTGCTGAAGATCCAAAGTGATGTGAAAAGCATTATTCCTAAAGTCAATATGAAGGATCAAGACTCACGACGAAAAGCAATCAACTCCCATAAAGATCATGGAGAAATCTATCCGAAAAGACCCTAACAAGGTATGAGGATAAATAGATCCAAGTCCGAAAAGGAGGCGGATCGTTGTATCTCAAAATCCCAATTAGAGATTGAAGAAATAATCATGAAGTCGTGGTCAACAAAGTTGGAGTACCCCTCAAAAGTCTCCAAGTGAAGAAATTCTATTATGATGAGAAGACCATTATCTCAAGAACGTCTCTCGAAGATATGAAGTATGAAGTACATGCCAAATATCGGCCCGAGAAAGGTCTCAAATCGTGAACCAAGTTATGCCAAGATATGAACTTTTTGATATCCCGAGAAGCAGTTTTAAGAGATTTTGTCCTTTAGCTAACTATTGATCAAATCGTCCTACTTTGCTTTCAGCCCTAATAAACTATCGAAATAAGTCCAAAAATGCATCTTCATGATCATTCTAAGACAGAAATAAAATATAAGAGATACACCTAGGAATAAGGGAGTTTAAGCATTTAATTAAGCCATGTGTGTAAGTGTTTGAATTGCTAACTTATAATAACAATGATCTCGTTTTTAAGCTTAGTTTGGGGAACGTGAAACTTGAGGGTGATAAATCTTCGCAGCACCAAAGCCCTAATGTAAGTCATCGATTTCTCTACAAGTTATTTCCATGTAGCTATTTTCAAGTGAAAATGGTTTTCTATCCCTTTGTTATCTTTGAAGTTTTATTTCTTTAATTTTTGTTTAGTAGATTTTAAATAAGGCCAAGGTTGATTAATTATGAGAAAAATGTAAGCTTGCTTTATCACTAAGCATTGCATGAGGGCATGGCAATGGTTAAGTGTAGGGGATTTGATAGGTGTGTAAACACCCATCCTTTTACCACTTAATTCGGGCTAAAACGAGACCAAAACACGTATTTAATATCATTTGTTTGGAATTATGCGTGGTTTTTGTGTTTATTGTGTTTTCAGAGCCAACCGGATGATTATTGAAGAAAACATGGGATTGCACGAGTTTTACTGAAGAAAAAGACTCAAGATAAAGTCTATTGTCCAAGAGATGCAAAAGATTTGAAGTCACTGGGCCTATTCGAAGATTTATCGAAGAAAAGGACCAAAGATGGAAGATTTATATAAGTCGAAGAAACTCAAGTCTATTAAACGAAGAAATTAAAAGACGAGTTGAATTTAATCGACGACAAATCCCGAATCAGAATCGAAAACGGAAACTTTTCTGAAAAGACGAAAAGACAAGAAGAACGGGAGAAAGCCCACTCACCAACCAAAGGACAAGGCTATAAATAGCCCTCCCTCTCACACATTTTAGTAGAGTTTTTTGGAGTTTTTCATTCTTTCTTCCTCCCCACTCTTTCTCCTGGTTCGTAGAACACCATCACCACTAGGGTGATTGGTGATTTTTATCTTTAGTTCTTGTAATTTTAATCTTTGTTTCATCTTGTCAAAACATCAATCATTCAATACTAAGTTCTTGTTTAATCCTCCATTTCATCTTGTTCATCATCATCTTTATTTTCAAGTTTTTAAGTTTTTATTTTTCTTGATTTGATCTTCAAAAGTTGTTAGAATTTGTGTTTTTATTGGCGGGATTCGTTGCTTATGGTATCTAAATGATTTGTGTTTAATTTGGTAAAAACTTTTTAAGTATTTGGTTTGATTTTGATTAAAATTCGTGTTCCTTGTTCTTCGCAATACTGTTACTGTAACTGGGTTTCCAGATCTTCCGAATCAAACAAAAAGTTCCGAATGAGTCCTTCATTCGGAAACTTCCGAACCAAGCATTAAAGTTCCGAATCAAGAGAAAACTTCCGAATCAAGCTTTCATCCGGAAAGTTCCGAGTCAATCATTAAAGTTCCGAACCAAGTAAATCTTCCGAATCAAGCTGAAGGTTCAGAATCAGTGTCTTCCGATCCAGCAAGTTCCGAATGAACCTTCATTCGGAAAGTTCCGAATGAGTATGTTCCGAATGAATGAATAGTATCTTCCGAATCAGTTAGTTCCGAATCAAGGTTTAAGGTTCCGAATCAGTTATTTTTGAATATTTTTAAGTTACTGTTTTACTGTTGTTGATTTACTGTTTCTTCACTCATATTTCACAATTTACATGTTAACTTTAATTTTAATTTGAACTTTAAATTTTCAACCAAGTTTTTGCTAATCTTAATTAAAGTAATTTCCTTTGATTTAAACTTTCATTTCCACTTTTTATTAGACTAGAAAACCCAACCCCTTTATTTAGTAACCAAGAACAATCATTCCACTTAAAACCTAGATCAATTCGAGAGGATATCGAGAGACTAAAATTGAACCTAGCAAAAACCTTGTATCACGGATCAAGGGTTCATTCGGAACATTCCGAACCAAAAAGATATTCCAGATCAAGGGAAGTTCATTCGGAACATTCCGAATCAAAGGGTGTTCATCCGGAATATTCAACATTCCGGATCAAGGCACTTCTTCTAAATGTTCCGAATGAAGGTTTTCTGCTGATTGTTCCGAATCAAGGGTTCAGACAAGGTTGTTCATTCGGAACATCAAATATTCCGGATCAAGAAATATTCCGAGTGAAGAAGAAATTATTCCGGACGAAGGTGACATTCCGAATGAGTGATTTATTCCGAACGAAGGATTATTCCGAATGAGCTGTTTTCAAGTTATTTTAAGTTTCTGTTTTTAAGTTTTAATTTTCAAGCTTTACTTTTCCCGTCTTTTTACTTAGTCGCACTTTAAGTTTACTTGCCTTAGATTTATTTTAAGCCTTGCCTTAGTTTAAGTTTTAGTTGCGTTTTAAGTTTGCCTTAGATAGTTTTAAGTTTGCGTTATTTACTTTTAGTGCCATTTACTTTTCGTCACGCTTTAATTTCTCGTCATTTATTTTAAAATTAGATTTTGATTTATTTTAAAGTCTCGCACTTTTATTTTTCAACAACGACAAATATTTTTCTTAACCAAAAACGATTGAGTCACACTTTGAACCGGAAATCAATTCGATTAGACATACGACAAAGAACTTTTTAACTGAGTGAAATCTAGTTATCAAATGGCGCCGCTGCCGACTCTTTTCGTGAAGATTAACGGTTTTCTGTGAGAGACGCGTTGCTTTTTGGGATCCGTTCATTCGTGAGCGTTATTTTTCTTGTTTCAAAATTTCTAAAAACCAAAAAAATTAAAAATTGTTAAAAAAATCCATAAAAAATAAAATTTTCAAAAATCCAAAAAGATTTTATTCTCTTTATAGTGTGTATATATATTCTCTTTGTGTTTGGTATTGTTTTCTTTTGCCTTTGCAGGTGTATGCGTACTAGATCTTCTACTTATCCAGAGCTCGAGACCCGTGAAGATTTAGATATGGCAGGTGTGAACAACAACAATAATCCACCGCACCTCAACAATAACAACAACAATGTTCTTCCACAGCCAGATCTTCGGACCATGGAGGAGCTTTGTCAACCTACCATGTTTGGACGAGGAGGACCGATTGCGCCGATGCAAATCACGGCTCCGGAGTTTTCGTTGAAGCATCACATGATCCAGAAAGTGCAAACTAATCCCTTCCGCGAAATGCCTGATGATGATGCCAACAAACACCTCGACAAATTCATTACTATTACCCAAAGCATGAAGTTGCCCGGTGCCACAATGGATGTCCTTCGCCTTCAACTCTTTCCACATACTTTATCACACCACGCCGAGAAATGGTTTGATCGTCTCCCGAAGAATTCAGTTCATACTTGGGATGACATGACTCAACGCTTTTTGTCGCGCTACTTTCCACCATCTATGGTCACGAGCCTTCGCAATTAAATCAGCGGTTTCATGCAAGAACCCGATGAATCTCTCTTTGATGCTTGGGAAAGATATAATGTTTTGATCGATCTATGTCCAAACCACAACATGCTCCCTGTGACCTTAATTGATACTTTCTACAACGGTTTGACTTTTCGTGATCGTGATACGATTAATGCAGCCACCAGTGGCACATTTATGAAAAGGAGACCCGAGGAGTGTAGAGAGCTTATTGAGAACATGACTACTCATCACAAAAACTGGGATTCCTCCGCTTCTTCAAGGAACAACCCGAGAGTCAATGTTTCTTCTACTTAAGCAAACCCCGACATGACCGAATTCACCCGCATGATGGCCGAAATGAAAAAAATATCTTGCTTCTCGCTACAAACCAACAACAAGTTAAAGCGGTAGCAAATCCTTGTGAGACATGCGGCGGTCCTCACCCATACACTGATTGTCCTTCTACTCAAGGCAATCCGGAAAACGTATATGCGGCTTATGGTAATTATTCACCAGAAAATTACCAAGCCCGACCTCAAGGGGATAGAAATTTGTTGAGTTACCGATCAAACAACTACCTTTCACCCGGTTTTTCTCCTCAAAACCAAAACCTCAACAACAATTACAATAGAAGCAACCAAATCCCACCTAGAGCTTCTAATCCTTATCACCCACCCGCTCAACAAGCCCCACCCATGAACCACGATGTTGAAGCTTTAATGAGAACCCAAGGTGAGCAAATTAAGAATCTGCAGAGCCAAATTATAAATTTGAAAGGGGATATCACCAAGCAAGGGAATGACATTAGATCCGAGCTTCGAGATAATATACAATCCTCCTTCAACAATCAAACGAATGATTTGAAGAATATGCTGGCTAGTTTCTTGCCCACCACTCAACCCTCTACTTCGAGTTCTCTACCTTCAAACACCGTCACCAACCCGCGAGCGAATGTGAGTGCTATTACTACCCGTAGTGGAGTTACTTTAGTAGGACCACCTATCCCGCCCCCATCTTCTACTCCTCCTCCACCATTTATCCCTACTACTCCCACACCTAGTATTAGTACACCATTACCGTCTCCGCCTCGTCATGACGAAGTACCCACCAAGAATCCTTCACCAACCCCACCTTCAACATCTCAACCTTTACCTGCTACACCTACACCTTCCACCTATAAACCCAAGATTCCTTATCCATCTCGCTTAGACAAGGCCAAACTGCACACCAAGGATGACATTCAAGTGTCAAACTATTTGAAGAAAGTTTCGGAAATGACCGTCACTTTTCCCCTTGTTGAAGCTCTAGCAAAAATGCCTAAATTTGTCAAGATGTTTAAGGAATTGCTTAGTAAGAAGGAGAAGATGGCGGAGTTTGTTAATACTCGCTTGAACGAAAATTGTTCTGCCGTCCTTCTTAAAGAACTTCCGGAAAAACTTGGAGATCCCAGTCGTTTTGTGCTTCCTTGTACTTTTAACCAAACTGACAAATTTACTGCCTTAGCCGATCTCGGGGCAAGTATTAATTTGATGCCTTTTAGCGTTTGGAAAAAGCTATCATTGCCCGACCTTACACCCACCAAAATGACTCTTGAGCTTGCAAATCGCACTCTCGCTTACCCCGTTGGTATTGCCGAAGATGTGTTCATTAAAGTTGGCACATTCACTTTTCCGGTCGACTTCGTCGTTGTTGATTATGAAATGGACCCTCGTATTCCGTTAATACTTGGACGCCCATTTTTGAGAACCGGTAGAGCTTTAATAGATGTGGATAAATGTGAACTCATCTTAAGAGTCGGGGATGATGCACAAGTTTTTGAAATGGGGAAGCTTACAAGCAAATCCTATGGAAGAGAATCCGCGAATATGATTAATGTGCTTGATGATTTTGTCGTCTACAACAATCCTCTATTCGATTCTTGCAATGGTAATCCACTTTTTCAAGATGATGTGGATGATTCTCTCTCCAATTTAGAACCCCCACCCATATATGATTCTCCACCGATCTATGATGCTTATGATGATGATTCTAGTTCCGATGGGGATGATTATGATGATTTTACTTCCGAGTATCCCGACATGCCCACTTACGATGATTTTGATGAGCCCGATACTCTTTCGAGTGATTCTTCTCATGATGAAGATCCTCCGTCATCACTTGATCCTACTTTGGATGATTACTCATTTGAGGAAGACTTTTCTACTTTTCTCAATACTTACTTCCCTCATGAGAGTGATGCTCCTCCTTTAGACTTTGATGGTTATGGTCTTGATCCTACTTAGGATTTGAAGAACATTCTTTCAAAGGAGAAGACACCGGACGACACCAACATCCGCAGCAAGTATGTTTTGACACCTCTTTGTCCACCTTCTGAGGACGAGGTTGTGCCTTTTCTTCGCGGATCATCTTCAAATTCTGCTGAGCCTGAGTGCTATTTTCCCCTAAAGGAAAAGGTGTTCGACTCCGGTATCGATATTCTTCAGCCATCTCAGTATCCATCTGATGAAATAAAAGGAAAAATATTTGGAACTTTTGGAGATATGCTTGCACCTCACCATACTTGCTCCCACCGTGCTCCATCTTTGCTTAAGGGAACCTTGCCTACTCTTCTTTGGCTTGCCTTGTTCGCCTTAAGCTTGTGCTATTTGATGGACGAAAACTATGTCTTTGATCCCGGTGGATATGTTTCATGCTTCTTCCTATGCTAATCAAGGTCGAGTCAGGCTCACAACTCGGTGAACAAAAATCAAGCGCTTCTTGGGAGGCAACCCAAGTATCTATCTTTTAGCTATCTATATCCTAAGTGTAGGGGAGACCCGTTGGTGTTTGCTATTTCCTCTCTTCTCATATTCAGGGATTCGAGCGCTCAATGATCCACTCTTGATGATTTTTGACGACCCGTGATTCCGTGTCTCCGTCTTCCCGGTTCTATCCTAAACTCTTTTCGATTCACTATTTTATATTTTCTAATATGAAAATAGGAATCTCGTTAGTTGTCTTTTCCTTAGCGAGATTTAAACAAAGTGCACAATGTCCTAAGTGTAGGGGAGTTTACTCCCACATGCTTAAACATTGAGGACAATGTTTATATTAAGTGTAGGGGGGACTTCTATCGAAGTTAAGTGGTCTTTTCCTTGTATTTGTCCTCATTTTAACCGGAAAATCAATTTTTTGACATTTTTCAAAATTTTTGATCTATTTTGGCCTATTAGTTTTACCTTTGTTTAGTTATTTTCTTTCTTTGCTAGAATAAATTTTAATAAAGTGGTTTTAATTTTCAAACGTTGTGAATCTTTTGACTCAACTCGAGTTAATTATCTAAGTTTACTCTAGCTAGTATCCTTAACGTGTTTAAGTCAAGCTTTGCTAGGCTTTTATATGGGGAGCTTTAAAACGCGAAAGTCTTAACTCTCACGTGTTAAGGACAATAACTTTTCGCAAGTTCCTATAATTGATCCTAGAGAGTTGTTTATCAAGGGAACTTTAAAATGCGATTTCTAAACTTAAAAAAGTCTAAGAATTTGCAAGATCCTATAGATGACTCGAAAACCCAAAACTTTGATTTAATAGGCTAAGCATCCACGAGTCTCATTCCTTGAGATTTTAAATTGTGGAGAACGAGAGATGATAGAGTCAATTATAAGTTTGGTATTCTTTAGTGAATTTATGTGAGTTAATTATAAGCCTATTCTCCCATCGCTTGTTAATAAATTTATCTGCAATAAATAATGTTGTACGATTTGAAAAGTTACTTAGCTTCTAGCCCAAGATTGTTTAAAAGTTTCTCGGTATGGATTAAAGTTCATAGCCAAGGCATAACTTATTGAAGCGGGATGCGAAGATTGGCGAGTCCGAAAAGGCCCTAACAAGGCATGAGGGCTATATTTTGTTGCTAAAGATCCAAAGTGATGTGAAGAATCATTTATCGAAAATCAATATGAAGGATTGAGACACACGACGAAAAGCAAAAACTCCCCAAAAGATCATGGAAAATCTATCCAAAAAGGCCCTAACAAGGTATGAGGATAAATAGATCCAAGTCATAAAAGGAGGCGGATCGTTGTATATCACAATCCCAAATAAAGATTGGAGAAAAATGAAGAAGTCGTGGTCCAAGTATGAAGAATCTCTCAAAACTTCAAGTGAAGAAATTCCTATTATGAAGAGAAGACCATTATTTCATGAACGTCTCTCAAGATTTGAAGTATGAAGTCGCTGCCAAATATCGGTCCGAGAAAGGTCTCAAATCGCGAAGCGAGTTATGCCAAGATATGAACTTTATGAGGTCCCGAGAAGCAGTTTTAAATGATTTTGTCCTTTAGCTAACTATTGATTAAATCGTTGCACTTTATTTTCAGCCTAAATAACTATCAAAATAAGTCAACAATGCATCCTCGTGAACATTCAAGACAACAATAAAATATAAGAGATACACCTAGGAATAAGGGAGTCTAAGTAAATAATTGGCCCACATGAGTTCGTGTTAGTTTGCTAACTTATAATAACAATGATCTCGTTTTTAAGCTTGGTTTGGAGAATGTGAAAACTTGAGGATGATGATCATTCATGACATTTTCAAAACCCCAAGGTATGTTTTTTATTTCTTTACTTGTTTCGTGATTTTTATCTCTTTAATAAAGGCCAATGTGGATTGATTATGATGAAAAGTGTAATCGTTCTTTGTAACTAATGCATTGCATGAGGACATTGCAATGGTCAAGTGTAGGGGATTTGATAGGTGTGTAAACACCCATCCTTTTTAGCACTTAACTACAATAATAACCAAGCCAAAACGTGTATTTTATGTCATAAATGTCGGAATTATGCGTGGTTTGTGTTTTTGTTGTGATTTAGGACGAAAATGTGAAAAGGGGAGAAAACACGAGCATTCACGGGCTTTTATCGAAGAAAAAGACGAAAGACGAAGTCAAGAAATCAAGAGTGCAAAAAGAACGGAAGTCCAAGACCAATTCTGAAGATTTATCGAAGAAAAAGTCAAAAGACGGAAGTTTACTAAAAGCCGAAGAACTCAAGTCTAATTTATTGAAGAAATTACAAGACGAGAGAAGAAATCCCGAGACAAAGTCGTTAAAGTCAAATAATTAAGAAGATTAAGGACTTAATGACAATTAAAGAAAGAAGAAAGAGGGGAGGAAGCTTCCTCTAAGCACCTCCCTAATCCTCCTATAAATAGGCCTTAGTTATTTTCATTTCATTTTTGTTGGCTAATAGTGACAATTAGCTCTTCCATTTTAATTACTTGTTCTTTAATTACATGTCATTTAATTAATTGTCTTGCACCTTAAATACCTTTAATTTCAAGTAAGTTTCCTTTTAATTATTGTCAATCTTTACTTTTAATTGTTTATCTCCTATCTTCCTTTCTTGTTTGATCTTAATCTTTATGCTTATTGTTCATGTTTATGTTCTTTAAATTTTATTGATTTAATCAAGTGGGTTTTAATTATTGTAGTTATTATTGTTAGTTTTATTGATTTGGTTTGTTTGATTATCATTAGTTGATCATTTCTGGTTAGTCTTGCTTAATCTTTTGGTTTGATTTGATTGATCTAGATTAGATTCGTGTTTCTTTTTGTTCCTTGTTCTTCGCTGTCTGTTACTGTTTCCCAGGTTTATACCGAATCAAGGGTTTCAAACAGGTTGTTCCGAATCAAGGTGGTGTTGTGGATATTCCGAACCAAGCTGACATTCCGAGTGAAGAATTTGTTCCGGATCAAGGGTTCATTCGGAACATTCCGAACCAAGAAGATATTCCGGATCAAGGGAAGTTCATTCGGAACATTCCGAATCAAAGGGTGTTCATCCAGAATATTCAACATTCCGGATCAAGGCACTTCTTCTAAATGTTCCGAATGAAGGTTTTCGGCTGATTGTTCCGAATCAAGGGTTCAGACAAGGTTGTTCATTCGGAACATCAAATATTCCGGATCAAGAAATATTCCGAGTGAAGAAGAAATTATTCCGGACGAAGGTGACATTCCGAACGAGTGATTTATTCCGAACGAAGGATTATTCCGAATGAGCTGTTTTCAAGTTATTTTAAGTTTCTTTTTTTAAGTTTTAATTTTCAAGCTTTACTTTTCCCGCCTTTTTACTTAGTCGCACTTTAAGTTTACTTGCCTTAGATTTATTTTAAGCCTTGCCTTAGTTTAAGTTTTAGTTGCGTTCTAAGTTTGCCTTAGATAGTTTTAAGTTTGCGTTATTTACTTTTAGTGCCATTTACTTTTCGTCACGCTTTAATTTCTCGTCATTTATTTTAAAATTAGATTTTGATTTATTTTAAAGTCTCGCACTTTTATTTTTCAACAACGACAAATATTTTTCTTAACCAAAAACGATTGAGTCACACTTTGAACCGGAAATCAATTCGATTAGACATACGACAAAGAACTTTTTTAACTGAGTAAAATCTAGTTATCAGGGCTCAATATTAATATTAAGCCGCATGCACCTATATTGAGCCGCAGACACCTATATTGAGTCGCGGCTACTAGAGTCCGCTCCTTTTTGTCCTTTAGTGGGGAAATCCCATCTGGTGAAGTTTATACCTCAAAGGTATATTCTTAGGCTATTTGGAATATGCCAAATTTAAATTTTCATTTTCTATTTTAATAAAACATTTTCTTAAAAATAAATTTTATTAAAATATTTTGTCACATGTGTATAAATGTGATTTTTGAGGTTAATCAATTTCTATGATCACTAAACATGTATAAGATATGTTTTGTAATACATAAATAGTTATTACCTTGATGATAATGTTTGTTAAATAATTTATCTTTTGATTATCTTTGACTATAAATGTTTTTACGCTTTGTCGTGATCAAAACTAAGAAAGATTAGTTATTACAAATAATGTTTTTAGGCATTGGTTGCATTAAAAATTTCCCCCTTTTTATTACGAAAAACCATAAACTCATTTATATAAAAACAAAAGTTTTAGAATTATTAAGGAGTTTATCACTGTCATTTCTCCCCTTTTTGTCAAAGCAAAAAGGTAGCGCAAGTCTTTGAAGAAGAGTAATTGACTTTGCTAGTAGCTCCCCCTTAGTGCTTACTCCCCTAGCTTGGGGCACCAAGTGATCGAGCTATGGTGACAAGCTACATACAAAAGTTAGTAGAAAGAAAAGAAACATCAATCTACATGTAATAGTCACTACTCACTAAATAACTTGAGATGAGAAAGAAAAGAAGTCCCAGATTATAGAGTGAGTGTTTGCAAAGTATGTCCAAGGAGAGTAATTTTTCAATCTCAATTCATAATTGTTGAAATAAAGGTAGAAAAGAAACATTCAACAATTTGAAGACATTATGTCAAAGGGTTAAAGTCATAAAAATTTTGGAATCACCCAAGAAAATTCAAGTTTTAACAATATCAACTCTCAATAATATGTGTGATAAAAGAATTAACAAAACAAGCAATAACACGCATATCAATCTTATTAAAAAAATATGAGAGAACATACAACAAGAGATTCATATTTGAAAATATGAATACAAAAGAAAAATATGAGAAAATAAAACAACATAAGTATAACAACTATTCTAGTAGAAGTAGTCCTCCAAGATTGCTTAGGTTTTTATTTTAGACTCAAACAATTAGAACACAATATATGTTTTAACCGGTAAAATAAAACGAAGGTGCATCTTCTAGAGATTTGCTCACGGGAAAAAAATACTCAAAGAGGAGGTCGAGTGAGGAGAAATTCAAAAAAATTTAACTTCTCATACACATGATAAAGTTCATTTTGTTGAATTCTACAACAACACACGAACTTTCATGATGCAAAACAAAATCATTTGATGGGGGAGGTACATCATAATAAGAAGGTGGTGAAGGAGAAGAAGAATATGGATAAGAAAGGTTACCGTCACAATATTTAGTGGGGTTAGGGAAAGAAGAAAGGTCATTTAGTTGAGGTGTGTAGAAAGGTTTAGGCGGTGGCGGAAGAGCTTCCCTTTCTCTAGTAATTGGATTGACGAAGTAAGACTCATTCCAATAATCAATTGGAGAGAATGTAGAAGTCTTGCAAGGTTTGGGAGAAGAAGGTTCATAGTGATCCTTGTTCTTCTTAATCCAAACAGGTTTCACTGAAATTTTCGGTTTCTTGGAAAGCTTAGAATAAGAAGCTTTAGGTTTAGAAGGTTGTGACAAAGAGATGTCAAGGTTAAGTTTAGAAGAAGAAGACATTGTGAGGGATGAGAAGAGAACTCCCAAAACAAGAGGATTTAAAAATAATAGACAAGGCAAAGAATAGAAAGAAAACCAAAAGGTTTCAAGGAATGTTTAGCTCAAATAGGCAAACAAAGAATCTAGAAAAAAAATAGTAGTCAAAGAAGAAAGACCAAAAATGAGCCAATAAGTGGCTGACTGCCTACATTTCAATAAATGAACCTACGACTCAATATTGATATCGATCCGCGGCTTCTTTATTGATCCGCCCACAGGGGATGCCAAAATCCAATTTATGAAGGTTTGACAAAAGACAAGACTTTTTCAAATTTTAGCAAATCTTGAATTTTTACCTCTATCAACACTAGGTTAGGCTATGGTTGCATAAAGAGAAACATACTCACAAAAGTATCTTGACAAAGGGTGGAAAAATATTTAGATAACATTTTGACCAAGTTTTATCAAGTTTTTAGAGGTGGCATTTATTTAAATTGAAGTTTATTAGTGTGAAAACAAATAAGTTATAACACACAAAAGCTAAATCCATAGATCATCTTCACGAAAACTCATGAAGGAAGATAAAGTATAAGAAAAGAAATACAACTAATAACTAAAAAAAAGCTATCTCTTTTTAATCTTGGTTAAGTAGTCTTCTTGAGCTTTAGTTCTCGAAAAGATATTTTTAAAATACCATCATTCATCTCCTAGGAGGAGGAGAATTGGTAAACAAAGTTAACAAGAAACCTTGCAACTTTATTTGAAGCCCAAACATTTCCATCCTAAGAGAATCAATGATGTTGAAGTTGTAAAGACAACATGGAAAATTTGTACAGTTTGCCACAAAGAAATTAAAGAAATGTGGATCACCCAAGAGGTTTGAGATAGGAACACCCAAAATTGGAGTGTTGGGAGGAGGAAGAGACATGTTGTCCAAAGGTGAAACAGGTGAAATAGGTGAAGGTTCAACAAAGTCATTCTCAAAGGGAATGCTTTGGAGGGGTGATGGGTTTACATTCAAGATAGGACTTGGAGAGAAGGGTGAAGACAACTCATTCATCCGAGATTGGAATGAAGAAGAAGTAGAACCATAAAGACGGTTAGTACCATGAGTTGAGCTTGTCTTGCATGGTGTAAGAGGTGGTGAATGTGATGAAGAAATGAGATTTAGAGAAGTCTCATTCTTTGGTGTAAGAAAAGATGAAGAACCTTGCTTAGGTATCTTAATCCTTATCTTAAGGCTCTTTTTGGTGAAGGAATTTTCGGAAGAGTTTGAGGATCTAGTGGACATCATGGTTGTGTGTTTATGTTTAGAAATGTATTAGAGGGTGAATAAGAAGAACAACCATTAATGGTTTAAGAAGAGAAGAGGATGATCCAAAGAGGTAATAGGTTAAAAATATTTTTGCTGAATAATGAAAATTGCTAGGCTTGTTTGGGAAAAAGATTGTGTTTTGCAAAAGTTATATCCATGTTTACAAAGATTTAGAGAAAATAGTGTAAAGCAAAGATTCTGTCGAAATCAACACCCGCGGCTCAATAAATAATCCTACGGTTCAATATCGATAATGAACCGCTGTGAGATAATGATTTGCGGACAGAGGACCAAAAAATGATTCTTCCAGCATTTTACAAGCCCATATTTTAAACACTAGTTTATCAAGCCAAAATAGATTACCAACCAAAATCTAAATAGCTAACTAACAAATAATTTCACATAATCAAGTAAACTGAAACTTCAAACACATGAAACATAATTAAGATTAAAATCTAGTTAATCCAAACAATTAAGTATTAAAGTTACACACCAAAGTCTAATGAAAAGAAAATGTCTAAAGAAATAAAATGTTCAACATAAGAACACATGTGATCATCCAAGACATCCAAACGGCTTCACTTTTTCTTCTTGCCAAACTTCTTTAGCATGTTTCCCATGGCTTTGAAAGCTCCCCTCATCTCAACACAATGATCGTGCAATTCCCTCGGGTATGAAGGTTGGAATGGTAAACATCCTCAAAGTTGAAATTTGGAGGAAGTTGACTCGATGAAGGAGAAGGAGGACGGTGAATTTGTTCTAACCCATCCATGAAAGTGTTCAAAGATGGGGAGGTACCACTCGGGGAACCAATGTTGGTACTAGTTCCAACATCATCACCATCACTTGATGATGAGGAATTTTCCTCATTGGATGGTTCCCTTTGATCACCTCTACGCCTACCTTGGTCACTCCTAAAGTTGCGTGGACAATCCTTTTGAATGAGATACATCACGCGATTGGTGTGCAATTATTCAGAGACACGAAGTTGGGGGTAGTCACGATCAACCCTTTTAAAAAGGCGAGTGATGAGCATGGCATAAGGAAGGTTTGTTTTTGGCTTGGTGATCATGTAGTGGATTCGTCAAGCGATAAAGTAAGCGAGATTGTACTTGATGGAATGACATATACAAAACATCATATGTGTCATACACGCGGGAATATGATCCCGGTTACCACATGACATAACGTGTTCTCCCTAATTATGTCGGCCCAAGAGACCATACATGAATTAAGGTCGCTTACGAGTATCTCATAAGGTGACAACATACGTTTCTTAGAGTGGATACTACGCACAACCTTTCCACCATGGGGTTGAGTGATTGAGCC
Organism: Glebionis coronaria; assembly: GCA_025667525.1. Classification (NCBI taxonomy): domain Eukaryota; kingdom Viridiplantae; phylum Streptophyta; class Magnoliopsida; order Asterales; family Asteraceae; genus Glebionis; species Glebionis coronaria. The sequence continues at coordinate 153,971,041 of CM046877.1, forward strand.
AATGATGAAGTCTAGTTCAACCATAGGAGTATTATATGGAGGATCCTCAACAAAAGTTTCCAAGGAATCAATTTTCCATGCATCCGTGAATCGACATTGACCTTCATATGATACTCGAAGTGTCTTACCAAACTCCTCGAGAGAGTAGCAAATGGGTTGACCACGAATGGCGAAATTAACAAATATTCCATAATCATTAGTATGGATGGAATCTGTGCTAAAGAACTCTAAGAGAAAATGAGGATAGATTACCTCATTGATGTTTAAAAGACAATCAAAACCATTACCCTTACATTTATAGAGTGTAGTCATATCCGTCAATATCCTCAAAGACAACCCGACCCTTACGAAAGTAACTGGGTTGAAGTAAACAGAGGGTGTTGGAAAGGTGTTCGGATTCACAAGACTCAGCAAAGTTAGGCATATAATGATGGGTCTTTTGGTGGTCATTTTGATATTCCGAATGCATGATTTAGTACCTATATTACACAAAAAATAATTCCACAATCATTCTTTTTTATATATAGATCAGTAAAAATCAAAACCACAAGAATGTGTTTAATCAATTTCTTGACTAACCAAAGAATGATTCCTTATCATTCTTATGCTCACAATGTACTATATTTATTTTTGACAAATGCATATGAACTATGCGAATCAACCATGAATTTAAACAATGGTTTTCAAAATTCGTTTTTAGGTAAGCATTAACAATGCAATTACCGAACCGCGACAACAAGTTTTTTCGGTTTCAGTTTTTTTGGTTTCGGTTTCTTCGATTTCGAGTATTTTTGGTTTCTGATTGAGCGGTCCGGCTCGGTTCGTCGGTTTTTTGACTTTTTTGAACACCCATTGCTAAGAGCATACACAATGCTTAAACTACAAAAGACTTTTTACTCTTTTACAAAGCTATTGAAAAGGCTTTTTACTATTATGACATTAGGTTTTGAAAATCTTTTTACAAAAGATTTGACTAATTCCAAGCTTTTGGGAAAACTTATTAGCTATGAGTTATACATTAATTGATTTAAATGCAATTACACCAAAACATATATCTATATTTATATTCATATTCATATATATATAAAGCTCATATTTAAAGTTAAAATAGTTGAAAATTCAACATTTTCATATATAAATATAATGCTTAAATAGAAAACAAGTGTATTAGCCACTATATTATGAGTTCGAACATCAGATGTCGGGTTCGACCATCGTGTCAACCCGGTCAGGTCACCGTGTTACGGGGTCGACCACCTAGTCAATCCGGTAGAGTCACTGTTTAGCGGTTCGTTCACCGGATCAACCTATTCGAGCCACCGAGTCACGAGTTCGACTACCAGGTCAGGAGGATAATATTCTGGAAAAATTTAAGATTATTGTCAAAGGTAAAATTTTCGTTATTCGTGCCAAGGAGCTTTTTATGTGGACACCTTCGTTTAAAGAAGTTGCGGAGCAGGAATACAATTCTGATAATGAGGTAGTTGAGGACAAGGATGATGTCTCATGTGCTCAACCTCAACAGGAGAAGTTGGTTGAAGAAAGTGATGATGAAGCTATATCAGAGACGATGTTTGGTGAGAATAATGGTGTAGCAGAAAATGGCGAAGGCTCGGTTCATAAGGAGACATCATATGATCCGTTTGAAATTTATGATTTACTCAAGCAGAAAGCTAAGTCAGTCGAGAATACTAATATGAGCTCTAGCAAACCGTTTCCTCTTGGTTATACTCCAGAGGGTGCCCCATTGCCTCTTCATGCTAATACGTCACAGGAGAATCATGCCAAATCTGCCAGTAAATCTGTTGGGTGTAACTCACGCATTGTGGAGAATATGGAGGAGGCTGAGGTACACTTATCTCCAAAGTCGGTCAGTAAAAATCAGAAGAAGGGGCAGGGAGGATCTATACTGAATATCCTTGATGAAATGATTAAGATGGGTCAAACTATGGGATTTTTATTGGAAGGTTGTGCCAAAGATATGGAGAAGATTATCGAACAGCAAGGAGCGGACGATTGTTTCCGATGAATTGTTTATCTATTAATGTCCAAGGCCTAGGTCCCAAGGCCAAAAAACAGTGGATACGGGAGTTATGTAATAAACATCAAATTTATTTTCTGCCTGTGCAGGAGACTAAAGCCGGTAATATTTCGGACATGGCGATTAAGGCTTTGTGGGGTAATTCTTTGTTTGATTCTATTGCTAGTGAAGCTAATGGTAATTCGGGAGGTTTACTTTGTGTATGGGATCCGCGTTTCTTTCATAAAGAGAATCACATCATTTCTGATAATTTTATCGCATTATATGGATCGTGGGGTATTAATCAAACGAAGTTACTTTTAATTATTGTGTACGCTCCGCAAGTGGCATCGCTTAAGCGCATTTTATGGTCCTATTTAAAGTCTCTCATAGATCGGTGGAATGGGGAATATATAGTAATGGGTGACTTTAATGAAGTAAGAAAAAAAGAAGATAGATGGGGTACAGTTTTTGACGTTTACGGGGCTAGAGCTTTTAATCAGTTTATTGATGCAGTTAATCTGATTGAGGTTCATTTAGAAGGCTACAACTTTACTTGGTCTCACCCTTCGGCGTCAAAAATGAGTAAGTTGGATAGGTTTTTTGTATCTGATGGTATGCTGTCTTGGTTCCCTCATCTCTCGGCGATTTGTCTTGACAAACATCTGTCGGATCATCGCCCGATTCTTCTCCGTGATGTCACTGTTGATTTTGGTCCCACTCCTTTCCGTATTTTTCACTCATGGTTTGAATATCAGGGGTTTGAAGCTATGGTTAATCAGGTTTGGAAGTCTATTGATATTTCTGATTTTAATGGTATGATACGCTTTAAGAAGAAATTGCAAATATTGAAAAGAGGGATCCGAAGGTGGATTTTGGACCGTAAGAAGACTCATTACGGCAACATAAATACTCTTAAACTGAAATTGAAGGAGTTTGATGTCTTGATGGATAATGGTGACCAAAACCCGGAGCTCATTCATAGTCGAAATGAATACCTTAAACTTCTCCACGACGCTCAAGCATCTAATTCTCGTGATTATTTTCAAAAGGCAAAAGTTAAATGGGCAGTAGAGGGGGACGAAAACTCCAAATTTTTTCATGGTATCGTGAATCGAAAACGTGCTTGCTTGGCAGTTAAGGGGATTATGATTGACGGGGAGTGGATTGATGATCCGATCCGTGTCAAATATGAATTTCGGAATCATTTTGCTGCTCGTTTCGAGGAGTCTGGTCGTAATATAGGAGTGATAAATCATGTGTTCCCTAATAAACTAAATGCTGATCAGAATAACGAATTGGAGAGGCCTATTACCGTAGAAGAAATTAGATCAGCCGTTTGTGGATGTGGTGAAAACAAGTCTCCCGGGCCTGATGGCTTTACTTTTGAGTTCTTCCGTAAATTCTGGGATACCATTGGTACCGATTTCTGTTCAGCTGTAGTACGGTTTTTTGACCATGCGTCTTTTCCGGTTGGTTGCAAGTCCACCTTTATTACTCTTATTCCGAAAATACAGGAGCTTAAAGAGGTAGGAGATTACCGTCCTATCAGTTTGATTGGGTGCATTTATAAAGTTGTTACTAAGATTCTTGCTACTCGTATGTCTTCGATTATATCTTCCTTAGTGTCGGATGTTCAAACTGCCTTTCTTCCCAATCGTCAAATTCTGGATGGGCCTTTCATAGTTAACGATTTGCTTGCTCGTTGTCATCATTATAAACGTCAAGCTATGATCTTCAAAGTTGATTTCGCTAAAGCATATGACTCTATTAGGTGGGATTATTTGGATAAAGTTCTTCTCGCGTTTGGTTTCGGATACAAATGGAGAGCTTGGATTCGTGGTATCTTACAATCGAGTAGAGCATCTATTCTTGTGAATGGGAGTCCTTCCTCCGAATTTACTTTTCATAAAGGATTGAAACAAGGAGATCCATTGGCGCCCTTCTTATTCATTCTTGTTATGGAGTCGCTTCATCTATCCTTTTTACGTGTTATTGAAGCGGGCAGATTTAGAGGGATCAGGATTAATTCTTCGGTTTCGTTATCTCATTTGTTTTACGCCGATGATGCTATCTGCTTGGGCGAATGGTCTCAGGTTAATCTTCGTCATTTGATGCAAATGCTTAGTTTATTCTCTTTAATCTCGGGTCTATCTTTGAATCTGAAGAAGTGCCAAATTCTTGGCATTGGTGTTCCAAAAGTGGGTGTATCCGATGCGGCTAATTTGATAGGTTGTAGTGTGTTGCGTACTCCTTTTAAATATCTGGGGATTATGGTGGGAAACAATATGTCGTTGTTCAATTCTTGGGAAGATATTATTTGTAAACTTCGAGCTAGACTGTCTAAGTGGAAGCTTCGTACCTTATCTATTGGTGGTCGATATACCCTCCTCAAAGCAGTTTTAGGGTCTACTCCTCTGTACCAGATGTCTCTTTTTAAAGTCCCTAAAAAAGTTCTTTATTCTATGGAATCCATCCGCCGTAATTTTTTCAACGGTATACAGGAGGGTGAAAGAAAAGTTACTTGGATTAAATGGTCTAAAATTCTTGCTTCTAAGAAAAATGGAGGGCTCGGAGTTTCTAGTTTTTATGCTCTTAATAGAGGTCTACTGGCAAAATGGATGTGGCGGTTTTTATCTAATGAAGACTCTCTTTGGGTTCGGTTTATCAAAGCTGCGCATGGGCACAACACGAAGGAGATTTCGGCTGCTTATTGTTCTCCCTAGAAATCGATCATTAACGAATTGCAGGTACTACAGTTACATGGTTTTGACTTTTTTTCTCATTGCAAAATTCGAGTAGGGAATGGCCGTAAGACAAGTTTTTGGAACCATTATTGGATTGGAGAGTCTCGTTTATCTTTTAAATTCCCTCGTCTATTTGCGTTGGAGAATAATAAAGAATGCTCAGTGGCTGAAAAAATGGCCTCGCCTTTACTGTCTACTTTTCGTCGTCAAGTTCGAGGAGGCGCAGAATCTTCGCAGCTATCTGAGATGGCTGCGCTTTTAGAGTCTGTTATTTTAGCGGAGATGGAAGATAGATGGAGATGGGACTTAAATGGTGAGGGTATTTTTCGAGTTAAAGACGTCCGTTCTACGCTTGACGATGCGTTGTTACCGAAGTCGGATATTCCTACTAGGTGGATCAAATCTGTGCCATTTAAGCTTAATATTTTTGCCTGGAAGGTGTCTCTCAATCGTATTCCTACCCGTATGAATTTATATCGGCGTAGGGTTGCGGTGTCTCCGATTTCTTGTGCCATTTGCGGTGTAGGTTTGGAAGAGCTGGATCATCTTCTTTTTGGTTGTAGTTTGGCTACTGATGTGTTTCAACATATTTGCAAATGGTGGAATTTGGTTCTGCTGCCTTCCGATTCATATGCCTCTTGGTATACTTGGTTTAGCTCCATTCATTTATCATCCAAATTGAAATCAGTTTTAGAAGGTGTTTTTTATACGTCATGGTGGTGCATTTGGAACTACAGGAACAAGCTTATTTTCGAGGGGACTAGTTCTAAACGGGAGACGTTGATTGAAGATATTACGCGGATCTCTTTTAATTGGTTTAAAGCTAGGTGTGTTAAGTCTTGTAGTTGGGATTGTTGGATTCAATATCCGTTTTTGATGTCTTTGTAATGTTTTAGCTCCTTGCTAGTTGTTTTAATAAATTTGCCGTTAAAAAAAAAAGGTCAATCCAATCAAGTGATCAAATTATCGGTTCGACCACTAAATCAATTAAGATATCATACATTATCTGCTACTATGCACGGATACACGTTTAATTTACTACTTCGTGTAAAAAGTCATTTAAGATTTTTTTTTACATACTCGTATGGGTTTACTATCCTAATCAATGCACATTGATGTGTTGTACTTTAAAACAGTTTAAGAGTTAAGACACTGCACAAAATCTAATGAAGAACATTTTGGGATTCGTTTCTATATAGTGTTTGCAGATTTTGACTGTGACCTTGTTTGACCATACAACAGAGTTTTTTATTTCTAAAAGATTCCAAGAGGGGTTGCAACATTTTGAACATCATTATTTTTTTTGGAATTAATGGAATTCAGTAGCCCTGCCTTCGGCATTCCCTCCTTAAGGTAACGAATTTGGGTATGGCCAACTCTCATAGTGTGACAGGCGGTGTTTACAAGGCTCAGGAACGAATTCAGCGTCATATAGTTTGATCAGCGATTATCTAGCTTCATGCAAATGAGTTACAGTCTGCAATCCGAACTGAGAACGGGTTTTTAAGTCAGCTAAGACCAATGTTTTAAAATCTGGGTCTTAGATCGACCCGGTCGAGTCCCCGGGTCCGGGTTAACCCGGTTTTCTAAAAAAAATATTTTTTTTTATATTTTTAATAATTAACAAAATTATACTTATAAAAACCATAAAAACTTACATATATTGAAAATATAAATTGTTTACCAACCAATATAATATGTAAATATAAAATTTCGTCGCAAATACGTAAAATTAAAAACTTTTTTTCAAAAAAAACCGAAAAAATCGAAAAGCCAACCAAGAGATAGGATCAGATGAAGGAGAGAGAGAGAGAACTACTATTGAAAGAAGGCGAATCGCTACTTCTTGTTGCTATAAAATGGTAAAATACTACTTCTTGGACTGTGCCGACACCCGAGAAGACTAATTAGAGATTTGCTAAGCGAACGAGCCCGAAAGCGCTTCTCCTAGCTTGATCTTAAGTCTTATACATTAATTAAGCAATCTGACTTATATGCTCCTCTCCCCTTGCTTTATTACACCGATAACTGCAGATGAAGCGAAGGACATCGATTATCTATTTAAGACGAACGAAGAATAAGATAAAAGCATCTAATTCACCCGCATCTGTTGGAGGAAGGAATGGACAGATAAATACATACTTTTTCTCCTTTCTCCCATAAAGCTTCCTTTCCTGAATCTTAGCTCTTATCTTTCTTATTTATTCTGACTACTATCACTTTATAAACCGGGCCTGGATAATTAAAGCTTAACGTATCAGGGTAGTACGCCTGGAACAAGAAGGTTCGTCGTACAATTTCGGCGATTACAAAAACAAAGGAGTATATCCCTCTCCCTTAGTGTCTTTCCACTTCCGTCGTTCAGGAACAAACACTTCGCCTAATTCTTTTGAATCCCGGCCCGCTTTTTCCCCACTAACTAATTACGTTACGACCACTGAACAAACTTGGTTGACGCACATAGTTTATGCGCCGCTAATGTAGCGGCTTGTCGAGCATTTGACAAACTCAGACCATCCATTTCAAATGGGATTTGTCCTGTGGACACCCGAGCAATCCAACCCGCGGGATTTCCTTTTCCTCTTCCCATTCTGACTTCTGTAGGTTTCCCGGTAATAGGGGGATCTGCGAGAACTCTTACTCATATCTTACCATTTCTTCGGAATTGTCCGCTCATAGTACGATGGAATTGCCCAATTATAGCTCGACGCGCTGTTCAATGGCTCGATATGAAAGACGACCAGCTCTACAACTTTTAGTGTCATATCTTCCAAAACCAAGTCGTGTACCGTCCGCAACCCCTACTACATCTGCCTTTACGATATTGACTATATTTCGTACGTTTCGGATATATCACGTCCCCTTTCTTTTTTACTATATGAAATCCACACTTTGACACCTGAGATTCCGTAACGAGTAGATACTTCCGCAGGAGCATAATCTATTTTCTGGTTAAATACATTACTAGATGTTTTTCCATACTTTTTGCATTCAGTTCTAGCTATTTCTGCACCTTCTGATCGACCTGAACAACATATACGGATCCCCTCCACCCCATTTTTCATTACTAATTGAATATCCTTCACTATTTGACTAAAAATGGAGCGAAATGATCTTGTTTTGTTCCTCGGCTGAAAAGAGATATCTTGAGCAATCGGAGAAGCACTTTGATAAACAGATTTGATCTTGACCGACTCAATTAAGGTATTAGTCTTTGTTCTATTAGACAACAAAGATCGCATTTTTTTCACTTCAACCCGGTCGGGTCTTGAGAACCGGGTTGACCCGGGTCACCCTAAACCCGTCGGGTCAAGCCGGGTTTCGAAAATATGAAACCCGGGTCAATATGACCCGTTTTTTTAACCGGAGCCGGTTCAACCGGTTAACCCGGCCGGGTCGACCCGGGTATGAAAACATTGGTTAAGACTTCAACAGTCAACACTTAACTTTCAACCACAAGTATTATGACAAGTGTTTATTTATGGCGAGGTACCTACATCGACGACTTCATGGGGTATTCTTAAATCGTATTACGAGATTCAATCTTGAATATTTATGACAAAAATGATTACCGCACTTTTACGTTTACAGTCAACCTTATCTATTAATCTATACTAATTTATAAAATATTTTGTACTTTTTAAAAATTTTAACAAAAAAATAAGACTAAACTTTTATTTATTTTTACTTACTAAATAAAGTAAGCCGTTGCACGATTCTTTGAAATAATTTTTATATTAAACTTTTATAATAATCTATTAAAAATATATTTTAATTTTTAAATTCAAATATTTTATATATTTATTTATTCTTTTTATTTCACTTATTTTTTTAGAAATTTGTCCTCTTTAATCCAATGTTTATTTTGATATATTTTTATTAATTTTTAGTTTTTTTATTTAGTAGTTTATTTTGGTTCATTTTTTACGACTTTTATCTTTTATATAATAAAAGAATTAGATTTTTTGAGAGTTTTAATGAAAAATGGAGGTTGTAGAAAAAACAATTGGACCAATCAAATGACTTGATTTTGACACATAAGCAAAATCAAGCAATGTGATTGGTCCAAAAAAGTCAAAATTGAATTAGTTTAGTCAAAATAAAAAAATTTGGTGAAGGAATTTGATGAAAATACATAAAAATATATGTGTCAAATTTGTGAAAATAAAAACTTAAAAAAAGAGGAGAAAACTAATAAAACTTTAATGATTGAATTCTAAATAAATTAGATGGATTTAAGTTTAAACTTATATTTTTCCATATTTTTTAGTAACTTTGGAAAATAAACATAATACCCCCCTTAAACTTTATAAACTATATACTTTGTAAACTATATACTTTATAATTTAAAATACAACATATATGTAATATTAAAAAACAACAGATCTCATAATTATATATATTCAAATAAAAACACAAATTATTATCTATTTTTGTTTTGACACTTAACAAAATCAAGCAATGAAATCTACGTAAATTACTATTAACATGAATATAAATATTAAAATGAATGCATGACCTCAAACATCGGTGTGAGATGAAAATAAATAGACGATATTTTACATATTACAACAACATATATTTTTTCAATGTCGTTATTTGTTACTAAACACAGAATGTCTAGAAAATGATAGCTAAAATTTCAGTTAAACAAATCAAATCTTTTATGCAACAAATATTTATACAAAATATCATTTAATATTATCACATAATAAAAAATCATGTAAAAACTCGTGAATCAATGAGCATTATACTATTTAAATATTAAAAGTTAATATTGTTATATAGAATAATATTAAACATAACAAAATCATGAATTTATAAATCGTGTACATGTAATGTTGATGTAAATGATTTATTGATTAATAATTAAGATATAACTATTTAGAGTAAAATATCGAAAGTCAAAAGAATATAAAATTTGAAAAATAAAAATTAAGGTAAGTTTATATTAATTTACACGTTACACAGTAAAACAAATAAGATAATAAAACATATAAACATTATATGTTCTTAAAAAAACATATATAATATGCATAAAATTGGAATAACAAAAGTATTACTTGATGAATCCTTTATTTTAAATCTCGTGCGTGCACGGGTATTAAAACTAGTTATTATGTATACAATATTGCTAAAAACTTGATGGGTAAAAAATTAACATTTTTTGTCTAAAAATCGTCATAGAGTAACCGTCGTATTACACGAGTACCATCAAGGTTGTAAATATCGCTTGGCGGTTGACCACCGCCAAGCGATATATCGTCTTGGCGGCGATATATCAGTTTCTCGGCGGGTACTATAAATTATCATTATTTTAAATATTTTTATCACTATTTTATATATTTTATATATTTATTTAATATAAATCTGAAATTCTTATATATTTTTATAATTTTATTACTGTATTAATTAGTTTTAATTATATATCTTGTAAAATTTACATTAAAAATAAAAACACAATAAAAAACAATCAAAATACCAAAAGTCAACTGATATTTTACCGATATTTGACCAAAACGCCAAGTTGGTCGATATGCTCCATGGCGTGGCGGTGGACCACCGTCAAACGATATATCACCGATATATCAGCCGCCATGACCAATATTTACAATGACCGATATTTACAACACTATGTAACATGCTAGTTTTCTTGAGCTGATTTTGTTGAGCCTAAAGGCATTGATTGTTACATTTGATGTTGGTTATTCAAGTATAACAATAAGCTTTGATGTTGCATGACTATGATATGGAAAATGATTTATCCTCCTACTTGATATGCTTACATATCTTCCTACTCTTATAATTATGACAAATGGATTGATGAATGGATGAAATTAAGAAAAAGAATTAGTGGATTACACATGTTTTAATTTGATGTGGGTAGGAGAATAAGTAGGAAGATATTGTAGGAGGATTTAGCATTACTCCTATGATATAATGTTGGTTATAAAAGTTTTAACAATAAGCACTGATTGTTACAAATGTTCACCTTTCAAGGTTTTTAAGGAAAAAAAACCCGCTATCACCTCACCTCTACCTCATCTTTCCACTATCACTTTAATATTTTATTTACTATTTTTAAACTAAAAAATAAATAAAAACATGAATAAAATAACTAAAGAAAATATATTCAGTTTAAAAAACTTTAATCTAACTTGAGCTCATTTATAAAAAAAAGAAAAGTTCTGCCCATTTATTTGAATAAGTCCAGCCCATTTACAAAGATGTTAAAAGGTTTCACAGGGTCAAAAACATTATCTTCTTCTCTACCTGCCGTCTTCTTCATAGTGTATGCAGTCGTCTTCTTCATAGTGTGTGCATGTTTTTTTTTTTTCTTTTTTCGTTAAGCTGTAATATCATGGCCCACCAAATTGTGTTAATCGAAAGGTGAGAAACTCACCTGTAGCGGGTTTCTTTTGCACTGGGACCCTCAATCCACGCGTGACTTTTTAAGGTGGGATTGTGAAGTTCTTGGTAACCCACGCGTGCGTTTTTGACACCTCAAACCCATCCGTGAATTTTTAACACCACTCCCCAGCCTAATATGAATGTTGTGCTGCTTTTTGACAAATACATCCTACGATCGGTAGGTCTAGTTTTCAAAGAAAATGAATTATTCATTTCTTAACACATTGTGTAACACATTGACACTACATGGCCAACAGTAAGTTGGTCTCAGCCCATAAGATCTCTTGTGACAGCCCATAGACAGTTTACGTGTTCATTGTGACACTTGACAAATTGGAAAAAAACTCATCATTGGCTTATCATCTCCCAAGATATAAATAATACTCAAGTGTAGGTGCTAACGAACTAATATCGTAAGTTTTTTTTCCAAATGTTTTTATATTCTGTAATACCGTGTCTAGAAGAGAAAAAGTGAATTCAAATTAATCATAGCTTCTCTTAAATTAATATAATTGTATCTAATAAAAAACATACAATTTTACTTTTAACTATTTATTTAACTTTTACTCTAAAGTTGTAATATAATTTCTATTAAAGATAATAGAGTAAAATCAATCGACTTCTCATATATAATATTATTAACTCACAATTAAATTGGAACAACCTAAAGCCATGAGATTATAGAAAAGAAAAAACAAAAGCTAATAGGGTAAATTCGATCAAATTTTTGTATTTATTTTAGTAGAGGGAGAGAGTAAATAAGAAGTGAATAATAAGAAGAAAAAATTGGTTTTCGTTAATATTTTAAAACTCTGTTTTTTAATTGATTCAGTCGAGTCACCGGGTCACGATTCAATCGGGTTTTTTATCAAACCGGAGATCACGGTTCAACCGGTCGAGTCGACCCGGGTTTTAAAATACTGGTTTTCGTAAACAACACTCCGTTGAAATTGTAAACAACATTCCTTTAAAACGCCATAAAAAAAGAAATCAATATAAAGTGGCAAAACTATATAATTATGTAGTAACAAGTTAAATTCCACATTAACAATTATATCTTTAATAAAAGGGAGAATCTCGGTTCCTAATGAACAGTTCCCCCCTTACATACCCTGAATATTATATTTGTTCTCCTCACAATCTCACACACAACACACACCTCTTCTCCTCCACACAACTCTTCTCCTCCACTGTAGATCTAATAAAAAATAGGTTTCTGTAGATCTAATGAGTCCGTTTTCGTTTCGTTTGGTTGTAAAAAAACCTGATCTCACCATTGGATTAAAAAGGTGTGTGTGAGTTGTGGCATGCTTTCCAGCCGTTCATGCGTTGATAGATTCAACCATTTGATGAGGGGTATATAATAAGTTGTGGCAATAAGTTTGACCTCATTTTCATCGCCTATTTCTATCAAGATGCATCTCATCCGTTTCTGAGATCTGCCACGCTTCTCTTTGTGATGGTCATTGACCATCTTCGTTGCCCTCAATGTTTTCGTTGCCGCTATATATGCCGTGCGATGATACTGATGGGTTGGTGACGACGGGGTTAGGGTTATGCGTTAAAAATAGATGTTTGGTTGCGATGGTGATAAGGTGTGATGTTTATGGTGTTTTTTATGACTGTTTTGTTGGGAGCTTCAATTTAATTAGGTAATTTTTATAAATGTTTTATGGGTGTTTGTTGATTGACCCAAGAAGCCTATCTATTTTTTCTCTGTTTATGAGATGCATCTGTTATGAGTTTATGACATCTAGATACCTAAACAGTTTGTGCACTAAAGTGTGTTTTTACACCCACTTTTATTAAAGATATAATGTAGTTGCCTGAGCTTAATTAATTTTAGGTTATCTTGCGTAAACTAAGTTTTATGCTATTAGATTGCAGTTTATTGATGTTTATGGCATAATGTGCCCATCCTTATACGTTGGTTTGTTTGCGTGATAGCCTAAACAGTAAGTCTAAAAGCGACTTTTGACGTCGGCCTATGGCGAATTCCAAATGGTTTAACTAAAGGCGTGGCCGTCCGTGTCGTGGTGCGGCAAAGTATTTACTTTGCAGCCATTGCGGATGTGTTCGCTTTTATTGGATACTAATGATTGTGCGGCTCATTAAAAGTGACTGTTGTTTTTTATGGCTGATAATCAAAATCATCTTATATCTTATGGTTGTTGCTACACTAATTTGTGTCTTAACGAACATTGTTTCATGCCCTGTCCTTTCATTTTCGCCATCCTTGGCAGGCAACGATAGATCCAGGTGCGTGACGACTGCCATAGGCTACGATAGACCATGACCAGTCATTGATGTTGTGCTATTCTCATATTGGTTCCGTTTACGAGGCAATGATGATTATAAACGGGATTGCTAGAGATGGGATTGTCCGTAATTTGGCATGGCGACCTTACGGTTGCAGCCATATCGGATGATCGCCTTTGTTCGATTATCCATTTATCTGAGCCTCATATACAATTCGTTTACAACCTATGACTACTCATGGTCGTTCAAATGTTTTCATGGTAACAACCCGTATGGTAGGACAACCTTTTAAGGTTACAGCCATTGCGAGTTCATGGTCTTTTTCCAGATCAGTCGCAAAATAAGCAGACACAAAAGTAAGTTGATTTGTGGCCACGAGTTGTGTATACCCCGTACAGGCTCTGTATAATTTGTGGTTATACGTCATGACAGAACTCAACACGTATGAGCTTTCTTCTTCCAAACCGGGTAACGTCTTTTTTTCTTTCTAAACTGATATTATTGTGTGGTTTGTATTAGCTGGTATCTTGATTTTCAAAGTGTGTGTTTTGCAATGCACGGTCAATGATGGGACCATGAAGAGTCGAGGTTGGAATGAGGAATGCTCTTCTTGCGTTAAAAAAGTACGTGGTTTCTTACCGGTAAAGATAAAGTGTGGGTTGTTTAGTTACCAAGAATATGTATATGTTTTTTCCCCATATAATATGTTGTTTGCTTCTCTAATTCACGGGTTTTAACGAGAGAGCTTTAAGGGATGAACTTGAATTACTTCGGAAGATACGACATCCAAATGTGGTTCACAGAACTTACTGCCTTACAAAGTTTATTTTCCTACATAAGTCTGATGGTTTACTGCCTTACAAAGTTTATTTTCTATGGTAGTAGTTAAGTTAAATGAGATGGTCAAATAAGATAGTATCTTGCTATGATGGCAAATTTAAAACGTGTTAAGTTTTTATTGAACTTATACTAGATAGTCTCTTGCTTATTGTAACTTAGCTAAATAACCAGCCTTTTTTTATTAATTATGTCACCAAAACCTAATAAACTAGCTAAATTGTAGGGATTATAAGTACACTTATGCCTCTTAAATAGTGATGCTCTGTTTTCTTTCCTATATAGCATGTGTTGCACTAACATGATGTCTCTTAAGTTAAACTTATCAAACAAATGCTTCTTGAGTTGTCATATGTATAATGAGGATCTGTTATTTTGGGTTTCTTGATTGAAATTGCGTTCGGTTGTCTTCTCGCGTAATTTGGTGATATATGCAGGTAGGAAGCTGTTGAGTTGAATGAGATTGAAAACAGATTGGAGGAATAGTAACGACAGCCTCACAACATCAATTTTTATCCAGAAAGCGGACAACTTTTTAACAGGCGCACGGAGGTGAATATTTTGATTTATGGTCCAAAACGGCTGGCCTTTTGGTTCGGCTCCACAAACAGTTATATTATATAAATAGTACCGGATTTTATATGCTATATATGTTTACAAGATATTATTATTAGTAAAAAAAATAATATGTATTTTTAACGGGGTCTTATATTGTAGACTGCAGATATGCACATTTGAAGTTGATTTGATCCTCACTGACCCGACTAATATTACTTGAACAAAAGGGGTGTTTGGCTTCTTTTATAACAGTAGCCAAACACCCTTCTGCTAACGTATTGGTGAGATTAAGTATAGCACCACTGTTAAATGATTACAAGGTATAACAAATTTTTTTTATTTCGAATTTAGTTTAGAAGTTGAGAATTGCTGTACAATTTAGTTGGCGATAATCTACTTTATTTGCTTTTGATTGTTTAGAAAATCAGTTTAGAAGTTGAGATAGGGGTATGCAATTTAGTATAATAAGTATGTTGAGGGTGATTCACTGAAATTTCAACAATGACGTTGAGAAAGGGATGCTTAAAAAACTTAAGGCAATTTTGTAGATTTTTCAATATGGGGACACTTACGTTAAGTGACAGGTTGAGATGTACATTATTAGATCCTATAGAACAATGTGATGGATTTTTTTGTTTCACTTTTATATAATATAAACTGTTAGGGGCAATTATTTTGTGATAAATAACATAATCTTTTTGTTTGTTCTATATAGATCAGGGCATGTTGAGGAGCAGATACGAATGGCGTAGATCGGAATCGACCTAAACTTGCTAGATCACAGGAGAATAAAATTGAAATCATTGTAGGACAAGAGTTTTCAAGGTATAAATGTAAAATATTCTATGAAGTTCTACCTTCCTACTGTAGCACGTGTTTTTTTAAAAGATATAAACATTTTTTATTGTTTGTATAAAATGTTAGTCGTGAAGATGAATAGCAGTAGGCTGACCCCTTATTGTTTGGCTTTTCGCGTAGAGAATATGTTGAAGATGAATAGCAGTAGTAGTCCAGCTCCCTATTGTACGAGATAACGGTACTTTACGTGATCTCTTAAACTGTGTCACTGATATTTTTTAGTGAATTACCTTATACTTTAGACGAGTTTTCATTATATTAACTACTGTTATGGTTTTAAAATTCTGAGGTATGAAAAAATACTTAGGAATACGATTAGTTATGTTTTATAGTGAACAAAAGTTAATCATACTTCAGAAATGTGAAAAGCATGATCGTCTGATGATTACATACGAACCTTTCAGAAAAGTAGACTAGGGAATATAAAGGTAGTTACATATATATTGAACCTGAATTTTTCATAATATAGATTATAAACGGATGATAGCTAAGAATAAAAAATACTAGACATCTTGATTTCGGTCAGATGATGATTGTGATAATCATTTGTAATGCCTTAAGCTCAAAACAACAAGTTTGTCGAATGCCTGCTACTAAAGATCTACGCTTGATGTTAGAACTTAAAAACTGATATAGGTTTTTGATGGCTTAATCGTTTTCTGTTGTTTTTTCGTGCATACGGTGGGAATTGATCAACTTAGGTTGCCTGTGACGGGGTGCTTGAATTTTTTTTCCTGCGACAACTAACTGTCTATCAGAATAATCGATAAATTCATCTCACATGTTATAAGCAAAACTCGAACTCACGCTATATGGATACTTACTTAAAGGCTTAAGCATCTACCACTGAACTATCCATATTTAAACATACTCTTTGGTGCCGTTTGGTTGGGGCAAATTGGAGGATATTGGGGGATATTCAAAATTTTGACATTTTAATTTCCCCCAAATATTGTGTTTGGTATGACTAACGAAGGAAGTTTAAATTCTCCGAATTCTCAAAATGAAGGATATTGAAATTACTCCAAAAAGTGAGGAATTTTAACTTACTTGAAAATTTTATTTTATAAACTTTTTTTCTAATAATTTTTATTCGAGTTTTTATGTTTATATAAAAAACTATAAAATTTAAAAAGTTTATATAAAAATTATTTTTTTTGGTTTTTACTTTTTTAAATAGCAAAAATAAAATTTATCTTAAAAATTTATAGAAATTTTTTTATTAAATTTATATAAATTTTATAAAAAAATTATTGAAAATTTTTATAAAATTATAATTTTTTTAAAAAAAATTATATAAGTTTTTATAAAGTTTATTTAATTTTTTTATAAAATTTATATAAAATTTTTATAAACTTTATATAAATTTTTTATAAATTTAAATAAATTTTTTATAATATTTATATAATTTTTTATAAAAAATTAAAAAAAAACTATATAAATTTTTTTATAAAATATAATAAAAAGTTAAAATTCGATTTTTAATTCTTAAGAAATTTTTATAAGATTTATATAAATATTTTTATAAAATTTATATAAATTTTTTATAAATTTTATATAAAAGGTTATATAAACTTTTTATAAGATTTAATGAATTTTTTTATAAAATTTATATAAATTTTTTATAAAATTCAATGATCTTTTTATAAAAATTTATAAGATTTATATAAAAAAATTATAACTTTTTTTATAAAATTTATAGAATGTTTTTTACAATTTATATAAATTTTATAAAAACATTCTATAAATTTTTTTATAAAATTTATATAAAAAGTGAACATTTAATTTTTGCCCTTTTAAATAAAAAAATTTATTCGTTAATTGGTTTAATACAAATTCAAGAGTTCAAACAATTACAAATTTATGTCAACCAAAAAGGATTAGGCATTTGAAATTCTAGAATTTTAAATTCTTGGGAATTCTAATTTACTAGATATTAGAATTCCAGAATTTTAAAATCTTGAACCAAACGACCCCTTTGATTATTTGATTTACTGATGTTATAATCCATTCATTAAATACCTTACCTTAGACATTTTATCTTTCTGTTTTGCAGGTTGACTCAATTGTCGGGAGGATAGCAGTGAGATTGGGTTGGGTTCCTCTACAACCACTACCTGAATCACTTCAACTACATCTTTTGGAGATGTAAGTACCACAAAAATATAAGAAACTATTAAAGACATAACTTTTATTAAAAATAGTAGCTGATTTTTAGTTCCAAACAGATACCCCGTGTTGGAGTCAATCCAGAAATATCTTTGGCCTAGGTTGTGCAAGCTGGATCAACTAACATTGTAGACACAATAAAACTCTTGCAAAAAACGCTCGTCTTTCGCACTGCAGCAAAGCACGGGCAAAAACCCTAGTATCATTAACCTATTGATTTTCGTTACTCACATTACATATTTAGATACGATCATGTGCATGTAGAGATCAATGTCACATAAAAGTACTAGTAGTATTAGTTGAGAATAATTGTACCTTTTAACAGTTATCTTTACCCTTTTTCCACAATGTTTAAAGTTGCTTTAATACGTACTAAACATGTCTATATCGCTATATGTGATACTGTGATAGTAGTATTTGTTCAAATATCCAAGATTGAACAAGTTGCTGTTATAGTATATATACAGGCACCCTTATCAGCATTTTTGGGCTGGTGGTGTGTGGTTTATTACTACAATATGAACATTTAATGAATCGAATTCATATGTATGCTAGAAATGTTTTCATATAATTGATCGGATCAATGTACATTGCGAAAACTTTGAATAGAAATATAAACTAAATCACACAAAAACGAAGACCTTTGCAAGTACATCCGAATCATCCAATTAGGCATTAGCCAACTCCATTTCTAGTACCTTTGTTTGATCTTTACTAAAGTCACATCGAGTCGATGACAACATAAGTCGCTACATGTTGACAATGAGATTAGCTACATTGTCAAAAACATTGTGCCACTTAATGCTCTTTTAGTACACCTCAACCTGTAGCTCTGGTTCATCTATTAAAAAGATCGACTCTTACATGTGTCTACACCAATGAGTGCAGTCACTCGTGTACTGAACTACATTAAGAGCTCGATAACAGGTGCTTTACATAAATCTCATTTCCATACAAATACAGCAACAAATATTCATATTTTCTGGCACTTCCAAGATTTCCATCACATATACAAGGATCAAACTACATAACCTGTTTTAATGATGCTCTACTTGGCGTTATGTGCAGCCGCAGCCACTGCTGGTCTAGGCGGTATTTCATTCCAACCATCGGGAAGAAGACAAGCATAAAGAAAATCTTCAAAACACAAAATTTACTATGAGAAACTTTACCTTTTTGAAACAAAAACTTTGAAACTTGATTAAAAGAGATGAGAGATTCTTACTTAGTCGAGCAAGTCGGTTAACCCAACCAGGGATTGACTTTTTGGTCAACTTTTTACATGTATCGTTAGCGAAGTGATTGCAGTTCCTGAAAATGATGTTGTAACTATTCCCCGGATACTCTTTTGCCAGTGTTTTTATGAATTTTTGGCAATCTTCTTCGCTCATTTCCGTCCTTCCTATTAATATAGATTTTCTTACTTGTAAACCTTGGAAATGTTTTGGTTCCAATTTAACAACCCCTGGTTTGGAACTGTCACTACCACCAAATGCATACTCGACCCCATAAACTGTCCAAAACCAACATCTGATAAACATGTAAAAGTACATAATAGCAACCAAATTTAGTGCCCATGGACCATACTAATTAATAACGAAATACACAAAATGATTAGATCTTTTATTTTCTTTAATCTCATTCTTCATGAAGCAAACATAGGCAACTAGAACCGACCCGTCCCTATTCACTAACACGGAGCTAGAACATAGGTTTCTTTTCCCACACATGCCATTACGCGTACATAAACATAGCACCACATTATGCACGAACGAACGAGTTTAAATACATTTTGTCAAATCTAAAGGCGTTTCTTCTATTATTCATTTTTCATAATTATGGTGTGAATTTAGAACTTTCACTAGAACAAATGATATAAGCCTAGTATCATACAAAAATATCAATAGCTCAAAACCTTAACAACTCATCAACTAATGATTCCATGTTAAAAAAAAGTCCATATTTGGCTTTAAGAGTGTCAAATGAGTTCATTTAAACAAGAATTCACTAAGTTGTGACGGGTGAAAAGGAAAACAAACACATTCTACTAGTATTTGAATTTACTAAGGTATTCGAGATTGCTTAGTAAAATGCCTCTGCTTATTACTATTGAAATTAGTTGTTTTCAATAGGTCATGTATCTTTTGCTTTACTTATACAAAACACTAACTTAAGACACAATTATTAGAAAAACAGTTCATCTAAGCAATCTCAGAACAACTTTTGTCCGTTGTATCACGACGTTCTAAGTACGTAAACCGTTATAACAAGCAACATCAATCTTCAACAATGCAACACCTCATACAAACTTCAACAATGCAACAATTATACATAACTCGGAAACAAAATAAATGTCAAACCTTGAACACCAGAGTGATAAAATCCAAGACCAAACCAATACACATAACGATTTATCGGCATAAGATCATACACATTTATGTAAACAGGTGTCCCTGCCTTATTCTTCTTCCCCATCATTCCACACAACATGTTTCAGAATTCCAAAACAAAGCCACAATTTATAAAAATAACTTTCAAGCACATTGATAAGACCATGCATTACAAAACCACAATATAAAAGATCATTTTTTGTTATGTCCAAAAGTGAATGATTATGGATCGAATTTGATGTTGCGATTTGTGGAAATGATTTTGAAAAGGGTCCCAAACAAACCCTTTTACAGAATTAATATTCATTGTTTTGTTGAAGGCAGAAAGTGGGATGTTTCAAGAGAATCGGAGGAACATGAGGAGGGAAATGTGTTGTCAAACTTTTTTTTTGTTCTAGTATAATTTAATTTGGTCCTTCAAATTTGAATATATAAGAAAGTCGCCAGACTTTTTGTCGAGTTCAAAACTAAATTTAGTAATGTTGGTCTATAATATCGTAACAATATTCAATCCTGTCAGAGCGAAATATGGAGAAGGTGAAATGTGGATATTTATATTTTTACCTGAAATTAAAAACACTGTTTTCAAAAATACCTCTAACGAGTGTGGGCGTGTCGGCAAAATAGACATTATGTGTGATGAGAGCGAGGAAAGAAAAGAAAAAGTCGTAAAAGAAAACATATAAAACAAAAAATATACAAGAATATGCAAACATGCATTTGAAAAAGAAATTACTTTACACACTCTTTGAATTGATTTGTACACAAAAAAATACATAAATAATTAAAAACGAAATAATATCTTTAACATAGTAAAACAAAACGCTTAATGAGGATTTCGTGATGTTCAGAAATTCAATTCTTCCCTTATTTAGTTATTTAAAATTTAATTTAAATTTGAAATAAATATTTATAATTTAAAACACTTGAATATTTCGTAGATTTTGACATAGTTTAAAATAAAAAAGTTCATGTATGCTAAATTAAAAAAAAGGTTCAGAAAACATATGTGTCAAAAAAGAAGAAAAGAAACTTAAGAAAAGTGTAGTTAAAATTTTATAGTTTTGTGTCTAATTTATAATAAGGAGATTAACCTAGCACTTTACTACCAATCTCAACATGAACGTTTTGTTATTCCACCACGATCGTGTATCTTCATGCCAAAGAAAAAAAACTAATAAATTAATTTATTAACGATAACCTTATACTAATAATAAATAGTGATTTACAAAGGCATTATTTTTAATCGAAACATTCTAACATACAAGCAATTAAAACGTGATATATTTATAATAGAGAGAAGTGCAAAAATTATCCCTGTGGTATGTCGAGAAATCAAATTACATCATTCGTTAATTTTTTGGACAACAGTCATCCCTCCGTTAGTGCGCGGGGCATAATACATCCCTCATGGACTAACGGTGCAAATGTTTTCTCGTTAAAAATTAACAAAGTTTAAAAGAGAGGGTATTATTGTCTTTTTCCTTTCCCAGGGATGTATTGTGAACCTTATTATAAATAGTTTAAAAAAAAATTATTTTCAGAAAAAATAAGTTTTATTTTCGGAAAAAAAAGTTTTATTTTCTAAAAAATAAGTTCTATTTTCGAAAAAAAAAATTTTTTTTGAAAAAATATGTTTTATTTTCGAAAAAATATGTTTTATTTTCGGGAAAAAAAAATTTAGCGAAACAAAAATTCTGAAAAAAGAATTTATTTTTTTTCGAAAAATAATTCTTTTTTTTTCGAAAAAAAGTTTAATTTTTTGAAAAAATGTTTGTTTCGAAAAAAAAACAAACTTTCTTTTTAAAATTTTTTGTTTCGAAATATTTTATTAATTTTTTAAAAAAGATTTATTTTTTAAGAAAAAATATTCTTGAAAAAAACTTGTTTCGAAACAAAAAATTATTTTAAAAAAAAAGTTTTAACTTTTTCTAAAAAGAAAAAAAACATTTTTTTCTAAAAAAATTTAAATTTTTAAACCAAATTTGTTTCGAAAAAATATTCTTTTTTTCTTAAAAAATATTGTTTCGAAAAAAGAAATGACTTTTTTTTCAAAAGAAAAAGTCTATTTCTTGTTAAACTTTTTTTCGAAAATAAAACTTTTTTTTTTTCGAAAATTAACCATTTTTTCAAAAATAAAACTTTTTTTTCCGAAAATAAAACATATTTTTTCGAAAATAAAACTTTTTTTTTTGAAAATAAAACTTTTTTTCCGAAAATAATTTTTTTTTTCGAAAATATTTTTTTTTTCAAAAATATTTTTTTTTTTGAGAAAATAAAACTTATTTTTTCTGAAAATAATTTTTTTTTTCAAAGATAAATTTTTTTTTTAAACTATTTATGATAAGGTTCACAATACATCCCTGGGAAAGGAAAAATACAAGAATACCCTCTCTTTTGAACTTTGTTGATTTTTAACGAGAAAACATTTGCACCGTTAGTCCATGAGGGATGTATTGTGCCCCGCGCACTAACGGAGGGATGGCTGTTGTCCAAAAAGTTAACGAAGGATGTAATTCGATTTTTCGACATACCACAGGGATGATTTTTGCACTTCTCTCTTTATAATAACTGTTTAATGTACGTTGAAGTATGCCAAGAAAAACTAAAAGTGCGCATATTTAAAGATATGACCATGACTAAAAACGACAAATTGAACTTACAATAAACTAAACAACATAACAAACACAACTATGCATTGAGAAATCGAGATTTTTTGAACAAACAAGTGCCACAAAATATATGTGTGTTCATAAACCCCCAGAATACCCCTTATTTCCGTCCAGGTGCAAATCAATTGCCTTAATTAAATGCAAGAGTGAGTTACATGGTTCGTCTTGAGGTTTGGGCGGAATTACTACTTTCGTCTCTCAACTTTCATTTTTGTATTGTGAATCCTTATAATGAAGTTTCATAACATCATTCGTCCTTATTAATAAAATGGTTCGTCTTTGTGGTAAATAAATGAGGGATTGTTTTATGTGTTTGGTTTCAACAGGTGGTAAAATGAACTTTTTAGATTTTTGAATATTGTTAGACCTTATGGTAAGGGTCACAAATGATTTAATATTAAGATCACGTCAGTCGTTATATCTGTGGTAATCTTTTCAGAATTCTAAATAATGGAAAAAGAAATTACAATTATCCCATACAAAGATTTTACGAGTGTTATATTTTTTTTTGAAGAAGCCTTATTTACTATTTAGTATGTGAGAGAATTGTATAAATCGTCTTCGAGGTTTGGTCATTTTGCAATTTTCGTCCTAAATATTTTAAAAGTGCAAATATCATCTCAATATCAAATTATTATAAAATATTTGGAACGAAACCTGTACTTTTAAATTGTATCCGAGGACGACACCTGCACTTTTAAATTGTATCCCGGGACGAAACATGCACTTTCAAGTATTTAGGATAAAATATGCAAAATAACCAAACGTTAAGGACGATTAAAGCAATTCTCATAGTATGTTGTCAAACTAGTTTTTGATCTGATGTGTTTTCACTTTTACCCTTTTTAATGTAAGAAGAAAAACTTAAAATATATTTATAAAATAAAAGATTATATTGTTATTATGCAAGAAAATGACTAATTTCATATAATGAGCTTATTTCTTCATTTGTATAGCATGGAGGGACGGAGTCAGGATTTTTTCAGGTCAATTTTTTTGAAAAAAAATGATTCTGTCTGTGTGCAAGAGTGCACCTAGAAATTGTTTTTGCCAGAGTCATAACTAAACCGAATACATCAAAGTAATCCAAATAAAACTAAGAATCTTATACTTTAGGACATACATGTTAGTTATCTTATCGTTGTTGTTATGTGTTAATATAAGTTAACACATTATACATATTTACGTACTTTGTATCAATTGTCTTTGTGAACTTTTCGAGAAAAATGTTAACAGGTCACTAAAAACGATGAGTCTTTTTTAACAAAGTACTAATAAGTTTGTAAAACTTGAATTCGTATGTCACCAACCAAAATAATTAAAAAATTATAGAAACAAGTGACCAAAAGTGAAAGAACTTCTACATTGCTTAGATGACAAAATAATAAGAAAACTGTAAAAAAAAAATGGGAAAGTAAATTTATACATGCTAAGTATGTTTATGCAAATTAAGTTAAGTATATTTATGTTTCCTTTATGCAAGTTAAGTCTAATAAAAAATAAGAGTAAGGCGATTTATGTTTACTTTTGTAAGCCAAGTATATTTATGTACAAAATGATAGTACAAGCTCACAAATAAAAAACAAATAACAAATGGGCAGTATTTTATCTTATTTATCTGTGCTTTTATTCAACCAATCAGAAAAAGGGAGAGAAAGTTATCACGTTCTCTTTAACATCTTTCTCCTTGTACTTTCTCAGTCTGTAAATTAATCCGGCAACATCATTTCATCCTCTCCTTTAGATTATTATTATAGTTTCATTACTGTCGTGGATGCTCGTATCTCCCTTCATTTCAGTTACTTTTAAGGGGGTCAAAGTGAGAAAAACACGATACTTTCTGAAAATTTTACACTACGCCGAAATGTTTTGGGGGGTCAGGTGACCACCCTGCCCCCCCCCCCCCCCCCCCCCCCCCGTAGCTCTGCCCCTAATAGCATGTATACAATTTGTTGTTGTTGCTACGATATAAGTATTTGACATTTCAGTTTTTTCGGTTTGGGTGCCTACACAAAACTAAGACAAAAAACGCAACATCCCGTATTAATGCAAACCAAAATACATGAATGAAATAAATAATTATCATGCGCAACATAATCATATACACTATAGTTTAAACTTATAACATAATATTTTAATCTGTAAGTACAATTTAGTGTTAAAACCTCGTACGTGCACCGGTATTATAACTAGTACATGTGAAAAATAAAAACACGATAAAAGACATATAACAATCTAGGAAGCAAGCATTCAAAACTTTAATGGTTCTGATCAAATAAAGAGAAAATTAAACTTTTCGGACTATTCAAAAGAATAGTCACCTTGTATTAGTTGACTCAGATGGTCGAGTCGAAAATCCTAAAATCCCATAAAGCAATATATAAAAAGATAAAATAATATAATCAAATATAAGCATATGAAACACAAGAGCATATGAGAAAAAATCTAACACAAAGAAAAGCCATATAAAATAAATAAAAGCAAAAAAAACAAGAAATACAATAGATTTTGAAAAAAAATGCTCAAATGGTCTACACTCAGCTATTCTCACAGAACAACTTGCATCTCTAACCATACGATACGAGTCATACTCATCTACCCTAATTTTAAATTTTAACGTGTTCTTATTAGAGGGCATGTCTTTAAACAATGGGAGGTTTCTTCCACCTTAGCTTTGGTCTATCTTTTATCCTCAAGCCATTAAAAATAATAGACACCACTCTCTTGAAAAATAATAGACAAGACTCTCCTGACAGTGTTGGTGTCCTCTTAACATGATTAAACCATCTCAATCGACCTTATCTCATATTATTGATTATAGCTGCCACTTTGAGTTCTCTTTGGAAGACTTCGTTCGAGATCATGGCTATTATAGTTTTACACAACTTCACATTACATCCTTGTTTCTGCCACTTTCATCCTATTTACATGTCTACATTATCGATAGAATTAATATGAAAATTGATGTTAAACCAAATTTCTTTTACCGGTGTGACAAGCGTGGATTTTAGAAGGTTCGTTATAATCTATTAGTCATAGCTACATATTATATATTTCATGCTTTGTGTGTTATAAGTGTTTGAAGCGATAATCTTGCGAGATTTGAATCCATGATTGAGGATCATGGTACTAGTAGTGATGAAATATGAGGAAATGAATCACATTGACGTTTATTTATGTGCATTTATTGTTTATGTAACTTGCGTGTACGTATTACGTATTATATATATTTATTCTATAAATATATTAAGTATTTATTAGGTTTTTCAGAAACATATTAATTATAGAAACTTTAAGAAATAAAGGTTTGATGGAAACTTTATTAGAAAGTCGAAGGTTTTAAGTTTAGCGCTTAAGGTTTACACCATAGGACCTAAAAACGAGTAGTGTAATATTAGTTGGCCAAAATTGACGAATTTGGTAAGTGGTGGTGGTGGTGGTGGTGGGGGGAGGGGGGGGGGGGGTATTCGGTCGCGTATAGAGGAAAAAAGGAGAACTGATAACGCCTCATTTATACATGTTTGTAATGATGCATTTGTCCTTGTTTGCTATGTAAATAAATAAATTATGTATTGAATTGATACTAATAAAATGTATTCTAGCCAAGAAAGAAACCATAAAAGAAATGAATGAAGAAATAAAGAATAAAAGGGCTAAAGAAGAAATTATGTTGAAAAGGAGCAGAAGTGCGGCGCACATTTAGTAAAGTGAGGCGTACTTTCAAAGTACCCCAGATGTGTAGAATAACAAGAAGTGCGGCGCACAATTTCGCAAGTGCGGCGCACATTTATACCTGATGAAGTGCGGCGCACAAATGAACAAGTACGGCGCACATTTCACTGCAGTTACACAATTAAGTGCAATTATGCATGGCTATAATGGGGAACCTTTAATATACTTCCAGGGTTTCTAACCTATGAATTTTCAAGTATAAATAGGACCCTTGGCCAGGCATAATCATATACCATTTCTCACTTATTCCATTGTTTAGGAGAAACAATAATCAAGGATTTCTCCAAATCCTTGATCATAGTCACTAGAGTTAGTAAACCTTAGTTGGTTTATGGTATTGGTGCTGGAACAAGAAACTCAGAAGTGTTGCTAGCCATTTGTAATAAGTTCAAATACTTATAAATCCTTTGAAAGCAATTATTGAATAATCTTGTGGTATTATTCTTCTTTCAAATATGTCAATCTTTTACTTTGATTTACATATGTTTGAAATGATCTTATTTACTGTTATTATGGAGTAGTTTGATGTGCACTTGGTTAAGGTTGAATAGCCTTATGATTAGATGTGAATATTAGCTTTGTTGGGGCAAAGTGCGGCGCACAATTAATTTTGTGCGACGCACTTTTTCCCTGGGTTCTTGAATATAAGTGTGGTTTGGATACTCATGTATTATGTGTTACTTTGTAAGACCATTGTTATATGTTGGATTCATCCATGATCATCGACTAATACTCATGTGAGTGGATGAGTTTCATGTCATCTAATAAATGAATCTTTCTAATCACTTTTGTAACGATTAGGGGATTAAAACATATACCAACTCTTGCATAATCTCATGTACTACCTTAGTTATCGAAATCAAGCATAAACTTATCTTAATGTTGTTGGTATGACAAAGTCTTTAACCGGATTCTTGTCATATCGATTAGATGTTGCATGCACGACTAATAATCGGTATGTTGTCTTACATTGTTTATGTGCTTATATTTCATCCTTGTTACCTATCTATCATATGGTTATAACCTTAGCCAAACGCACCCTTTAATACCAATTGTTAAGTATATCTGTAGAACTTGTGACACTCTAGAGGTAATTGTTTTAATATTTTGATAACAACAATCCCGTGGAACGAACTGGACTTTACCATTAAGCTATGCTATACATGAAAGGGTATACTTGCCCATGTTTATGTTTCTAGTCATTTGTGTGGTAATATCTTGAATAAAAATTAAGACTTGCAAACGAACATCAAGTTTTTGGCGCCGCTGTCGGGGATTGATTAGTTATTTATTTTGAAACATTCTGAAATACTTGGTAAAGCAAAAATAATAAATCGCCGTACAGATTTCTGGCAATCTGAAAAAGTTTTTGACGAAAAAGTTAGAAAGTGCGCCGCACATTTCCAAAAGTGCGCCGCACATTTGATACGAATTTGCAAAATGTTGGTAGAAACTATCCCAAAATACCATCAAAACCTTTTACTCTCAACACTTACTGCTGAAAACATGAGAATTGCTTTATTTATGCTTATGCTTTTTGAGCTTATGTGTTTGTTAATATTGCATTTCAAGAAAAACCAAAAATATTTTCTTTCAAAATTTTATTTTCTCTTTAATTTACTCTTTGGTAGAATAATTTGTTTTGTTATGTCTTATTTGATATTTATCATGATTTGTGGTAATTTTTCTAGAATTCTTAACAACCTTGAAATACAAGAAAATGAGGAAACAAGAGAAAATGAAAAAATAGATATTTCTTGCAAAATGCTTGAGAACATCTTACAAAATTTGGTCACTATTTCTTATTTTGACTACTTGTTAAGGAACTATTATGAAAAAAGTCTTATAACATTGTTTGATTGGTATATAGATCATACACTTATGAAAAAAAAATTCTTGTAGAAAGTGCGCAGCACATTTCAGAAAGTGCGCCGGCTTTTCTGTATCGGGCAAAAGTGCGCCGCACATCTCAAAAGTGCGCCGCACAACTGGAAAAAAGTACGCAGAATTTGCTTATAACACAACTAAAAAGAGATTTTCATCAAAACTAATGAGTTGCTTTAAGAGTACAGGATATGAAATGTCAATTGGATTTTATGGCACTAACATACTAATGTTTCTCTTGATGTGTTGTTGTTTTAAGATGGATCCAAACACTAGCTTGGGTAGGATATGCTTAGGAGAAGATGAGCATGTTAGCCTAAATGATAAGATTGAATCGAATGGAGAATGGACAGGATCGGAATATAGGGACACAACCAATAGTGGGATTCAAAAGGTCCTAACTTTCTATCTTTTGGAAGACTTGACACCTAGCGAAAAGTACTCAATGCCTTGTCATGTGGAAGGTAAATTTGCCTATGATGGGCAAGTTGACTTGGAAATGGAGAAGAGTTTTGTTAGCAATGAACTTGTAGTGGAGCTTGGCTTAACCTACAAAACGTATCGTAATACGGACAAAGAAATAGATAAGAAGCTCATTGTTATGATCAAGGGCGAATTGTTTTTCGTCGACTTCTTCGTCAATCCGGAAGAAGATGACTGTGAACCGTGTGTAATATTTGGGAGATCTTTCCTAAAGCAAGCCAATGCACAAATTGACATCACTTGTGGCATACTCACCTTATTGCCAAAAGTGCATGAAAGCTTGGACTTAGAAGAAATTGACGAGATACTTGATAATCTCGACTTTGATGAATTAGCACCTATTGAGAACGAGGGAGTTGACACTCCTAGTTTTGTTTGTAATATGGGGAAAGGCAAAAGAAACAAAGGAAAATAGCCCGCTCATGCTTACAAATTAAACTATAATGGTGAAGGACCTTCTCTCACCATTAATAAACCCTTACCTAGAGAAGAACTAACCATGGAAGAATTAAGGGAGGACGTTGAAGAAAGAGTAATGTTGCTAAACATGAATCGACCAATCATTGAAACATTAAAATATAGAGATAAGTATAAAATGATTGTCGATGGGGTCTTACTTGATAAGTTGAAGATTGAAGATGGATTAACCTCGGAATATGAGGATGTGGCAATCCAAATGCTCCGTGAAAACAAAGTAATGAAAGAAAAAGAAGATCTGGGTTATTTTGTCCTACCTATAAGGTTGGAAGGTAAAACTACATACAATGCTTTGGTAGACACCGGTTAGAATGTTGATATCATGCCATTTGAAATCATCAAAATGTTAGATGTTGGAAGAGTCAAACCAAGGTTTGATCGAATAAAAATGCTTGATCACTCCTACGCGGAGGGATTTGGGCGTTTGCTTGAAGTTTTATGTCAAATAGGGACAACCACGATACTAGCCGATTTTATTCTTCTCGATATTCCTATTGATCGAGACATTCAACTAGTGGTTGGAAGAAAGTTTTGGCACACCGTTGGTGCAAAGGTAGATGTTGGAAAAGCTATCATGACTAGCTTTGATGGGTTTGTCCATCAAACATATAATGTGCTAAAAGCAAAAGAACATGATGATAGTGATGATGAAGATGATAAGTACTACACCACAAAAAGAGATGAAAATGGTATGCCGATTTATGGTCCACATTTGCAACCATGGACAGAACTGGAAGAACTATTTGATGTTTCATTAAGTGAAAGGAGCTACCATAACCCTTTCTTTGATATTTGTGTGTACAAGAAAATTGTGGGGATGCTTGGAGTACTTCCCGTATCATTGAAATACAAAGATTGGCAAGTGGGTAACAAGCGAGAATTCGAAAATATTGCTAAAGATGGAGATAGTGAATGGCATGTTGCCATAGTTATTGTTGATCCATGTGGAAAAAGGTACGAAAAAGTGCACGAGACAAAGGACACCAATAGAGAGGTTGCGGGACGTTACACGGAGAGTGATATCATGTCACCTCTGAATTTTTGCTACAACTAAGAGGAAAGAAAGAAAAGAGGAGTGCATCATTGGCTCCTAGTTACTTTTATGCATTTTTATCCTTTTGTATGTAGATAATCAAATAAAACGAAATGATATCTAAGAGTCCTAGAAGTTTTAGGATGGTCTTAGAAGTAGGGAATGTTATCCCTAAGTTTTTTTCTATCGAATGAAATTGGAGGTTTTCTTTTAAAATTTTGTGTTTTGTATACTTTAAAATAAAAATACAGTAAACCATGTCTGGATGCACAGAATGTGCGCTGCACATTTCAGAAAGTGCGCCGCACTTCTGGGCGGATTTTTTTTGTATATATCCCATTTTTCTCATTAGAAACTAAAAAAAACACACAAAAACCACCTGACGATTTTTAATCATCACCAAAAATATTTCGAGTCTTCACTCCAATTTCACATTCGAGATCATGTCTAGGGTGAGGTTTTATATTTAATTCATGGTTTTTCAATTAACTAGTTTTATTTTTTGATTAATTTTTAATTAGGGTTCTTAGTAAATGGAAAACACATTAATTCAATTAGGAATTAGTAATGTAGGATTAGATTAAGAAATGATTTAGATTATGGTAAGATAATATTGAAAAACAAAAAAAAGAGGGATTTTGAAAAACCTTTGAGATAAGGCAATGTCGTGGATTATAACGATGGGAATGGGTTAGTGTTCGATTCTACCCATTGTTATTTTGTGACCAATTAGTTTGCGGATTTGGTTAGCTACTAGTGTTACCCGGCATTTGCTGAAAAACCCAGAATGTGCGCCGCACTTTGCAAATTGTGCACCACACTTTTCATGAAATTTTCACAGAAAGTACGCCGCACATTCCAAATTGTGCGCCGCACTTTTCGTCTGGAAAACAAACAGAATGATCAGAACATGATCACAGGATCACCGTTGACCCCTAACGCTTATCTAATGTTTATACATGTTTGTATGTGATGAAAATTTTGCAGAATCCAGGTTCTGGAAATTACGAAATCGGCTCGTCTAGCCGAGGAAAGAAGCGAAGGCCTACCGAATCAGCAAGTGCCGCACTCATGGGGACACCAAATCATCAATTTTTGAACTGGCCTGGATGTACGAGTGATACCAAAACCATCTACAACAATGCTCTCAGTCTTTTAATGCCAAAACAAATTTTTGCACCTAGCATTGTGGATTTTGGAGTTTTGAACGAGCTTGGTTGTGAAGCTCAAATAAGGGAGATGCTAAGGATAGTAGTGATAGAGGCTGGAGGTAATGAAGTCTTGTTTGAATCCGATGCTTGGATTCGTGCTTTTACTTATAGGGAGAAAATCTATGCGGAGCTTGTTCTCGAGTTTTTCTCTACTTTTAATTTTGATGAAGATGCCGAAGGAGATGAGTTGTTGACTAAGAAGATTTTGACTTTTAGACTTTGTGGAAAGCGACATTCTTTGACTTTGAAAGAATTTGCTAAGTACTTAGAGTTGTATAATAAAGAGGAGCGAAGAGCGGAAGGATTTAAGGTTTATTTCCAAGGAGGGGAACGTGATCATGGAGACTTTAATGCTAATGAATTTTGGGCATCAGTTTGCCCGGATGAGGATCCATTGAGCTTATCTAGGAGCTCGGCCACTAGAATTTCTAGTCCACTTTTGAGAGTGCTTCAAAAGATGATTGCTTATGCCGTTTGCCAAAGAACCACGGGATATGATAAAATACAAAAGAATGATTTGTGGTTATTGATCATGTTTAGGAACAAGAACCGTGATCAATACGCTAATATGGCTTGGGTGATAGCAAAATGGATGAAAAGGAAAGGTCCTGGTAGTCAAGCGGGTAGTATGATTGTGTGTGGATAATTTGTGACTAGGTTAGCTCGAAGAATGGGGCTTTTAAGTGATCAAGTTGTGAGTAGTCTTAGTCCACCGATTGTTTGTGATACCATTGACCGAATTACCTTGAGAGATTTGATTGGAGCGGATGGAAGGTTGATGAGAGAAGACTCGCCTGTTAGAGAACCTCGTGTAGGTATGGCGAGAGCTCCTTGAGCATCACTCCAAGATGTTTGTGATAGAATCGGAAGGATGGAGGTTAGGCAAGACCAACTTGAGTTTATGATAGAGCGCCAATGCTATAGTATGGATCGATACGCTATAGTTTTTGAGAGGATGGCGGAACAATATCATTTTCCGATGAGTGAACCTTATGGACCACCCGGATATCACCACGAGCCATTCTACTACACCCAACAACCACCACCCTATCCACCCCACTTTTACCCATCTCAAGCTCCAAGGAATGATGAAACTGAAGAGGATATGTGAAGCCTCATATGTGTGTGACTTTTGTGTAAGTCACATTTGAAACAATTTGAAAACATTTTATTTGGGCTTTGTAATATGCCTTTGTTGGCATTTAGGACACCTTAATACTTTGTGTGTGGGATTTTTATTTTTTATGGTATGTGAAATATGTTTGTATATATTATTTGTGTTAATTTACAGAAAATAAGCGAGTCAAGGCGAGCTTAGGAGAAGATTGAAGATCTCGGCTTCGCTCACGACTTGGAATAAAAGGGGAGTATTATTCTTATTTTCCTTCTAATTTTTCTTTTTCCTTATGTTTTGCATTTGGGACAATGCTCATAATAAGTATTGGGGGGGGGGGGGGGGTGATTGAGTGAAAATAAGATCGAATAAAAGCTTGTTTTTGAAAAGTTAAATTTCTGAAATTACTGAACCCAAAAGAACGCCGTACATTCCAAATTGTGTGCCGCACTTTCTGGGCGGATTTTTAAGATTTTTTTGTACAATTTTAATAAATAAATAAAAAAGTTTTTGTCGAA
This sequence comes from Glebionis coronaria, assembly GCA_025667525.1. Classification (NCBI taxonomy): domain Eukaryota; kingdom Viridiplantae; phylum Streptophyta; class Magnoliopsida; order Asterales; family Asteraceae; genus Glebionis; species Glebionis coronaria. Next base: position 154,004,414 of record CM046877.1, read on the forward strand.
GGGTTGATAATCTTATAATTGTAAAGCTATTTTGACTCGGAATTGATAACGTTATTTACACAAAACTTTATTCATAATTGTGAGGATCTTTTCCGTAAGCATTCTTACATTTTAAAATTGTGTGTGCCGATGATTAGTTTAATTCTAGAACTTGTGCTTGGTAATCTTTACGAGACCATAGTGGGATCAAACTTGTATGATAAAAGGTATTTCAAATGATAAAGAGGCAAAATAAATAAAAGAGAAAAAATGAAAGTTTTGTCGATGTTTTAAGATAATTATATTGTTGGGAATCATATTGTGAAATGATAGTATATCATAAGTATGGGGAAAGCATGCTCTCCCAAAAAAAAAAGGCAAAAGGAAGCCTAAAAAGTTTCAAGTTATTCGCAAAAGCAACAACTTAAAAAAGATGATGTATTATTCTTTAAAACATGCGGTGGTAATAAAAGTTTTTTGAAAAAGACCTCTTTTAATATTCTACTTGGTGCTTACGCCAAAAATTTGGTTTAGTTTAGTTCCTTGCACAAGCCTATGGTAATTTACTTTTCATGAACGTGCTATTGAGCGATAATCTGCCCATAATAAGGAGAGTGTGTGAAATAATAATATCTTCTTCGTGAGGTGTTTTATGGCGTTATCTTTGTTTTTAGATTGTTGGCTTTATCTATTCTTTCGACACTTATCAAAAATATATTTTTCCTTACTTTAGGACAAGCAAGAAGTTAAGTGTGGGGGAATGTGATGATGCCTCATTTATACATGTTTGTAATGATGCATTTGTCCTTGTTTGCTATGTAAATAAATAAATTATGTATTGAATTGATACTAATAAAAGGTATTGTTTGTATTGTAGCCAAGAAAGAAACCATAAAGGAAAAGAATGAAGAAATAAAGAATAAATGGGCTAAAGAAGAAATTATGCTGAAAAGAAGCAGAAGTGCGGCGCCCATTTAGCAAAGTGCGGCGTACTTTCAAAGTACCCCGAATGTGGAGAAGAACAAGAAGCGCGGCGCACAATTTGGCAAGTGCGGCGCACATTTATACCTGATGAAGTGCGGCGCACAAATGAACAAGTACGGTGCACATTTTACTGCAGTTACACAATTAAGTGCAATTATGCATGGCTATAATGGGGAACCTTTGATATACTTCCAGGATTTCTAACCTACGAATTTTCAAGTATAAATAGGACCCTTGGCCAGGCATAATCATATATCATTTCTCACTTACTCCATTGTTTAGGAGAAACAATAATCAAGGATTTCTCCAAATCCTTGATCATAGTCACTAGAGTTAGTAAACCTTAGTTGGTTTATGGTATTGGTGCTGGAACAAGAAACTCAGAAGTATTGCTAGCCATTTGTAATAAGTTCAAAGACTTATAAATCCTTTGAAAGCAATTCTTGAATAATCTTGTGGTATTATTCTTCTTTCAATTATGTCAATCTTTTACTTTGATTTACATATGTTTGAAATGATCTTATTTACTGTTATTATGGAGTAGTTTGATGTGCACTTGGTTAAGGTTTAATAGCCTTATGATTAGATGTGAATATTAGCTTTGCTGGGGCAAAGTGCGGCGCACAATTAGTTTTGTGCGGCGCACTTTTTCCTTGGGTTCTTGAAGATAAGTGTAGTTTGGATACTCATGTATTATGTGTTACTATGTAAGACCATTGTTATATGTTGGATTCATCCATGATCATCGACTAATACTCATGTGAGTGGATGAGTTTCATTTCATCTAATAAATGAATCTTGTTAATCACTTTTGTAACGATTAGGGGATTAAAACATATACCAACTCTTGCATAATCTCATGTACTACTTTAGTTATCGAAATCAAGCATAAACTTATCTTAATGTTGTTGGTATGACAAAGTCTTTAACCGGATTCTTGTCATATCGATTAGATGTTGCATGCACGACTAATAATTGGTATGCTGTCTTACATTGTTTATGTGCTTATATTTCATCCTTGCTACCTATCTATCATATGGTTATAACCTTAGCCAAACACACCCTTTAATACCAATTGTTAAGTATATCTTTAGAACTTGTGACACTCTAGAGGTAATTGTTTTATTATTTTGATAACAACAATCCCGTGGAACGAACTAGAATTTACCATTAAGCTATGCTATACATGAAAGGGTATTCTTGCCCGTGTTTATGTTTCTAGTCATTTGTGTGGTAATATCTTGAATAAAAATTAAGACTTGCAAACGAACATCAAGAACCAAAGGCTAATTTGACTCAAACTAAAGTCAGTAATTATCTTTCAAGTATATATAAAGATTTATCATATAACCAAAACACTTTTCTTGTCTATCTCATCTCTCTGTCGATCGTCGAACACCAACAAAGGGGGAAACCAAAAATATTTTTAGGTTTTGCTAAGGTATGTTCAATAACCATGTTTTGTAATTAATTAATTGTTTAAGAACCTTGATTGATGGTTAATCTAATTAGAGTTTTCATTGATTATGTTTAATAATCTGTAATTAAAAGTTAGGTTTCATAAGAGCTTGAATTAACATTAATGATGGTTATTAATGGAGGTTGATTAGGTTTAATCATTGGTAAAATCAGTTTAGGGTTTAGGAAGATCTTTAGGTCAACTTGTTTTGATCATAAATTGATCATACAGATAGATTTTTGGGTGATTAAAATCCTAAAATTATCAACAGAGATTATATTTTCTAACTGTGGTAATTAGAGCTTTTATCCATTCGTTTGGTCAGTCAAAACCTTCGTACAAGAGTCAGAGTCAAAACTGTCTTTAGGGTAGCAAGTGTTTAACTTAACTTTGGGATTACTTCGGGTACTTAAACTTTGAAAGGGACATTGGGATTAATGTGAGAGCTTATTTATATGTTTTATAATTCATAAACCAAATGATAAGTCAAATGGAGGTGTTTAAGGTCGGCATCTTTGATAGAACTTTTAGAGTATAATTTTAGGATGAAATTAGACATGTAGAGATTAACGCTTATGTCAAGGGTATTAGCTTAGGGTTTTAAGCATAGTAAAAATTATGAGATGTTCTCAATACATATAGGAAGGTTGTTAAAGGATTCCAGAAAAGTATCATATGTTTAGGTATTTTATTCATGAACGTTTTGTGTCATTAAAAACGAGACAGATTTGGGTAAAGTATGAGCGGGTTAAGGTTAGTGTATAACAAGTATATGGAACACATAGAGAGTCGATATCGAGTTAGTAACATGATAGATACTTAGATATCCATAAATGAGGATGGGTTATGTAGTTCCACGTTTTCTTAGGATTGTTAATGTGTTATAATGATCTAAAGAGAGAGAGGGAGATGAAGAACTATAAAGAGAAAGTTAGAGAGAGAAAGGAGAGAATGAGAGAAAGAAAGATTAGATTTGTAAAATGGGAACCAACAACCCATCCTAACATGCTAGGAGGGGATATATATAGCCCACCTTACATGTGGGCTTTATGGGTTATACTATTACATATTAGATCACGAGTCCATACTACGTATATATCGTTGGAGTGACCGATCCTTCCTAAATACGTAAAAACGTATTTCCAACAATCTCCACCTAAGAGAGGTCACTCCAATTTACAAAGTCCTAAATAGTCTATAGCTCGTGATCTATGATAACAATTATGTGACCGAGACTTTCTTTGGAAAAACGTATTTCCAACAATCTTCCCCTAAGGGAGGTCACACCATTTTACAAAATCTTAAACCTAACACTATGCTTGAGTCTTCGATCTTGTTCTTGTGAATACGCTGAAGTGATCTTTGACTTTAGTCTTGAGCATGTTTCCTTGCCTTTACCTTGTGCATTCATCACTTGTGATATTCGCCTCCTCGTGACTTCATGTTCCACATACTTAAACATTACTGAAATTCTTGAAAGCTTCAAAGTTTGATACACCGGAAGACTTGACATTTTAGGCTTTCTTGAATTTGTTAAAGTATTAAGTGCATACAGTATAAGCATGTGTTGACGACTTCTTCTGAATTGTACACCGCAATGCCACCTTCTTGTTACGCTGCATAAAACAGTTAGCAACAAAACATATACACGGATGAAATGGCCTTGAACATTTCATTCTAATTCGGTAGCATTTTACCTCTGGTCGGTGAAGGCCGTTGGACGATATTAAATATCATACTTGTGGCAGGTAGTTTCAATTAAGAACCTCCTTGACAAGATTTCACGGGTAAACCCGTTCTCTTTATTCGACCGTCCAAAGCTGACTGCGAACATAAAGAGTGAATCATTTGGATAAAATTATCCGCATGATTGAATCCGTCAATTTCGATTCCTGGAACAAGTTTTATTCATTAAAGATCCGCACCATCGATGCTTTCCAGTTGTCACGAGCTTGATTCAAATTGAATCTTGCAAGTTACCTACCAAGTGCTGTTTGATGTTAACAATAGAAGGATTTCCACTCATCACTGTGAACACTAAAGAGTGTCACTCTGAGTGTTCTGGCAAGATCACTCAGATATTGCGTAGAGGCCTGGAACGTGTTTAAGTTTAGTTAAGAATTAAACCACTGTTGCTTTCCAGTTATCACAAGTTTGATTCATAAAGAATCGCACAAGTCACCTACCATGAGCTTTTTGGTATTCGCTCAAGAAGGATTTCCATCTTCATTGTAAATACTTTCGTATTACTCGGATCTTCAGGCAAGATCATGAAGATTTTGCGTAGGACTCTTAAGATCTTTCTTACTTTTCACTGTGTGTGAAGAAGTAAGGAATTATGAAAGTGTGTCCTAATGAGATATTTGATGATCTCAAATGGCTCTAGACTCGATCGTGCAGTTTGGATTTTAGTGATCGGAGGCTGGACAGGTGTGCCACCATTTCAATACCAATTTATTCGGAGTAAATAAATCAATAGATAATGAGTTGTCTCCGTTTGATTAAAACAAATATCTTTTGAGAGATATCTGAGTTAGCAGGGATGGGTTTTGCATTGCATCACTGGGTCCATGATGTCTTATCTTCAATATCAAGCAACATTAAAAATGATCTCAATAGCATATGTATTGACCCTATTTCTGCCTAAGGTTGTAAGGAGGGCTTCTTTCTTTAGACCCTTTATCTTTACAATTCTTTTTCATTCTTCAACCCCTTCAATGCTTACCAATACGTCATAACTAGCACCTTGTTGTGATTGTTCCAGTGCTAACTTAAGTACTTGGTCGGCATTCAGCTACGTTCACAATCTTTCTCCATCTTTCCTAAGGACTACTATTTCTAGCTATGGAAGGTCCTTGGAAAGATTCCTCCGGTTCTAGAAGAATCATTGGACTTAACCTATCCTACCATCCTTTTGTCACCATAATCTTCATCGTCGTGAAAAAAATAGGTTGTGGGTAAGTATAAATCACCATGAATTCCATTATAGATATAGAAAATCCATTTTTCTCTCCATTAACATATGCCACGATATTCAAAAACATTTCGCATATGTCGGGATGAGCTATCACGTTAAGTCAAACCATTTGTGATTAATCATTTCCAATATTAAATCATATTTTCTCCCCCATATTAAATATATTAACCCAATCGATGTTTTTAATATCAATTGATTTAATACCATTTTAAGAAAATTTAGGAAGAAAAATGCAGATCCAATTATCTTCATGATATTCACAAGCTCCCCCTCAAATTAATGAGGGTGTACTTGAAACGTAAATTAAATACCTTTTAAACACAAGTGTAAGGTATTTATCACGTGCAAAGATCATATATGATAATGTATTCACAAGATTAGCAATTTACGAGATTGGACCTGAATGATGGAGAACATCATATGATAGCATCACATGGTTCTTGTTCACGAATGTTGGTCGCCTCGTCACGTCTGAAGTTATCTTTATACACCATATGTACGATTGCTATCATTGTCTTGACACCAATTAGTGACCTTGGCACTTTCGGCATCAAATATTCTGAATGCTGGACAATTGCTCCCCCTCAATTGTTGACCCGTGTTCTATCTAAAGAGCTGTAGTCGCCATTTGAGTAGTCGCATCGTCGAGTATATGGATACCAATGGTAAATTGTTGCGAATTGTGGAGATGATAACTTCATAAAAACAAGATTTCTCTCGTTTTAACAAATAAATGCACTGACACGTACATATATTTGTGTTAGATTGTGTTATTACGTAAACACAATCCCTTACATGATTATAAAGTAAATCACGCCCGAGAACATTAATTCCCGTTGTTGAGTCAAAGCTTTCTGGTGAAATGCTTGACTTGAATATGAAAAGCGGGTTACTATCTGAAATAATAGCAAGCCATAATTGAGCATGTTTTAAAACATTTGAACTTCTGCTCGAACTTTATTTATAACCCCGTGTCATTATTGAATGACATTTCTAGGATCGTAAATATTATCGATTCCAGAAGACGTGCTCTTTTTATCAAAAACATTTTGAACACACAATTTTGAAAGATTTAGAAAAATCTTTTGAAAAATTCTTGAAAAATTGTGTTCAAAGTTTTGAAAACCAATTACTTGAGCTTAAGAATTTGAATATCTTACTAAACGAGATCAAGTCCGAGAAGTTGTAAACTTCCCGTTGTAAGGATAAGTTTATCATGGGAGATAAACTTTCCTTTTAATTGAAGAACGAGTTCTAAGCTGACATTTACTTAGAAGTCGTTTTCATGAGCTTGAAAAACTTTTGAATGTTTTAACGTAAAGCTCATGACCGAGAAAGGTGAATTTCTCGTTGGGAGGAAAAGTTCTCTTATTTAAAAGATACACTTTCCTTGATGAGCTTAAAACTTGGAATGTTTTAATACAAGCTCATGACCGAGGAAAATGAATTTCCCGTTATGAGGATAAGTTATCATAAAAGATAAGCTTTCCTAAAATTGAAGTCCGAGTTATAGTCTAATATTTAACTGTAAGTCGATGTGCATGAGCTTAAAAACTTCCAATGTTTTTAATAAAAACTCATGCCCGAGAAAAATTAATTTCTCGTTGTGAGGATAAGTTTATCATCGGCGATAAACTTTCCTTTCTTTGAAGTCCGGGGATAATCTAAAATGTGATTATACGCCATTTACACGAGCTTAAAACCTTTGAATAGTTTTAATGTAAGCTCGTGTCCGAGAAAATTTAATTTCTCGTTAATGAGGATAAGTTTATCATCGACGATAAAATTTCCTTTATTTGCAGATCGGGTCATCGTCTAACATTTAACGATGAGCCATGTACACGAGCTTAAAAACTTTGAATAGTTTTAATGTAAGCTCGTGTCCGAGAAAATTTAATTTCTCGTTTGTGAGGATAAGTTTACCATCGGTGATTTCCTTTATTTGAAGATCGGGTCATCGTCTGATATTTAACGATGAATCATGTACACGAGCTTAAAACCTTTGAAAAGTTTTAATGTAAGCTCGTGTCCAAGAAAATTTAATTTCTCGTTTGTGAGGATAAGTTTACCATCGGCAAAAAACTTTCCTTTATTTGAAGATCGGGTCATCGTCTGATATTTAACGATGAACCATTGTGCATGAGCTTAAAAACTTAGAATGTTTTTAATATAAGCTCATGCCCGAGAAAAATTAATTTCTCGTTGTGAGGGTAAGTTTATCGTTGACGAGATAAACTTCCCTTTCTTTGAAGTTCGGGTCACAGAGTGTGATTTGACTATGAGCCATTGTATTATGCTTAACTGCAAATCCACTGAGACACTTGTTTCTATGATATATGCTTCTTCAGTAACCAAACTCCGAGAGTGTCCTTAGTTTAACGATATATAAAGATCAGACCGGTTTGTTTTTGTTGATCCTTGACTTTGGTACCTGCATTCTCATTTGGAGTTTGTATGATTTTATATGGGTTAGCGATATCTATCTTAGAACCATGCGGGGATTCACAGTTTTCTTTTCTTGTGCTAGAGGTGACCTGAGGAGATGATTCACTTATCTTAGCTGGCAAACGTTTTCTTTTATAGAATACCTTAAGTTCAGGCTTAAATGATGAATCATCCTTTTCAATTTCCTCCCTATTAGTCTTAGTAGAATCGGAGACTATCCTAGTTAAAGGGCACTCATTTCCTACAAGCATGAGGTTCTACCAGTGGGGAGCTAAACTTTACCAATGGGTTTGATTTTAGCTAGCCACTGGGATTTAATTCTAGCATGGGAGTTCACCTCATGAAGAAATTTCTTGACACAAGAGTCATGATTTGCCTTAAACACACATTTCCTACATGTTTTACAAGTAGCATATTTAATGTTCGAGTAAGATCTAGAATTCCCAGGTGATTGATTGATGCTCCTATAATATGACATGCTACGGTTAGTAGTGTTGGGTAATCTAGAAGGCATCTGACTAGGTTTGAAATTCCTATCTCTTACTTGTGTCTTTTGAATAGCTTACCTTAGACCAAATCTATGGCAAACGTCATTTGAACTATTTCGAGACGTATTCTTTGGACTATGTCTAAGGAGACTAGATGCAATCATGTGGTTAGGTCTTTCAAAAGCTGTTTTAGTTACATTGGGCCTAGTTGGTAGAGTGACTGGTTTAGAAACATGAACCATATCAACTTAGGAGGCAAACTGTTGATCCCAAACTTAGATCGATTAGCTTTATGTTAACGAGATTAAATCAAGTTTAACACTTAGAGAAACTTTGTTGTTATATGAACAATCCAAGTGTTATGCGGAATTAACACTTAGATTAAAGAACAAGTAAAACAAATAAACCAAACTTTCACTTTTGATTGATAATCAAACTTGGGTACAATGAAAGTTGAATACTGAAATAATATATAAACTATAAACCCTACGGCCTCCTTTTATAACATAAGGAGTCATGTACAATGGATAACCTATAAACTATTCTAGGTAAAGATAAATATAGAAAATACAATATTGAGTATATCTTTACTTTAAATAATAAACATGTTGACTAAGTTTTCCTATTAGTGCTTGGACTTCTTCTTGTCAGCGCTTGGATATCTCTTTTCAATGCTTGATCTGTCAGCGCTTGATTTCTTCTTGTCAGTGCCCAATTTTCTTTTGTCAGCGTCTGAGTGACTTGGTTCATTTTATTCCTAACAATCCCCCCGTAAACTTGATATCTACTCTAGTAATCAAGTTTCTTAATAAAAACTAAGTACAAGGAGGATTCTTACAAATACAAATTACTTTTTAATTAGATAATAAATAAATCTAATTAAGTTGTTGCCAACATCACTAGTATAATCCATTTTCAGTTGTGTCGACACCATCTTCTTCAAAACTTCCTTGGACATAGGATATCGAGCATTCACAATAAGATACTCTGAAAACTTTATAGTGCTTAGATGGTAAACACCTGCTGCTGAATGTAGACACCTGATATGAGCAAAATCTCATATCAATTAATCAACAAATCACCCTAAAACACATAGAAAATACCTAACTTTTGTGCTATAAAGTAGTATTATGTGGTATGTTTTGTGTTTGTGCTTAAATAGGTAACAAGGATACAATTTCAAGCAAACAAGAGGAAATCAAGCTCATTTATGATGAAAAGACAAGAGAAGGATCAAAGATGACAAGCCATTTGAAGATGAAGAACCTATCTTGACAATACTCAAAAGTTAAGGGACTTAAATGCAAAGTTTTGAAAAAGTCAAGATTAAAGTCAAACTTGGTCAAACTTCAAGTCAACCAAGTCGAGGGAATCAAATAAGCAAGATTCTAAGTCAAAGGACTGAAATTGCCATTAAAATGAAGAAAAGGAGCTCAAATTAAGAAGCTGTTAAAGTTCAAGGGCTGAAAGTATTAATTTTACACAAACTTTGGCTTTAATCCGTGTCACACTCCTTTCCACCAACCAAAATGCAAGAAACAAAGGGTTCGGATTGCCATGTATGATGCCAACTCACTCACTTCATTTAATAACCGGATCTTCAACAGTGCAACGCACTATCATTTTATCAGCCTATCACAAGCTGCCATGCAATAATATCATTTATCTAAAATGGATAATGATCCGTGTGAGAGGCCATAATCCAATCAGAAAATGCCACGTGTCAACGTTAACCATCAACAAGCCCAGAATCGAAGATGAGCTACAAGGCATTTCACAACAAAATTTTTACATGAAATTTACTCAAAATGAGAAGACGAATTCAGTTGTGCAACTTAATTAGACTGAAAGTGGAAGAATCAAAAACCCCCTTTGTTTTTCTTGATGAAGAAGCTGCAATCAACTCATCCTTGACACCTGGCACTTCCTCATTGGTTGAGACACGTCATTCTACCCAACATGTCATCATCAAACCTCTATAGATAGTAGTTAGTCACTTCATTTTTAGTGTGTAGTTAAGTGTGAAAAAACACACACTTTAGTTTTTCCTCTCAATTCTGTTTCTACATTCAGTTAGATAACAACTCTTAAGTGTTTGACACACACTTAAGAGTTTGTTAGATAGTTAGTTAACTGTTGTAACCTCTTTTCCCTCCTAAATTAATAAAAGCACAAAAATATTCATTTCCTATTCTCATCTTCAATTAATCTACTCAATCCTGCATTACTGTTGTTATATTGTGATGTCATTAATCATCATTGATCAATGAAGTGTGTTTGAGACGTTTTTGGAAGCTCTCTAGTTTGATTCAGCCTAGCAGTTCATTCCAGTTACCATTGTAGCAGTTTAGTAGCAGTACTTGTTGATTTGGTTCAGAAATAGCTAATGGAGGTAATTTGGTAGTTGATTGTAGCTGAATTGGGTTGAAGGAAGTTGTTTTAGAGAGTACAGCACTCCTCTACTCCATCAATGGAGGCTTAAAGCTAGAAGGTGTTATAAATATGTTTTTGGTTCCACTCAATTGAATTGCATGCTTAATTCCTAGAGTAAACATTACCTGCTGCTATGATCATGTGAATATTTTGATGATAGTGTAACCTTGTTGGATTGATAGCATTTGAGTAATCTTGTAGCCTTAATCTCAATTTACTAGATTTTAGCTTCCATTTTCATCAGTCAAAGTTCTTTGAGTTCATTTTGTGAATTAGTCTGTTAACAAGTCTGAATTTAGTTCAATTACTCTTCATTTCACTCATTGAACTAGTCTTGATAGCAGTTATAACTTGATTTACTCTTTTACTAAAAATTGCTTTGTAAAAGTTCTTAGCAGTCTTGTTAAATGGTGTTTGGATTTGCCTAGTTTTTGTGATTCAAGTTTGATTGAATCTATGATAAGAGTTCATTTACATTCAGCAAACTAGTTTAAACTCATTTGTTCAGTTTTGAAGTCAAAACATCAGTCAAAAAGGCAATTGGTAAGAAAAAGGTTTGGGTCAAGTATTATCATTAGTTCATTTAGAAAACTTGCTAGATTCAAATCAATGCCATGACTTCATTACCTAACCATTTTGCTTGAAATCAGTTCTCAGTTGTAGTTTGACATTCAAAGATTAAGTCTGTAAGAGGAAATTCTACAGTTTGCTACTTTGAGTGTGAAATAAGCTTTTTAATAAGCCTAAGACCAAACTCAAGTTTCTGTAATGAGAGCTCCACTGTTTTCTTAGATCTTCATTTCTACTTCATAAATATGTTCATTTTATTTCACAAACCTTGTTAGAAACATGTCTTGAGTGATTTTTGAAGTTTTCAACTTTTTTGAAAAAGTGGTCAACGTTTGGTCAAATAAGCACTTTTGAGCTTAATTTCAAATTCCGGATTATTCAGTGAATCATTTTCAGATTAGAAAAACATTCCATACTCCTTATAAGCTGTTTAATAAGATTGAGCATTAAAATCTGATTGTGGAAATCTCATTTTCAAGTTAGCTTATTATTGGCTTATTGGAATAAGCTATCTTTTGTTCTACAAGTTTTTAAGCTGTTTCTTTGTGCATATCTAGCTGAAATTGGATTTTAAGACTTTTAAAACAAATTAGAGCTTATTTGGTCCAGTAACGAGCTCAAACGAGCTTATTGAAGTTGTATGACCGTTTTTGATAAATAGTTCCCATTAATTGCACATTGGTCCTTTTGGTTTGAAATTGTTTGCATTGAGTGTTGAACTTGCAAGTATTTAGGGTTTTCATAAAATCAGTCCCTTAACTTTCAGTTTTTTGTCAAATTCAGTTACTCAATTTGTTAGTTGGTTAAAATTTGTTACAAGTTAGTTGGAATTTACATTTTAGGTCCTTGTAGTTTCTGAACTTTACAATTTCACCATTGTAGTTTCATTTAGCTTATATTTTTAGCACATTTACTTTTATGCATTTTAATTTTGGACTTTTGTGAATATTAATTGGTATTTGCAAAGTGTTTTACGGATACGTAGGTTTAATATTTTTCAATTTTTACTTGTTGATTGAAATAGACATAGAATTTCCAAATACCCTACCAACCAAGAACAATTAAAGACTTGAGATTTTTAGGACTTTGAATTTGTCAAGAATCGAGAGAAAACGAACTTCAATATACACAAGATCAAATGGCCACGCTGCCGGTTCTTGACATTACGAGAGACTACTGAATGACGGTTTTCATTGGCTTTTGGGATACGTTCACCCCGTGAACGTTATTTTTACGTATCATAAATAAAAAACATAAAGAAATAAAAAATATAAAAATATAAAAACAAAAAAATAACAAAAACAATTCTTTTCCTAAAGAATTGACCAAAAAAAAAAGCAATCTTTTTCCTAAGAGATTGCAACCAAAAATATATATTATTGGATTTCCTCGGTTTTTACGTACATATAGTATTTTCTTTAAAAAACCCAATAAATACAAAAATATTTTCTCTATATTATTATATGTAGATACGTATACGTATACGAACAATCAATACACATATCTCCATAAGTATTGCTTTTGCAATACACCGTGTTAGGGAGCGTTCCGGTCCTTGACACGTGTATCGATCAAATTTAACTAAGCAAGAATAGATAAATACTTCCAATAGGAAAGAATTCGAAGAATACAAACTAAAAAGTGAATAGAAAGGCGATGTGCTATAAAATGCCATCTAAGGGTTAATAGGTACTTATGTGCTTCGCGCCACCTAACCCCCCGTCCACTAGTGCGTATTCTAAGAAGGAAGGCTTGATTGGGGGTCTTGCAAAGTAGTAATTACATATATTATATTTTTTTGTGAATATTTCATATTGAATCTCGAAGAGGATAATCCCTTCTTCTTTAAAGTCGAACGAGAGATTCTCTCTCACTACTTGATTTGAGTTGCATGCTCACCTGCGGGCGTGCACAAATACCATTTGGTGTACAACACCTTCGTCCAAAAAGGAAGAAAGAGAGAAAGAGTAAAAACACCACCGTCCATCAAGCCGATCCCGAAAATCGTGCTTTGATCCACACACAACAAGAAGCCATGTCCGGCATTGACAATCGACCTTTGATAAAGCACTTGAAATCCAATGTGCAAGGATATGCCGATGCTATTAAGATACCCGAGATTCTCACAAACACCTTGAGCTCAAGACATCTATGATTAACTTGGTTTCAAACACACCATTTTTTGGGAGAGCTAATGATAATCCACATGATCACCTTAAGTAGTTTCTTGCTCTTTGCAACACCATTAAGTACAATGGAGTTCCCCATGATGCCATTAAGTTGATATTGATACAATTTTCACTAGAGGGAAATGCTAAGTATTGGCTAGATACACAACCACCCGAGAGCATTACTACTTGGGATGATTTTACTAAGAAGTTTTTGAACAAGTTCTTTCCCCCATCTAAGACCACGGCTTTGAGGAATCTAATTATTGGATTTCAATAAAAACCTAGCCAAACCTTTAGTGATGCATGGGAGGAGTTCAAGGAGTTACTGAGGAAATGCCCAAATCATGGATTCAATGAGGTTCACCAAATCAACACTTTCTATAATGGATTAAGACCTCATCACCAAGATTCACTCAACTCTTCCGCGGGTGGAAATATTCTTTCTAAATCCATTCAAGACGCTTGGGACATTATTGAGACCAAATCAATGGTGCAAACTAACACACAATTTGATGAAAGGGTTCATGTTGTGCAAGATAGTTCTCAAACACCTTGTGATAACCAATTCATCAAGAGTCACCAAGAGATACTCAAAATAATGGATAGGAATCAAGAGATGCATCTTAAGTCAAATCAAGAATTAATCCAAACCCTAAAGAGCCAGTCTTTGAACAAGTCCACCAATGATGTGCATGCTATTTCTCTTTCATGTGAGACTTGTGGAGGTCCCCATTCCTACCAACAATGTGATAAAGTTCAAGGTTATCAAGTTGAGTGTTATGCTTACCAAGAAGAACATAGAGAACATTTCAAACCCAACATCAATCAAAACAACCTTTCTTACAACTCTCAAAACTACCTTTCTCCACCCGGATTCCCACCCCATCCACCCACCCTTACTCAACCCAATCCCCCTCAATAGTTACAAAGGAACCAAGGGCCAAGGCCACAATACCAAGGAAACAACTATAAAGCACCCAACAACTTTCACAATCAAGGAAATAATTTTCATCCACAAAATCAAGGATTTAATCCACCACCACCACCCTTCCAAAATCAAGGATATGGGCCACATGATAATCATGAGTATGTTGAAAGGAGAATTCATGAAAGTGAAAAAAGAATGCAAGAGCAAATGAGACTTATAATGGAAGAGCAAACTAAGAGGATTTTGATGGAATTTAATCAAAGACCACAAGGGGCTTTACCTTCTAACACACAAACAAACCCGAGGGCCAATGTCAATGCTATTACAACAAGAAGTGGAAAAACAACTCATGATCTTTCACCTCCTACACCTTCTATTGTTAAGCCTACTTTGGTTCCAAATTGTGATAAGACTTCTACATCTTCTTCACCACCTCCAAGCTCTACTACTTCACCACCTACACCTTCTCAACCTATACTCACTTCTCCTTTACCTTCCACAACTCCCAATGAAGAAGCTAACAAAGACAAATCTTCAACCACAACACCTACTCAACCCACACCTAAACCAAACCTTCCTTACCCTTCAAGATTGAGAAAGGAAAAGCTTAAGAACAAGGATGATATACAAGTCTCAAACTTTTTGAGGATGTTCAAGCAACTTAACATAAACATCTCCTTTGCGGAAGCCTTAGCCAATATGACTAAGTTTGCTAAGATGATCAAGGACTTACTTTCTAACAAGGAGAAATTGGTGGATTTGCCTGATGCTTCCTTAAATGAAAATTGCTTCGCGGTTTTGCTTAAGAAGTTGCCTACTAAGCTTAGAGATCCGAGGAGGTTTTTGATTCCTTGCAGTTTCCCAGGGGTGGAAAATTGCATGGCATTAGCAGATTTAGGGGCAAGCATAAATCTCATGCCATTATCGGTTTGGAAAAGACTTTCACTTCCCGAGCTCACTCCTACTAAGATGACTCTTGAGTTAGCCAACCGTACTATAGCTTATCCGGTGGGAATTGCAGAGGATGTTTTTGTTGGGGTTGATAGATTTACTTTTCCCCCGGACTTTGTGGTGGTTGATTATGATATGGATCCGAGAGTTCCTTTGATTGTTGGTAGGCCGTTTTTAAGAACGGGTCGAACTCTTATAGACGTGGCGGAGGGAGAACTTACAATGAGGGTAGGAAACGAGAGAATTGTGTTTAACATGGGGAAGTTGTCAAAGAAGTCTAATGAGCCCGAAACGGTGTAGCATATTGATGTTGTGAATAAGGAGGAAACTCAAGATGATATCCTTGATGAAGTTTGTGATGAATATTTTTATGAAGCTTGCTCAAGTGGATATTACGACCTACCTTATGTTGAGACCATTGCTTCCATTACCTCATCCTTGGATTTTCATGAACCTCAAGAGCTTAACTTTGGTGATTTTATGATTTATTCAAATCCTCTCTTTGAAACCTCATATGATAACCCACTTTTCCACCATGATGAAGACATCAATGAGTATTTTAGTGATGACGAATCTCTTCTTTGTGATTGACCAACATATGATTATAGCAATGATGAGCTCTCCACTTGTGACTCTTCATTCATTGATGAGGAGGATTATATCATGGATGAGAGTGATGAGTTTTTAGAGGTTGATATACCTTTTGAGTACACTCTTGGTTATATTGATGAGGAGGGGGACATACTCTTTCTAGAATCTCTATTGCATGAACATCCTTTACCTTCTTCCTTGTCCACCTCAACCTTTCAAAATGATAAAGGAAAACAAGTCATCATGGTTCCTTCCAAGAGCTTGTTGTTACCCATTACTCCACAACCTTTCTCTCACCATGTGACCTACAAGGGAGAATCTTCTAAGGCAAATACCACTTGTTGTTTTCCCATCAAGGAACGGATTTTTGATCCTGGCATAGAGCTTGCTAAACCATCTTAGTATCCGCCTGATGTAACAAAAGGAAAACTTGTGAAAGATTTGAGAGTATCACCCTATCACCTTTTGAAGAACATATGGGCCACCATTTTGGAGAAAAACACCTCACCTTTTTCACCATTTCTTAGGAAGTTAGATGTTGGATTGTGTTGTAAGTGAGATGTAATTATGTATTTGATCTGGGGGGATATATATATGGAATTTTGATAATTGAAAACTTGCTTTACCTCATCATGGAGATTTTTCTTAAAAAGGGCAAAACTTTTCTACTCCATGATAGGTTTTAGGCACTTTTAAGTGTGGGATGAGTCGAGCTAGAGAATCCTTAAATCAAGCTTGAATAACTAGGTTTAGAGGTTTTAGACTTAGAGTGTTGTAGGTTAGAAATAAGGATATAGAGTTGATGAGAAGTGTAGGGAGACCTTCCTTTTGTCTTCATGTTGTTTGTAGGGTTGCTCACTCATCACGTGCTTTGGAGCTTATGGAGGAGGCCCTTGTATCCGGTTCACTTTGTTATTATTGTGATTTTTCATAGACACATCGTGCTTAAAAAATAAATTCACTATAGTTGATCTTTCCTTAGCTTGGGTTAAGCAAAGTCTATTCATTGTCATAAGTGTAGGGGAAGTTTATACTTCCATGCTCTTAAACATTAAGGACAATGTTTAGCTTAAGTTTTGGGGGGTCTTCTTTCGAAGTGACCTTACCTAGACTTTGTCATTGACCTTCATGATAATTGGGAATTAATTTTTCAAACATTTTTCAAATTTTTGATCTACTTTGGCCACCAAAAATATGCATTCATAGTTTTTGCATCAATCATTTTTTTATTTGCATACACATTTGCATTGTATATATTCTTCTTTATTTTTCATCAAAAATATTGAAAAAGAAAAAAAAGAAAAAAAATATAATAAAGATATGGTTTAACAAATTTAGACTTCTTTGACATATTAGGCCCGCCATGGATACTTTGACTCAACCCGAGTTTGCTTATCCAAGCACTCTCTAGCTAGTATCCTTAACCATGTAGTCCTTTATTGGTCTATTAGGCTAAGCATCCACCACTCTCATTATTTGAGATTTTAAATTTGTGGAGAATGGGAAATGATAGAGTTGAAGCAAGTATAAAAGGGTTAGATAAACTTCATGATAATTACTTGTGGCTAAACCCTTCTCTTTCTTTGCCTCTAATTTCTTCACACGTATACATGTTAATAAATAATCAAGAACGGTTTTAATTGGTTTGTAGTCTCTTAGGCATTTTTGACTAATCATTTATGGTTGATATAAGTACGTCTTAAGATTCTAAGTTAGAACGTTTTATGTGTACTAGATTTATGTCATGCTTAATACTTAGCGGGTGTTTTTCCTTTTATTCTTTTCAACTTTCTTTGTGAGGAATAAAGAAAAATAAGAGCGGATTATGAAAAAAAATGAGTGGCTAGTAAAAAAAGAGAAGAAAAAGAAAAAGAAAAAGAAAAAGAAAATAATTATACAAGACTCCCAAGAGGGGCAGTGAAGTTTTAATTATAGTGACTATTGAATTCCAATATTACCTTGACGGGTTGCGGGGATTTGATAGTTGCTCCAATCCAATATTACCTTGACGGGTTGCGGGGTTAAAGATCTAAGGTCTCAAAAGGCGACGGATGTAAATTATTGCGTGAGTTTTATTTTTCTTTCCTTAGCGAGTGTGTAGCTACTTATTAATGCATGAGATAAGGATTTTACACATAAGGCGAATGACTTATTATTCTTGAGTCGGACTTATATTAATTATGAGCGGTTTTTCAAGTAATGGATGAGAGGATTACTTAGGATTAAAACCGTGCTTCCTTATTTTCGGATTTTACATTTCTTATACTTCACGCTTTAAATAATGAAAAATTTGCCCAAAAACAATTTGCTCAAATAATAACCGGTTCCACATTTAATTGTCATGAATAAGTTGATGCACTTTTTACTTGTGAATGCAATGATCCCATTTTTAATCTTGGTATGGGGAAAGTGAAACTTGAGGGTGATGAGTGTTCATGGTACCAAAATCCCTAATCTAACTCATTGATTTCTTTATGAGTTATTTCCATTAAAACCATTTCAAGAAAATCCAAAATATATAAATAAAATTGCTTTCTTTGCATTGTATTGTATAAAATCAAAATCATGTATCATATAGTGTAGAGTAGTGTAAAAACATTCCATATTGGCCAAGGTGGGTTAATTATGAGGAAAATGTAAATTTATGCTTTAAAATATAGCATTACATGAGGTCATGGCAATGTTCAAGTGTAGGGAATTTGATATGAGCAAAATCTCATATCAATTAATCAGCAAATCACCCTAAAACACATAGAAAATACCTAACTTTTGTGCTATAAAGCAGTATTATGTGGTATGTTTTGTGTTTGTGCTTAAATAGGTAACAAGGATACAATTTCAAGAAAACAAGAGGAAATCAAGCTCATTTATGATGAAAAGACAAGAGAAGGATCAAAGATGATAAGCCATTTGAAGATGAAGGACCTATCTTGACAATACTCAAAAGTTGAGAGACTTAAATGTAAAGTTTTGAAAAAGTCAAGATTAAAGTCAAACTTGGTCAAACTTTAAGTCAACCAAGTCAAGGGAGTCAAATAAGCAAGATTCCAAGTCAAAGGACTGAAATTGCCATTAAAATGAAGAAAGGAGCTCAAATTAAGAAGTTGTTAAAGTTCAAGGGCTGAAAGTGTTAATTTTACACAAGCTTTGGCTTTGATCCGTGTCACACTCCTTTCCACCAATCAAAATGCAAGAAACAAAGGGTTCGGATTGCCATGTATGATGCCAACTCACTCACTTCATTTAATAACCAGATCTTCAACAGTGCAACGCACTATCATTTTATCAGCCTATCACAAGCTGATAATATCATTTATCCAAAATGGATAATGATCCGTGTGAGAGGCTATAATCTAATCAGAAAATGCCACCTGTCAACGTTAACCATCAACAATCCCAGAATCGAAGATGAGCTACAAGGCATTTCACAACAAACTTTGTTAGACTTACTTTTTGGTAAGCTGGCGCCTTTCACGTGAGTTGGACTAGATTTATATACTTTGCTATACGCAGGGACTTATTATGTAAAGTATGGATAGTTTAGTCTTGGTAGGTCTATAAATACCCCCCATGACTCTCCATGGGGGTGTGGAAGTTTGTTCATTTTTCCTTTGTTTTCTTTCACTTGAAATAAAACACATAACTTTCCTTTCACCTCTCTCTAACTTTCTCTCACTAGAACAACAATGGCATATATGTTCTTTGATCATCCCCGGCCCCCGATCTTAGGCGCCTTTTTGATGATTGTCAATTGGTATCAGAGCTAACCGGGGGTGTTTTGTATTCGTGTTGTGTTTGTGCTAGTGTCGTGTTTTCAGATTTGTGCGTTATCAGTTTCTTTGATTTGTACTATTCTGATTCATGAATGGTGTTCGTATTTCGTGATGATCTTTATTTTAGTCAGTTTCATGTCTCGAAATACCTATTGTTTGTCCTTATCATCATCACTGTTCCACGTCGTCTTTGTTAATTTAAAATATTTGATCTTGTTTTCATCAATTTTTTTGTCCTTTGTCATTACAGTTTTTTGTCCCTGAAAACTTACCAGATTTGTTTTTTTTGAAAAAGGACAAGATATGGTCCAAGATCCATTTTTTTAGTGTGTTAAAACCCTTTTGTGATGGGCTTATTGCGATGGCGTGTTTGGATCATTGCGATGGGAACTTGATTGTAGTTTTTTATTGCGATGGGGTTTGTGGGAAGCATATTGCGATGCGGTGAGGTCATTGCGATGGGCTTCAAGTTTGCATCATTGCGACAGTAGGTTTGAGACATTGCGATTTCATTCTTGATAATCATTGTGATACAATCTGAATATTCATTGCGATGGTGGGTGTAAGATTGATACTTTGCGATGGTTTCAAAAACATCGCGATGAAAGACACAGAAATAGTTTTTGCTAAGGCATGTTTATTACGATGGGTGATTATTTTTGTGATAAATTCATTGCGATGGAGTGTAACTAATGAGTCATTGCGACAACATGTGTTTTCAAAAAACTGCCGAGACATACCCCATCGATTTTTAACCATCACCAAACAATCCAAACCCATCTCGACTATCCTATCCCATCAACACCTCAACCCATCCACTTTACACCGTGTCAACTCAGTATTTACCGAGTTGACCGGGTTAACTCACTGAGTTCAAGAACTCATAATAAGAAACTGACAGTTTTGAATATTCATCTCAATCTACATCATCATCATTCTCGAAACCATAATAGTTAAACGAGATCTCAGATTTGTTAAAACGTTTTTTCTATCTTTAAAAAGATTTTTTGCGTTTAACATATCATATTCATTGATCTTAACTATGATGGTAATCTACCATCTTTGCTATACGAAGTAAAAGTAAGAACTTTAACAAATCTGTTAAGTTCTTACTTTGTTTCGTTTTTGGAGTATGAAAAATCAAAACAAAATATATCAACTCGACTGCCAGACTTCCATCAAATGAAAAAAAATCTGGTTCGAACCTACCCGAGACCTTGCAAGAGTTCTTGAAGACATGCATGTCGAATCGTCTTGAGGCTTCGTAAATCATAGATTATGTGGTGTTCGTTCAGTTTGTTTAAATGGATTATCGGAATAATTTTTCTCCTTGGTTTGAAGTGATGAGTAAATTATTTTGAGGGATATGGTTTGGCTGGTTTGATATAATCATAGGGTGTTTATGGTCAATCGTTTATGATGATTGTGTTAAGTTTGATTTGAGATTGATTTGTTAGGTGAGATTGGGTTTTGATTCACTTCTAGGTGGCGGTGTACACTAGGTTTAGTAGTGAGTTGGGGGCGGACTCTACAATGTAAGTGTTTTTAGGGTTATGAGCAGATATTTTAGGATTGAAGGACTCTTATAACTGAGATTGGACTGGGTCCTCACATTTGTTTACTTGGACCGGGTATTCTCATCTCATAATTTGTTTGGGCAGCAAATCCCTTGGGCTGAGTACAAGACATAAATCACTTATGGTCTTGTTAAAATGGAGTGATTTTTCGTGTATATTGGCATATGGTGATGGTGGACCGTGTATAACTAAATTCTATGGGCTGCGATTTTTCATTATAATATTGGACTGTTGCGTTTGGTTATTAGATGTAGGGCCAATCACTACATTTACCGAAGGCATTTTTGTGGGCCGATTAATTTTTGTAATCGTATTCGGGATGACCGTCTTTATATCCGAATATTGCAAAATTAATCATGTCGGTTTTGAGTTACGGGGTTATTGGATTGAGTCGGGTATTTCGAAAGAACCAAGTAGTAAAATTGTTGTCGAGTTAAATGCTTATGGGACAGGATTTTATTATTTTGGCAGGCCGTTTAAACTGTGACATTTAAGGCCAGGTATCCGTTTTCGATCATATCACTTCTTCACGAACAAAAAACACAACAAACACAACAAACACGATACATTACACTAAAACGATCCTTATCAAAAATTCACCTAAATTCCTAACGGCTATTACGGTTTATGTGATTACGAAGATGATTCGATGCTACATATTTGAGATTGAAGTGAGATTTTTCAGAGGCGTTCTTATTTTATCTTGAAAGGAGTACTTACGACTTTTTAAGATAACTTGTTCGAGCATATACGGTTATGAATAAGACTTGAAGTATCTAGTTTCCAGTGTCAAGGGGAGGATGGATGACGACATGGATAACTATCATTTTTTGGGAGCTTCGTTGCGGTTCTCAGTGTCACACACACTTGCAGTTGTGGATTTCTTCAAGAGATGTAGTACCTTTTCTTATACCGCCTGTTTTGGTATAGGGTACTTTAGAGAAGTTGTACCTTTTTAATACCGCCTTTTGGTATTGGGTGCGTTTAAGACTTCTATGCATCGCTCTTCATTCTACAATAGTGCAAGCTTAAGTTCAAGTTTGGGGAATTCTACTTCAGTTTCAAGTTTGGATTATCGGGTTATCTTCATCAGTGGTCACTATGAATAGCCAACATAATTGATAAGGGGATTCAGTTCGGGGTGATCTTGAGAGAATTTTGTTTAGAGAGATATTGTTGACATCTTATCACATAGTAATGGTTACTAAGTAAGCGGTTCCAGTTGGCATACCACGTACACACATGAAGGATGATTCCCTTAATAGGTATCATCCTGGAGGGAGAAATGTGTACATGCGGGGTCACTTGACTTTGGTGTTACTGTTTCTACATAAAGGGATAAGTTGACTACATTCAGGACTTAATTGACTTTGATGTGGCAACTTTATATCATCACTGTCCTGTCAGGAGAAATGTACATTTCCGGGACTTAATTGACTCTGGTGCTACAATTTGACTTCATTTTCGGGATAGAGTGCGTACTTCTGGTTATCTATCATAGAATCAAGACTGGGATTGCTTCAAATTGTGAGAAAATGTTGATGACGTTATCACCTACCACATATTTCTTCTGTATAATCTGTTTGGGAGGGAGCAGTCTTTACTGCTTGTTTTATGAAGGGCCTTCTAGTTAGGAGGGAGTAAAACTCGACTAGATTCTACAATGCTAAAGAAATAGAGCTGGAGTATTCAAGAAGATGAAGGTCGCTGATGACTGTCTCAAGGAATGCTGGAATTCAAGCTTATCATTTTCTTTATTTTTGCTTGTAGGAATCATTGTAACCAACTCACGTGAGTCACCATCTTGGAGGGAGATTGTTAGACTTACTTTTTGGTAAGCTGGCGCCTTTCACGTGAGTTGGACTATATTTATATACTTTGCTATACGCAGGGACTTATTATGTAAAGTATGGATAGTTTAGTCTTGGTAGGCCTATAAATACCCCCATGACTCTCCATGGGGGTGTGGAAGTTTGTTCATTTTTCCTTTGTTTTCTTTCACTTGAAATAAAACACACAACTTTCCTTTCACCTCTCTCTAACTTTCTCTTACTAGAACAACAATGGCATATATGTTCTTTGATCATCCCCGACCCCCCGATCTTAGGTGCCTTTTTGATGATTGTCAAACTTTCTACATGAAATTTACTCAAAATGAGAAGACGAATTCAGCTGTGCAACTTAATTAGACTGAAAGAGGAAGAATAAAAAACCCCCTTTATTGTTCTTGATGAAGAATATGCAATCAACTCATCCTTGACACCTGGCACTTCCTCATTGGTTGAGACACGTCATTCTACCCAACATGTCATCATCAAACCTCTATAAATAGTAGTTAGTCCCTTCATTTTTAGTGTGTAGTTAAGTGTGAAAAAACACACTTTAGATTTTCCTCTCAATTATGTTTCTACATTCAGTTAGATAAAAACTCTTAAGTGTTTGACACACACTTAAGAGTTTGTTAGATAGTTAGTTAACTGTTGTAACCTCTTTTCCATCCTAAATCAATAAAAGCACAATAATATTCATTTCCTATTCTCATCTTCAATTACTCTACTCAATCCTTCATTACTGTTGTTATATTGTGATGTCATTGATCATCATTGATCAATGAAGTGTGTTTGAGATGTTTTTGGAAGCTCTCCAGTTTGATTCAGCCTAGCAGTTCATTCTAGTTACCATTGTAGCAGTTTAGTAGCAGTACTTGTTGATTTGGTTCAGAAATAGCTAATGGAGGTGATTTGGTAGTTGATTGTAGCTGAATTGGGTTGTAGGAAGTTGTTTTAGAGAGTACAGCACTCCTCTACTCCATCAATGGAGGCTTCAAGCTAGAAGGTGTTATAAATCTGTTTTTGGTTCCACTCAATTGAATTGCATTCTTAATTCCTAGAGTAAACATTACCTGCTGCTATGATCATGTGAATAGTTTGATGATAGTGTAACCTTGTTGGATTGATAGCATTTGAGTAATCTTGTAGCCTTAATCTCAATTTACTAGATTTCAGCTTCCATTTTCATCAGTCAAAGGTCTTTGAGTTCATTTTGTGAAGTAATCTGTTAACAATCTAAATTTAGTTCAATTACTCTTCATTTCACTCATTGAACTAGTCTTGATAGCAGTCATAGCTTGATTTACTCTTTTACTAAAAATTGCTTTGTAAAAGTTCTTAGCAGTCTTGTTAAATGGTGTTTGGATTTGCCTAGTTTTTGTGATTCAAGTTTGATATAATATGTGATAAGAGTTCATTTACATTTAGCAAACTAGTTTAAACTCATTTTTTTAGTTTTGAAGTCAAAACATCAGTAAAAAAGGCAATTGGTAAGCAAAAGGTTTGGGTCAAGTATCTTCATTAGTTCATTCAGAAAACTTGCTAGATTCAAATCAATACCATGACTTCATTACTTAACCATTTTGATTGAAATCAGTTCTCAGTTGTAGTTTAACATCTAAAGATTAAGCCTGTAAGAGGAAATTCTACAGTTTGCTACTTTGAGTGTCAAATAAGCTTTTTAATAAGCCTAAGACCAAACTCAAGTTTCTGTAATGAGAGCTCCACTGTTTTCTTAGATCTTCATTTCTACTTCATAAATGTGTTTATTTTCTTCCACAAACCTTGTTAGAAACATGTCTCGAGTGATTTTTGAAGTTTTCAGCTTTTTCAAAAAAGTGGTCAACGTTTGGTCAAATAAGCACTTTTGAGCTTAATTTCAAATTCTGGATTATTCAGTGAATCATTTTTAGATTGGAAAGACATTCCATACTCCTTATAAGCTATTTAATAAGATTGAGCATTAAAATCTGATTGTGGAAATCTCATTTTCAAGTTAGCTTATTCTTGGCTTATTGGAATAAGCTATCTTTTGTTCTACAAGCTTTTAAGCTGTTTCTTTGTGCATGTCTAGCTGAAATTGGATTTTAAGACTTTTAAAACAAATTAGAGCTTATTTGGTCCAGTAACGAGCTCAAACGAGCTTATTGAAGTTGTATGCCCGTTTTTGATAAATAGTTCCCATTAATTGCACATTGGTCCTTTTGGTTTGAAATTGTTTGCATTGAGTGTTAAACTTGCAAGTATTTAAGGTTTTCATAAAATCAGTCCCTTAACTTTCAGTTTTTTGTCAAATTCAGTTACTCAATTTGTTAGTTGGTTAAAATTTGTTACAAGTTAGTTAGAATTTACATTTTAGGTCCTTATAGTTTCTAAACTTTACAATTTCACCCTTGTAGTTTCATTTAGCTTATATTTTTAGCACGTTTACTTTTATGCATTTTAATTTTGGACTTTTGTGAATATTAATTGGTATTTGGAAAGTGTTTTACGGATACGTAGGTTTGATATTTTTCAATTTTTACTTGTTGATTGAAATAGACATAGATTTTCCAAATACCCTACCAACCAAGAACAATTAAAGACTTGAGTTTTTAGGACTTTCAATTTGTCAAGAATCGAGAGAAAACGAACTTTAATATACTCAAGATCAACGCCATTATAGTCCACTGATATCATCCAGATCCAACCATATTGGATCTGCTTCATCTGGTTGAATCATCCTTTTGAAGGATGTCCAGATCTTTATTCCATTGACTAAAGTAGGTGCTTCAGCCTCATACTTGGCCTTCATCAAGTTCCAAAGGTCCACCAAGTCTTCAATATCCAGGCTTGCAAATAATGAGATCAAAGAAGTAAAAGTATGTACCTTCTTGCCATATCTGGTGATCATCCAGAACCCACTTGCATCTTCTTCATAGTGAACTATTGGGTTTCTAAAATCTAATGGTAATACCTCTGCAATATGTGAAGCCTCCAATGGTGAAAGCTTAATGCTTTTTCTGATTACTGCTTCACTAGGATTCAATTGATCAAGAGCTGGGAACTCAATAGGAATTCCCTTCTTCACTGGCCTTGGTGCAGTTGAAGCCCTCTGGATCTGCAAATTCTCTTCAATCTTTTATTTCCATTCATCTGAGAGAAGCCTCATAGTATTCTCCTCACAAATTGTTACCCAAATTGGATAAGCACGATGTTCCAATTCTACAAAAGAGAGTCTTCTTAATCTATCATAGGTCCATCCACCTTGATGACACCTAAGCAACATGTAGTACAACTCCCTTTTATCCCTCTTGAGTTCAGAAAGCACCTTGCTAGCCTTGTGCTTCAATATCACTTTACAATCCTCCTAAACTCTCACCAAAATCTCTAAACCCTAAATATGTCCAGTTATAGACATAGCAGAGTTCTCTTCAACCTTGGACTCCCATGCAAAATACATTTCCCTTACTTCTGGCATGTCAAAGTCCACTTTCATTTTCAACTCTCTTAGCCTCTCCTTGGCTAAGTCATCCTCCCTATATTCCAACTTCTCTGGCTCCTCTAATATCATCACACTAGAGTATGGCTCTCATCATCACCACTACCACTACCATCCTGTTCTTGAAGTTGTGCAGCCAAAGCTTGATCAAATTGTACCTGGGCTGCATTCTTTGGCACCTCAACTTCCACTAAAACTGCTTTACCCTTGTACTTTGCTCCAATAGCTGGTAAAGTAGTTGTTGGTACCTGTGTTGTAACCTCCCTAATGATAACTGGTGGTTGGGAGACACCAATCATACCTGTAGGTTTGTCAACACCTTCTTTGCCCTTGTTAGCGCTTAAATTCTGAACGTCAGTGGTTGACTTTGTAACCTGTTCCATCATCTCCACAAATGATAGCTTCTTTGGAGTGATCAATGAGACATCAATAACATGCTTCTCCTTCAAACTAGTTAAAGCTTCAGCAATTTCCACCTGTTTAGAACCAAAAGAACCACCTCTTTCTTTCTGTGAGCCCTTGTTACTCAAATTGAAAGGTTCTGTTGGTGCATCTTCCTCCCCTTTGTAAGAATCCTCCCCTGATGAAAGGACTTTTGCCTGCCTCCTCCTAGCTTGGGCAGTCTCCAAAACAACTAGTCTATCCCACAATTGCTTGAGTTCAAGACCCTGACCTGTGACAACTTGTACAAGGTCTGCATTTTGCTTTTGCAAGCTAATGCAAACCATCGTCAATTCTAAAAGAGTATAAGGTTCCAATCTGCCCTCCTCTAGAATGGGAATTTGACCTCCCAAAGTAGATTCATGGGGCATGGATGGGGTCTTAATGATGTTAGTACTGTCTTGACCTGCATCTAAGCTAGAGCCAATAGTCCCAGCCCCACCCATGTCACCAACCACACTTGTGGTGGTGGTTCTCTCTGCTACATGGCTAGGACCACCATAGGAGAACACTCCAACAGTCCTTTGGCGTTTTTCCAACCTATAGTCTGGTGGTGGAGAAGAGGAAGTGGATTGAGGGTCTGTGTGGGTGTAAGGGGGTATTTGGGTTTGTGGTAAAATGGTGTCAATGTCTGGATTGGTCGTGTCAGCGCCCACATTGTGAGTGTCAGCGCTGGATAGTTGAGGGTCAATATCCATATGTTGAGGTGATGGAGGTTGGTATGGTAAGGGGTCTGGTTGAGGTTGTGGGTGTGGTGGAGGGTTTGCTGCTGCCTCAATGATAACAAGCATGGCTGGGGTGAGTGGTAAGTCTCTGTATGGTTCAGTATTCATATTACCAAAATTTGTTTTCTTTTGAACAGGGATCGTATAAAAATTGTCATGATCCCTATTGCAGTAACCTTGCATGTCAAAAACCATTTGTAAAAACCTAGGGTAAGCAAGAGTCATCTTGTTACCCTTATTGTGACACATGCCATCAAAAATCATTTTTGAAAAATAATAATTTTGCCCAGTTGTAATATACACAATGGCACTCCCAATTGAACGGTTGATTTCATTGTGTGAGGAGCATTTGGGACTCAAACATTAAAGGATTACATGTATAAGGTACTTCCAAGCAGGGGGAAATTGTTGTTTTTTATACTTATTTAAATGGCCCACTAGGGGAAAATTATACCACAAAGCTCGACGTCCTTTCTCTAGCTCTGCAAGGGGAAGGGTGGTTATACCATCAGCATCATTAAGATGCAAAGCTTGGCGAATCAAAGCTTCAGTAACAATCCATGGAACCCCATGGACAGTAGCAGTCAATGTAATCACTCCATTAATTGTTGAGGAACTTATAGTGTTCCAAAACTGTATAATGTGTGTGATAGGGACAAGAGGAGTATGTGAAAGTGCATACCTTAATGGGGATGCATTCAAATACCCAACCATATGAGTATATTAGGGAAACAGAGTATTATCAACTACCAAATAAGCCACCATGTTGTGTTGACTTTTGAACCCCAATTCCAATAAAGTAGGTTTAAACTTTGGTGCCATGAAGATTGATGCAAGAAAATTGTGATATAAAAGTTATGGAGATATGAAGGTTTGAGAGTTTTTAGTTAGACAAGAATAGCAGTTACCCTGTTTGAAAGAAAATGGGCGAATTTATAGGTGAGGTAAAAAGATACTATTGGTTGAAAAATGAGGCAGTTATATTCAAAAAGTAATCATCACAATCTTGAAAAATATATAACTTATCTCTACATTAATTAAAGTTACCCACTCTCTAAAATTACGGCCCATATTTTCGTCAAAAATAACAACTGGGTAGGACCCAATGTTTGTCAACGGTCAAAAATTAAACATCAGCGTCTAACGGCTATATTCTTGTTAGTGTTGAAAATTTGCCATGTCAGCGTTCAAATTGGTCTTATCAGCATTTGGAAAGAAAAGTTATCAGCGTCCAAAAATAAAAAAATTAATTAAAAATAAAAAGGACCTTAACAAAGTGGTTTACCCTAGTGAAGATAACTCTTAGACTGAAAATGACAATAGGGTGGCAAGCACTGTCTAATCATGCACACTTGCTTAAAAAAGATAGACATAATTGTCCTCAAGTGTCCCTTGCTAACCAAAGTTCTTAACAGTGAAGTTACCTCATATAAACCCTTTGTAACTTCCCAGGTAAGCCTAATAAAAACGTTCCCAAGTCTCCCAACCGACCAAATCCAATTCTAGGCCAAAAAGTCTTGGCAACGTGCATAGTATATCAACTTTGCATGCTACAGTGCCTCACGGTTTAGAAAACTAACTCGTACTCACCAGTGGACACAGTCTAGAATTGTGATAAGAGTATTATAAGAATACCCAAAATCCTAAAGGTTTACTAAACCTCCCCTTAACCTATGATATACAAAGTTGCCAAATAAAAAGTATGAAATAAAAAGTTATGTCAAGATAGGAATGGAAACATTCCAACCATCATCCATAAACTTGAACACATTCCTAGAAGCAAAAGATCCATAAGCAACTCTGTATCCATTTGTACAATGCTCATAATGCCTGCATAATTAGATCAAAAACCACAAAACTAACATATTGATGTCAGCGTCCATTTTAACACTTATCAGCGTTAAAATAACCTTTGTCAGCGTTAGAAAAATAAAGTGGAAAACCTAATCTTGTACAAAGACTAAGAACAGTACGCATCCTGTACAAACTATACAATGATTTCAAAAACACATTTAGTTGAGATTGATCATTCCAATACTTGTTACCAAGTATGGGAACTTCCCAACATCAAAAGGTTTAGTTAAAAGACCAGCCACATTTTCTTCTGTGTCAACCCTATCTGGATGTATTAAATCTTTTTCAAAACAATCTCTTATAAAATGATGTCTAATTTCTATGTGTTTTGTATTAGAGTGATGTATAGGATTCTTAATAATGCATAATGTACTGTTATTATCTACAAATATCTTGGTATGCATAAAATTATACCCATAATCCAACAGCTGGTTTTGTATCCATAGAACTTGTCCACAACAAGCAGCTGCAGCAACATATTCTGCTTCAGTTGTAGAGTTGGCCACCACTGTTTGTTTCTTGCATTGCCAAGATATCAATCTGCTCCCAAGAAATTGGCATCCACCAGTTGTGGATTTCTTATCAAACTTGTCATCTCCATAGTCATTGTCTGAATAGCCAATAAGCTCCAATAAAGATTCCTTTGGATGCCATAATCCCAAGGTGGGATAGCACCTAAGGTATCTAAAGATTATTTTGACCATCATAAATATGACACTCTTTGGGAGTCAACTGATGGCGTGCACATGCACACACAGCAAACATGATGTCATGTCTAGAAGCTGTAAGATACATCAATGATCCAATCATCGATCTATAATGCCTGAAATCCACATATTTTCCATCTCCAGTCTTTCCCCAAGGGTGTTCCCTATCCATGGGTATGCTAGCCCGTTTTTCATGTGGAGAAAAACCAAACTTCTTCAAGATTTCTGCTACATATTTATCTTGAGAGATAAATATACCATCTTCTTTCTGTTGGACTTATAAACCTAGAAAGAAGTGAATCTCTCCTATTGCACTCATTTTGAATTTGTCTGTGATAAGCTTGGAAAAGTCTTCACTCATCTTTGGATTTGATAAACCAAAGATAATATCATCTACATAGACCTGAACAAGTAGAAAATCTTTACCAACCTTCTTGGTAAATAAGGTCTGGTCTATGGTGCCCCTCTTAAATCCATTTTCCACCAGATAGGTGGACAATGTACCATACCATGCTCTTGGGGCTTGATGAAGTCCATGCATTGCTTTCTTGACTCTATACACTTTTTCTGGATGCTCTGGATCTTCAAAACCAGGAGGTTGCATGACATAAACCTCCTCTTCAATTATGCCATAAAGAAAAGCACTATTCACATCCATCTGATAAACTATGAAACCCATGCAAGAAGCATAGGCTAGGAAAATCCTTATTACTTCAATCCTTGCAACAGGTGCAAAAAACTCTTCATAGTCTATTCCCTCTTCTTGTGTATAGCCTTGAGCAACTAAACGTGCCTTGTTTCTGGCCATAATTCCTCTTTTATCCTTTTTGTTTCGAAGAACCCAACGTGTCCCAACAGGTCTAACATACCTTGGACAATCCACTAACTCCCAAACATCTTGAATAGAAAACTGGTGAAGCTCATCCTGCATAGCTTCCACCCAACTTGGTTCTTTGAGAGCATCAAAAATCTTCTTGGGTTCCTTTTGTGACAGAAAACAAGCAAACAAACATGCCTGTACAAGAGGGGTATCAACCTTCTTGTGGATATTGGCAATGAAACCTCTTTGAGTCTGATGAGACCTTCTTGTTTGAACAGGAGACGAAACATCACCAATGATTAGGGAAGGAGGATGATTTTTGACAGTAGTTGTAAGGGTTCCTCCCCCAAGTAGTGTGTTGTCTTGTATTTCAGTTTCCATGTTGCCAATATCATCTTCATATCCACTCCTATCCTCACTTGAACGAGTCTCTTGATTAAGTATGGAAGGTTCACCTTGTTCAAAGGTATTGGAAGAGAATAAATGTCCAAACAGGTTGTCAGCGTTTGGGCAATCAACGTCTGAGTTTAACCTGTCAGCGTCTGATTTTCCTTTGTCATCGCTTGAAGATTCATGCATGTTTTCATCAATTGGCCTGTCTTGTGGCCCTACTTCCTCCTTTTCAACAGCAGCAGAAGCTTGTGCAAATTCATCAGTCCATATGGGGATGGTAACATACTCAAGTATGGGGCCTGATTTGATTGCAAGTGATCCTTCTTCCTTGGCAAGCTATTTACCTGCAATTTCAATAATAGGTTCTTCCATGATATTTGAATCCTTTTTCACAATGTCTGGATTAGTAACAGGCATATAATTCAAGGTTCTAGATAAAAGTTCTAAGTCAAAGAACCAGTCTGGTCCACTCTCATGATCACTAGGTTTACTTTCTAAAAACTTAACATGTACCTTTTCAAGAATACATTTTTCTTTCTTATTGTAAACCATATATCTTTTGCTCTGCACAGAATAACTCATAAAGTATCCTTCATCACCTTTTGCACTAAACTTTCCTAAGGTATCACTAGTATCCAATATCACTACATGACATCCAAAAGGTTTAATAAAACCTATGTTGGGTTTCCTATTCCAAAATAGCTCATAAGGTGTGTTATTATGGATTTTGTTGACCAATGCTCTATTCTGAACAT
Organism: Glebionis coronaria; assembly: GCA_025667525.1. Lineage (NCBI taxonomy): Eukaryota > Viridiplantae > Streptophyta > Magnoliopsida > Asterales > Asteraceae > Glebionis > Glebionis coronaria. Next base: position 154,036,745 of record CM046877.1, read on the forward strand.
AGCATTGACAGTCTCAGCCCAAAAAGCAATGGGAAACATAGCATCAGCCAACATTGTCCTAGCTGCTTCTATGAGGGTTCTATTCTTCTTTTCAGCCACACCATTCTGCTGTGGAGTTCTAGCTATGCTAAACTCCCTAGTAATCCCTTTATTAACACAGAAGGCATCTAACAATTTATTTCTAAACTCACCACCATTATCACTTCTAAGTATTTTAACCTCATTCCCTGTCTTCTTTTCAATTTGGGTAATAAAGTTAATTAAAATTGTGGCAGTATAACTTTTTAAGGCCAAAAAGAAAGTCCAAGTAAATGTAGAAAAATCATTAGTTATAACAGAACAATAAGATTTACCATTCAAACTTTCTATATTAGTTGGGCCAAATAAGTCCATATGTAGCAAGTGAAGTGGTTTAGAACTAGAATGCACAAGTTTAGACTTAAATGAGACTTTGTGCTGTTTGCCTTTAAGACATGCAATACAAGAATGATCAGTGTGGAAAGCTTTTGAGGGCAAACCATCAACTAAATCATGTCTCACAAGTCTATTGATATTCTTAAAGTTTATGTGCCCTAACCTTCTGTGCCATAGATTACTTTCATCTACTGAAGCTTTAGCATACAGACATGACAAATTGTTGTTCATCCTAATTCCATTAAGACTAACATTATAAATGTCCTTATGCCTAGGTGTTCTATAGTCAATAAACTTCTCATCAGGCATCTTCAAATCTTTACTCAACACCAAGCATTCAGTATCAGTAAAAAGAACCTCATTCTTGTTATCACACACTTGTGATACACTAAACAAATTATAGTGAAGTTCTTTTACCAGAAATACGTTTTCAAAACATAAATTATTGGTGATAAGAGTGCCTTTGCCTGAAATAGTACCATATCCTCCTCCAAAGTACACTTTGTCACCATCTTTAATGGGGGTAAAGTTATTCAAATAATCTTCCTTCCCCGTCATCTACCTAGAGCATCCACTATCCCAATATCCATGATCATTGACCTGCTTTTGAATGCCCGGGACATAAAGAAAACAAATTAGTTTTCTTTGGGAACCCAAGCCTGAGCAGACTTGGATCCATGTGGTTGTTCAACAAGAACAAATTTAGTCCTTATAACAACCCCTTGTTCATCCCTTTGTGGCCTGAACACCCAGTTTACCCCAATTGGTTTAGTCATGACCTTTAAAATATAATGAAATTTGTTACAGGTCATAGAAATCCCATCAGAATTTGGGTTTTGGTCTTGTTTAGGTCTCTAAGTCAAACTAGATGAAGCTTTAGACCCCTTTCCCTTAGGCTGTAAGTACCTATTATTACTTAGTCTAATACAAGAACCAACACCAGCTTGATGTGGCATTTGCACACCATACCTAGAGATGTCAGCGTTGGAATTGTTTCTGTCAGCGCTGAATTTGTTCCTGTCAGCGCTGAATTTGTTCCTGTCAGCACCGAAATTAGGGTTTGCTACAGGAACCCATTGTCTGTTAGACCATGTGTTGGTCTTTTGAAAGGGTTTTTGTCCATGAGTATTTGTCCCTTTAGTAAACAAGGGAGCTGGTCTAGTAACTTGTGGATTTGGTTGGACATGAGGTCTGGGTTTGACCATGGTAGACCTATTATTAACGTTGACTTTTGAGGCACTGACATATTTATAGGCCAAGTGAGAAAAACTCCCACATGTATAACAAGCTTTTCTAGACATAACCTTAGGGCTAGATTGAAAGAACCCTGTCCCATTAACACTAGCTTAGCTTTCTGGTGACCTAGGTTTTCTATACATTCTAGCATATTTAACACTACGTTTTCTCTTAACAGATGAGCCAAAGTCAACATGTTTTCCAGTGGTAGGGTTGGTCACAGTTATGGGTGTAGGCTTAAATGGACTCTTACTAAGCATTCCACCCTTAACAAAGACAAAAGGGCTGTCTGCTTTCCTTTTTCAAGGTCAGTAACCTTTTGTTGATATTCCTCAACTGGGGTGAGCACTCTAGGTGGAGGAATAAATTCCTCTTCTTGGAGTTCTGGAATACTAGTCCAAGAGAGATCCTTTCTCTGAACACCATAAAAGTTCCCAGCAGGTGGAGGAACAACAACATAATCATTCATCCCAATCCCAGACATATCCCTAGGATTTCTTTGCTCACTAACACATTTTTCTAGGATTTAGCTGGCTTTATCAAAAAATTTAATTTTAAGCCATACATTTTCTCTATCCTTAATGGCCTCATCTAACTTAAGTTGCACTTCTTCTCTGGATCTCATCAGAGTGTCCCTAAGTTCAATACTAACTTTAAGATCATAAGACAAAACATTAATTTGATCTTTTAGGTCAAATTCCATTTTCTTATATTCCTCTATAGTGTTTTTAGTTTGAACAAGTGCCATTTGATAATTTGATAGCCTGCATTTTTCATCACAAACATCTGATTTTAACTTTAAAATTTCTTTGTTAAGCTTTTCAGTGTCTAAACTACAACCTTTACTACAGTAAGCATCATCATATACCTCATTATTTGATGAAGACGAGGAATTGGCCATAAGAGCAAAGTGAACATGCTCTTCTTCTTTCTTCTCAGCAACCAAAGCTTTATTTTCTTCCACATCCTTTGCCAAAAAGCTCCAGTCCCATCCAACACCATCAATGTCTTGCATGACAACCATAGCCTTTGTCTCTTCAACCTTGATGACTTGGCTTGAAGCCTTTCCAGCATCAGATCTTCTTGGAGATCTACATTCCCTCATAAAGTGACCCATCCTATGGCGGTTGTAACACTCAACCTTGGATTTATCAAATCCAGCATTGAAGGTCATCTTCTTTCTAAATCTCTTATTCCATCTGTTGGACCTTATGCTTGCAAGTTCCATATTCCATTTAATATCCATCTCTTCCATATTCTCATCACTGATTTGCTCAAGATCCTCATAGGTAATCAAGGAACCATTGGGCAATGCAACAATGTATGCACATACTGTATCCCAATCAATACCATCAGGTTTAAGCCTTGGTGAGTCAACATTATATGTGTCAGCGTCTGAATGTGAGGCACTGACAAAGGTTGATCCACCACTGACATAAGGTGATCCAGTGACAGGATGTACATATGACTCTTTCTCATTGACTTGAGCTTCACTATATGAGATGAAAGCCATGTTTCCAGATGTCGACTTGCTTCCATGATCCAGTAAGATTTCATTCTCTACAATCTTTAACTTATTGTAGACGCCATCACAAGTAGAACTCTTATGGGCATTGGTAGTAATTATACCTAGCTTCAATTTTCCATGCCTCACTAAGACTCTTTAGGAAAGTAGTAATGATGTCTTCATCATCATATTCTGTTCCCATAAAGGTCAACTTGCTAGTGATATCTAGAAGCCTGCTTCTTACCTCACTTATCTTTTCATTGGGAAGAGCTTTAAATATAGCATATTCATGCAATAGTTGCTTCTTCTCTTTGGTAGTATCATCATTACCATCATAGTTGATTTAGAGAGCTGCCGAAATTTCTTTGGCAGACTCAAAGCTTCTATACTTGTGCTGATTGTTTGGACCCAAGGAGAGTTTGAGAATGCTTAAGGTCTTCATATCATTCCTTCTTTTGGCTATATCAGCAGTTGATACAACTCTTCCATCTTCTGGTCTTTCTCTACGTTCTTCAGTAGTAGAACCATTGTTAGTCCTTGCTGTAATAGCAGTAGTAATCCTAGCAGCTTTATCGAATTGGTTTCCATATTCAATAATTTCCCAGAGAGTATGATCATGAATTTGAAGGTATTGTTCAAAATTGAACTTCCATTGTTCAAAGTTGTCAGGGTCGAGCATGGGGATTTTTAGGTTGTGGTTTGATGAGGAAGAAGATTCTGTAGCAGACATCTTTTCTAGTTTTAGGGTTTTTGTGTTTTTAGGGTTTACTTTTCTTCTAGATCAAAGTTCCTCAACAAGATCTGATACCACTTGTTGATCCTAAACTTAGATCGATTAGCTTTGTGTTAACAAGATTAAATCAAGTGTAACACTTAGAGAAACTTTGTTGTTATATGAACAATCCAAGTGTTATGCGGAATTAACACTTAAATTAAAGAACAAGTAAAAAAAATAAACCAAACTTTCACTTTTGATTGATAATCAAACTTGGGTACAATGAAAGTTGAATAATGAAATAATATATATAAACTATAAACCCTACGACCTCCTTTTATAACATAAGGAGTCGTGTACAATGGATAACCTATCAACTATTCTAGGTAAAGATAAATATAGAAAATACAATATTGAGTATATCTTTACTTCAAATAATAAACCTGTTGACTAAGTTTTCCTATCAGTGCTTGGACTTCTTCTTGTCAGCGCTTGGATATCTCTTGTCAATGCTTGATCTGTCAGCGCTTGATTTATTCTTGTCAGTGCCCAATTTTTATCTTGTCAGCGTCTGAGTGACTTGGCTCATTTTATTCCCAACACAAACCGCGGTCTCGAGGATTGTGGTTGCTCGGATCTAAATGCAGTTGGTTGTCTAACGGGCTGATTTGTAGGCGGTTTCCCCAAGATTGATGGTTTTTCAAGCTTAGTGTCCACACTAGTTCCTTTAGTTTTCCTCAATTCATTTCTCAAAGCAGCTATAACAAAAACCTTTTCTTGAACCTGAGCTTTTAAAGTCTAAGCAATTTGTCTTGGGATGCCAATTTAGATTCTAACAACTTAATTTGTTTCAAAAGATTATCCTTTTCAGCTTTAGAATCTAGAACTTTTGATCCAATTTTCGTTCTAGAACAACGTTTGACTTTTCAAGTTTTTTAAAATATGTTTCAAATTTGTTCGTTTTCTTGGAAAATTCTAGTTTGGCATCCTCAAGATCTTTTGATTGCTGAGCTACGATCGTGTCGAGCTCTTTAATCTTGGAATCAGAAGTAGTTAATGAAACAGTCATAAGGCAATTATCATGATTGTTAGCATTTTGAACACTTTCTCCCCCATTATGACGCACATCGAATGAATTAGAAATGGTATTGCTATCACTCTTTTCCATCCCATGTTTGTCATAATTAGGTTCGAAATGCTCAATATGCGGCATTTCATCAACATAAATATCATATACCACATTACATTGTATCATGTTTGTAGGTTCTTCGTCATAAACGGGTAAGGTGTCATCAATAGATATGTCTGTAACATTCCCTGACGTGCTTCTGATATCATGTTTTGCTGTTGATTCCATGCCCTTGCTGTCGATAAAGATAAGGATTGATGATCGATCGAGTTATGAAATGAAGTAATTTTGTTGTTGTCGAATCAATCCCTTGATTAGTGTACTCGAGAAACCAAAAAAAAAACTCAAAAATCTTGTTTGGTGATGTTGATAAAACCGGTACTTGAAATCCGGTAAGTTTGACTGAAGTTAAACTCTTTGTAGAACCGAGGAATTTCTTTGACGTTTAAGCACTTTCGTTCGACAAATAATAAATACCCGACTCAATCCAATAATAATACCCGTAAATTAATTCGGCCCCACAATTCAAATCTATATTCTCGGCCCAACTAGGGATATAGCAAACCATTTTTGAAATAAAACCCAATATCAATGAACGTATCTAACACGTGAATACCGACGTTTAAAAGTCAACAAATGGTATACCCATATCACATGCCCTTCTTTAATGTCCAAAAATAGTGCTTTATATTGATACACACGTGTCCATACATACCCTCAAATAGCGATATTTCTATTGGACTTCAACATCTGGCACACCAACTCACGAATCATATCCCATCTCAAAAAAGAAACGTAAGTATTCACGGCTTCAAGATCAGAAATGGTCTCGGGTAGGTTTTTACTTTTTGTTATATTTTTGGTTTTGGATCGATTATTGTTGTGAGATCTTGAGTGTTGTGTCTTGTTTGTGTGTGGGTGTGTTTGTGTTTGAAACAAGGTTGGTTGTGAGTCGAGAGTTTTGATTAAGTTTGTAACTGTTTGTATTTGGGTGAGTTTGGAAAATGGGTGAGTTTGTTTTGAAATGACAGATTTGTTGAACTGAGGCTGGTGGTTGATTGTTTTTCGAGTCAGTGTTGAAACTTTGAGTCTTTTTGAAAGTCAGTTTTAGATGTGTTTGAGTCTTGGTTTAGTTGTTCGAGTCTATGAGTCTTGGTATAGTTGGTTTGGTTTAGTTGTTCGAGTCTATGAGTCTATGAGTCTTGGTATAGTTGGTTTGGTTTAGTTGTTCAGTTTTAGTTGTGTCAAAAGTCAGGTTGTCTATGAGTCTGTCGGTGTGGGAGTTTAGACTGGCGTTGGGATTTTTTAGTATGTTGATGTTTGAATCTGTGTTCTAGTTGAGTCACGTTTGATTGTTGTTCGAGTCGAGTCTGAGTGTTGTTCGTGTCGTGACAGGTCTGGTGGTCGAGTCTAGGTTGTTCTAGGTTGTTTGAGTTTGGTTTTCGGATAAATAAAGCTGAAAGAATGATGTAACCGTCTTCGGATAAATAATATGGCTTTCGGATAAACTGTTGTATTTTGATAATTTATATTCGGATAAACTGTTTTATTCGAATAAATTGAACCAAGATAAATTGTATTTGGATAAACTGTTGTATTCGGAAACTAAACAAGTTTGATTTTCGGATAATTACACTTCTTCGGATAAATGGCACGACTTCGAATATAATACACTAATATGAATTGACTTTCGGATAACTGAAATTGGGACTTTCGGATAAATGATAGTGAATGACTTTGACTTTCGGATAATATAAAGCTGGCCACTTTCGCAATAAAAATGAGATGAAAAGTAATCACAGTCACTTTCGGATATATACGAACTTCGAGTTTCGGATAAAATGAAATGAATGACTTTCGGATAAATTGCAAATTTGAGTTTCGGATAATTTCTATAAACCCTGATCCGAAAGTTTGACTTTCGGAATATTCAAAGTTGATCTGCTTTAATATTCGATCCAAACCCACTGTTAATCGAAAAATACCCCGAAAATCACGCAAATAATCAAAAAATTTGTGATTTTGACCAAATCAATTAACCCAAATCACTACCACATCTATGTAGTCGATTTGTCTACAAATTTAAACAACAAAAACGCAAAAAAATTCAAGATTTGAGCTTGATTATATCAAAACCCACCAAAATCAATCAAAACAAACACAAGAACAAACCAGTCATACCATGGCTCTTGATACCAATTGTCATTCTATGTTTTCTTAGGATTGTTAATGTGTTATAATTTTATAGAGTGCGAGGGAGATGAAGAACTAGAGAGAGAAAGTTAGAGAGATAAAGAAGAGAATGAGAGAAAGAAAGATTAGATTTGTAAAATGGGAACCAACAACCCCTCCTAACATACTAGGAGGGGTATATATAGCCCACCCTACATGTGGGCTTTATGGGTTATACTATTACATATTAGATCATGAGCCCATACTACGTATATATCGTTGAAGTGACCGATCCTTCCTAAATACGTAAAAACGTATTTCCAACAGGTTAGTATCCTATATCAATGTAAACATATATCTATTATTTATGCATTATAGATATTGCGTGTTTGTGCGAAGACTTTGGATTGCTTTGCCTAAGGTGAGCGTTACTAAGCCCCTTTTACTCTTTAATGTTTTGGGATAGAAATGATACTTTTATGTTTTATAAAATGCCGTTATTTTGTTTTATAAATGATATGAACATATGTGTTAATGCAACCTATCCCTAAAAACATTATTTGTAATAACTAATCTTTCTTAGTTTTGATCACGACAAAGTGTAAAAATATTTATCGTCAAAGCTAACCGTAAGAAGAATTATACAACAAACACTATCATCAAGGTAATAATCATTTAAGTCTTACACAAACATATCTTATACATGTTTAGTGATCATAGAAAGTGATTAACCTCAAAACTCAGATTTATACAAATGTGACAATATATTATAATAAACTTTATTTTTAAGAAACTTTTTATTAAAATAGAAAACGAAAATTTGAATTTGGCATATTTCAAATGGCATAAGAATATACCATTGAGATATAAACTTCACCAGATAGGATTTCCCCACTAAGCCGCGACTCAATATAGGTGCCTGTAACTCAAATCAATTTTGAGCCGCCAACCCATTTAATGATTTGCGCCCAGAGAGCCGTTATACTTTGTCCCCTATAAATAGTGGATCATATTTTCATTTTCAAGGGAACCTTTTTGGACAATTTTATGCTTTTTATCTTCTTTCTATATTTCCAATCATTAGTAAATGATCACTTAATTTGTTAAGTATGTTTACTTATGATTATCCTCTTGATCCCCTTCTTTACTTGTCTAAAGAGAAGATCACTCACACATTTGTGATGTGATAAAAGATGAAGTTTTGATGAAGATCACCCTTTCTTAGATCTAGTCATGTTCATTATTTTGTTTATTTGAGTCTTCTGTAGATCAAAAGTATTTGTGTATACTTAGATTAGTCTTGTGTAAATCTAATGTATATGTGTATACTTGGATTAGTCTTGTGTAGATCCAAATTATATGTGTATACTTGGATGTGTCTTGTGTTGTAATGAGTCTTGTGTGTTAGTTCTCACTAAACTATAAAGTGATGTGATTGTGTGTATTTGTCTTGTGAGTTCTCACTTAACTTAAAAGTGAAGAGTTGTGAAGATTGGTTTCAGCTTTGGATTAGGACTCAACATCTAGCCTTGTGTCGGAAAAGAAGATGGGCGACGAAGATTGGTTCTAGCTTTGGATTAAAACTCGACATCTAGCCTTGTGTCCGAAAATGTGAAGTAGGCGACGTATGTAAATTGGTCCTAGCTAAGATTAGGTCTCGACATTTAGCTGAGTTTTAGAAACATTGTAAGCGATGTTGTAAGGTTTTCTTGGCCAAGTAGGGAGCTTGTGGATATAGTGGAAATCTAGAGTAAGGTGTACTCGAGGAGTGAAGTATGAACGAAGAGAGAGCTTCATTGTCGAACCACTATAAATCTTGGTGCCTGCCTTATATTGCTTCCTACCTTATTTTTTACTTATTCATATTTACATTCATGCATTGCATTTCCATAATCACTAGATATAGCAAATGGTTTGGAAAAATTGACTTAACAACTATGAAACTAGTTTTCAAGTAAAAGGTAATTTTAGGACCAACCTATTTTTTAATTAGGACCTTAATCATAGAAACTGTTCAACCTCCCCTTCTAGTTTCTACAATTGCTTTCAGAGCAATGGTCACACAAGATCTTTGAAATATATTGTGCTTTAAAGCTTGGATAGATCTATTGTCTCTACTAATTAGAAGGGTTGGTTGCTCAAAAGTTTCCTTGTGGTCAAAACTATTTTTTCTCTAAAAATAGATCTTAAAATTATTGTTATATCAACTTATCTTGATTATGATCTTGTTAATAGCTTTTATGCATTTTAGATTTGCTCTTAAAATGTATCTACTAGTTTGAATCTTTCTTTATGTAGGTACTCATGAAGGCTAATCATTAATTTGGTTGTGGATTGAGTTACTTACACTTGTTGAAGACTCTATCCTTTTAATCTCCAACATCTTGGGATGATGATATCAAGATTGGTGGATGTGATACTAGTCCTTGAAGACTTAGTATGCAATTTGGCTAAGCTTGGGTGTTGCATTAGTCCATGGAAGACTTGGGATGCAAATTGCGCCTAAGGTACGTTTTCGTCCTTCCACATGCCCTTTAAATTCTTTTGATCATTACTTAACTATGTGATTTCTCTTGGCATCCTTGCCTTGATATTTATTTATGGTATGTGATTCTATTCTTTTACCCTCTCAAACCTTCATCGTCTTGGAAACTTGACTCACATAAGAGTTGTAGAGTGAGTTAGTAGTAGCTTAAATTATCAAGCATGATTTATATGGTTTGCAACTTAATACAATTATTATGCCCTATATCATGTGTCATATGTTTAATTAAGCTCATTCTTAAGTTGATTAATGAATCCTTTGAGATACCAAACTACATCATATGTTGTAGTTAGGATACTACACATTTGGAATTGAAATATTTCAAGAATATTGTCATTGTAACCCTTAACAATAATATTTGCCTGATCACGTGGGAGAGAAAGTGAATCGTTGTCCCTAATAATATGATGATAGATTAAAGAAATGAGATGGAAAAGATATGAATTTTAGAGAGAGAAAGTAGTGAGAGAAAGTAAAGAGAAGGAGATGATTAACTTGTGAAATTAGATTAAGAAAATGAGAACTTCCACCCTCCTAACATGCTAGGAGGGTGCTTATATAGTCCACCCACATGCGGGCTCTCTAATGGACTATATTGTTTTGGGCCAGGCTTGAATAAATGCTTAGTACCTTGAAAGAGGCCTTTTAAGCTAACCATCAAGACCGTAATATCACGACTATTTTAACTAACTATTACAATGTCCTAATAAATATTACAATATAAACTTATGACCGAACATTCTTGTTTGGCTCAATATTTTGAGGCTAACAATCTCCCCCAATGTGAGGTCATTCCTCTTCGATATTTGGAGTCCAATGGAGATTTATGAATTTAGTCATAAATGAGTCTTGAACGTGTAATAGTAGTGTTGTTCCTTCATGCTGTGATCTTTGAGCCTTTGTCGTTGTCTTTCGACTTTGTCTTTTATCTTGAGATCTTCAAATTATCCTTGACTTGTCTTTGCCATCTTGTGATCTTGTGTCTTTATCCACATGCTCATACTTCGCACCATCTTGAAAGTTTGCTAACAATCTCCTTTGAATAGAGGTCATTCCTCTACATTAATTGTTAAGGAAGATTCTGATCGTCAGAGTTGCGAAAGTCTTTAGTTTTCTTGATTGTTGAATGTCTTTGGGCATGAGTATGTGGTTTTGAATCTCTAACTTTGTTGAGTACACCGTAACGTCACCTTCTTGAGACAAAACATAGACACGGACTGAATGGCTTTGACATTCGTCCTAAATCGGTAGCGTTTTACCTCCGGTCGGTGAAGACCGTTACACGATATTAAATATAGTACCTGTGGTTAGGTAGATTCAATTAAGAATCTCCTTGACAGGGTTTCGCGGCTGTACTAGCCGTTCTCTTTATTCGACCGTCTCACACCAAGACTGCGAACATAAAGAGTGAATCAATTGGATAAATATCCGCTTGATTAAAGTCGTCAATTCAAATTCCTGGAACAAGTTTGATTCATTAAGAATCTTACCATTGTTGCTTTCCAATTGACACAAGTTTGATTCATAAGAATCTCGCAAATTACCTACCGTATCGCTGTTTGATGTTGACGCTAGAAGGATTTCCATTCATCAATGTGAATATTAATAAATATCACTCTGAATGTTCTGGCAAGACCATAAAGATATTGCATAGAAACCTGAAACGAGTTTGTATCGATTAAGAAACAAATCATTGTTGCTTTTCACTTTTACATGTGTTTAATTCATAAAGAATCTTACACATGACCTACCGCAGTGCTGTTTGATGTTAACACTGGAAGAATTTCCACTCATCATTGTGAATACTAAGTAGTATCACTCTGAGTGTTCTAGCAATATCGCAAGGATATAGCGTATGACTCTCTTGATCGTCATCCGTGTGTCCTAACGAGATTTGATTGATCTCTTGGCTCTAGACTCGATTTGTGCACTTTTTGTGATCGGAGGCTGGAGCAGATGCCACCTATTCAATATCAACTATCTCGGAGTGAGAAAGTCAATAGAATTTTTAATGCAATAATGCCTAAAAACATTACTTGCATTTTCCGGTCTCGCTTAGTTTTGATTACGACAATATGTAAAAACAAGCATTTACGAAACAAGGCGAAAAACGAATTCTTGAGTTCAAGTATTTTTCATTTTACCCATTTTCACTTAAGGTATGAATAAACAAGTACTAACCTTAATCAAGTGATCAAGTGATTTATTCTTTTCTTAAAACTCACTTTTATTAAGTGTGACAAGTTTTTTTTATTAAACTTTCTTTTTTAAGAAAATGTTTTATTAAATTAAATATTTGAAAATTTGAAAATGGCATATTCTTTTTTGATTTGGAATATTCTATCAGGATATTTTCTAATCAGATAAGACATCCACTACTAAAGGACAAAAAGGGAGAGCAGTCTACTCTGGCGGTTCCCTAGTGCCTATGCGGTTCCTTATCGATAAAGAACCGCCGGCTGAGATAGGAACCGCGGGCAGATATAGCCGTTGGCCCTTTGTTCTATAAATAGTGGACCATTCTCAGATTTTCTCTTCACCTCTTTTTCACATATATTTCTAGATTGAAACATACTTCTTAAATCACTCAAATCCTTGATCATTTGATTGATTACTACTTATTTAGAAGTGAATCTATCCCATCCATCCCTTCCTCTCAAAGTGCAAAGAGAAGAACACTATCCTTGTGAAGTGTTGAGTCCACCACCAAAGATCCTTTGAAGATCAAATCTTATACATTTGTTGTTGTGTCCTAGTTGTGAAGATCCAAGTAGTTGTGTCTATTTGGAAGTTGTGTATGTACTAAGTATAGTTGTGTAGATTGGTCCTAGCTACGATTAGGGCTCGACTTTTAGCTTAGAGTCGGAAATTGGTTAAGCAACGTGTACGGTTTTCTCCACCATAAGGAGCTTGTTGTGTAGTGAACTCTCGAGTAAGGAATACTCGAGGAGTGGAGTAGGAACGAGGAGTGAGCTTCGTTGCTGAACCACTATAAATTCTTGGTGTTTGGTTTGATCTTTCTTTACCCTTAACTCTTTACATTCTTTATTCTTTGTGCATATACATTAGTTAGTATTAGTTTAGTTACACTATCATTGTTCATATTGTGCATAAGAAGATTTCACATATTTCCTCAAGCCTAAGTTTTTGAAAAAGGATTTTTTGAAAACCATCTTTTAACAAGTAAATATAAGAAACTATTCAACACCCCCCCCCTTCTAGTTTCTACAATTGGTATCAGAGCGAGGTTGCTCAAGAATTTTTAAAGTATATTGTATTTTAAAACTTGAATCGATCTATGGATTCCAACAAGTACCTAGAAGGGCAAATCTATGCAAAGACCACCACTTTTTGAAACCGATAGTTTTATTTATTGGAAAAATAGATTTGAGACTTATGTGAAATCAAAAGATTTAGATCTTTGGCATGTTATTACCAATGGTGATTATTTACCTTATCAATTTAATCAAGTTTCTAAAACAAAAGAATTGGTCACTTTTGACAAAGCTAATGACGATACTAAAAAGAAACTTTCGAAAAATAATGAGGCTAAAATGGTGATTTATAATGCTTTACCTAAGAAAGAGTATGAAAGGATTTTTATGTGTGAAACCGCTAAAGATATTTGGAACACTCTTTTAGTAACCCACCAAGATAATAGCCAAGTCAAAGAAAGCAAAATCGATCTTCTTGTCCAACAATATGAACAATTTGTCATCTTAGAAGATGAAACTATTAATAGTGCTTTTGCTAGATTTAACACTATTATTACTAGTCTAAAAGCACTTGATGAAGGTTTTTCTAGAAAGAACAATGTTAGGAAGTTTCAAAGGGCCTTACATCCGAAGTGGAGAGCAAAAGTCACGGCGATTGAAGAATCGAAAGATCTCTTAACTTTATCACTCGATGAACTTATAGGCAACTTAAAGGTTCATCAGATGATAATTTTGAAGGACTCGGAATTGGTAAAAACCAAGAGTGAAAGGAAGTCTCTTGCACTCAAAGCCAAGAAGGCACAAAGCGATCATGATAGTTCCTCGGATAACGATGACGAGGAGTATGCATTGGCGGTGAGAGATTTCAAGAAGTTCTTCAAAAGACGAGGTCAACACGTGAGGCAACCCAACAATGACAAGAAACCATTCTCAAAGAATCGGTTTGCCAAGAACGAAAAAGGTGATAGGAATTGCTTTAGATGTGGTGATCCAAATCATTTCATTAGTGATTGTCCAAAGCCTTCACGCGATAAGAATCACACGGCGTTCGTTAGTGGTTCTTGGAGCGATAGTGGTGAAGATGTTAATGACAACCCCAAAGAGGATAAATGTCTTATGGCTCATACTTCTAAGAGGTACATTCCGAAACCGAATATTATAGCAATGATAGCTCCACCTTAGATTATATTGAATTAGAAGGCCAATATGATAATTTATACAAACTTAGCCTTAAAGTCATAGAAAAGAACAAAACCTTAAAATCAACCAAAACTAAGCTTAAAAATGAGATCAATGAACTTAGGGAGAAATTAGCCAAGCTTGAGAAAAATAAAGAAGTTGATTTAGGTTCCTTAAGTTGTGAGAAACTTAGATTAGAGAATGAAGATCTCAAGAGCACCTCCATTAAATTGGAAAAGTTCATGAAAGGTACTAGTGCTCTTGATGATATGTTAAACAAACAAATTCATTCAAAGGAAAGACTTGGTGTAGGTTTTAACTCAAATGAAGCATCAACTAGTGAACCTAAAAAAGTCAGATTTTCAGAAATATCGTCTGCTGTACGCGGTCCCAGATTGTATGGGGCAGTTCCTTATCACTATGGAACCGCCGCCCTAGATAAGGAACCGCGGCCAGAAAGAGGTTTTGCTAAAAATCCTGAACTTTCTTAAAAGTCAAATTTAGGTGAACAACCAAATCATCTTATTGTTAACAAGGTTAAATAACCCATACATGACGACAATGTCGTTGATAAGTTCTATAAGCCCTTGAGTAAACCTCTAATGGGAAATAGAAGTTTATCAAGACCATCCACTACTCCACCAAGAGTACGGAATGAGTCTAGGCCTTGAAGTAGAATGACAACACCTAGAAGAGATAGTCAAAACAATTCACCACCTAGAAGTAAAACTCCAACACCTAGAAGGAATGAACACAACTCTAAACCAAGATCAAATACACCTAGGAGAAATAATGAACAACAAAATGTTTATATTAATTATTATCCTCCTCCATTTTATTCCCCATAGGGAACCCCTCCTCCATTCATGCATCCTAACCAAATGCAAGGGATGTTTGGAACTAACAATTTTAGACCCATGAGATGTTGGGGACCAAATGTTTGATCTTGTGTGTTGTTACCTAGATATGCTTGGGAATTGATTTGGAACCCAACGAGTGGATTAAGGATAGTGGTTGTTCTAAACACATGACGGGTAATCGAAGTTTGTTCTCGCACTACAAAGCATATGACGGAGGTAACGTCACATTCGCTAGTAGTCTACGTGGTAATATCATTGGCAAAGGTACAGTTTCTCTTGACTCCATGACCATTGAAAATGTTGAGCACGTAGATAATTTAGGGTTTAACCTTTTAAGTATAGGTCAAATTTGTGACAATAAGTGCAAGGTCATCTTTTCGGAACATGACAGTGAAATCGTAAAAGATGGAAAGGTCGTTGGAAAAGGTGTTAGAAAGCATGGTCTTTATGTCATGAAGGTCAATAAGAAGTCAAAAGGCAACATATGTCTTGTGACTATAGATGATAGTTCTACTCTTTGGCATAGGAGATTAGGTCACGCTAATATGCGTCTAATTCAATCTTTAGTCTCTAAGGAGTTGGTAAGAAACCTCCCCAAGATGAAGTTTGATAGTCATTTTTTGTGATGCTTGCATTATTGGAAAGCAAGTTCACTCAAGTCACAAAGCCAAGAATTTGGTTTCAACCTCTCGGTGCTTAGAGCTCCTACATATGGATCTCTTTGTACCTTTTGCCATACGGAGTTATGGAGGTAACCTTTATACCCTAGTTATAGTTGACGACTATTCTAGATTCACTTGGACTAGATTTTTGGCATCTAAGAATGTAGCTTTCGATCATTTCGAAATCTTTAGTCGAAGAATTCAAAATCAACTAGGATGTCCAATTGTCTCTATTAGGACGGATCATGGTAGGGAATTTGATAATGAAGTGCAATTTGGTGCCTTTTGTGAAGCTCATGGTATTACCCATAACTTCTCGGCTCCTCGCACTCCACAATCAAATGGGGTAGTTGAAAGGAAGAATAGGACAATCCAAGAGATGAGTAGGACGATGTTAAACGAGCAATCTTTGCCTCAAAAGTTTTGGTGCAATGTCATGGACACATCGACTTATATTCTCAACCGAATTCTTATTCGACCTTTCCTAGGAAAGACCCCCTATGAGATTCTTAAAGGTAAGAAACCCTCATTGGAATACTTTAGGGTGTCTGGAAGCAAGTGCTTTATCCTCAACACCAAAGACTACCTTACCAAGTTCGACCCAAAGTCTTACGACAATATCTTTTTAGGTTATTCCCAAACTAGCAAAGCCTACATAGTCCTCAATAGAACCTCGGGCGTAATTGAAGAATCACTTAACGTGAATTTTGATGAAACCCCTCCTTTACCCAAGACACCACCATTGGTTGATGATGACTTGGACGAAGTAGAAGTAGTTAAAGCCAAAGAGGTTAGAAAAATAGGAGTTGAAGACCTTAGTGTTGAAAAGGAAGTAAACATTAAGGAGTCTAAGGATCATACTCTTAATAATATCATTTGTGACTTAAATCAAAGGACCCTAAGATCTCAAGTCCAAAACCAAAGCAACTTCTTTTGTTTCGTCTCCTTGATTGAACCAAAGAATGTTAAAGAAGCTTTGACGGGTGAGAGTTGGGTCATTGCGATGCAAGAAGAATTTAATCAATTCGTTGCTAATGATGTTTGGGAACTTGTTCCTCCACCTAGAAGTTCTACCATTATAGGAACCAAATGGGTCTATAGGAATAAGTTAGATGAGAATGGTGTTGTGTCTCGTAACAAGGCTAGACTTGTAGCTCAAGACTATAATCAACAAGAAGGGATTGATTATGACGAGACATATGCACCGGTAGCAAGATTAGAATCCATTAGAATCCTTTTAGCCTACGCTTGTGCCTTAGACTTTAAGCTTCAACAAATGGATGTAAAGAGTGCGTTTCTTAATGGTTTGATCAATGAGGAGGTATATGTGGCTCAACCTCCCGACTTCATTGATTTTGAGAAACCGAATCATGTTTACAAGCTTAAGAAGGCACTTTATGGTCTTAAACAAGCACCCAAAGCTTGGTATGATAGACTTAAAGCGTTTCTTGTTAAACATGAGTATACCATGGGGATGGTAGACAACACGCTCTTTACAAAGAATAAAGGTTCTCACCTCATAATCGTGCAAATATATGTTGATGACATTATATTTGGCTCAACTTGTCAAGAATTGTGTGATGACTTTACCAAAATCATGCATGATGAGTTTGAAATGAGTATGATGGGAGAACTTAACTTCTTTTTAGGACTCCAAATTAAACAAATGGATGATGGTATTTTCTTTAGTCAATCTAAGTATGCTAAATAAATGCTAAAGAAATTTGGATTAGAAGAATCTAGACCAATGAAGACCCCAGTGGCCTCGGATACTAAACTCACCGTAGATGATGATTGCGAGTCGGAAGACAACACCAAATATAGAGGTATGATTGGTAGTTTGTTGTACCTAACGACAAGTCGACCGGATATCATGTTTAGTGTTTGCCTTTGTGCTCGCTTCCAAGAGGCTCCCAAAACCTCTCACCTTGAAGCGGTTAAGCGTATCTTCCGATACATTAAGGGCACTATACATTTAGGATTATGGTATCCTAAAGGGACCGGCGTAGAAACCGTTGTCTACGCGGACTCGAATCATGCGGGAGACTATGTGGACCGGAAAAGCACTAGTGGAGTTTGTACCTTCATGGGTTGTTGTTCAACTTCTTGGTTCTCCAAGAAACAAACCGCTCTTGCGATATCCACACGGAAGCCGAGTATGTGAGTGCCGGAAAAGCATGCCAACAAGCTCTATGGATGAAGCAAGCGCTTGTTGATTACGGGATTTCTCTTGATGATGTTCCCATCATGTGCGACAATAAAGGTGTTATAGACCTTAGCAAGAATCCCGTGCAACATTCGCGAACCAAGCACATAGAAATTCGCCACCATTTCCTTAGGGATAATGTTCAAAAGGGGAATATTTTGATTGAGAAGGTACCCTCCGAGGATAACTTATCCGACATCTTCACTAAGCCACTTAAGAGGGAACCTTTTAATTACTTGCGTCTAGGTCTAGGTTTAATGGAACATATTCCTTAATTGCTTTCCTTTTATTGAGTCTCTTATTTTCTTTTGAGTCTTTTATCACTTTGAGTCATTGAGTCTCCTAAACTCTTCTTGAAAATCTTCTCTTCTCCTTTTCAAAATTCTCAAAGTCTCTTTCGAAAATGGTCGAGAAATGTTTTGACATTGTTAATTCAATCTAAAAACATTTTGCATAGAATCTTGCTATTAATCTCGAGCTTACATAATTCATATGTATGATTCTCTCAAACATAGCAAGAACAAGATAGAATCATAGAGGATCATTGTGTCGTGACTTAAGGTCTTGTCTTACACACCTCCTACATCGATTTTTATTTTAAAATCCATGTATTTTGGTCAAATCTCTATGTGGTGAGTTCGTATGTGTTTTCTTTGTCTATCTTTGCTTTTAAGCATATCCCTACGATTAGTTAGACTAGAAAAATAAGATTTTCTAAATTGAAAAATCTTCCTTCACCACCAAAACACAGCCTTTGTAGGCGGTTCCATATATGAACCGCGGTCCCTTAGCGATAAGGAACCACCAGAAGTGATAAGGAACCGCGTACAGTGCTTCCTTTTTCGGGTATTTCTGAAACTCCAAATTTTTTCCAACACTTTTGGGAATCAATGTTTCAACCCTTTGACCATCCTAAAAATACCTTGAGCCTTCCCTATTTAACCATAAGCATTTTACCATACTTCACATCCCAAAATGTCTTATTCTCCTAATAAAAGCCTTGATTCTCCTCCATTTTCCCCAATTGCTTTCAATCCCAACTCACCCAAGAACACTTTCAATCCAAATTCACCCAAGAACGCTCTTAATCACATTTCTCCTACCAAGAATGTTGATTGTGGAACATCTTTTCTTCTACCACCACCCTTTAGTGTTCTTCCTCCTTATCATGATAATGTCATGCACCATGGGACATATTGTCATTGTTGTCAATATCAACATCTTGCTATGGCACACATCTATGAGGAGTTGAGCTACATCAAGAGTCTCTTAATCCACCTTCCTCTTCACTTTGATTATGAGATCTCCACCAAGCCACCACCACCACCTTCCGCCACTACCTTGTCTTTCATATAAGCATTGGTTGCTTATCCACAAGACACCTAATTCAAGCAAATGTTAGAATTCTAGATTAACTAGGATTAGATTTATGCTTTTGGCTTCTTTCCTTTTTCATACATCTTTGTATGATTTTTTTACATGACTTCACTTGGATCTTAGTCTTTGTGTTTTCTTCTCTTTTTATTTTATTTTTTTGTGACCTATAGCTATCTCTTGTTGGTTGTCTCTTTTGTTCAACTAACCCTTCTATGTAGCTTGTCACCATATCTTGATTCCTCGGTGCCCCAAGAAAGGGGGAGTAAGCACCAAAGGGGGGTCTTTGCAAAGTCCGTCTCTTCAACACCGACTTGTGCAACCTTTTTGCTTCGACAAAGGGGGAGAAATGAATAAACTCGTCTTCGAAAATCTTGTTTTTGTGTGATTGAGTTTATGTATTGTCGGAATCAAAAAGGGGGAGATTGGTAATGCAATAATGCCTAAAAACGTTACTTGCATTTTTCGGTCTCGCTTAGTTTTGATTACGACAATATGTAAAAAAAAGCATTTACGAAAACAACGAGAAACGAATTCTTGAGTTCAAGTATTTTTCATTTTACCCATTTTCACTTAAGTTATGAATAAACAAGTACTAACCTTAATCAAGTGATCAAGTGATTTAATTTTTTCTTAAAACTCAATTTTTATTAAGTGTGACAAGTTTTTTTTATTAAACTTTCTTTTTAAGAAAATGTTTTATTAAATTAAATATTTGAAAATTTGAAAATGGCATATTCTTTTTTGATTTGGAATATTCTTTCAGGATATCTTATAATCAGATAAGACCTCCACCACTAAAGGTAAAAAAGGGAGCGGAGTCTACTCCGGCGGTTCCCTAGTGCCTATGCAGTTCCTTATCGGTAAGGAACCGCCGGCTGAGATAAGGAACCGCGGACAGATATAGCCGTTGGCCCTTTGTCCTATAAATAGTGGACCATTCTCAGATTTTCTCTTCACCTCTTTTGCACATATATTTTCAGATTCAAACATACTTCTTAAATCACTCAAATCCTTGATCATTTGATTGATTACTACTTGTTTAGAAGTGAATATATCCCATCCATCCCTTCCTCTCCAAGTGCAAAGAGAAGAACACTATCCTTGTGAAGTGTTGAGTCCACCACCAAATATTCTTTGAAGATCAAATCTTATACATTTGTTGTTGTGTCATAGTTGTGAAGATCCAAGTAGTTGTGTCTATTTTGAAGTTGTGTATGTACTAAGTATAGTTGTGTAGATTGGTCCTAGCTACGATTAGGTCTCGACTTTTAGCTTAGAGTCGGAAATTGGTTAAGCAACGTGTACGGTTTTCTCCACCATAAGGAGCTTGTTGTGTAGTGAACTCTCGAGTAAGGAGTACTCGAGGAGTGGAATAGGAACGAGGAGTGAGCTTCGTTGCCGAACCACTATAAATCCTTGGTGTTTGGTTTGATCTTTCTTTACCCTTAACTCTTTACATTCTTTATTCTTTGTGCATATACATTAATTAGTATTAGTTTAGTTACACTATCATTGTTCATATTGTGCATAAGAAGATTTCACATATTTCCTCAAGTCTAAGTTTTTGAAAAAGGACTTTTTGAAAACCATCTTTTAACAAGTAAATATAAGAACTATTCAACCCCCCCTTCTAGTTTCTACAGAAGTCATGTTGATCTCCGTGACAATAAAACAAACTTCTTTTGAGAGAAGCCTGAGTCAGTTGGGGAGAGGTTGTGCATTACATCACTGGGTCCATGATGTGTTGTCTTCATGATGTGTTGACCCGGTTTCTGCCTAAGTTGTATGGAGGGCTTCTTTGTTTACACCCTTTATCCTTACATTTCTTTTTCATTCTTCAACCCCTTCAATGCTTACCAAGACATCATTACTAGCACCTTGTTGTGATTGTTCCTGTGCTAGCATCAGTACTTAGTCGGCATTCAGCCACGTTCACATTCTACTCCATCTTTCCTAAGGACTTCTAATAATTTATTGGATTGTTCCTGTGAAGATCCCTCCGGTTCTAGTTGGATCATAGGACTTAAACCTAACCACCCTTTGACACCAATAACGTCATGAATTAAAGATGTTGTGGGTATTTGATCGTAACCATGAGTGCTTGAGTCTTTAGATCACATTTGAATCACATTTTCTCCCCTATCTCTAATATATAAAATCGATTGATATTAGAGATACCAAATTTGATTAAAATATATTGTGAAAAATAGCCTTGAAAAACTTTCGGGAGAAAAATGTGTCAACCATAGCATGAATTTGGAACGCTCCCCCTCAAAAGTTGATCCAATGGAATTGTCATTACGAGGATATGATCCACATTAAACTTTTGAGGATAGGAGTTGTTTAACACACAATTTTTGAAAGATTTTGAATATCATTGAGAAATTCTTGAAAAAATTGTGTTCAACGCTTTTTGAAAAATCAATTCTTTTTGGCGAAAAGGTTTTTCGAAAGCAAAAACTTGAGTTCATAGACTTTGAATGTCTTGACGAATCCACTCAAGTGTAAGAAGATTTAACTTCTTTTGCTAAGGGTAAGGGCACGAAAGCGTACACTCCCCCGTGAATTTAGATCCGGGTTGCAATCTGAAAGTGATTACAAGCCATTGTGTTGAGCTCAAAATGTTGAATTTTTTGTGACAAGCTCAGCCCGAGATAGATTGCTCTACCCGTTGTTGGAAATATTGTCCAAAAGAGACAATTTCCTTTATAAAAGATAGAAATGACATGTTTTGAAAAATATTTACAACTTTTCATTCGAGCTTTATGTACACACCCGTGTCATTATTGAGCGATATTTCTAGGTACATCCATATTATCAATACTGAAAGACATGTCGAGAAGAATATTTTTGATTTTCAAAGATTTTTCATTTTGTATTTTGCTTTTTCATTAATATTACATGTAGATGTTTGATAGATGAAACAAGCAGGCTTCTTTGCCAGAATCTCCAGTTCTGCTGGAGTCAAACATCTCATACCAATTTGCCTAACAATATACTCAAACCTCTCTTTCGAAAGAGCTTTTGTAAACAAGTCAGCTAATTGGTAATCAGTTCCAACAAAGTATAATTCAACAATACCCCTTTCAACTTGTTCCTTAATGAAGTGATATCTGACATCAATGTGCTTCGTGCGGGAATGTTGTACCGGATTGCAGGAGATGGCTATGATGGACTTTGAGTCACAGTACATAGGTACTTTATCAAAGTGGAAGCCATAATCCGTGAGTTATGTTCTCATCCATAGAACTTGAGCACAACACGCTGATAGAGACACATACTCCGCTTTGGCTGAGGATAATGATGTGCAATCCTGCTTCTTGGAAGACCATCCCACAAGATTATCTTGACCTAGAAATTGTGCACCACCAGAAGTACTTTTTCGTGTATCAAGACACCCTGCATGATCAGAATCTGAATAGGCCGTTAGAAAGAAACCGGTTTCCCTCGGATACCAGAGTCCCATGTGAATGGTATTCTTAAGGTACCGAAAGATCTGTTTAACCTCCTTGAGGTGCTTTTCAGTCGGTCGTTCTTGATATTGTGCACAATAACACGTAGCATGTGATATATCTAGTCGGCTTGCTGTTAAGTACATGAGGGAGCCGATCATGGAACGATATCTCGTTTGATCTATAGCATCTCCCTCCAAATCAGCATCTAGGATGTGGTTGACAATGGTGACCCAACTGGGTCACATGAGGTCATACCATGCTTTTTTATTATCTCTTGACAATACTTAGCTTGGTTAATAAAGATACCACTTGGGGATTGGTGAACTTGAATTCCTAGAAAGAATTTTAGTTCGCCCATCATAGACATTTCAAATTTGTTGTGCATTACTTTTTCAAACCATTTTGAATGTTTTGGGTTTGTAGACCCGAAAATAATGTCATCAACATAAATCTGCACAAGTAAAATGTCATCCCCATATTTATAAGTGAACAAAGTTAGATCAATGGAACCTTTTGAGAAACCTTTGGAGACCAGAAATTTTGAGAGCTCGTCGTACCACACCCTTGGAGCTTGCTTGAGTCCATAAAGTGCTTTGTGGAGACGATACACCTTGTCAGGATAATGAGGATTGGCGAATCCTTCCGGCTGCGTGACATAGACTTCTTTCTTCAAAGGACCGTTAAGAAACGCCGTCTTTACGTCCATTTGATAAACGATGAATCCCTTATGTGCAGCATAAGCAAGAAAAATCCTGACCGCTTCCATTCGAGCAACTGGTGCAAATGATTCTTCAAAATCAATACCCTCTTGCTGGCCATATCCTTTAGCCACTAGCCTAGATTTGTTCTTGATGATCGTGTTCTCTTCATACATCTTGTTTTTCCAGATCCATCGAAGATTTAATGGTATTACATCGTATGGTCTGTCAAAAAGTTCCCAGACTTTAAGTCTTTCAAATTGTTGAAGTTCATCCGTCATTGATTCAATCCAAGCATGATCAGCCATGGCTTCTTTGATGTTTTTCGGTTCACCTAAACTCACGGCGAGTGCGAACATACAAACATCGCCATCGGTGTTAAGCTGTCGTCTTGTGCGAACAGGCTGTGACGGGTTTCCAGTTACTTGAACCAAAGGATGATCTCGGGTCCATTGATGTGTTGAAGGATGTCGTTGGTAGAACGTATGCATATTTGACGGATCAACATGGCGAGTAGAAGATTCTCCAGTTTCGTGTACCGGTGTACCGAATGGGTTGATAAATTCGTCTTCGTCAGATAATGCATTGTCTACTTGATTTGTGTTCTCTGGAGCAATGATAGTAGTTGTGTATGTTGTAGGAGCGGTTGTTGATGTGATAATCTGAGGAGGTAAATCTGTAGCAACCCGTGTTGAAGTAGATGAAGTTGTATCGTTTTGTTGACGATGATCGGTATCATCATTCTTATCATGAGTGACAGCGGAAGACTTCGATACAACTTGTTTCTCCCCCATGAAATATTCATCATACATAGGTCCATATAACATTTCCAACTCTTCAATTGTCGTGTTAACTGTCATATCTGCTCTTGGAACATTTCCTTGAACCAGCGTTGAACTTGACGGTTCATTGATGTGGTCTTGAGTTCCGAGTTCGTACGGTTGTGAACGGAAGTCGTTTGTCGTTGTGGTTCGGGACTTAAATTGTTTTGTTCAAGTGCCATCTCTTGTAATTCATCAAATCGGATGTGAATAGTCTCGAGTATCAATTTTTTTCTCTTGTTGTATACTCTATACCCCTTAGACTGAGTTGCATATCCCACAAGAATACATGCATCACCTTTCTCTTTCATCTTATCCAAATTTTCA
This sequence comes from Glebionis coronaria, assembly GCA_025667525.1. Taxonomy (NCBI): domain Eukaryota; kingdom Viridiplantae; phylum Streptophyta; class Magnoliopsida; order Asterales; family Asteraceae; genus Glebionis; species Glebionis coronaria. The sequence goes on from CM046877.1 coordinate 154,061,263, forward strand.
CCATCTCGTATTATGTAACAAGTACATCCAAAATCGTGAAGGTGTTTGAGTGAAGGTTTTCGATCATGAATTATGTGATATGGTGTCTTTTCGTGTCTTGGGATAATTAAGGAGCGGTTTTGTGTGTAGCATGCGGTTGACACGGATTCGGCCCAAAAGTATAGTGGAAGTTTTGAAGCGGATAATAATGTTCGAGCAGCCTCAACTAAAGTTCGGTTTCGTCTTTCAACAACGCCGTTTTGTTCGGGTGTTCGAGCAATAAATGTTTCATGTTCAATTCCTTAGGCTTCAAAATAGTTTCTCAGATTTGAATTCAAAAATTTTGTACCTCTGTCAGTACGTACCACTTTAACTTGATCTTGAAGACCACGTTGTATCAGTTTAAGAAAGCTGATAAGAACTTCGGGTGTTTCATCCTTTGACCTCAAGAAGTGAGTCCATGTGTACCTTGAGTAATCATCGACAATGACCATAACATATTTCTTTCCATTGATACTATGAACACGCATGGGACCACACAAATCTATATGTAGAAGATCTAACCGTCCTTTAGAGCTTGGTGTAGTCTTTGTTTTGAAGCTACTTCGTTTATCTTTACAAAGCTCACAAGAAGAACAAAGATGATCTTTGATGAATTTTAAGCTTGGAAGGCCTCTCATAATATCTTTCTTGGAAAGCAAGTTGATGGTATCAAAGTTGAGATGAGAAAGACGTTGATGCCATAACCATGCCTGAGTCGTTGAAGCTTTGGCCATGAAGCAAATTGGAGTTGTAGAAGTTGTGTCTTGGAGTGAAATAGTGTAGAGATCAGTACCCCGTGTACCGGTAAGTAAGTCATTCCCATCATAATCACGAACAAAACTTGTCTTCTTTCTTAAGGCAACCTCCAAATCCACATCACATAATTGACCAACCGAGAAAAGATTATGATTGAGCCCTTCGGCGTAGTATACCCTTTTTATCGTTATATTTCCCTGAACCAAATCTCCATATCATAGGATCGGTGCAAATTGATCATTTCTGAATCGGACCGTACCCAGGAACTTCTCCACGAAGTTAATTAGAAGCTTGAGATTCCCCATCATGTGCTTCGTGCATCCGGAGTCCAGTATGAAGAGAATTATTTGTATCACTTGCAGAAGAGTTAGAACACGATTGAGCATTTGCTAAATTGGATACCACAATAGTTGTGATTGTAGAATCATTAGTGTCCTTAGCAATATTTAAACGCATACTAACACTCGTTGTCACATTTTCTGTCCTAACTTTAGGCATCCATTTATATCCTGGAGGACATTGATTAGCAAACCACCATTTCTAAGACTTGCTAGCAGACTCTTATAATTCCTTAATTCTGCTTCTAGGGTTCTTAGTGGTGGAGTCTGATGCATTACTTTTCTTAGTGGGGGTTGCACTATAATGGTTCACTTTGTGTTTGGGTTTACTAGCACTAATAGGCATCGTAACTTGCTTCTTAGTTCTAGTTTCTACGCCTTTGACATTATTCATAGCACACATAGAATGATTAGCATTAGCACACTTTCCACATTTGACACAAACAAATTTCACATTCATAGCATTCAAATCATTCAAATCGTTATTACATGCGATTACAGAATTTTTATTCTTAAAAACATTCAAATTCCTAGGGTGTTCTTCTACTTCCTTCATCTTCCCTTGACTCTTGTGTTTCCAAACCTTATCATTCACTTGAGTGCTCTTAAGCTGAGGCCGGCTAACACTAGCAATGGACACTACTCCTGTAGTAGAAGACACACGAATATTAGTGTTTCTAGAAGTCTGAGGTGAGTGACTAACTTTGTTTGTAGGTTTAGTGGTCATTCTATGCATCCCTGGTTTAATCACATTATTGTGCTTAACGCTTGGTGCTATAGCATTCCTTGTGGGTTGAGTATGTGGTAACCTTTCCTTTCCATCCATCTTGGGGGCAAACACAGGTTTTGCAAATGAAGAATTTGAGAAAGCAGATGGTTTTCCCAAGATAGAGGATCTATTTACTCTAAGACATTGGGTTGTCTAACAACAGGTTGCTTAACGCTAGGTTCCACAACTTTCCCACCCATCTTAGCAACGAGTTTCTTCAACTCTGCTATTGCTATGTCTTTTTCTTGTAACTGAGCTTTCAAATCCAAAATATCAAGACTTTTTCCGTTTAATAATCGACATGACTCAGATAATTTTATTTCTAAAGATGTATCATTTGAAAAGCCGCCAACTTTCTTTTGCAAAGCAAGTTCAAGTGAGTGGCAATGTTTTTGAAGATAATCATATCTATGTTGAAGTAACAAAAACTCTTTTTGGTCAACTTTATTTGAAAGCTCAGTTTCAAGACGTTCACATTCTTTTAACTTGATCAAGATATTTGCATGCAACATCAGAATATTCATTAATATCAGCACAAGATGTAACATAAGCACACATAATATCTTTTGAGAGACATTCATGTAAGAGTAGATCATATGCTGTAGAAAACTCGTCTCTTTCAGGTTGATGGTCGTTCACTTCTTGTTCAAGTATTCCACATATTTCAAATCATCAAACCTTTCTTGCTTAACTAGTGTTTCAAATTCCAAAATATGTTTTTGCGTTCTTTCCGCAATCGGAATTAAAATACTTTTCACAAGCACAGTTATATCGTGAGGAATTTCTTTGTCTCCTTTCGAAAGTTCATGTTTTTTCCAGTCATCATCAACAACCTTTTTGAACTTTTTAATGTTACTCTTGAGAATACTAAGTGCTTGCTTACTCTTGCTTACAGAAGCTTTATATGGCAAATAATCAATAAATTTTGGAACATTAGTTTTCTTAGTGGCAAAAGCTTGTCTCCATTTAATTCTTATTTGTTCACATTCGAAAAATATTTGCTCACGAGTTTTCTGTGTTTGCGGTTTGAAAAGACCATAAAGACTGTTTTCATAAGCATAATTATATGGTTTAACAAATTCTTTATTAACTTTTGGTCTACTCTCTTCTTCCAAATCGTGTGTCTCTTCACTATCAGGCCTAACAACAAGACAATCAAGATCGGTCCATTGGGACTCATGAAGATATAAGTGTTGATTCTCCGATTGAGCATGCTCAAGGTACTTGATAGGTGTGAAAACACCCATCCTTTTACCACTTATTTCTTGCTAAAACGAGACCCAAAACACGTATTTAATATCATTTGTTTGGAATTATGCGTGGTTTTTGTGTTTATTGTGTTTTCAGAGTCAACCGGATGAATATTGAAGAAAACATGGGATTGCACGGGTTTTATCGAAGAAAAAGACTCAAGACGAAGTCTATTGTCCAAGAGATGCAAAAGATTTGAAGTCAATGGGCCTATTTGAAGATTTATCGAAGAAAAGGACCAAAGATGGAAGATTTACTCATGTCAAAAGAACTCAAGTCTATTAAACGAAGAAATTAAAAGACGAGTTGAATTTAATCGTCGACAAATCCCGAATCAGAATCGAAAACGTCAACTTTACTGAAAAGACGAGAAGAAGAAAAGAGAGAAGAAAGCCCACTCACCAACCAACCACTAGGACTATATAAAGAATTCCCCTTCACACTTTTTGGCCAGTTTTTAGTTTTTTTAGTTTTTATTTTTCCTCTCTCTTTTTCTTCTTGTTCGTAGGAATCACCAACACCATTAGGGTGTTTGGTGATTTTGATTCGTGTTTTCACAAATCTTGTAGTTTTAATCCTTTCCTTTGATTGTTTAAACCTTAATCATCAATATAATCTTTCCATTTCATCTTGTTCATCTTCTCTTTTTATTCAAAGTTCTAAAGTTCTTATTTGGTTGATTTGATCTTCTAAAGTTAGTGGGTTTTGTGTTTTTATTGTTGGGATTTGATGTTTATGGTTAGTAGATGATTTGTGATTAGTTTTGTTTAAGATTTGGTTAAAAACTTGGTCGATTTTTGATAAAATCGTGTTTCCCTGTTTCCTGTCTGTTTACTGTTCTTCATCCCCCATTTATTCCGAGTAGCAAAATTATTCCGAGTAGCAATTTATTCCGAGTAGCCATTTATTCCGGATAGCACCTTATTCCGAGTAGCAATTTATTCCGAGTAGCACCTTATTCCGAGTAGCACATTTATTCCGAGTAGCACATTATTTCGGATAGCCAATTTATTCCGGATAGCCATTTATTCCGAATAGCCTTTCATTCCGGATAGCTTAATTATTCCGAGTAGAACCTTGTATTCCGAATGGATCTATTATCCCGCATAGACTTATATTCCGGATAGAGCATATACCACATCAACAACATTATTCCGAATCAAGCAAGTTTTCAGTGAGGTTATTTTACTGCTTTATCGTTTAATTGTTTAATTTTAATTCAAGATTTATTTCATTAACTGTTTTTGGTTTAAATCTTTATTTACTTCATTCATTTACCTTTTTAGTAGAATAGAAAACCAAACCCCCTATTTGTCACCAAGAACAATCATTCCACTTTGAGCTGTGATCAATTCGAGAAGATTCCGAGAACTAAATCTGAACCCCCATACAAAAGCGTGTATCAAATGGCGCCGCTACCGGCTCTTCTCGTTAAGATTAACAGTTTTTTGTGAGAACATGGATTTTGGGATCCGTTCACCGTGAACGTTTCTTTTTCATAAAATTTTTCAAAAAACCCTAAAAAAATTTAAAATTTTCAAAAATCCAAAAAATTAAAAAACCATAAAAACCAAAAATATTTCTTGTTTGCTTTGTTAGTTCTTTTGCAGGTGCATGCGTACACGATCAACATCTTATCAAGAGCCCGAGCCTCTCGAAGACTTTGACATGGCCGGTGTACACAACAACAACAATAACCCACCTCAAAACAATAACAACAATAACAATCCACCTCTCAACAACAATAATAACAACAACAATGAACCTCTACCGGACAATCGCTCGATGATTGAACTTTTGCAAGCACATGTGGAGGGCAACAATGATCCAATTGTCATACCCGCGATTGCAGCCAACAACTTTGAGCTCAAATCCGGTTTTATCCAGATGGTCTCTGCTCAACCATTCTTGGGGCGTACCTTTGATGATCCACATGACCACATCAAAAGGTTCTTGCAACTCACAAATACGGTCAAGTTCAATGGTGTTCGACAAGAGGTAATCCGTTTACAACTTTTTCCTTTCTCCTTAGAGGGACAAGCCCGGCATTGGCTTGCAAAGGAACCGCCACAAAGTATTCTTACGTGGACGGATTTGGAGACCAAGTTCATAAACTACTTTTTCCCACCCTCTCGTACTACCGCTTTGCGGAATGAAATCATTAATTTTGAACAAAAGTACGATGAGTCTTTTAGTGAATCTTGGGACCGTTTTAAAGATCTTTTAAGAAAATGCCCACAACATGGTTTTACCAAAGTGCACCAAATTAATACTTTTTATAATGGTTTAAGCATGAATGACCAAGATTCACTAAATAGTGCCTCGGGGGATAATATTTTGGTTAAGACCTCTAATGCCGCTTTGGATATCATTGAGAGTAAGTCTCGTGTGCAAACTAAGAGTGTGCGGACCAATGCCGCTAGTGCTAGTACTAGTGACAACGACAAGCGACTTGACAAAATCACTACGCTTCTTGAATCGCTTGCTACCCAAACCGCTAGCAACACCAACAACATCAATGCTAAAAACGCTCAAGTCAATGCTGTAAGCCAACCATGTGAAATATGCGGGGGTCCTCACTCTTACACCACTTGTACCACCACCCAAGACTATCCTTCTGAGAATGTTAATGCACCATACGGTACCTATCCTCCGGCCGCTTATCAAGCTCGTCCTCAAGGAGACCGCAACTTGCTTAGCTATCGCTCAAACAACTTTCTTTCCCCGCCTGATTTTCCTCCTAACAACCCAAACCAACAACAAAACCTCAATCGCCCTCCTCAACAACAACAACCTCGTGCACCATACCAACCACCTCAAAGACAACCATATCCACCTCAACGAAACAACCAAGTTTACCAACAACCTGCTTATCAACCACCCGCCTACCATGCTCCCCCTCCCAACCAACTCACCGCATTGCACCAAGATGTTGAAACCTACATGAGGACCAATGATGTGATCGTGGAAAATCTCCAACGGAAGTGCTCAACTTGAAAGCAGACATGGTGAAACAAGGGAACGATCTTAGAGCTGATATGAGAAACACTTTAGCAAGTCAAACGAATGACTTAAGGAACATGATGGCTAGTTTCTTCCAAGGTAATCAACCCTCTTCTTCGGGTACTCTTCTAAGTAACACCGTTGCGAATCCAAGAGGGGAGATGAAAGAAATCACCACTCGCAGTGGTAAAGGTACCAAGGAACTCGAGCTTCCTATACCTCCACCAGTGATTGTGACTAAGGAAAACGAGTCACCTGCTCCTATTCCTCAACCTTATATTTCCCCAATTTCTCCACCTCTTACTTCTACCCCTCCTCCGCCCAAGGATGTGAGTGATCCTATTCTCCCAAAGCCTTCCTCTTCTTCCGATATACCTTATCCCTCAAGGTTGAGGAAAGAGAAGCTCAAAAGCAAGGACGATATTCAGGTTTCGAACTTCCTCAAAATGTTTAAACAATTGAATTTCAACATCTCCTTCGCTGAGGCTCTCGCTCACATGCCTAAGTATGCGAAGATGTTCAAAGATCTTCTTAGCGACAAGGAGAAGCTTCTTGATATAGCTAACACCCAACTTAATGAGAATTGCTCTGCAGTGCTCTTAAGGAAATTGCCAACCAAGCTTGGTGATCCGGGTCGCTTCTTAATCCCTTGCAACTTCCCGGGAGTAGAGAATTGCATGGCCCTAGCCGATCTAGGTGCCAGTATTAACTTAATGCCTTTAAGTGTTTGGAAGCAATTATCTCTCCCTGAGCTAGTCCCCACCAAAATGACTTTAGAATTAGCTAACCGTACGGTTGCTTATCCAGTGGGGATAGCCAAAGACGTTTTTGTAGGATTCGACAAATTCACTTTTCCTGCCGATTTCGTTGTCGTTGACTACGACATGGACCCTTGCGTGCCATTGATCGTTGGTCGTCCATTCTTGATGACCGGTCGCACTCTCATCGATGTTGAAGCGGGCGAGCTTATCATGAGAGTGGGTGACGATAAACTCGTCTTCAACATGGGAAAGCTTTCTAAACAGCCTTATTCATACGAGAGTGTTAATTGTATTGACGTTCTTGATGAGGCTTGTGAAGAACACTTTATTGATGCTTGTAAAAGTATTCCTACCTCTCCTCCCAATGTTGAGACCGTCTCCTCTATTGATTCATCACTATCTCTATTTGGAGAAAGTGATTTCCTTTGGAAAGATTTGGAAGCCACTATGAGAGATGTGAACTTAGAACATGACGATTCTCCCACCGATTGGGATGAAGATCTTCGCCTCATTGAGAACCTTCTTAAAGAGGACCTTATTTCTCCACCATCTCCCAAGGCTACTGCTATCGATGAACCGACTTTGAATACGCCTCCCATCAAAAATCCTCTGGATTTAGAACTTAAGGAGTTGTCGTCCCATCTCGAGTACGCGTTCCTTGAAGAAAAGAAGAAGTCGCCCGTCATCATCGCGAAGGACTTGAAAGAAGAAGAGAAATCTCGCCTCATCGTCGTGCTTAAAGATAATAAGAAGGCAATCGCTTGGAAAATTTCCGATATCCGCGGAATTGATCCAAACTTTTGTACTCACAAGATTCTCATGGAAGATAACTTTAAACCCGCAATCCAGAGCCAAAGAAGGGTTAATCCTCGCATTCACGACATCATCAAAAAAGAGGTTATCAAACTTCTTGATGCCGGCTTGATTTACCCTATTTCGGATTCGCCTTGGGTAAGTCCCGTCCATTGTGTGCCCAAGAAGGGCGGAATAACCGTTGTTCCCAATGAACACAACGGGTTGATTCCCACTCGTCTCGTTACTGGGTGGAGAGTTTGTATCGACTATCATAAACTCAATGATGCCACGAGAAAAGATCATTTTCCTCTTCCTTTCATGGATCAAATGCTCGAGCGTCTAGCGGGTAATGACTATTACTGCTTCTTAGACGGTTTCTTCGGGTATTTTCAAATTCCCATCGATCCCAAGGACCAAGAAAAGACCACATTCACTTGTCCCTACGGAACATTTGCTTACAAACGCATGCCTTTCGGTTTATGCAATGCTCCTTGGACGTTCCAAAGGTGTATGATGGCAATATTCCATGACATGGTTGAAGAAACTATGGAAGTCTTCATGGATGATTTCTCGGTTTATGGCGATTCTTTCTCTGCTTGCCTTTCCAATTTAGAACGTATGCTTCAGCGGTGTGAAGACACTCGCCTTGTTCTTAATTGGGAAAAATGCCATTTCATGGTAAAAGAGGGCATCGTGCTAGGACACAAGATCTCCAAAGCCGGTCTTGAAGTGGACCGTGCTAAAGTCGATGTTATTGCTAAACTGCCTCCACCTTCAACCGTGAAGGGTGTGAGAAGTTTCCTCGGTCATGCGGGCTTCTACCATCGTTTCATCAAAGATTTTTCTAAAATCGCTCGCCCGATGACCCACCTCTTGGAAAAAGATACTCCTTTTATATTTTCCAACGAGTGTATCGAAGCCTTCAACCTTCTTAAGGATAAGCTAACTAAGGCACCGGTCTTGGTTACCCCTAATTGGGAGCTTCCCTTTGAGTTGATGTGCGATGCTAGCGACTATGCTATTGGAGCGGTTTTGGGCCAAAGAGTGAACAAACACTTCCAACCGATCCATTACGCTAGCAAGACAATGACGGGGGCTCAATTGCATTACACGACAACCGAAAAAGAGCTTTTACCTGTTGTCTATGCCTTTGAAAAGTTCCGCCCCTATCTTGTCCTTTCTACCACCATCGTGTATACCGATCATTCCGCGTTGAAGTACTTGTTGACTAAGCAAGATTCCAAACCAAGACTTCTTCGCTGGGTTTTGCTACTCTAAGAATTTAAAATCGAAATTCGCGATAAGAAAGGAGTTGAAAACCTAGCCGCGGATCATCTTAGTAGACTTGAGGATCCTTACCAAGGGGATCATCCGAACAAAGAGATCAATGACTCTTTTCCCCTGGAGACCTTAATGTCTATCAACTCAAATTCCGATGAAACCCCGTGGTTTGCGGACATTGCAAACTACTTGGCGGGTGGAATTCTCGTTTACGGGTTAACATCCCAACAAAAGAAGAAGTTCTTTAAAGAAATTAAGACTTACTTTTGGGATGACCCGTATCTATTCAAACAATGTGCTGATTTGATTATTCGTCGATGTGTTGATGGACCGGTAGCTTTCGAAATCCTTGACGCTTGCCACAAAGGACCCACCGGTGGTCACTTTGGTCCCAACTACACCGCCAAAAAAGTGTTTGACTCGGGATTTTATTGGCCCACCATTTATCGTGATGCTCACGAGATGGTTAAACGTTGTGATGCTTGCCAAAAATAAGGCAAGATCACACATAAAGATGAGATGCATCAGAATTTCATTCAAGAATGTGAAATCTTTGATGTTTGGGGTATCGACTTTATGGGGCCATTCCCTTCATCTAAAGGAAACAAATACATCCTTGTAGCCGTTGACTACGTTTCTAAATGGGTCGAAGCTAAAGCTTTACCCACTAATGACGCAAGGGTGGTTTGTAACTTTTTGAAATCGCTGTTTGCTAGATTCGGTGTGCCTTGTGCCATTATTAGTGATCGCGGGACTCATTTTTGCAATGACCAATTTGCAAGAGTCATGGCTAAGTATGGTGTAAATCATCGTCTTTCCACCGCCTACCATCCATAAACTAATGGCCAGGCTGAAATCTCTAACCGAGGCTTAAAGCGAATTCTTGAAAGAACCGTGGGAGAGCATCGTGCCTCATGGGCCGATAAACTTGATGATGCTCTGTGGGCTTTCCGTACCGCATACAAGACCCCGATTGGTTGTACACCATATCGTCTTGTGTACGGGAAAGCGTGCCACCTCCCCATTGAGTTGGAGCACAAGGCTTACTGGGCCTTGAAGTGGGCTAATTTTGATATCAACAAAGCCGGTGACCTACGCAAGATCCAACTCAATGAGCTGAATGAACTCCGTAATGAGGCTTATGAAAATTCTTTGATCTATAAGGAAAAGACTAAGCTCATTCACGACTCTAAGATTAAAAACCGAGAGTTCCAAGTTGGAGACAAAGTTTTACTCTTTAACTCTCGGTTGAAAATCTTTTCGGGCAAGCTGAAATCTCGTTGGTTCGGCCCTTTCACCATTGCCCAAATTTTTCCATATGGTACTCTCGAGCTCGCTCAACCTAATGGACCTAATTTCAAGGTGAATGGCCAACGAGTGAAGTTGTACTTTGGTGAGGACATCTCTCAGGAGATGATTCCATCCCTCACCACGTTCCCCATGAACTAATTTTGGGCCGAGTCAGGCTCGTGACTCGGTTATCAAAAACAAGCGCTCCTCGGGAGGCAGCCCGAGTATCTATCCTTTTTCGTTTTAACCTCCTAAGTTTAGGGGGACCTCTATAGGTTCTTTGTGTTTGTGTGGTGATGTGATTACAGGGATAAGTGCACTCTTGGAATCTCTGAAGAACCGTGCTCCCGTGTTATCCGAAATCCGGTTCTATCTCTCAACTATAGTGATTCAATTTTCTTCATACTCACATTTGAAATTGATCACTTTAGTCGTCTCTTCCTTAGCTTGATTTAACCAACGTGCACAATGTCATAAGTGTAGGGGAGACTTTTCCCACATGCTTAAACATTGAGGACAATGTTTATCTTAAGTGTAGGGGGGACTTCTATCGAAGTTTTAAGTGGACTTTTCCATGAAAATGCCTTCATTTAACCGGAAAATCATCTTTTTCAACATTTTTCAAATTTTTTATTAACTTTGGCCATTTATTAGTATTTTTTAAATTTTTATCGTTGCTTTCATATGTATATATCCCGCAATAAAGTCAAAAATATTCATAAAGTGGTGTAGCTAGTTTTGAAGTCTTTGACATATTAGGCCCGTTGCGATTATTTTGACTCAACCCGAATAGACTTATCCAAGTTTATTCTAGATAGTATCCTTAACCATGTAGACCTTAATTGGTTTATTAGGCTAAGCATCCACGAGTCTCATTACTTGAGATTTTAAATTGTGGAGAACGAGAAATGATAGAGTCAATTATAAGTCAGTATTCTGGCACAAGCTCACTTGGTGCAATTATTTGCCTATTCTCCCATCACTTGCTAATAATTTATCTACAATAAGTAAGGCCGTACGATTTGAAAAGTTACTTAGCTTCTAGCCCAAGATCGTTTAAAAGTTGCTCGGTAATGATAAGAGTTCATAGCCAAGGCATAACTTATGAAGCGGGGCGCGAAGATTGGCGAGTCCGAAAAGGCCCTAACAAGGCATGAGGATTCAATCTTATTGCTAAAGATCCAAGGTGATGTGAAAAGCATTATCCCAAAATCAATATGAAGGATCAAGACTCACGACGAAAAGCAATCAACTCCCATAAAGATCATGGAGAAGTCTATCCGAAAAGACCCTAACAAGGTATGAGGATAAATAGATCCAAGTCCGAAAAGGAGGCGGATCGTTGTATCTCAAAATCCCAATTAGCGATTGAAGAAATAATAATGAAGTCGTGGTTAACAAAGTTGGAGTACCCCTCAAAAGTCTCCGAGTGAAGAAACTCTATTAACGAAGAGAAGACCATTATCTCAAGAACGTCTCTCAAGATATGAAGTATGAAGTACATGCCAAATATCGGCCCGAGAAAGGTCTCAAATCGTGAACCGAGTTATGCCAAGATATGAACTTTTTGATATCCCGAGAAGCAGTTTTAAAAGATTTTGTCCTTTAGCTAACTATTGATCAAATCGTCCTACTTTGCTTTCAGCCTAAATAAACTATCGAAATAAGTCCAAAAATGCATCTTCATGATCATTCTAAGACAAAAATAAAATCAAGAGATACACCTAGGAATAAGGGAGTTTAAGCATATAATTAAGCCATGTGTGTAAGTGTTTGATTTGCTAACTTATAATAACAATGATCTCGTTTTTAAGCTTAGTTTGGGGAACGTGAAACTTGAGGGTGATAAATCTTCGCAGCACCAAAGCCCTAATGTAAGTCCTTGATCTCTTTGCAAGTTATTTCCATATAGCTATTTTCAAGAGAAAATGGTTTTCTATCCTTTTGTGTACTCTAAAAATTTTTAATTTCTCTTAGTACTTTAATTTTTGTTTAGTATGTTAATAAGGCCAAGGTTGATTGATTATGAGAAAAGTGTAAATTTGCTTTATCACTAAGCATTGCATGAGGGCATGGCAATGGTTAAGTGTAGGGGATTTGATAGGTGTGAAAACGCCCATCCTTTTACCACTTATTTCTTGCTAAAACGAGACCCAAAACGCGTATTTAATATCATTTGTTTGGAATTATGTGTGGTTTTTGTGTTTATTGTGCTTTTAGAGTCAACCGGATGAATATTGAAGAAAACATGGGATTGCACGGGTTTTATCGAAGAAAAAGACTCAAGACGAAGTCTATTGTCCACGAGATGCAAAAGATTTGAAGTCAATGGGCATATTTGAAGATTTATCGAAGAAAAGGACCAAAGATGGAAGATTTACTCATGTCGAAAGAACTCAAGTCTATTAAACGAAGAAATTAAAAGACGAGTTGAATTTAATCGTCGACAAATCCCGAATCAGAATCGAAAACGTCAACTTTAATGAAAAGACGAGAAGACGAAAAGAGAGAAGAAAGCCCACTCACCAACCAACCACTAGGACTATAAAGAATTCCCCTTCACACTTTTTGGCCAGTTTTTAGTTTTTTTAGTTTTTATTTTTCCTCTCTCTTTTTCTTCTTGTTCGTAGGTATCACCAACACCATTAGGGTGTTTGGTGATTTTGATTCGTGTTTTCACAAATCTTGTAGTTTTAATCCTTTCCTTTGATTGTTTAAACCTTAATCATCAATATAATCTTTCAATTTCATCTTGTTCATCTTCTCTTTTTATTCAAAGTTCTAAAGTTCTTATTTGGTTGATTTGATCTTCTAAGTTAGTGGGTTTTGTGTTTTTATTGTTGGGATTTGATGTTTATGGTTAGTAGATGATTTGTGATTAGTTTTGTTTAAGATTTGGTTAAAAACTTGGTCGATTTTTGATAAAATCGTGTTTCCCTGTTTCCTGTCTGTTTACTGTTCTTCATCCCCCATTTATTCCGAGTAGCAAAATTATTCCGAGTAGCAATTTATTCCGAGTAGCCATTTATTCCGGATAACACCTTATTCCGAGTAGCAATTTATTCCGAGTAGCACCTTATTCCGAGTAGCACATTTATTCCGAGTAGCACATTATTTCGGATAGCCAATTTATTCCGGATAGCCATTTATTCCGAACAGCCTTTCATTCCGGATAGCTTAATTATTCCGAGTAGAACCTTGTATTCCGAATGGATCTATTATCCTGCATAGACTTATATTCCGGATAGAGCATTTCTTCAGTTATTCCACATCAACAACATTATTCCAAACCAAGCAAGTTTTCAGTGAGGTTATTTTACTGCTTTATCGTTTAATTGTTTAATTTTAATTCAAGATTTATTTCATTAACTGTTTTTGGTTTAAATCTTTATTTACTTCATTCATTTACCTTTTTGGTAGAATAGAAAACCAAACCCCCTATTTGTCACCAAGAACAATCATTCCACTTTGAGTTGTGATCAATTCGAGAAGATTCCGAGAACTATATCTTAACCCCCATACAAAAGCGTGTATCAGTACTTAGTATTTGCAAAACTAGGTCTATCCTTGAAAAACAAACGAGGTGCCAACATTCTCATGGTTTGAATTGATTGATTAGTTTTGTAAAGAATTTTCTTGTAAAAATCAAGTTGAGTTTCAAGTTCCACCATTTTGTCGATGTCATTCGCTTGTTTAGTTTTGAAATCCTTTTCCATCTTTTCAACCACTGCTTTCTTTTCATTAACAAGTTTAGTTTTATCCTCTTGAAGAAAACCATTTACTTGAGTTAGCTCATTGAATTTAGTGGTAGCAAGATACGTTTTGTGATGTTCTGTACTCAAAGAGGTGTTATAATTATGTTTCTCTTGTTCAAGAAGCTTAAGAGTTTCATTATATTTCTCTTGAAAATCGTCCTTTTTAACATTAATTAAACACCCTTTGTATCCCTCAACCTCATCGGTCTTTTGAAGAAGCTGAGCTCTATAGTTATCAATGGTCTCACTAGATTTAATTAGAGCAGCTTTGCATTCTTCAAAATTTTGAGTGAGCGTAGCGTTTGCCTTCTTTAGTTGCTTTTGACTCTTTCTAGTTTCTTTGACATCTTTTTGTAAAGAAGAAATTAAGTTAGCAAGCGCAATACGCTCCTCGTCATCATCATACTCATTTACATGTTGATCATCCTCAGACTCATTATTGCACATGTCTGATGAATCGGGTGTGGTATTGCTATCAACCGTTTCCATCATACATGTGTCCTTAATGGCTTTGGGTAGCTCAGAATGCTCATGAATATTACCAAACACATTATATTCCTCTTCAGTGTGTACCTTATCAATTGGCTTAGTGTCAAAGATAGGACCATTGTCATCTTCAGTGACGTTGAGAACTTCTTCAACATTTGCCATGTACGAGTAATGTGCTTCAAGTTCTTGATCGGAGGCTTCAGCATCAATATCATCAAGCATTGCTCCTTCCTCAGCCGACAGTTTAACCCCAGCTTCCATCTTCTTGCAAAGTACTAGCATCTTTTCTTTATGATAGCCAGAGTCTCTAACCCGTTTCTGCTTCCTACATTCCTTCGCCATATGCCCATAGCCTTGACAATTAAAGCACTAAATCCCACTTTGTTGAACCACTTGAGTACCAACAGTTTCCCTATTCCCAGCAGCAGTAGCAATCCTCTGAGCATCATACTTAGCAGTTTGTCGATCATACCGAGCAGAACCCTCAACATGTGTTGGATTACGTCGATCATACCTTGGAGGACTTTCATCACGTTGACGTGTATCATACCTTCGAGGACTCTCAACATATTGGTTCCTTGTATTTGATGATGTTCGAAGATTGTTTTTGGTGGGTTTGAAGATTTTCTTGTAGGTCTTCATAATGAAAGAAATTTGTTGCTTTATCTCCCTATCCTTCTGAGCTACTTCTTCATCACTGTCCTCTTCAGATGATGGCGCAGGTGATGGTGATGGTGCTCTTGGTTCTTTGTCTCGTGATCATGTGGGAGCAGAATACTTAGATGAAGTGGAGTATCTTGGTGAGGAGGATGTAGTGGAGTACCTTGGTGAGGATGATGTTGTGGAGTATGACTTTGGAGCACGCGAGCGATGATCTTGAGTGTGTTGAGTGGTAGACACCAAAGCAAGTGGATTAGCAGTCTTTGCTATCCTTTCAGATCGAAGTTCATTTGCCTCATTCTGAAATTGTTTCAAAATGTCAAAGAGCATGTGATAGTTGACCTCGTCTAACTTACTTTGTTTTTTCACCAAAGTTACAAATCGTGTCCACTCAGGTTGAATTTGCTGTAGAAATTGCACATTGACTTGCATGGTGGAGACTTGTAAATTGTTTCTTTTCATGTCATTCATCATCTTGTAGAACCTTGAGTAATATGAATCAATTGATTCCCCATCCAATGAAGTAAACTTACCAAAGTTCCAGAACAAGTTAGTTTTGCATCTTGCTTGTTAAGTGATTCACCTTGTTGCAAGCGTTCAATGGCAAACCACATCTCTTTAGCAGTAGAGCATGCATCAACCGTTGAGTAAATATCATCCCCAATACCACTTAAAATCAAATAGATTGCCTCTTTTTCTGCATCAATCCAAGCACGTTTCTCTTTCGAAGTGTTCTCATATGTTTCCTCAATTGTTTTCTCATCGGAGCCGGTCATCGAGTCAGTTGCTGGAATTGTAGAAATGGTGATTGTAGTGGGAGTATAAGGTCCTTCTTTGATGCAACATCGAAGAACATCACCATTGGGTTTGGTGTCAAGATATCGAAGGAATCGTGACTGCCATTGTGCATATTGATGAGATGGCATTTATACATGATCTCATCATTCTTTTCGGGCTTTTAAATGCATTAAAATGTCATAAATTACCATATATATGCTTGTATTTGTTTACATGTGTGTTTTAGGTATGGATATCATGAAAAAGACAAAAGATCACAAGAAACAAGGAAAAACGGACACGAGAAACGAAGCCGTACAAAGAACCGGGCCCTAGTTCATGATTTATCCAAGATTAACCCTTGAAGACTTGAAGATATACAAAATTGATCCTCAAAATATGAAGAAATGACACTTAAAACCCTTGTATATTCATAATTACATGTTTGGTCCCTTAAGTTTGTCAAAATTACAAAATGGTCCTTCAACTTTGAAGAAATGGAAAGATTAGTCCCTCATCAATTCTAATTTGTCAAATATGGTCCCTCATGAAGTCAAAGATACTATAAAGACCTTTGAAGATCAAGAAAGTCCAAAATCAGTCCCTCAATTATGGAAAAATGGCAAAAACAACCCTTGAAACACTTTTGCCAAAGTTTTGGGGCAAAAGTGTGAAATTCATAACTTATTTAACAAAGGGAATAGAGTTTTGTTGGCTGAAAACGTGTTTTGCATCTTTTCCTAAAAGACAAGGACTAAACATGGGCATTATAAACATTTAAATGTTTATTGCGCCAAACACAATTACCCTCCACTGATTTCGGATCAAAGGAAGTTACTGTAGCAGTGATGAACCCAGTTTTACTTTTTACAAAACAAAGGGGAAAAAGAAATTACCTTGGCACATGTGTGATTCACCTCAGCCTAAACCTTTTCCAACAAAAAATTCCCTCTTCTCCACTCACCCTTGGACCCTACACCCAAACCCGTTCAACCAATCACCTTACACCCTCCTCTCCAAGCAAAATGACGTGGCCAAATCAACAGCTATTATCCCTTGCTTACTCACAACGCAAAATTGAACGACTTGGATCAACTTGGACAGCTCATTCCATCAAAAGATCTAGAAGACTTCAGGGACAATCTTGGGATTTTCTAGCTAGGGTTTATGAATAGTGTTTTGTAAGCATTTGCCTATAAAAGGAGACCTCAACTTGTGAGAGTCCCCTTGTTCCAGATTTTAGCTATTATCTTTGTAATTCCTTTTTATTTAAATAAAATTTGAATTTCTTAAAATTGTAAAATCTCTTTTGTGTTTTATAAAAGTTGGTGTTAGAATAGCTGAAATCTGAGTTCCCTTTGATGTTATAGACCTTCCTTAATCTTGTGGTTAAGGCACGTCTATGTTTGTTAGGTTTTAAAAGGTTCAAAAACCTTGAAATCCGTGTTTCTGTTTTACCTATTATCTTGTACTAATCCTTAGCCAAAAGCCTAAAGCTCCTTCAAGCTTGTTGACACCAAGCCTGAGAAGAGATTTAAGCTATTGGGTGAGTTGTTTGTTCATTTGTGTTGAAGAATCATAAGCATCAAAACCTTGTTCTACTTTGAACATAGCAGGTTTTGATCTTCTTTGTGAAGAACCTTGTTCTTGTTCTAGTTGTTGAACAAGGTCCAAGGAGCATTGCTGGTCCTCCTAGGATGTTGTGGAGGACAGGTATGGCCTCTTGTTTAAGTTTCCCCTAAAAATTTCATGATATAGCCTGTTTTGGATTTTAGACTGTGATTTTTTGTTCTTGTGTTTGAGGTTGTGATTTTTGTGTTTGAATCTGTTAGTAGTCATCTAGGTAGTGTGTTTGAATATTAAAATAAGTAGGTTGTGCTTAGAAATCACAAGTTGCTTTGAAAAGTTGTGGATTAAGGTGTGTTTGTGTCTGCTGGTTCAAAGGCCTTAGGGCCTTGGAGCTTGGCTCCTTTTGGTTTATAACTATTGGTTTACTGGTATGAAAGTTGTTTCAAGTGTTGGATAGGTTTAAAACAAGGTATAACTGAAAATCATAGGTTGCTAGTTTTTGAACACTTTTTTCAGTCAAACACATCAGCAGGTTTAATTTGTTTGTTTGTTTGAATTAAGGTGTGAAACTTGGTTTGCTTATAGACTTGTTGGTTGTGCAACTCTGCATCATCTGGTTTTAGAGTTTGGTTGCTTATTGAAGTAGTCTATAGCTTATTGAATTTCAGCTTTTGGTCATTTAGATCAGCAAATGCATGCTATGTAATTTTGATGCAATTGGTTTGATTCTTGTTGTTTCATGCTTGTATTTGGTTCCTTGTGCATTACTTGGTGTGTGCCTTTTGTTTGCTGCTTATCTCATAAGCTTATAAGCCCACTGGCTTATAGTGCTTAATTTGCCAAAAACAAGCTTAGTAAGCCAACTGTTTTGCTAAGGTCATTGGTCTAGCCCTCTAGACTTGATCTAAATCAGCTTCAAACAAGCTTAATACCATCTCATAATCAAGTTCTGCAAGTTTGGTGAATTTTGGAGTGAGTTGACTTTCGTTGACCAAGGCAAAAAGTGCTTATCAATCTATTTAGCTTATTGAAACGTGCCACAACTTAGTTTTTGTACTGTTCATCAATTATCTCACCTTTTAAGCTATACTGGAAGAAATCAGAACTTATTAAGAGCTTTTCACTAGGAAATTAAGTTTTCTTATTTTAAAAGAGTGCTTATTGGTTCACACAGCTTATTGTACTTGGCTTATTGGGATTTTTTTGTTGATTAGTCTTAGTTAAGCTATTTGTGAGCTTTTGCAACAAACTAGAGCTTCTGAAACAGCCTAGAACTCTATCCCGACTATTTTGTCGTTTTGCGGAATTGTTCTTTGCTTATTTCAGGCTTATTGAGTGAGCTTTTTCAAAATTTCTTTTTACAGATCTCTTTAGTATCCCAAAAGAAGGTTGTGTGTCAAATTAGAGCTTATGGCATTGGCTTATTGCTTAATGGGCTTATTGGCCCAATAAGAATAAGCTGTGTATTCATTAAGCTGTGATAAGCTCATTTTCAGCTTTTGGGCCTTTAGAGTTTTGTGTTTAGAATTGAATTTTGAGTCAGATAGGACTTTTCCAAGTCATTTGGGCTTATTTTGACTTTTTGGGCTAAAAAGCCCATTAAGGTTGACTGAATTTGCTTTTGGCCCATTTGAGTGCCCAATAGGGGTATTTTGGTCATTTCACTTTCATTTTCTGTTTATTAAGGTTGAAATAAACTAGTTTGCAAGTTTTTAGAATTTTTTATAATTTTTGGATTTTTAATATTATTTTAATATTATTTTATTATTATTATTCAAATTTCACATTTTTGCACTTTTTATATTTTTTTTAGCTTAAATACATTGAAATAGGATTTTTTTTCAACTCTTAGATTAATTTTATCATATTTAGATTAATTTTTATAATTATTTTAAGTTTTAATAGTTTTTAAATCATTTTAAATAGATTTTATTAGTTTAAAAATTTATAAAAATAGTTTTTAATCTTTTTAGGTCATTTTAGAGGTTTACCAATTGAAAAATCTTTATTTGGGCTTTTTGATAATTAATTTGATTTTTAGGGCTTTAATTAGCATTTAAAAATTAATATTTAATTAATTAAAAGGTTTGAAAAAGTTTTGATCATTGGTAAACTCTTAGTTTATTTATTTTGATTTTTAGTAAATTTTTGGGAATTTTAGAATTAATTTTTATTTTTGTACTTTTTACGGTTTTACGTTTAGTCATAGTGGTAATTAATTTCACGTCTTCGTCATTCTATTTTCTCATCCCCTTCTATCCAATATTAATCTCAAATCATTTACGAATTATTCACACACATATACCTCCTTGGGAAACGAACTTTAACTTCATTAGGGTCATTTGTACACGGTTTTCCTAAACCGTCGTATTTAATACTTTCCCTATTTACCTCCTTTTCCTAAAGGTGTGGTAAAACACTACAACCATTTTGGCGCCGCTGCCGGGGAGGTGTATCGTGATTAATTTGTCTTGTTGTTTTTAATATTAACCATAAATAGTATTTGTATTAGTAGAAATCTACTAATACGTATTATCGTTTTTTTTGGTTTTCTTGTGAAATTATTATTACTATATTGTATTAAGTATCACAATCAATTCAAAATATCTCCAAAAGTGTGAAAACACAACCTTAATTGGGATTTGATCTCCTAATTATTGTATTCGAATCTCAAACAAAAGAAAAAGGCAAAAATAGATAAATACTTTCGTGAAGCTCGATTTTGAAAAATACAAACTATAAGGTGGGTATAAGGCGGGTATTATAAAATATACCCTAAGGAAAAAGGCTCTTAAGTGCTTCGCGTCTCCTCCTTTCCCCGCTTGCTTGTGAGTATTTTGAGATTGAAGGCTAATCGAGCGTTTCGCCGCCCAAAGTATTATTACGTATAATATATTTGCTTGGTTTTCTTTGTGATTAAACCCTCTTGAACAATTTGGTTTTCACCAAAGTTCTAAAGTCATTCGAAAGCGTTCACTCCACATGATCATTTTCATTCTTTTGAGGCTTCTTTAATCAAGAGTTTGATTCGAGGAGAGATTTGGTAGATTGTTGTCTACGAAGATACACCAAAATCCAAAAAAAAATAAAAACAATAAAAAACACAACAAAAAAAATTGAAAATTCACAAAACACCAAAAAAGAATCTTCTTTGCTCACCTCCCATTCTTCGTGAAGTTTATGATCACTCGTAATCAAGAAAAACGAGCTCGTAAACGTCTTCAAAAACAAGCAAATCAAGAGACGTTGATTGAAGAATAAACTCCAATTGTTGAACCTATTGTAGAACAAGAAGTAGTCATGGCTAATCGTACTATGATGGAGTTGCTTCAAGCACCCACCGAGGGTTTTGGAGAGGCCATTGTGATTCCCGCTATCCTTTCGGAGAATTTCGAGATTAAGACGGGTTTAATGTCGATGTTGCAAGCTAATAAGTTTAGAGGTCATGAGAAAGACAACCCGCATTACCACATAAGGAATTTTAATCGTCTCACCGCAACTAGCAAGTTTAAGGATGTTCCACATGAAGCCATTAAGATGATGTTGTTTCCATACTCGTTAGACGGACCCGCTAAAATTTGGCTTGAGAAAGAACCGCCAAATTCAATTTTGACATGGGGTGATCTCGTTTCTAAGTTTGTGAACAAATTTTTCCCACCATCTAAAACAACACATTTGAAAAATGAGATTTCAAGATTTGTACAACGAAATAATGAAAGTTTTTCAATGGCATGGGAACGCTTTAAGGAAATGTTACATGAATGTCCACACCATGATTTTTCGGAATTACATCAAGTTGATACTTTTTATAATGGGCTTAATGATCATGAACGAGATTACTTGAATGCCGCCGCGGGTGGTAATTTTTTGTGCAAAACGACCGATGAAGCTTTAAAGATTATCGAGAATAGATCTAAGGTTTATAGCCCTCGTAACACACCGAGTGTTGCCAATATGGGTTCGTCATCGTCGTTATCGTCTCGTAGCATTAATGCCTTACATGATGAAGCTAATGAGGAAATTGGTTTTTCGATAGTTTTTCAAATCTTATGACTCATTGGAAAGCACAAGAGGCTTTGAATTCCGCTTCGGTTAAAGCGGTTGATAAGAGTTGTTTGTCTTGTGGTGGAGCTCATGATCTTTCCGAGTGCATTACCGCCGGTGGTAACACTTCGAGTGCTTACGTAGCAACGGGAACTTACAACCAAAACGGCCAAGGTTCCCGCCCAAATCAAGCTCCACCAAATCAAAATGCTAATAACTATCGAAACAACAATCTAGGTGGTAATTACCAAGGCAATTCACGTAACTACAACAAAGGGAATTATCAAAGTGGGAATGGACAAAACCACTCAAGGGTGGCCTAGTGGCAAAAAGATTTGTGGCTATCACTCCAAAGTGTGTGAGGTCTCAAGTTCAATTCGCACTAGGTGCAAACAACCTTGAAGTGGCCACGCCAACCTCCTGAAAAGGGAGGGCTTTACCTGGTTTGAGTCTGTGTGGCGGTGAGCTCAAACCCCGTGGATTAGTCGGCCAATGAGTCGGAAATCACGGTTAAAAAAAAAGTGGGAATGGACAAGTCACTAATCAAAACCAAAACCGTGATTTTCAAAACACTACACAAGGTTTTCAAATTGCTCACACTAAAAATCTTCAAGGAGAATTTTTGGATTATGCTAAAGCAAATGATGCTAAATTTGATAACATGCAACGTGAGATGATTAGCATAAGATCCGAGTTGAAAAACGAGCTTAAAAACGAACTTTCTAATGAACTTAAAACTCATGCTAATAAAATGGAGGGAAATGTCCAACGTCTTCAACAAAATCAACAAAAGATGGAACAAGGACAACATGAGATTAAGCAAGAATTGTTAAAAGCGGATTTAAGGCAATCAAAATTTGAAGACCGAATGGCAAAAATGTTTGAAGCAATCATGTGTAAACCCTCTTCCTCGGGTGGCCTTCCTAGTGATACCATTGCAAACCCGAAGGGAGAAATGAAGGTTATTACTACACGAAGTGGTAAAACTTTCGAGGAACCAATCTCTCGTCCAAGTACTTCTACGGAGAAGGAAATCGAGAAAGAACCCGAGGTGATGGTCGAAAAGGAGCATACCACAAGCCCACGAAGTACCGCTCATACCACACCTACGGTTGAACCAATACCAATTATGGAACCCGAGATTCCAAGGCCGTTGCCTAATGTCCAACCCACACCACCCTTACCTTACCCTTCGAGACGAAACAAAGAGAAATTGCTAGAACGTAACAAACAACAAATCGAGCTTTTTATAAAAATGTTTCAACAAGTGCATTTTGATGTGAGTTTAGCCGACGTGTTGTTATACATGCCTCGTTTCGCTTCCACTTTTAAAAGTATGATGAGCGATAAGGAGAAGCTTTCAAAGCTTGTTAATTGTTCTTTGGTTTATCTTAACCGCATACCGGAAAAAGTTGGTGACCCCGGAAAGTTTCTCATTCCTTGTGACATACAAGATATGAAAGAATGCCTCGCCTTGGCCGATCTTGGTGCGAGCATTAATTTGATGCCATTTTCCATTTGGAAATCGCTTTCGCTTCCGGCTCTTACTCCTTCGAACATGTCTATCGAGATGGCCGATCATTCTACGATTTTAGCATGTGGAGTAGCCGAAGATGTTTTTGTGAAAGTGGGGAAGTTCTACTATCCCGTTGATTTTATAGTTGTTGACATCCCCGCGGATCCTCAAGTTCCTCTAATTTTAGGTCGTCCATTTTTAGACACATCGAGATCGCTTATCGACGTTCATGCAAGAACTATCACTTTGAGATTCAACGAAGAGGAACTTGTTATAAACGCTACTCAAAACTCAAAACCTTCTCATGTTTATGCAATCGCTACCATCAATCACATCGACTTAGTTGATGTGGTTTGCGATGAGTTTTCACAAGAAGTGTTAGGTTTTTCCGATAGCTCGTCAAGTGGCAATCCCACTATTTTGTATCCGATTCTTGCTAATTCTACACCAAATCTCACTCCATTCCAAGGAGGCGATTTTACTTCAAATGAAATCGACAATGAAGATGAGGTGTTTATTAGTGATGATACTTCTATTCCACCATTTCTTCCACCGATGGAAGTTATGAGTGTTGAGCCAAAATCTTCAATCGAGGAACCACCTATCCTTGAATTGAAAGATCTTCCATCTCACCTTGAATACGCATTTTTGGAAGGTGATGACAAGTTGCCGGTTATTATTGCAAGAGGTCTTGCTAATGATGAAAATGTTGATCCCAAACTTAGATCGATTTAGCTTTATGTATACGAGATTAGATCAAGTAATACACTTAGAGAAACCTTTGTATATGCTTATGAATCTAAGTGTTATGCGGAATTTAACACTTAAACAAGAACACACAATGATATAAACAAACTTCCACTTTGATTAATAATATCAAACTTGCTTACAATGAAAGTAGTTTACGAATGAAAACTTATATGAAACATTAACCTAAAGGTCTTCTTTTATAGACATAAGAAGCCTTGCACAATAATCTACGTATCAACTATTCTAGGTAAAGATAAATATAGAAAATACATTGTTGTTCCTATCTTTACTAGAAGTAATCTAGAATACAATAAACGCGTAGAGTATATCTTCCCATCAGTGCTTGTCTTCAATGTGTCAACGCTTGACTTTATCTTGTCAACGCTTGAGCTGTCAGCGCTTGTTTTGTTCTTGTCAACGCTTGTTTTACTCTTGTCAGCGCTCAAGTGATCTGGCCTTAATTTATTCCCAACAATACTCCCCTAAACTTGATATCTACTCTTATGATCAAGTTTCTGAATAAGCATTAAGGGCCAGGAGGAATCTTACAAACCTTCTCATATTGATAATGAATAAATCTGATCAAATCTTTTGCCACGTCACTTGAATAATCTATTTCCAGCTGAGTGTCCTTCATCTTCTCCAAAATAGCTTTGGATATGAAATACTGACCATCCACAAGTAGATACTCAACAAACTTTGTAGAACTCAAATGGTAAACACCAGCAGCTGAATATAACCTCCATTGAAGACCACTGAGGTCATCTTCAAGATCCTTCCAAATTGTAGGATCCTCATCTTTTGGTCCACACATTCTTTTGAATGTGGACCAAAGTTTTATTCCATTATCTGAAGTTGGTGCTTCAGCCTCATACTTGGTTTCTAGCAACCTCCATAGATCAACCAAGTCTTCTCTATCACAACTTGCAAACAAAGATATGAGAGTGGTAAAAGTGTGTACCACTTTACCATATATGCCAATCTTCCAAAACCCACATTCATCTTCCTCATAGCTCACAATTGGGTTCCTGGAATCTAATGGTAACACTTGCACCATATCTGAAGCTTCTAATGGTGAGAGCTTGAGACTCTTTCTGATGACAGCTTCACTTGGATATAGTGGATCCATATCTTTGGGAAACTCAAGAGAAATTCCCTTCTTCACTGGCCTGGGAACAAACATAGCTTTCTTGAGCTCCATTTCTTCTACAAGTTCTTCCTTTCTTTCATCTGAAAGAAGTCTGAGAGTGTTTGCTTCCTGCACTCTCACCCAAATGGGATAAGCCTTCCATTCCAATTCATCAAATGTCAATGCCTTTAACTTCTGATAAATCCATCCTACTCCATGACATCTGAGCAACATGAAATATAGCTCCCTTCTATCCCTTTTCAATTATGAGAGAATATTGCTTGCCTTGTGTTTCAAAATTACCTGGCAATCTTTCTGAACTCTGAGAAGAATCTCCAAACCCCATATTTGATCTGAAATGGTCAAGTCTGGATTCTCCATACATCTTTCTTCCCAAACATTGTACATTTGAACCACCTCTGGCATGTCAAAGTCAACCTGCAATTTCAACTCTCTCAACTTCTCCTTAGCCAACTCATCCCCATACTCAAGCCTTTCTGGTTCTATAATCATCACACTTGAGTCTGAGCTAGCTCCATCACTTCCTTCTTCTGAAGTCACAACAAATGGTGACTCTTTCACCTCCTTTTTATCCTGTTCCATGATTTGTGCAGCTAATCTTCTATCAAACTCAACTTGAGCTGCATCCTTTGGAACAATCTCTTCTACCATTATACCCTTACCCTTATCTGATGGTGCAATGGTTGGTAAGGTTGATGGTGATACCTGTGTAGAAACCTCCTTGATGATAGATGATGACTGGGATACATCACCTTCATGTGCAGGTCTGTCAACGTCCAATTTTGTTCTATCAGCGCCCAAAATATTTCTGTCAACGTCCAAATTCTCCTTGTCAACGCCCAAATATCCTCCCTCAGCGCCTTTTGTAACCTCTCTCAACATAGATGTAAATGATAAATTTAAGTTGGTAGGAGAGACTAAGGACGTATCAAAACCTGTTTGTTTCTTCAAAGTTGTAAGGGCCTCAGCAACATCCAAAGATTGACCATCATGGCTGCCCTTATCACTCAGATTTATTGGATCTTCCTCCCCTTTGGAAGATTCCTCCATACCCCTCCTTGCACCAGCACTCTCCAAAACAACAATCCTCTCCCTCAATTGCTTGAGTTCAAGGCCTTGTGAGCTGACAACTTGTACTAAGTCTGCATTTTGCTTTTGCAAGCTCATGCAGACTACCGTCAATTCCAAAAGAGTCATTGGTTCCAGTCTGCCCTCTTCTAAAATGAGGATTTGACCTCCCAAGTCAGATTCATTGGGCAAGGATGAGGACTTAATGATGGTGGGACTGCCTTGGCTAGCTTCTAAGCCAAAACCAATAGTCCCAGCCTCATCCAGGTCACCAGCCACACTTGTGGTGGTGGTTCTCTCTGCTACATGGCTAGGACCACCAGAGGAGAACACTCCAGTAGTCCTTTGGCGTTTCATCAACCTATATTCAGGGGGTGTGGAAGATGGTGTGGAAGAATGGGTGGATGTGCGTTGGTTAAGGGGTGTTTGGGTTTGTGAAGGTTGTGTGTCAGCGTTGGAAATAGGCACATCAACGCCAACATTTAGTGTGTCAGCGTTGAAGGGATCTTGGTCAAGTTGCATATGGTCAGGTGAAGGAATGGGTTCAGGTATTGGGTCAAGTTGTGGTTGAGGGTCAATTTGTGGTTGAGGGTTAATTTGTGGTTGGGGGTCTGGTTGGGGTTGTGCTGCTGCAATAACAGCAAGCATAGCTTGGGTTAAAGGTAGGTCACGATGGGGTGGTGAATTCATCTTCATAAAAATAGCTTTCGTTTGCTCAGGGATCTTATAAAAATCATTGTGATCCCTTGAGCAGTAACCTTGGACATCAAAAACCATTTGTAGAAAACGGGGATAAGCTAAAGTCATTTTGTTCCCCTTGTTTTTACACATGCCCTCAAAAATCATTTTAGAATAATTAAATTTTTGCCCTGTTGCAATGCACACAATAGCACTTGCAATAGATCTATTGATCTCATTGTGTGCAGTGCATTTGGGACTCAAACATTGAAGGAGGACATGTATGAGGTACTTCCAGGCTGGGGGAAATTCCTGCTTATGATACTTGTTTAAGGTACCTTCATCAGGAAAAGGATATCCCAAAGCCCTAAGCCCTTGTTCTATTTCATGAATGGGAAGGGTGGCTATACCATCAGCATCATCAAGATGCAAGGCTTGGCGTACCAAAGCCTCAGTAACCACCCAAGGCCTCCCATGAAGAATAGAAGTCAATGTAGTCACTCTATTAACTGTTGAGGAACTGACAATGTTCCAAAACTGTTTAATATGTGTGACTGGAATGAGTGGTGCATGAGAAAGAGCATACCTTAAAGGAGATGCATTCAAATACGCCACCATTTGTGTGTATTGGGGAAACAGAGCATCATCAGCTTCAAGATACGCGATCATGTTATGTTGACTTCTGAACCCCAATTCCAATTCTGATGGTCTAAACTTTGGTGCCATTGATGAAAGCTGTTAAATTTAAGTGAAGAAGATGAAGTTGATAAGAGAAAATTTTGTTAGACAAGAATTATAGATACCCTGTTTAAAATAGGAGCCAAATTTATAGGAGAAGAAAATGCATGTGATTGGCCCAAAAATAGGCAAGTATTTTCAAAAACACAATCATGAAAATATTGAAAAAGTATAAGTTTATCTCATGCATTAAATGAGAGGTAACAACTCCCAAAATTACGGCCTAAAAATATGTCAAAAAGTAACAACTGGGTAGGACCCATTGGGTGTCAACGGTCAAAAATAACCTATCAACGCCCAACGGCTATAATCTTGTCAACGTTTGCCTATAGCCATGTCAGCGTCTAATTTGGTCACAACAACGCTTGGAAAATTCTTGTCAGCGTCCAAAAATAAAAATGTTTTAAAACTGAAAAATGACCTTAACAAGTAATTTATCCTAGAGAAGATAACCAAAAAGCTGATAATTATTATAGGGCGGCAAGCACTGTCCAGTTATGCACACTTGCTTAAGCAAGATAGACATAACAGTCCTCTAGTGTCCCTTGCTAACCAAAACTCTTAACAACCAAGTTACCTTACAAAATTCCTTGTTACTCCCAGGTAAATCCCATAACAAAATTATTCCCAAGTCTCCCAACAGACCACAACCAATTCTAGGACAAAAATGTCTTGGCAGCATGCATAGTATATCAACTTTGCATGCTACAGTGCCTCATGATTTAGTAAAACTAACTCATACTCACCTGTGGACACAATCTAGAATTGTGATAAGAGTATCATATGGATACCCAAACATCCTAAAGGTTCCTAAAACCTCCCCTTAAACTATGATACATAAGTTTGCTAAAATCATGCATGAACATAAAAATTTATGTCAAGATAGGAATTAAAAATTCCAACCATCATCCATAAATAAAAACTTGTCCAAATGCTTCTCCATTGATCCATAAGCAACTCTGTATCCAATGGTTTGCTGCTAACACCATCTGCACATTTAGATTGAAAACCACAAAACTAACATTGTTGCTGACAACGCCCCGATAACACATGTCAACGTTGAGGGAAACTTTGTCAGCGTTAGACAAATATATTACTGACAACGTTGCAAAAACACTTATCAGCGTTCAAGCAACCTTTGTCAGTGTTAGAAAAATATAGTGGAAAATCTAAATCATAAATAAGACAAATAACAATGCATCATCCTGTACATACTTTTACAAAAAGACTCCAAAACACATATTATGTGAGATTGACCATGCCCATACTTGTTACCAAGTATTGAAATCTCCCAGCATCAAAAGGTTTAGTTAGTAAATCTGACACATTTTCCTCAGTGTCAACCCTATCTGGTTGTATTAAACCTTTCTCAAAGCAATCTCTTATAAAATGGTGTCTAATTTCTATGTGTTTAGTTTTAGAATGATGTACAGGATTCTTAATGATGCATAAAGTGCTGTTATTGTCAACAAATATCTTGGTATGCATGAAATTATACCCATAGTCTAACAGCTGGTTCTGAATCCACAAAACTTGTCCACAACAAGCAGCTGCAGCCACATACTCTGCTTCAGTTGTAGAATTAGCCACCACTGTTTGTTTCTTGCATTGCCAAGATATCAACCTGCTCCCAAGAAACTGACATCCACCAGTTGTGGATGTCCTATCAAATTTATCACCTCCATAATCACTATCTGAATATGCAATCAGCTCCAATGGTGAATCCTTTGGGTACCACAAACCAAGACTAGGATAGCATCTTAGGTACCTAAAGATCCTCTTCAAAGCATAAAGGTGACATTCTTTGGGAGTCACTTGATGGCGTGCACAAGTGCACACAGCAAACATGATGTCAGGTCTGGAGGCAGTAAGATACATCAAGGATCCAATCATGGATCTATAGTGCCTGACATCAACATCTTTCCCATCTCCAATCTTTCCCCAAGGGTGTTCTCTATCCATAGGAGTAGTAACACTCTTTTCATGTGGAGAAAAGCCAAACTTCTTCAAGATCTCAGCAACATATTTATCCTGGGAGATGAAGATACCATCTTCTTTCTGCTGAACTTGTAAACCAAGAAAGAAGTTCATCTCCCCCATAGCACTCATCTTGAATTTATCTGTCATAAGCTTGGAGAAATCCTCACTCATCTTTGGATCAGTAGACCCAAAAATGATATCATCAACATAGACCTGGACAAGCAACACATCCTTGCCTTTCTTCTTTGTAAATAGTGTCTGATCTATGGTGCCCCTCTTGAATCCATTGTCCACCAAGTAGGTAGACAAGGTACCATACCATGCTCTAGGGGCTTGATGAAGGCCATACATAGCCTTTTTGACTCTATACACTTTATCTGGATGCTCTGGATCCTCAAAACCAGGAGGTTGCATCGCATATACTTCCTCAACAATAGTTCCATAAAGGAAAGCACTCTTGACATCCATTTGATAGACTGTGAAGCCCATGTAGGATGCATAGGCTAGAAAAATTCTAATAGCTTCAATCCTTGCTACTGGTGCAAAGACCTCCTCATAGTCTATCCCTTCCTCTTGTGTATATCCCTGAGCCACTAACCTTGCCTTGTTTCTGACCACAATGCCTCTTTCATCTCTTTTGTTCCTTAGAACCCATCTTGTCCCAATAGGTCTGACATATCTTGGACAATCAACCAGCTCCCAAACATCCTGAATTGCAAATTGATGAAGCTCATCCTGCATTGCTTCCACCAAACTTGGTACTTTGAGAGCATCAAATATTTTCTTGGGTTCCTATTGTGACAGAAAACAGGCAAACAAACATGCTTGCACAAGAGGGGTATCAACCTTCTAGTATATATTGGCAATAAACCCACCAAGACCTTGATGAGATCTTCTAGTCTGAACTGGAGTATTAACATTACCAATGATTTGAGAAGGAGGATGTTTCTTCGTGACTGAAGTAAGTATTCCACCCTCAAAAAGTCTGGTATCTTCAACTTCATTCTCCATGTTGCCAATATCTTCTTCATCAGACTCTCTTAAATCAACATGAGGATGAACCTCTTCATATATATTGGAAGGTCCACCTTGTTTAAATATGGAAGAGAAAAGATGTTTAATATTGTTGTCAACGCCTGAATCTTGTTTGTCAGCGCTTGGGCTAACAACGCTTGAATTGTTGTTGTCAACGTCTGAACCATCAACGTCTGAATTGGTCTTGTCAGCGCTAGATTTGCCTTTGTCAGCGCCTGAAGGACCATGCATGTTTGTATCTGGTGGTACTTGGAAACCACCATTATCTTTTCCAGCAGCAGCAGCAGCAAAAGCATCTGTCCAAATGGGAATTGTAACATATTCTTGAATAGGAGATGTCTTTTCTGCTTGTGATCCAACCTTTTCATGAACCTGAGTACCTGAAACATCAACAACTTGCTCCTCCATAACATTTGAAGTTACCTTCACAATGTCTGGATTAGTGACAGGCATATAATTTAAAGTTCTAGATAAAGGTTCCAAGTCAAACAACCAATTAGGACCACTTTCAAGATCACTAGGTTTATTTTCTAAAAACCTAACATGTACTCTTTCAAGTATACGTTTTTCTTCTTTAAGATAAATCCTATATCCCTTGCTCTGCACTGAATACCCCATGAAGTAGCCTTCATCACCTTTTGCACTAAATTTACCTAAGGCATCACTAGTGTCTAATACTACTACATGACAACCAAAAGGTCTAAGAAAACCAATATTAGGTTTTCTTCCCCAAAGTAACTCATAAGGTGTTTTATTTTGAATTTTGTTAACCAATGCTCTATTTTGAACATAACAAGCTGTATTAACAGCCTCAGCCCAAAAGGCTATAGGAAAATGAGCATCAGCCAACATTGTTCTGGCTACTTCAATTAGGGTTCTATTTTTCCTCTCAGCAACCCCATTTTGTTGTGGGCTTCTAGCAATACTAAATTGCCTAGTAATTCCTTTCCTGGCACAGAAATCATCTAACTTCTTATTCCTAAATTCACCACCATTATCACTCCTAAGCATTTTAACCTCATTGCCAGACCTCTTCTCAATCTGAGTGATAAAATCAATTAGAATATCAGCTGTGTCACTCTTCATAGGTAGAAAGAATGTCCAAGTAAACCTAGAAAAGTCATATGTGATGACAAAGCAATATGACTTACCATTCAAACTTTCTATATTGGTTGGACCAAAGAGGTCCATGTGTAGCATATGAAGAGGTCTAGAACTAGTATGCACTTGTTTGGACTTGAATGAGACCTTGTGCTGCTTGCCTTTAAGACATACAACACAAGAGTGGTCATTGTGGAAGGCCTTCTCAGGCAAACCATCAACCAAACCAAGTCTCACAAGTCTATTTATATTTTTAAAATTTATGTGCCCTAGTCTCCTGTGCCACAAATTACTTTCATCTACTGAGGCTTTAGCATAAAAACAAGACATATTATTGTTCATTTTAATCCCATTTAGATTCACATTGTATATGTCCTTATGCCTAGGTGTTCTATACTCAATATATTTCTCATCAGGGATCTTAAAATCCTTGCTTAACACCAAACACTTAGTATCAGTAAACAGAACTTTATTTTTGTTATCACAAACTTGTGATACACTAAAAAGGTTATAATCCAGTTCTTTTACCAAAAAGACGTTCTCAAAACGCAAATTCTTGGTGAGAAGGGTTCCTTTGCCTGTGATAGTACCATATCCGCCTCCAAAGTATACCTTATCACCATCCTTAATGGGAGTGAAGTTGGTCAAGTAGTCTTCCTTCCCTGTCATGTGCCTTGAGCATCCACTATCCCAATATCCATGATCATTGACCTGTCTTTGAATGCCCTGCACATAAAGAAAACAAATTAGTTTTCTTTGGGAACCCAAGTCTTAAAAGACTTGGATTCATCTGGTTGTTCAATAAGAACAGACTTATTTCTCACAACAACCCCATTCTCATCCTTCTTAGGATGAAATACCCAGTTAACCCCAATAGGTTTGGTAATGACCTTTGAAATGTAATTAAATCTATTGAAAGTCATTGAAATCCCATTATCATTAGGGTTTTGATCTTTCTTGGGGGTTCCATGTTAAGCTAGAAGAAGCTTTAGACCCCTTACCCTGTGGTTGCAAATATTTAGGTCTGGTCACGTTTCTGTCAGCGTTAGAATTTGTCTTGTCAACGCTGAATTTACCCTTATCAGCGTTGAACCTAGGGTTTGCTACAGAAACCCATTGCCTATTTGACCAGGTGTTTGTCTTTTGAAATGGTCTTTGTCCATGAGTGTTAGACCCTCTAGTAAAGAATGGGGCAGGTCTAATCACTTGTGGATCTTGCTGCACACAAGGTTTGGGTCTGACAACGTTTGACTTCCTAACAACGTTGACTTTGTTCCTGTCAGCGCTGAAATTGTTCCTGTCAGCGCTGGCTTTGGGAGCGTTGACACACTTGTATGCCAAGTGTGAAAAGCTACCACAAGTGTAACAAGCTTTTCTAGACACAACCTTAGGTCTAGAAGTGAAGAAGCCTGTTCCATTATTGCTGACTTGGCTCTTGGGTGACCTAGTATTCCTATACATTTCTGCATATTTAATGCTAGGTTTTCTATCAGTGTTTGAGCCTAGGTCAACAACTTTACCAGTGAGTGGGTTAGTAACCTTAATGGGTGTTGACTCATTGGGACTTTCACATAGTAAGCCACCCTTAACAAATAAAGTGGGGTTAGCTTTCTTCCATTCATTCAGGTCAGTCAACTTTTGATGATACTCTTCAACTGGAGTGACAACTCTTGGTGGAGGAATGAATTCCTCCTCTTGGAGCTCTGGCAAACCAGTCCAAGATAGGTCCTTTTGTTGGACACCATAGAAGTCACCAGCTGGTGGTGGAACCAAAGAGTAATCATTCATCCCAATCACAGTCATGTCCTTAGGATCCCTTTGTTTACCCACACATTCTCCTAGGGTTTGGGTGGCTCTATCAAATCTTTGAATTTTAAGGCCAACATTATCTTTATTCTTAATGGCTTCATCTAACTTAGCCTGTAACTCACCATTAACACTTTCCATGATGTTTCTAATATCTATACTAGCATCTAACTCATGTTTTAAAATATTGATTTTATCTTTTAAGTCAAATTCCATTTTCTTGTATTCAGAAACTGTCTTCTCAGTTTCAGTGAGAGCTAGTTGGTAATTAGACAGTTTACATCTTTCAGTGCTCATATCATCTAATAATCTTAACACTTCTTTGTTAAGTCTTTCAGTATTTAACCTACAACCTTTGCTACAAAAAGCGTCATCATATACCTCATTATCAGATGAAGAGGAGGAGTGTGCCATGAGAGCATATTCAACATGCTCTTCTTCTTCAATTTCAGCAACCAAAGCTTTATCCTCTTCAACATTCTTAGCCAGATAGCTCCAGTCCCATCCCATACCATCAATTCCTTGAACTGCAACCATGGCTTTGGAATCCTGAGCTTTAACAACTTGACTTGAGGGTTTACCAGCATCAGATCTTCTAGGAGATCTACACTCCCTCATGAAGTGCCCCATATGATGACAGTTGTAGCATTCAGCTTTGGATTTATCAAATCCAGCTGTATCTTTAGCATTGAAGATCATCTTCTTTTTAAACCTTCTGTTCCACCTATTTGCTCTTATACTAGCAAGAGCCATGTTCCACTTGATGTCCATCTCTTCCAAGTGCTCATCACTTATCTGCTCAAGGTCCTCATATGTAATCACTGAACCATTGGGCAGAGAAGCAATATAAGCACATACAGTATCCAAATCTAAACCAGCAGGTTTAACTCTTAGGGAGTCACTCTTGAATGTGTCAGGGTCTGAATAGGAGATGTTGACAGGACTTGTTCCAGCGCTGACATATGATGATCCAGTAACTGGATGCATGTAAGTCCTTCTGATTGAATTGACCTTCACTATGAGAGAAGAAGGTTATGTAACTGTTGGTAGACTTGCTTCCATGCTCTAAAAGAGTTTCATCTTCCAACAGCCTTAGTTTGTTGTAGATGTCATCAAACGAGGAGCTCTTGTAAGTATTGTTGACAAGAATAGATCTTGCCTCAATCTTCCATGCCTCACCAAGACTTTTAAGAAAGGTAGCATTGATGTCAACATCACCAACTTGTGTCCCCATGAAGGACAACTTGCTTGTAATGTCAAGCAATCTGCTTCTCACACTACTCAGTTTCTCATTGGGTTGAGCTTTGAAGACAGCATAATCATGCATGAGCTGCTTTTTCTTTTCTTCCTTAGTGTCTGCATTGCCATCATATGCAACTTCAAGAGCTGCCCAAAGGTCCTTAGCAGATTCATAGCCTCTATATTTATGCTGGTTTTCTTGTCCCAAAGAGACTTTCAGAATATTTAGGGCTTTCATGTCAACCCTTTTCTTTGCTATGTCATCAGCAGCCACAGCTCTACCATCTCCAGGTTTTTCTCTCTTATCCTCTTCAGAACATCCAGCAACAACTGTTCTTGCAGCAATGGCATTAGCAATCTTTTGGGCTTTATTGAATGTGTTTCCATATTCAATAATCTCCCAGAGTGTGTAGTCATAGATCCCCAGATATTGTTCAAAGTTGAACTTTGTCACACTCCCAAAATATCAGAGTATAATGGCAACAAGGGAGTGGTAACGTCATGATTATCATACACACAGTTACAAAGAACGACCTCTAAATGAGACGTTCAGAAAATTGATCACTTTCATTTGATAAAATAAAGAGTTTTAACGTAGTGCGGAAGCATAAAACTGGTCACAGATACAAAAACATAGTTTCCAAATAGTACAAATGATCTTTATTTTCAATAGAAATGACGGCAGTGCATGAGACCTCACATAGCATCTTCCTTCTTAATACCTGAGAAAAACATTGCTAAAGCGTCAACATAAAGTTGGTGAGTTCATAGGTTTAGTTAATTTGAAGTGTTTAATGAACCACAAGATTTTCCCAAATGTGATGACAATATAACAAATACAAAGTCATCATAAAAGCATTTATTACAGTCTAAGCTCGTGACACCGAAGCGTTAACAACACCGGCAGTATAATCATATAAATGTAGCCCAACTGGATGCCTAAACCCACGACATCCTATCTCAGACTCAAATGAAACTGTGCCCGCTTGTCCCCTGTTGGACCAAGACGGACAGGGGCGTCAACCCTGATAGATCTATCCATAACATTCGCGCTTACACAAAGTAATTAACGGTTCACGATTCACGGGCCAAAGCAACTGGGTTTTTAGTGGGACTTAGACTAGTATATAAATCAGTAAATGCACTTGTGTTCATACGTTAAATCAAGCAATGTCTCACCCCAAAAAACAGTAAAAGCAGTTAAAAGGTGTGGCTATAAACTCACCTCGTAAGTTAGGCAACATGATGATAATACAAAGGAGCTAGAGAATATGATCACGCTATCCAAAACCTATTTGAATATACTGACAGTGTTACGACCTCTAAAATTATACCAATAAAATGCATGACATCCTAGTTATGCTTGACAATAAATTTTGTTTACGGGAAAACACGAAAATACTACCCGGATATCAAACGGGCTTTAGCTTAACAATGTACAACACAAATTAGCTTTTTGGCCTTTAAAAACTCGGCCCAAAATTGAACTATACCCATCCCTACAAGATAATACATGGCTCGGCCCATTATCGATTTACCCAACCCGGTCCCAATCCAGGCGATACAAACAAAGAAATGGGAAGGTTAAATTGTGTCCATCTATTTCATTTATCCAAAACACATAGTCAACACTCTCTCTCTCGAAAATAACTCCCAACCGTCTCTTTCACTCTCTCTCTAAACCAAACGGATCTAACTCATTTCCATGGCCAAAATAATACACTGATCTATTATCATCAAAGAAGTATGAAGCCTTATTGTGTTGATCATTCGTGGGACGTGGGATGTCACCTCCACAACAAACCCACTCGATTTCGAGGTCTCACAGGGACGAATTGATGTTGGTTTCTTGTAAAACCCGTATTTAAGAATTCCCGAATATTTAAATACGCAACAAGTTTAAATAAAATACTACAGCTAATAATTCAGAAATATAATGATTAAGTGTTTGAAAACATTCCGTATTATACGTAAGTAGTTTATTCAGGAAAAAAAATAAATAAATAATAGATTCAAGCAAATTCAAGCGAGAATTAAATGCGAGCATACGCGAACAAATATAAATGTAAAAAAAAAAAAAAAAAAAAAACTATATGGTTTATACTAGGGGGCTGTTTTTTTTAAAGAAAGGAGAAATGGGCCCTAGCCCAACCCACGGTTGTAAAAAAAATAAGCGGGGTAAACCCCCTTTTGTGTCCAAACAGAAACAAAAAAAAAGGAGACGTAGGGTTTGCTGTGTGTGTATACCGCCGGCAGACAAAAGATATATCAAGGAGGGAAAATGGTGGTGTTCATTCCGGGTTAAATCTTAATCCTCGTTCGTATTAATCAGCCATCCAAGAATCAGTAAGTACATGTTCTTTTCCTTCAATCAATCACGAATCATTCATGGATTCTAATCAAGAAAATATTATTTGTAAATTAATCAAGAAATAAAAGGAAAATCATGGTCGGGCTTTTGGGGTTTCTGTTCGTGAAAATCGAGACACGAAGATGTCTCGGTGTACTATTTTTGGTCCAGCCGTCTAGGCGGTTTGGTCTTGTTTTTTTTTGTCGGCTGTAAAACAAAACCACCAGGAGTGGTGCCCAGCAAACTGTGAGACCCACTGAACCAACAGGGTGCGTTTGGGTTTAGACTCGGGGCATGTTTGGAACAGTCAGTAGGAACCACCAACAGCCAGTGGGAACCACCAACTGTCGGTGGGATTTCTGGACCAGCAGGGGGGAACGGGACCTAGTCAGTGGGACAAAATACAAAACAGTGAGTATAGTATATAACAGTGGGAACAAATATATATCAGTGGGAGGATTGGGCAGAAAATAGTGGCAAGTTTAAAAGGGAATTAGCGACAGTTTTGCGACGAAAGTTTCTGTCGCAAAATTGTTATATAGGCAGCTTTTCAACATCCAGTTTTTAGCGACACTTTTTAGTGACTCAGTTTTCTGTCACTAACTCATATAGGCAGCTTTAATTTATACATCGAATTGTTTTCGTGCGACCGAGATGGGGTATCTTGGCAGGCTCGGGTATATAGTTATAAAGGATTAAAAATACAGATTTTTAATTATACTTTATTTCAATTACTTTTGCAAATAGATGTTGTAATAATTTAATTAGTAAATTAAATTTATTATATTAAATTAGTTCTTACAAATTAAAAGTGAATAATGTTATTGAATAAATTAATTATTTTGGAAACCTTCTAAAATAAGAAACTTTCTATTTTTTTAACAGGTTACAAATCATGGGAATATTATAATATCAGAAATACGTATTGTACAGTAACTATTAACAGAACAAAAAATATAATTATTAGTGGTATTATGGAACCATCAGATTTATCACTTTTAAAATAAACAGTGATACAAGGAATAATTTAATCAAGAACAGTAAAGATCAGTAAGGGTAAATAAATATCTATCGACTCATACACGTACTTTATCATGTAGCTCACGTGAAGTCGGAATAGTACTTTTCCGTTATTATCTCTGTCATTGATTGCTGGACATAAGGTACGGATTTCCGTTCTTTTCAGTAAGGACTTCCTTTCTATGCATGATTAGGATTCCCCGTCTTCAGCCAAATGTTTTTCCCCAGTATATGTTTAAGTTTATCAGTAATCATATTAATAACTAAATAAATTGCCTGAGCATTATATACAAGCACGACCAGTTTATGTACTAGTTACGGAGGTACCGTAACCACGGCACTAGAGGCACCGGTGTCGTGACTCACATGCAGGAGAGTGATATCCTGCATCGTCCCACTCAGCTCAGCTTGGCCATTTTTATCAGTATTATTAGTGGGGCGTATGGATGCATCCTAGGCTTATAAGTGTTACAAGTTATTAGGGTGATTGTGGTGTGTGCTCTACATCCTTCACATTGGAGCTGATCCCTCCACCCAGCACAATTATTTAGAGGTCACCCCTCTACAGCATGACGAGGTCACCCCTCCAGTTATTCATGCACGGTTGTTACAGCACGTGACCTATATAAGCTCTGGCAAATTAAAATACAGTAAATGCATGTTTTCAGATTTATCAGATATTAGTTCAGCTTTATTATTTACGAATCAGACTTTACAGATTATGCACAGATTTCCGCTGTAACTTTACTTATCAGTCTTACAGCTCCAGTATTTTACCATCTGTTTCATTTCAGTAGTTCCTTATCATACTATATATCCGTTCACTGAGCGTTATGCTCAGCCGTAGTTCCCTTTCATGTTCTAACGGCAGGCACCCCAGGACGCTCTTAGGATTCTGAGAGCATGTGCATTTGGATGGGAGCTATCCAGACTTCTTACTTTATGTACTTACATTATTCTGCTTATTTGGACATTGTTTAGTCCTTTCTTTCAGTATTTTATTTTTCATGTTTTGGGCTTATGTTTGGATTACCGATGTTTGATTTCGGTATTTCCTTTATGGTCAGTTAGTGTTTTAGGACATTTACCTTATGCTTTGATGACACGCCATAAATAGACATAACGGTCCACTTATCCAAGTGGGGTGTTACAATTATGGTATCAGAGCGCAAGGTTCGACCTGTAGGCTCTAAAACTTGACCTGTGACTAGTGGGCAGTCACCAGGGAACTTCCCAGATTTTGGCGTTGTTATCTTTCATGTTTCTCATGGATTATTCAGTCAGTTTTCTTCATTTATCAGTCAGTTTTCTTAATGTTTTGACTAAGTAAAAGGTTGGTATAGGACTGACCATATTTAGTCGCATGTGCTTTTCATTTGAATTTTGTTTTGGTGAACCGACCCATAGGCGTTCACCCTGGCCGTTCAAATTTTGTATTGGTAAACCGACCATAGGCGTTTACCCTTACTCATGTCAGATTCATGTTTTCAATCAAATATCACTTGGTGAACCAGCCATAAACGTTCACCTTTTCTCAAGTCAAATTTCATGCTTTTAAGTCAAATGATGTTTTGTGAACTGAACCATAGATGTTCACCTTTGCACATATCATGATATTTTATAAAGTTTGACAAGTATGAATTGGACTACAACCAACCATGTTTAGTCCCAGATTGTAAATTTCTATACATGACAGTTCCCATGAAACTTTGACAAGTATGGATCGAACCAGAACCGCCCATACTTAGTCACATGTTTTCTTCCTTGAATGTTGTGGATTGAACTATAGCCATCCACACCAGTTGTTGTTAAAACTCAGTTGATCATACTCTTATGTTCTTTGTAACAATCCAGTTTCACAATTGCAAGCTGATGTCGCCTTCAGGCGGATTCAGTTTCATGTTTCCTTACAAGGATTATGTTTTCAACAGAATGATAATGTTTCATGCTAAGATACAGAAGGATTACAGTAAAATCCTATTCTCATGATAAAGCATGTTTGGTCCTCATCAGTCAGGTCATCATGCTGACCATTGTTAGAACTCAGTTTAATCATATCCCTGAATCCTGGAAAAAAAACCCAGCATTAAGTCTACGCCGGAATTACAAGGCTATCATGTTACTCATTTCAGTTCAGTTTACTACCGTTTAAATCAATTTATTCCTTTGATAATGTCAAACAAGCGACACCAGTATCGATCATCCCATGAAATTTCCACCAGCTCCATGTACAGTATTTCACGTGTACTCTTCGTACAGTGTCTCAGATTTGCTCCATGTGCAATATTCATTTTGTACTTCATGTACAGTAGTCCAAGTGTACTCCAGGTACCCTACTCCATGGATATTGCTAATCGATCCTCAATCATCTCAGGTGTTACCACTTGTTGATATTCTACCAGGTGCTGATGCTGCTCGTGAGTTGAAGATTTTATCAGATACTGATGCTGCTAACACTTTGAAGACCTCACAAATGCTGATGTTGCTGATGCTGATGCTTTGGAGATTTCCCAAGATGCTGTTTCTGTTCATACCATGAAGACTCTACAGAACAAGGACAAAAACTATATATTTGAAATTTCTGACTTGAATAAATTTCAACCATCAGACACTACCATTCCACTCCATAATTTTACCTTCTCAGTTAGCTGTCACACGTTACTCAGCTAACCGTTCATTCAGAAGAGTGGGAGCCGTAAACCAGCCGACTACTCAGCAAAATAGTTACAAGAATCACGGTCATGAAAATGACCGTCATAAATTGACAGAAAAAGCAGTAGTGACAATCACCGTGCTTATAATTAATCAGTCAGTAACCATCGGAACTCCGAAACAGACGTGACCAGAAATACAGAGGTCAGTAGTCTAACCGGTCCGCCAATCCTAGCAGTTACCAAAAATTTTCAGCCTTGTTCAGATTCATCTACTAAAACACGTGTCAAGACATCAGTCAAGGCATAGGCCTCAGGTATCTTTTCGGAAGACGCATATTAGGACACCAGTCATGGTACACGTCATACGAATCTTTCCTCAAAATACGAGTCAGAACCCATAACTCCAGTATGTTTCTAAACCAGGCCCTCAGAAGTTCAGGGTACCCTTCAGAAAGGGGTATGCCCGTTCTATTATGCCACGCACGAATCAGATCATTAAAATTAAGTCACCACCACTAGAGTATTATTTAGGTTAAACACACAATATTCATTCTGTGAGGTTACAGACGAACACATTCAGTGAAAAGTCTCCATGTTTACTTCACGTGTTACTATGTCAACTTTATCTTATATCAGGTAGTTACCTGCCTCTCAGCCGGAAATGACTCAACAGTATCACCATATTTATTAAGTTGTATTTTCAGTTAACGACAGGATCCGTCTTACTAAATCCCAAATATATTCATCATACTTTCTGTCAGAAAAATTAGTATAAATTATTTCTGCCTTACAAGTGCGTGACTTATCAGTCCATAGCTACGAAGACTTTTAGCTACCAGTTATAAATTCACTTCTAAAATTCCTCAAATCCACGATCAACATATTATACAAAAATTTCCAAATGTCGTTCCAGAAATTCCTTCCTAACTACGAGACATAATTTAACATCGAGCTTGTCTCAAGAATTGTGCCTATTTCCAAAACTCTTTATTCCAGAGTTGCATCTAAGTTAAAAGGGTTGCATCATTTGCTGCAAGAATTACCGGAATGAGGCTTTATTCGCCCTGGCATACCACCAGGAAGTGTGTCGTTTCTGTGTATCAGGAAGAAGACCGGTAACATGAGATCATGTACCGACCACCGATATTTTGACAAGATCATCAGTTTTAATCGATGTTCATTCCACGAATAGCAGATTTATCTGATCTGCTATGACTTCTTATGTATTTTCCAGAACAATTCACGATCATGTCACCATCAGTGGTGAGAGAAACATATTATAGTCACTATAAAAAAAATTTGAATTATACCTCTGAGCTCCCTAATGCTCCAGCTATAGTATCAAATTTATGAATAATTTTTTTTATGACTTCGCAGACAAAATCGTCAGTATGTTCTTTGATAACATTCTGATCTTCTAAATTCTAGAGAGGTACAAGATAATCATTTTCTCACAGTGGAATAGATTCTCCGATAGGCGAAAAATTATATACGCAGCTTTCTAGATATGGATCCCAGTAGAACAAGGTGGCATTTCTTGACCACACTATTTCAGCAGAAAAGAATTTCAGATGATCCTGCGAAGGTGAAGGCCATCACCAGATGGTCACGACCGACGCCGGTGAATGAAGTACAAAATTCCTAGAATTCAGTTGGCTACTACCGCAGAAAATTGCTGAAAGTTCTCATGATTAGCTTTCTATGGCTAAACTTTCGCATAAAGAATAAGACCTACACTAAAACTTTGTATTTCCATAAGACCCTACACTACGAGAGATCTATTTTACTCAGACTCGAAATTCTTTCATGACTAATCACTTAGATTCCACCAAAAGGTACCGTAATCCCAGGCATAATTTTGATAGAAGCAGTATAGCATAATTGATGCAACTATGTTCATATCTGGATGCCTGACATACCTCAGGTCCAAGATAGGACACCGACATGTTGCAGGAAATTCAGCAATAGGTCGTATGATTCCAAAGTATTCCATCAACAATCTTGTCAGATCGAAGTTAGCGTTCACGAATCACGCTCACGTTCATGTTCACAATCATGTGTATGTTCACATTTACGTTTACGCTTATTTTCACTTTCACATTTAAGTTTCATTCGCAGTATGATGCTATTCCAGTTCATGCTTTGTACTATCACATGATTTAAGCTCACGTTAGCGTTGGTAACATTGCTTATGTTCAAGTTCGTGTGTCATTCGCAATACACGTTTCACGGTTTATTACCGAATACGGATACAGAAAGCTTAAGAAACCAGACTCAAGTTGGCAGAGCTTCTTCATACCCAGGCAGACGTTTCACGTCTCAGGCCATATCGTTTTTCATTCTTTCCTCAGTCAGCATATGTTTGTGATCTTTTCTAGCATCACGTTTACAGTATGTTTCATGTAACATCAGCACAATATATTCCATGCCCATCATTCCTCATATAATCGTGAACCACGTTCACAATTGCTCACGTAGCACGTTCAAAATTGTTCACATAGTCCATCCCTATATATTTCAGCAGCTTGTTCAGAGTTATAAATGTTATCTTTTTAGAATACTACACGTATCGTTTCATGTATCATACATGCTATAGTT
Source organism: Glebionis coronaria (assembly GCA_025667525.1). Classification (NCBI taxonomy): domain Eukaryota; kingdom Viridiplantae; phylum Streptophyta; class Magnoliopsida; order Asterales; family Asteraceae; genus Glebionis; species Glebionis coronaria. The sequence continues at coordinate 154,104,505 of CM046877.1, forward strand.
ATTCAGTCTATCAGATTTAGAAAATCCATCTTAAATATAGAACCAGAAGCTATTCAGCATCATCGGGACAGGGTCATCAGGACCAAGATTTTATTTATTATGTTAGACCTTTGAAGGAATCGTTTCGAGCGGGAGGCCACTCGAAACGGAGGAGTCCATCTGGACCTCTCATTATCTTCTTCAATAAATTCAGTTATGTTCTTTCAGTCATGTCCCGTTCTATGTTCTCTTCAGCCATGTCACATTACATGATCATTTCAGTCATGTCAGGTTTATACCTATCAGCAGCATTATGTCTTAATTAGAAGACAATTTATCCTTCAGCTTAACTGTTTTTTTCAGTCTACGTGTTCTTCGGTTCTTATAACTTCATCAGCTTATTACCTTTAATTCGAGGACGAATTTCTCCTTTTTAGAGGGGAAGAATTGTAAAACCCAGTATAGTCGTATCTTTAATTCGGGGACGAATTATTGTTTTTAGAGGGGAAGAATTGTAAAACCCGTATTTAAGAATTCCCGAATATTTAAATACGCAACAAGTTTAAATAAAATACTACAGCTAATAATTCAGAAATATAATGATTAAGTGTTTGAAAACATTCCGTATTATACGTAAGTAGTTTATTCAGGAAAAAAAATAAATTAATAATAGATTCAGACAAATTCAAGCGAGAATTAAATGCGAGCATACGCGAACAAATATAAATGTAAAAAAAAAAAAAAACTATATGGTTTATACTAGGGGGCTGTTTTTTTTTAAGAAAGGAGAAATGGGCCCTAGCCCAACCCACGGTTGTAAAAAAAATAAGCGGGGTAAACCCCCTTTTGTGTCCAAACAGAAACAAAAAAAAGGAGACGTAGGGTTTGCTGTGTGTGTATACCGCCGGCAGACAAAAGATATATCAAGGAGGAAAAATGGTGGTTTTCATTCCGGGTTAAATCTTAATCCTCGTTCGTATTAATCAGCCATCCAAGAATCAGTAAGTACATGTTCTTTTCCTTCAATCAATCACGAATCATTCATGGATTCTAATCAAGAAAATATTATTTGTAAATTAATCAAGAAATAAAAGGAAAATCATGGTCGGGCTTTTGGGGTTTCTGTTCGTGAAAATCGAGACACACAGATGTCTCGGTGTACTGTTTTTGGTCCAGCCGTCTAGGCGGTTTGGTCTTGTTTTTTTTTGTCGGCTGTAAAACAAAACCACCAGGAGTGGTGCCCAACAAACTGTGAGACCCACTGAACCAACAGGGTGCGTTTGGGTTTAGACTCGGGGCATGTTTGGAACAGTCAGTAGGAACCACCAACAGCCAGTGGGAACCACCAACTGTCGGTGGGATTTCTGGACCAGCAGGGGGGAACGGGACCTAGTCAGTGGGACAAAATACAAAACAGTGAGTATAGTATATAACAGTGGGAACAAATATATATCAGTGGGAGGATTGGGCAGAAAATAGTGGCAAGTTTAAAAGGGAATTAGCGACAGTTTTGCTACGAAAGCTTCTGTCGCAAAATTGTTATATAGGCAGCTTTTCAACATCCAGTTTTTAGCGACACTTTTTAGTGACTCAGTTTTCTGTCACTAACTCATATAGGCAGCTTTAATTTATACATCGAATTGTTTTCGTGCGACCGAGATGGGGTATCTTGGCAGGCTCGGGTATATAGTTATAAAGGATTAAAAATACAGATTTTTAATTATACTTTATTTCAATTACTTTTGCAAATAGATGTTGTAATAATTTAATTAGTAAATTAAATTTATTATATTAAATTAGTTCTTACAAATTAAAAGTGAATAATGTTATTGAATAAATTAATTATTTTGGAAACCTTCTAAAATAAGAAACTTTCTATTTTTTTAACAGGTTACAAATCATGGGAATATTATAATATCAGAAATAGGTATTGTACAGTAACTATTAACAGAACAGAAAATATAATTATTAGTGGTATTATGGAACCATCAGATTTATCACTTTTAAAATAAACAGTGATACAAGGAATAATTTAATCAAGAACAGTAAAGATCAGTAAGGGTAAATAAATATCTATCGACTCATACACGTACTTTATCATGTAGCTCACGTGAAGTCGAAATAGTACTTTTCCGTTATTATCTCTGTCATTGATTGCTGGACATAAGGTACGGATTTCCGTTCTTTTCAGTAAGGACTTCCTTTCTATGCATGATTAGGATTCCCCGTCTTCAGCCAAATGTTTTTCCCCAGTATATGTTTAAGTTTATCAGTAATCATATTAATAACTAAATAAATTGCCTGAGCATTATATACAAGCACGACCAGTTTATGTACTAGTTACGGAGGTACCGTAACCACGGCACTAGAGGCACCGGTGTCGTGACTCACATGCAGGAGAGTGATATCCTGCATCGTCCCACTCAGCTCAGCTTGGCCATTTTTATCAGTATTATTAGTGGGGCGTATGGATGCATCCTAGGCTTATAGGTGTTACAAGTTATTAGGGTGATTGTGGTGTGTGCTCTACATCCTTCACATTAGAGCTGATCCCTCCACCCAGCACAGTTATTTAGACGTCACCCCTCTACAGCATGACGAGGTCACCCCTCCAGTTATTCATGCACGGTTGTTACAGCACGTGACCTATATAAGCTCTGGCAAATTAAAATACAGTAAATGCATGTTTTCAGATTTATCAGATATTAGTTCAGCTTTATTATTTACGAATCAGACTTTACAGATTATGCACAGATTTCCGCTGTAACTTTACTTATCAGTCTTACAGCTCCAGTATTTTACCATCTGTTGTATTTCAGTAGTTCCTTATCATACTCTATATCCGTTCACTGAGCGTTATGCTCAGCCGTAGTTCCCTTTCATGTTCTAACGGCAGGCACCCCAGGACGCTCTTAGGATTCTGAGAGCATGTGCATTTGGATGGGAGCTATCCAGACTTCTTACTTTATGTACTTATATTATTCTGCTTATTTGGACATTGTTTAGTCCTTTCTTTCAGTATTTTATTTTTCATGTTTTGGGCTTATGTTTGGATTACCGATGTTTGATTTCGGTATTTCCTTTATGGTCAGTTAATGTTTTAGGACATTTACCTTATGCTTTGATGACACGCCATAAATAGACATAACGGTCCACTTATCCAAGTGGGGTGTTACAATTCTTCATAAAGATAAGTTTTAATCTCTTTTCTAAAAAGAATGGTTTAAATGGTTTTTGATTATATTTTCGAAGATAAAGGGGTTTACTGATTTCAAAATCATTTGATTTATTAATATATGACAAGAGGGTTTCTTAATTTTTAAATTAAGAAATAATTAGGGTTTTCGGAAATATTGGGGGTTTTATCAATCTCGGGTTTATTTTCAATTAATTAGTGTTTCAGAACACTAGTTGGTATTAATTACATATGAACTCATTTTATAAAAATTAGGGTTTCAAATAAATTAGGGGTTTTCAAATTCGGTTGTTTATTTACAATTAAATAATGTTTTTGAGTATTAAATTGTGTTAATTTTATAAATAAAACGATTTACAAAATTAGGGTTTTCACATAATTTGGAGGTTTATTTATACATGGGTTTTAAACTAATTAACATGTTTTTCTATGCATAGATTGAGGTTAATAACGATTAAAACAAGTTTTGGAAAATTAGGGTTTTGAACAAATTGGGGGTTTTTATACACGCGGTTTATTTTAGGTTTAATTAACGTTTCTTGTAAAAAAATAGTATTAAGTTCATGTTATGACTACTTTTAGAACAGTTAGGGTTTCGGCAGAATTGATAAGTAATTCGAGTGGGGGTTTTTGTTTGATACTGTTATTAACTGTATTAATCTAAAAAAATAAATAAATAAATAAATATGGTCAATAATAAAAACGCACGAGATGGTAAAAAAAGAAAATGGGTCTGTGGTCTTCGACAGAAAATGGGGGTTTGGGTCATGGGTCCAAATTGATAGCACAATACTATTATTATTATTATTATATTTTATTGCTTAATCCGAATAGTTTTAAAAAAAGACTAATTAGTTTGGTTTGTTTTCGCAGGTTGTTTTAAAATGACAAGCACAACTAAATGTATGCAGAAAATGAAAGAAAGGTGGGTAAATGACTCACAATGAGGGTTTTGTTTCGGCTTGTGTATTCGGACAAGGATTTGGAGTGTGTTTGGCTCGGCTGGAACTAGTGCTTCGATTAGTGTTCACTGATCTTGCTCAGATTATCCTTGTTTGAAATATGTTGTAATGTGTTTTGTTTTTGTGTTTGGACTGTGAACATTGACTGTATTTAACATTTTAATCTCGGCATAGGGTAAAACCTAATCTGGAATTGGAGGTCTTGTGATATGCCCATATAAGGCATTTTTGGCATGTGTGTTGTCTTGATATGGTGAGTGGACTTATAAAATAAGTCAGTATATTGTAGGTTTGACTTGGGTTGACTGAGATTAACCAATTTGAAAATCTGAATAAAGACTTTACCACGTTTGATTTTTATTCACTGTCTGTGTTAAATTAGCTTGTATCATTCGGCCCAACAAGGGTTTTATGGCCAGTCTGGCCCATTAAGGCTCAGCCCATTAGTAACTCTCGGCCCATTAAGTTAGTAGTTTCATTAGGGGTTTATCAAAATGACATAAGTTTTAGACGCGTACACTTAACAACAAGAACTCATAATATGAGCGTTGAATCACATGACTTAGACAAACGTGGATACGGTTGTTCTCGACACGTAATAAATATTCCATAAACGGCACGTACCGTTGACAAGTAAAACGTTTATAAATGAGCACGTCTTATTATAATAGATGCGAAAATTCAAGTTGTTACATTCGCTCTCCCTAAAGAGGGCTTTGTCCGCAAAGCAAAACAAGTAATATAATTTAAGTCGACACTACATTAGTAAACAACTGAGGATACTTCATAAATATGAGATAACTTCTCAATTTGTTAAATCCACAAGGTTCAAAGCTCACATTAAATAATTTCTTGGAAAAATAAAGATGAAAAATTGACGGATGTCACAGTATCCCCATGTTTTAGAGATTTCGTCACGAAATCAAGACGTCGTTGTAGTAGGGTGATTAGCGAAAAGATGAGGATACTTGCTCTTGAATTGGTCTTCACGTTCCCATGTGTATTCTGGACCTCTACGTGCATTCCAACGGATTTTCACGATAGGTATACGACTTTGCTTGAGCTGTTTGACCTGACGGTCCATGACCTCCACCGGTTCTTCTACGAAGTTGAGTTTTTCGTCGAGTTGGATCTCTTCTAAAGGGATAACGAGTGTCTCGTCGGATAAGCATTTCTTCAGATTGCAAATGTGGAACACATTATGCACTCGGCTAAGTTCTTGAGGTAACTCCAAACGATAGGCCACGGGGCCAATCCTCTCTATAATCTTGAATGGTCCAATGTAACGAGGACTCAACTTTCCACGCTTTCCAAAGTGAATCACACCCTTCCAAGGTGAGACCTTCAACATGACTCTATTGCCAACCTCAAACTCAAGAGGGTTGCGTCTCATGTCAGCATAACTCTTTTGTCGATCTCTTGCGGCTTGCATACGGCTCTTGATCTTAAAGATCTTCTCAGTAGTCTCATGTATGATCTCGGGTCCAGTGAGTTGGGCCTCACCAACCTCTGCCTAACACACGGGTGAACGATACTTTCTACCATACAATGCTTCGAACGGTGATGCCTTAATGCTAGTGTGATAACTATTGTTGTATGACAACTCCACCAAAGGCAGGTGCCTATCCCATCTATTTCCAAAGTCGATCACACAAGCTCTCAGCATATCTTCTAGGGTTTGAATGGTCCTTTCACTTTGACCGTCAGTTTGGGGATGATACGCAGTGCTCATATCCAACTGCGTTCCCAATGCTTTCTGCAGCGACTTCCAAAACTATGAAGTAAATCGGCTATCTCGGTCAGAGATTATAGACACATGCACACCATGCCTCGTGACTACTTCCTCCAAGTATGTTCTTGCTAACTTATCCATTCCATCTGTCTCCTTGATTGGTATGAAGTGAGCCGATTTGGTGAGTCGGTCGACGATGACCCAAATAGTGTCAAATCCAGCTGAGGTTTTAGGTAGCTTTGTAATGAAATCCATAGTGATCCTTTCCCACTTCCATTCTGGCAGTTTGGGTTGGACCAATAATCCTGATGGTTTCATGTGTTCGGCCTTGACCTTGGCACAAGTCAAGCACTTGCCAACATATGTAGCAATGTTCGCCTTCATGTTCGGCCACCAATACAACATCTTAAGGTCATGATACATCTTGTCAGATCCCGGATGTATGGAGTATTTTGACTTATGCGACTCATGCATAATCAAAGGTCGTAGGTCACCATGGCACAGTAACCAACTCCTATTATCAAGGTATAATGTCCCATCTGAGCGAGCTTCTAACTTCTTTATCATGCCTTCAACATCTTCAGTCTTGAGAATTTCCTCCTCGACTGCCTCCTTCTGAGCCTTGAGAATTAAGGATGGAAGATCTAAGTCAATGGTCATCACCAAGGCTTTCACTCTAAGAAGTCTCTCCTTTCGACTCAAAGCGTCAGCTACGACATTTGCTTTGCCCGGGTGATAACGAATCTCACATTCGTAATCACTGAGCAACTCTAGCCAACGTCGTTGTCTCATGTTGAGTTCTTTTTTATTCAAGATGTGTTGTAGACTTTTATGATAAGTGAATACAACACACTTTGTGCCATAAAGGTAGTGTCTCCAAATCTTCAGGGCAAACACCACTGCTCCTAACTCTAGATCATGAGTTGTGTAGTTCTTCTCGTGCACTTTTAGTTGTCTTGATGCATAAGCAATGACCTTAGTCCTTTGCATCAACACCGCACCCAACCCTTTTATGGATGCATCACAATATACTACAAAGTCTTCATTACCCTCGGGTAGGGCTAGTATAGGTGCTTCACACAACATCTGCTTCAATGTTTGGAATGCCAAATCTTGATCCTCTTTCCACTCAAACTTCTTGTCCTTTTGAGTTAACTCCGTCATTGGTTTAGCTATCTTGGAGAAACCCTCAATGAATCTCCTATAGTAACCAGCAAGACCTAAAAATTGGCGGATCTCCGTGGGTGTTGTAGGAGTCGCCCAATCTTTCACAGCCTCGATCTTAGCAGGATCAACGTGAATACCACTGCTATCGATTACATGCCCAAGGAATTGCACCATGTTTATCCAAAACTCACATTTGGAAAACTTTGCATATAACTTCTCCTTCCTCAGCAGCTCTAGTATGGTCTTCAAATGCTCTTTGTGTTCTTCTTCATTACGAGAGTAGATGAGAATATCATCGATAAATACAATCACAAACTTGTCCAAGTATGGTTTGCAAACTCGGTTCATGAGATCCATGAATACCGCGGGTGCGTTTGTCAAACCAAAAGGCATAACTTGGAACTCGTAGTGTCCGTACCGGGTTCTAAAAGCCGTCTTGTGGACGTCTTCTTCTCTAACCCTTAGCTGATGATATCCCGACCTTAAATCAATCTTTGAGTATATGCTAGATCCTTGCAGTTGGTCGAAAAGATCGTCAATTTTTGGCAATGGGTAGCGGTTCTTTATCGTCAGCTTATTCAACTCTCGGTAATCAATACACATCCTAAAGGATCCATCTTTCTTTTTGACGAATAGGACCGGTGCTCCCCAAGGTGAGGAACTCGACCTAATGAAACCCTTGCCAGAAAGTTCCTTTAGTTGATCAGCTAGCTCGTTCATCTCTGCTGGTGCTAAGCGGTATGGGGCTCTAGCGACAGGTGCGGCTCCTGGTGTAAGCTCTATGTGAAACTCCACTTGTCGTGTTGGTGGTAACCCCGGTAAGTCTTCTGGGAATATGTCTGGAAAATCTCTAACGATCGGTACATCTTCAACCTTCTTCTCATGATCTTCTTCTTCCTCCTTTCGCGTTACTTGAACCAAGAACACTGGACATCCCTTCTTAATGTATCTTTGGGTTCTAATACATGAGATGACTTCCAGTCTCGATACATTCTTCACTCCACTCCTTTCGCCTTGTATGATTAGTACATCGTTTCCATAAGGAACACGGACGCACTTCTCATGACATACAATTTCCGCGTGATGCTTCGACATCCAATCCATTCCAATGATGACATCAAAACTTCCCAATTCTATGGGGAGTAAGTCGATACTGAACGAACGATCTTGTAACCTTAAACTACATCCTTTCAGAATAGCATCGGTGGTTACTGACTTCCCATCGGCTAGTTCTACATTATACTTAATATCTAACGCAGTAGGGGTGATATTTAGGCGTTCACTAAATGCAGATGACACAAAACTCCTATCTGCACCAGAATCAAATAGTACTGAAGCATAGTTGTTATTGACTAGGAACGTACCAGTCACAACATTGTTGTCTTGCACCGCGGCCTCAGCACACAAATGATACACCTTGCTAGGTGCCGTGAATCCACTTGGAGCACTGGTTGTGGCTCGGTTATTTCCTCCCCGATTCCCCTGGTTCTGCTTCTGGTTCACTTGGTTGTGGTTTTGGTTGCCTCGAATTTGATTACCACGACCTTGGTTCCTACTGCTTGGACACTTATTCTTGTAATGCCCTTTCTCTCCACACCCAAAACAAGTAACATTCGCTCCTTGACCACCTTGAGTTCCTGGTCCTCTCTGGTTAACAGGACGGGGTGGTGCTCGATACTCCTTTGCCTTATGTCCAGCCTTTCCACAGTTGTAGCATGTAGGGGGACATGCTCCCTCGTGGTGTCGGCCACACTTTCCACAGAAAGGAAATCTTCCAACATAGTTTCCAACATTACTTTGCCCAGCAGTAAACACTCTAGCCACCTCTTGACGCTTGTTTTGACTGTAGTTATTAGTGTTGTTGTTGTTGTTGTTATTGTTGTTGTAGTGATTGCCAGACCACTTCCTCTTGTCTCCAGTATTCTCCCCTAACTCTTGCACCACTTGGTACATCAAACTCTGAGCCATATCGATTGCCTCATGCAAGTCATTTGGCTTTGATGAAGTCACATTCCCCTTGATGCTCAAAGGTAAGCCCTCAATGTATCGCTCCAACAATCGGTCGTCGTTGGGCACCATTTCGGGACACAACAAGACTAGCTCTTGAAAGTGCTGATTGTAAGCAGTAAGGGCGGTACCCTTGACTTTCAATTTCCATAGCTCAACCTCTATTTGCTTGACTTCATTTCGTGGGCAATACTTCCTAACAAACATAGCTTTGAACTCACTCCAAGGTGTTGCTTGGGCAACATCAATGGTCACTGCACGAGCATAGACATTCCACCAAGTCAAAGCACTATCCACCAATGTGCTTGATGCAAACTTCACCTTATCAGCTTCAGCAACATTGCTAATCCCAAATTGAGATTCCAACTTCTCAAACCATCTAGTTAAACCTACTGCACCTTCAGTACCACGGAAATTCACTTGTGTAACCGCACGGAATTCCTTGTAGGTGCAGGTCCGCGCATTGGCAACAGTGGCCCCTTGGTTTGTCTCCTCTTGCGTGCTCGCTGTACAGATCGCTTCAGCTGCTGCGAGTGCCTCAGCCACCCGTTCCGCGATCATCTGACTGAGCATGACTGGGTCAATCCTACCGGTAGCAGCTGGTGGATTCTGTGTCTCAGATCTTCTAACTAGTGCCATAATCTAAAAGGTAGACAAGACAATGAGTTTTGCCAGACATAACATTCATGGCACGCACAATACAATTATGAAATGCTCAATGGTATAATAAACAATATATGATGATCGCACAAATTTTGTAACCCAAATAAGATAATGTCATAACCTAACATCCATAGAAATGTTTTGAAATACATCACAATCAGACATACATAATAAGGGAAAAATGGAAAATGCCAACTAGCTGAGATAAACCTCATAGCTTAGTGGTCGTACAACAATGAGTCAATAGTACATGGTAAGTCTAACTAGTACCCTCACGACGCTGGTGAAGTGCTCTCTCAATCTCTGTCAGCCTCCTCTCAACCACGTCCTCGCGAGCCTGGGCATCTCTAAGTCTGACATCGGTATCATGGCAAGCGGCCCTAAACCTGCTATCCAAGTCAGCAATAGGTTCCTCAACAGGTGCCTCTAGTCCACCCACCTCAACCTGTGGCTCTACTCCCCAACGGGTCATCAGGCTCTCGATCTCCTCGAGGCGAGCATTCGGCATGGTGTCCATCTGGTCGAGAACAGCATGGAGCTGTCCTCGAAGACGGGTCACACAAACCGTCAATGTCGTCTCATCCTCAACTGGACTCTTCTTTGTCAATGCCTCCAGCTTATCCTGCATCTCATTATACTCCTCACCCAAAGTCTCCACAGCATCCTCCAACCTATTCAAACGGGTCGTCACACATCCATCCGCTGCTCCAAGCATCACAACTGATGATGTAGCTCTCCTAGGAATAGGAGTCGCAGCTCTCGGTCCAGTAGAGATACCAACATCGGCAAGCATCTCCTGATACACAGCAGGTACAATCTCTAGCGGTGGTGGTGGTGGTAGTGACGCCTCTGGGACAGGACTGGCAGATGTGCGGGCTGCATGCCTGTCAGTGGCAGAGAAAGGTATGAGGGGTCGCTAAGGTGAAGGTGGTGGTCGGGCGGCTCTCCCTCGGAGACGTCGCCTAACATAGTAGAAAGGCAGAGTGCCAGGTGCTGGGGTAGAGATGTCTGCCCCTTCCCCTTCGTCTTCAGACGAAGACGAGGAGATGAGTGCGATGGAAGCCTCAGGAGTAGCAGCATACGTAGCAGGTGGGTCCTTGGTGTCTGTGACCTCCATGGGTTCACCTTCTCCATCGGTGAACTCCGTATCATCATCCTCAGTATCTTCCATTGATTCGCCCCTAGTGACTGATGCCTGCCCTGGTGACTGCACCACATCAGCGGCTAGGTCGTCCTCTCCTCTGCCTTCTAGGCTAAGTACGTCATCCGCTGGTGCATCAGGGATATGGATCGGTGAACGGTAAACCTCCTCAGTCTCTCTCTCAGTCTCATCATCTGAAGTCATCCGGTACCACGGATATCCTGATGGTGATCCTCTAGGTAATCCCATCGATGAACTGATAGTCAAATGTGAACTGCGGTTGTAGTATGCCCCTGTAGACGCTGAACCATCAGAAGAAGACATCGCTGTAACATAAACAGAATAGATGTGTGTAAATATCTCATGTAATTAGTCCGTGAAAGGGACATCGACATAACATATAGCAATCATTGTTCAAACCACATGTATCCCATGTAACATAACTAAGATTTTGTTGTTACACATGTACCCCATGTAATTATATCTCGTAATTGTTAAATCACATGTATCCCATTTATCATATATTATATAATGTAGAATCACTCGACTCCAATAATAATTGTTCATTACACACATATATATATATATATATATATATATATATATATATATATATATATATATATATATATATATCCATGTATATATATATACTTAATACTTACAATCCGTATGATAATCAACTAAACACATAACAGTTATAGTCTAGAGTTACTAAATGCAACTTAGTTCTCTATAACCATGGCTCTGATACCAATCTGTCACACTCCCAAAATATCAGAGTATAATGGCAACAAGGGAGTGGTAACGTCATGATTATCATACACACAGTTACAAAGAACGACCTCAAAATGAGACGTTCAGAAAATTGATCACTTGCATTTGATAAAATAAAGAGTTTTAACGTAGTGCGGAAGCATAAAACTGGTCACAGATACAAAAACATAGTTTCCAAATAGTACAAATGATCTTTATTTTCAATAGAAATGACGGCAGTGCATGAGACCTCACATAGCATCTTCCTTCTTAATACCTGAGAAAAACATTGCTAAAGCGTCAACATAAAGTTGGTGAGTTCATACGTTTAGTTAATTTGAAGTGTTTAATGAACCACAAGATTTTCCCAAACGTGATGACAATATAACAAATACAAACACATCATAAAAGCATTTATTACAGTCTAAGCTCGTGACACCGAAGCGTTAACAACACCGGCAGTATAATCATATAAATGTAGCCCAACTGGATGCCTAAACCCACGACATCCTATCTCAGACTCAAATGAAACTGTGCCCGCTTGTCCCCTGTTGGACCAAGACGGACAGGGGCGTCAACCCCGATAGATCTATCCATAACATTCGCGCTTACACAAAGTAATTAACGGTTCACGATTCACGGGCCAAAGCAACTGGGTTTTTAGTGGGACTTAGACTAGTATATAAATCAGTAAATGCACTTGTGTTCATACGTTAAATCAAGCAATGTCTCACCCCAAAAAGCAGTAAAAGCAGTTAAAAGGTGGGGCTATAAACTCACCTCGTAAGTTAGGCAACAGGATGATAATGCAAAGGAGCTAGAGAATATGATCACGTTATCCAAAACCTATTTGAATATACTGACAGTGTTACGACCTCTAAAGTTATACCAATAAAATGCATGACATCCTAGTTATGCTTGACGATAAATTTTGTTTACGGGAAAACACGAAAATACTACCCGGATATCAAACGGGCTTTAGCTTTACAATGTACAACACAAATTAGCTTTTTGGCCTTTAAAAACTCGGCCCAAAATTGAACTATACCCATCCCTACAAGATAATACATGGCTCGGCCCATTATCGATTTACCCAACCCGGTCCCAATCCAGGCGATACAAATAAAGAAATGGGAAGGTTAAATTGTGTCCATCTATTTCATTTATCCAAAACACATAGTCAACACTCTCTCTCTCGAAAATAACTCCCAACCGTCTCTTTCACTCTCTCTCTAAACCAAACTGATCTAACTCATTTCCATGGCCAAAATAATACACTGATCTATTATCATCAAATAAGTATGAAGCCTTATTGTGTTGATCATTCGTGGGACGTGGGATGTCACCTCCACAACAAACCCACTCGATTTCGAGGTCTCACAGGGACGCATTGATGTTGGTTTCTTCATAAAGATAAGTTTTAATCTCTTTTCTAAAAAGAATGGTTTAAATGGTTTTTGATTATATTTTCGAAGATAAAGGGGTTTACTGATTTCAAAATCATTTGATTTATTAATATATGACAAGAGGGTTTCTTGATTTTTAAAATAAGAAATAATTAGGGTTTTCGGAAATATTGGGGGTTTTATCAATCTCGGGTTTATTTTCAATTAATTAGTGTTTCAAAACACTAGTTGGTATTAATTACATATGAACTCATTTTATAAAAATTAGGGTTTCAAATAAATTAGGGGTTTTCAAATTCGGTTGTTTATTTACAATTGAATAATGTTTTTGAGTATTAAATTGTGTTAATTTTATAAATAAAACGATTTACAAAATTAGGGTTTTCACATAATTTGGGGGTTTATTTATACATGGGTTTTAAACTAATTAACATGTTTTTCTATGCATAGATTGAGGTTAATTAACGATTAAAACAAGTTTTGGAAAATTAGGGTTTTGAACAAATTGGGGGTTTTTATACACGCGGTTTATTTTAGGTTTAATTAACGTTTCTTGTAAAAAAAATAGTATTAAGTTCATGTTATGACTACTTTTAGAACAGTTAGGGTTTCGGCAGAATTGATAAGTAATTCGAGTGGGGGTTTTTGTTTGATGCTGTTATTAACTGTATTAATCTAAAAAAATAAATAAATAAATAAATATGGTCAATAATAAAAACGCACGAGATGGTAAAAAAAAGAAAAGGGGTCTGTGGTCTTCGACAGAAAATGGGGGGTTTGGGTCATGGGTCCAAATTGATAGCACAATACTATTATTATTATATTTTATTGCTTAATCCTAATAGTTTTAAAAAAAGATTAATTAGTTTGGTTTGTTTTCGCAGGTTGTTTTGAAATGACAAGCACAACTAAATGTATGCAGAAAATGAAAGAAAGGTGGGTAAATGACTCACAATGAGGGTTTTGTTTCGGCTTGTGTATTCGGACAAGGATTTGGAGTGTCTTTGGCTCGGCTAGAACTAGTGCTTCGATTAGTGTTTACTGATCTTGCTCAGATTATCCTTGTTTGAAATATGTTGTAATGTGTTTTGTTTTTGTGTTTGGACTGTGAACATTGACTGTATTTAACATTTTAATCTCGGCATAGGGTAAAACCTAATCTGGAATTGGAGGTCTTGTGATATGCCCATATAAGGCATTTTTGGCATGTGTGTTGTCTTGATATTGTGAGTGGACTTATAAAATAAGTTAGTATATTGTAGGTTTGACTTGGGTTGACTGAGATTAACCAATTTGAAAATCTGAATAAAGACTTTACCACGTTTGATTTTTATTCACTGTCTGTGTTAAATTAGCTTGTATCATTCGGCCCAGCAAGGGTTTTATGGCCAGTCTGGCCCATTAAGGCTCAGCCCATTAGTAACTTTCGGCCAATTAAGTTAGTAGTATTCGGCCCATTAGGGGTTTATCAAAATGACATGAGTTTTAGAAGCGTACACTTAACAACAAGAACTCATAATATGAGCGTTAAATCACATGACTTAGACAAACGTGGATACGGTTGTTCTCGACACGTAATAAATATTCCATAAACGGCACATACCGTTGACAAGTAAAACGTTTATAAATGAGCACGTCTTATTATAATAGATGCGAAACTTCAAGTTGTTACATTCGCTCTCCCTAAAGAGGGCTTTGTCCGCAAAGCAAAACAAGTAATATAATTTAAGTCGACACTACATTAGTAAACAACTGAGGATACTTCATAAATATGAGATAACTTCTCAATTTGTTAAATCCACAAGGTTCAAAGCTCACATTAAATAATTTCATGGAAAAATAAAGATGAAAAATTGACGGATGTCACAAACTTCCATAAGTCAGAGTTGGTTGCATCAAGCATGGGAATCTTGATGTTTGGTAAAGCTGAGGAGGAGGAGGTTATTGCTTCAGACATGATGTTGTTAGGGTTTTGGTGATTTTTAGGGTTCTTGTGTTCTTTAAGATCAAAAGTTCCTCAACAAGCTCTGATACCACTTGTTGATCCCAAACTTAGATCGATTTAGCTTTATGTATACGAGATTAGATCAAGTAATACACTTAGAGAAACCTTTGTATATGCTTATGAATCTAAGTGTTATGCGGAATTTAACACTTAAACAAGAACACACAATGATATAAACAAACTTCCACTTTGATTAATAATATCAAACTTGCTTACAATGAAAGTAGTTTACGAATGAAAACTTATATGAAACATTAACCTAAAGGTCTTCTTTTATAGACATAAGAAGCCTTGTACAATAATCTACGTATCAGCTATTCTAGGTAAAGATAAATATAGAAAATACATTGTTGTTCCTATCTTTACTAGAAGTAATCTAGAATACAATAAACGCGTAGAGTATATCTTCCCATCAGTGCTTGTCTT
This sequence comes from Glebionis coronaria, assembly GCA_025667525.1. Classification (NCBI taxonomy): domain Eukaryota; kingdom Viridiplantae; phylum Streptophyta; class Magnoliopsida; order Asterales; family Asteraceae; genus Glebionis; species Glebionis coronaria. Next base: position 154,119,945 of record CM046877.1, read on the forward strand.
CAATGTGTCAACGCTTGACTTTATCTTGTCAACGCTTGAGCTGACAGCGCTTGTTTTGTTCTTGTCAACGCTTAAGCTGTCAGCGCTTGTTTTGTTCTTGTCAACGCTTGTTTTACTCTTGTCATCGCTCAAGTGATCTGGCCTTAATTTATTCCCAACAGAAATAACCGAGCTCTTGAAAGTTCTTAAAGCTTATAAAGGGGCAATTGCGTGGAAAATTTATGACATTAAGGGTATTGACCCAAAATTTTGTACTCACAAGATTTTAATGGAGGAGGACTACAAACCCGCAATTCAAAGTCAAAGAAGGGTAAACCCCAAAATTCACGATGTCATAAAAAAGGAAGTTTTGAAACTCCTTGACGCGGGAATGATTTATCCTATCTCCGATAGCCCATGGGTGAGCCCAATCCATTGTGTCCCTAAAAAGGGAGGAATGACCGTTGTGCCTAATGAAAACAACGAGTTAATTCCCACTCGTGTTGTGACCGGTTGGAGGGTGTGTATTGACTACCGAAAGTTAAATGACGCCACTCGTAAAGACCACTTTCCTTTGCCCTTCATGGATCAAATGTTGGAGCGACTCTCGGGAAATGAATTCTATTGCTTTTTAGATGGTTTTTCCGGTTACTTTCAAATCCCTATCGACCCTCGTGATCAAGAAAAGACTACGTTTACATGTCCGTATGGAACGTTTGCTTATCGTAGGATGCCTTTCGGACTTTGTAATGCACCGGGTACGTTTCAATGGTGTATGATGGCCATTTTTCACGATATGATCGAGAAGTCGATGGAAGTATTTATGGATGACTTTTCGGTGTTTGGCAATTCGTTCACGTCGTGTTTATCTAATCTCGAGCAAATGTTAAAACGTTGTGAAGAAACCAATCTTGTGCTTAATTGGGAAAAATGTCATTTCATGTGTAAACAAGGAATCGTCTTAGGACATAAGGTCTCGAAAGCGGGGATTGAGGTCGATAAAGCTAAGGTAGACGTCATCGCCAAGTTACCTCATCACAAAACCGTTAAGGGAGTTAGGAGTTTCCTAGGCCACGCGGGCTTTTATCATCGTTTCATCAAAGACTTTTCGAAAATCTCTCGACCTATGACACACCTTCTCGAGAAGGGTGCTCCTTTTAATTTCAATGAGGATTGTGTTAGAGCTTTCGAAACTCTTAAAAGGAAACTTACCGAAGCTCCCATTCTTGTTGCTCCTAATTGGGAATTACCCTTTGAAATCATTTGCGATGCAAGTGATTATGCTATAGGGGCCGTCTTAGGGCAACGTTATGAAAAGCATTTCCGTCCTATCCATTATGCTAGTAAGACGATGACTGAGGCTCAATTAAAGTACACAACAACGGAAAAGGAATTCCTTGCCGTGGTCTATGCTTTTGAGAAATTTTGACCTTATCTCGTCTTAACTAAAAGCATCGTGTATACCGACCATTCGGCTATCAAGTATCTCTTAGCTAAGCAAGATGCTAAGTCGAGATTGCTTCGTTGGATGCTCCTCCTCCAAGAATTTGATGTCACCGTGCTTGAAAAAGAAGGAGCCGAGAATCTAGCGGTCGATCATCTCTCTCATCTAGAAGATCCTCACAAAGATGTTTTCGAGAACAAGGAAATCACCGAAACATTTCCTCTCGAGACTCTCAGTGTAGTGAATTCTAAAGACACCACCCTATGGTTTACCGACATTGCAAATTACCATGCGGGCAATTTCATAATAAAGGGTATGATGACACAACAAAAGCAAAAATTCTTTCGTGACGTCAATTTCTATTTTTGGGACGACCCTTATCTCTTTCGGGTTTGTGCGGATCAACTCGTTCGACGTTGTGTTTTTGGTGCCGAAGCTTCTAATATCCTTAGAGCTTGTCACGAGGGACCCACGGGTGGTCACCACGGTGCTAATCTCACGGCTAAGAAAGTGTTCGATGTCGGCTTCTTTTGGCCTTCTATCTTGTGAAGTCGTGTGATTCGTGCCAACGTCAAGGAAAATCGTCTCAACGTGATGAAATGCCGCAAAACATAATTCAAGTGTGTGAGATTTTCGACATTTGGAGCATAGACTTTATGCGGCCGTTCCCATCGTCTCATGGTAACAAGTATATCCTCGTCGCGGTGGACTACCTTTCTAAGTGGGTGGAAGCTAAGGCTTTACCTACTAATGATGCTCGTGTGGTAGTGAAGTTTTTGAAACAAATATTCTCTCGGTTCGGAACCCCTCGTGCTATTATAAGCGATCGTAGAACCCATTTTTGTAATGACCAATTCGAGAAGGTCTTAAAGAAATAAGGAGTTACTCATCGTCTTTCTACGGCTTATCACCCGTAAACGAGTGGGCAAGTCGAGGTTTCGAACCGGGCTTTGAAGAGGATTTTAGAGAGGTCGATTGGAGAAAACCATGCTTCGTGGTCCGACAAACTTGATGACGCTTTATGGGCCTTTAGGACCGCTTATAAGACACCTATCGGTTGTACTCCTTATAAGTTAGTCTATGGGAAGAATTGTTATTTGCCCATTGAATTGGAGCACAAGGCATATTGGGCCCTTAAGCATGCAAACTTTGAATTAAAGACCGCGGGAGATCTCCAGAAAATACAATTAAATAAATTGGATGAACTAAGAGACAATGCTTATGAAAATTCATTGATTTTCAAAGAAAAGACTAAAAAGTTTCATGATGCAAAGATTAAAAACCGGGTTTTTAACGTTGGTGATCAAGTGTTACTTTTTAACTCTAGACTTAAGATATTTTGCGGGAAGTTGAAATCTCGTTGGTCGGGTCCTTTCACCGTTACACAAGTGTTTCCTTATGGGACCATCGAGCTAGCTCAAGATGATGGTCCTAACTTCAAGGTGAACGGACATAGGCTTAAGCACTACTTTGGTGGGGAAATTCCTTCAATGGTTGACCTCGACCAAGTCACCTTCCCCAATGATAATTAGCATTGAGGGGATCGAGTCGAGCTCATGAATCGGTAATAAAAAACGAGGTGTCTCGTGGGGGAGATCCCATGCTTATCCTTTAATGCTTTCTAATAAATAATGAGAGGGGATTTGTGCCCTTCCAACTCGTTGTCTCGTGGTTGTTTGTGATTGTGTTATCTAGATCATCATCATCATAAACGATTGAAGACTCTCGTGTTCGTTTACGTGAGCCTCCCTCGTTTGCTTGAAGAAGTTTTTCACGAATCCATTGACATATCCTTTGTTGTTCTAACAATTATCTTTTAGCATACTTAATAAACGGCTTTAGATATATTGTTGATCACCCTTTCCATGCTAGATCCTAAGCATTCGATTCTTCGTCTCTAGTATGGGGGTGCTCCACCTTTAGACTCGAAACATTGAGGACAATGTTTACTTTTAGTATGGGGGTGAATAGGTACTTGCTTTGCTACGCCCTCACGCTTTCCAACTTTCAATGATTTGTTTTGTTGCTAATAAGGATAAAAATGGCCAAATTTTAAATTTTTTCTTAGTTTTCATAAGTGTTTTTAAGACACGAATGTATATTTTCCGATGGGTAGAATAAGAGCTAATTTTTGACTTGATGGGCATTTGGAGCCCTTTACATTCCTTAACCCGCTCAATTCAAGTTTTGCTAGACTTTTATATAGGGAACTTTAAAACGTGAAGGTCTTAGCTCATTCGGGTTAAGAACAAGAACTTTTCGCAAGCTCCTATAATTGATCCTAGAAAGTCACTTATCAAGGGAACTATAAAATGCATTCTCTAAACTTGAAAAAGTCCAAGAAAGTGCAAGATCCTATAGGTGGCTTGAAAACCCAAAACTTTGATTTGATATAGTCTTAATGAAAGCTAATCCAAATTTGGCTTAATTTTGACTTGCATGGCTAAGTATTCACGAGTCTCTTTAATTAAAGGTCTTTATATAGTGAAGAACGAGAAGTGATAGAGTTAGACAAGTGATCATGCTAAACGTAGAAAATGAAAATGTTCTTTCAAAAACTCATATGTTTTTAATTGTGGCTTTTTCTTCCCATAAGATCAATGCATTAGGAATAAAAATAATTGCAATAAGTAAGGTCGTACGATTTGAAAGGTTACTTAGTTTCTAGCCCAAGATCGTTCAAAAGTTGCTCGGGGTCAGAGTTCATAACCAAGGCATAACTTATTGAAGCGGAACGCGAAGATTGGTGAAGATCCAAAAAGGCCCTAACAAGGCATGAGGAGCTCTATTTTTGCTAAAGATCCAAGATGATGTGAAGTATCATTATTCCTAAATCAATATGAAGGATCGAGACATACGACGAAAAGAAATACTCCCCTAAAGATCATGGAGAAAGTCTATCCAAAAAGACCATTACAAGGTATGAGGATAAATATATCCAAGTTCGAAAAGGAGGCGGATCGTTGTATATCAAAGTCCAAAATAAAGATTGAAGAAAAATGATGAAGTCGTGGTCCAATAATGAAGAATCTCTCAAAAACGTCAAGTGAAGAAATTCCAATATATGAAGAGAAGACCATAATTTCAAGAACGTCTTCCCAAGATTTGAAGTATGAAGTACATGCCAAATATCGGTCCGAGAATGGTCTCAAATCGTGAAACGAGTTATGCCAAGATATGAACTTAAGGAGATACACAAGAAGCCGTTTTAAAAGATTTTGTCCTTCGGCTAACTATCGATTAAATCGTGCTACTTTGCTTTCGGACTAATAAATACTCAAATAAGTCAATATGAATCACTTGTGATCCATGACAAATAGTTAAAAAATACTAGTAACCCATTTCCTTTTATAATAACTAGGATTGCGGGGAGAAAAATTATTACACAATTTGGACGTATGAGTAGTGTTAGCATTGTGAATTGTACCAACAATGATCTCGTTTTTGCACTTAGCATGGAATGTATGACAATAAAGGATGACGAAATTTACTCTAAGGGACATTTACTTGTTTCTATTCTTTGACCCTAAAAGTCACATTCGTGATGAAACTCATACATTATGTCTTTACACATCTTCGTAGTATTGTTGCAAGTCTTTTACTTTTCAATAAAGGTTAATAAAATCGAATCTTGGTGATGCTTAGAGACTTTATTCTAGCATTGCGTGAGGGCACGACAATGTCTTAGTATGGGGGAGTGATGAGATGGCATTTATGCATGATCTCATCATTCTTTTCGGGCTTTTAAATGCATTAAAATGTCATAAATTACCATATATATGCTTGTATTTGTTTACTTATGTGTTTTAGGTATGTATATCGTGAAAAAGACAAAAGATCACAAGAAACAAGGAAAAACAGACACGAGAAACGAAGGCGTACAAAGAACCGGGCCCTAGTTCATGATTTATCCAAGATTAACCCTTGAAGACTTGAAGATATACAAAATTGATCCTAAAAATATGAAGAAATGATACTTAAAACCCTTGTATATTCATAATTACAAGTTTGGTCCCTTAAGTTTGTCAAAATTACAAAATGGTCCTTCAACTTTGAAGAAATGGCAAGATTAGTCCCTCATCAACTCTAATTTGTCAAATATGGTCCCTCATGAAGTCAAAGATACTATAAAGACCTTTGAAGACCAAGAAAGTCCAAAATCAGTCCCTCAATTATGGAAATATGGCAAAAACAACCCTTAAAACACTTTTGCCAAAGTTTTTGGGCAAAAGTGTGAAATTCATAACTTATTTAACAAAGGGAATAGAGTTTTGTTGGCTGAAAACGTGTTTTTCATCTTTTCCCAAAAGAAAAGGACTAAACATGGGCATTATAAACATTTAAATGTTTATTGCGCCAAACACAATTACCCTCCACTGATTTCGGATCAAAGGAAGTTACTGTAGCAGTGATGAACCCAGTTTTACTTTTTACAAAACAAAGGGGAAAAAGAAATTACCTTGGCACATGTGTGATTCACCTCAGCCTAAACCTTTCCCAACAAAAAATTCCCTCTTCTCCACTCACCCTTGGACCCCACACCCAAACCCGTTCCACCAATCACCTTACACCCTCCTCTCCAAGCAAAATGACGTGGCCAAATCAACAGCTATTATCCCTTGCTTACTCACAACGCAAAATTGAACGACTTGGATCAACTTGGACAGCTCATTCCATCAAAAGATCTAGAAGACTTCAGGGACAATCTTGGGATTTTCTAGCTAGGGTTTATGAATAGTGTTTTGTAAGCATTTGCCTATAAAAAGAGACCTCAACTTGTGAGAGTCCCATTGTTCAAGATTTTAGCTATTATCTTTGTAATTCCTTGTTATTTAAATAAAATTTGAATTTGTTAAAATTGTGAAATATCTTTTGTGTTTTATAAAAGTTGGTGTTAGAATAGCTGAAATCTGAGTTCCCTTTGATGTTATAGACCTTCCTTAATCTTGTGGTTAAGGCACGTCTATGTTTGTTAGGTTTTCAAAGGTTCAAAAACCTTGAAATCCTTGTTTATGTTTACCTATTATCTTGTACTAATCCTTAGCCTAAAGCTCCTTCAAGCTTGTTGACACCAAGCCTGAGAAGAGATTTAAGCTATTGAGTGAGTTGTTTGTTCATTTGTGTTGAAGAATCATAAGCATCAAAACCTTGTTCTACTTTAAACATCAGCAGGTTTTGATCTTCTTTGTGAAGAACCTTGGTCTTGTTCAAGTTGTTGAACAAGGTCCAAGGAGCATTGCTGGTCCTCCTAGGATGTTGTGGAGGACAGGTATGGCCTCTTGTTTAAGTTTCCCCTAAAAATTTCATGATATAGCCTGTTTTGGATTTTGGACTGTGATTTTGTGTTCTTGTGTTTGAGGTTGTGATTTTTGTGTTTGAATCTGTTAGTAGTCATCTAGGAAGTGTGTTTGAATATTAAAATCAGTAGGTTGTGCTTAGAAATCACAAGTTGCTTTGAAAAGTTGTGGATTAAGGTGTGTTTGTGTCTGTTGGTTCAAAGGCCTTAGGGCCTTAGAGCTCTGCTCCTTTTGGTTTATAACTATTGGTTTGCTAGTATGAAAGTTGTTTCAAGTGTTGGATAGGTTTAAAACAAGGTATAACTAAAAATCATAGGTTGCTAGTTTTTGAACACTTTTTCCAGTCAAACACATCAGTGGGTATAATTTGTTTGTTTGTTTGAATTAAGGTGTGAAACTTGGTTTGCTTATAGATTTGTTGGTTGTGCAACTCTGCATCATCTGGTTTTAGAGTTTGGTTGCTTATTGAAGTAGTCTATAGCTTATTGAATTTCAGCTTTTGGTCATTTAGATCAGCAAATGCATGCTATGTGATTTTGATGCAATTGGTTTGATTCTTGTTGTTTCATGATTGTATTTGGTTCCTTGTGCATTACTTGTTGTGTGCCTTTTGTTTGCTGCTTATCTCATAAGCTTATAAGCCCACTGGCTTATAGTGCTTAATTTTCCAAAAACAAGCTTAGTAAGCCAACTGTTTTGCTAAGTTCATTGGTCTAGCCCTCTAGACTTGATCTAAATCAGCTTCAAACAAGCTTAATACCATCTCATAATCAAGTTCTGCAAGTTTGGCTTATTGCTTAATGGGCTTATTGGCCCAATAAGAATAAGCTGTGTGTTCATTAAGCTGTGATAAGCTCATTTTCAGCTTTTGGGTCTTCAGAGTTTTGTGTTTAGAATTGAATTTTGAGTCAGATAGGGCTTTTCCAAGTCATTTGGGCTTATTTTGACTTTTTGGGCTAAAAGCCCATTAAGGTTGACTGAATTTGCTTTTGGCCCATTTGAGGGCCCAATAGGGGTATTTTGGTCATTTCACTTTTATTTTCTGTTTATTTAGGTTAAAATAAACTAGTTTCCAAGTTTTTAGAATTTTTTAGAATTTTTAATATTATTTTAATATTATTTTATTATTATTTTTCAAATTTCACATTTTTGCAATTTTATATTTTTCTTAGCTTAAATACATTGAAATAGGATTTTTGCAACTCTTAGATTAATTTTATCATCTTTAGATTAATTTTTATAATTATTTTAAGTTTTAATAGTTTTTAAATCATTTTAAATAGTTTTTATTAGTTTAAAAATTTAGTAAAATAGTTTTTAATCTTTTTAGGTCATTTTAGAGGTTTACCAATTGAAAAAATTTTATTTGGGCTTTTTGATAATTAATTTGATTTATAGGGCTTTAATTAGCATTTAAAAATTAATATTTATTTAATTAAAAGGTTTGAAAAAGTTTTAATCATTGGTAAACTCATAGTTTATTTATTTTGATTTTTGGTAAATTTTTGGGAATTTTTAGAATTAATTTTTATTTTTGTACTTTTAACGATTTTACGTTTAGTCATAGTGGTAATTAATTTCACGTCTTCGTCATTCTATTTTCTCATCCCCTTCTATCCAATATTAATCTCAAATCATTTACGAATTATTCACACACATATACCTCCTTGGGAAACAAACTTGAACTTCATTAGGGTCATTTGTACACGGTTTTCCTAAACCGTCGTATTTAATACTTTCCCTATTTACCTCCTTTTCCTAAAGGTGTGGTAAAACACTACAACCACATATCTACCAGTTACAAGCATTGGTGGTCTCTCTTTGTTACCCGCCACCATGATGTTGTTATTAGTAACACGATATTCAGTAGTAGAATCCATCTCAAGAATGAAGTGAAGTGAATAGGATCTTAAGTAGATGTTGTTGTGAGTAGATTGCGGTTGAAACTTCAAGAAATGGTGTGACAGCCCCAAACAATGTCTTCGTATGAAACCATAAAATTCTTATGCGAAAAATCACACGAAAATTTTTCAAAATCACGTTTTTGAAAATTTTAAAATAAGTGGAATAAATCTTCAAAGAGCAATTTGGAATCCAATGAACTCAACCTAATTCGGAATCCACGTTGCAAAGCTAATCCGGAATCCGTGAACCTATATATAATTGGGAATCACTTAGCTTGACCTTATTCGGAATCTAAGTTCTGCACGTAAGTCGAAATAATTTTCAAGACCTAGTTCGGAATATGTAATCCACACCTAGTTCGGAATATGTAATCAACACCTAGTTTGGAATATGTAATCCACACCTAGTTCGGAATATGTAATCCACACCTAGTTCGGAATATGTAATCAACACCTAGTTCGGAATATATAATCCACACCTAGTTCGGAGTATGTAGTCAACACGTAATCCGGAATAATGTTTTGCACGTTGTTCGGAATCCAAGATCCACACCTAATTTGGAATCCGTGTCCTACACCTAATCCGGAATATGTGATGTTTAACTAATTCGGAATCCCACTCACTGAAGCAAGTCGGAATACACGTTTCTCACCTTATTCGGAATACAAGTTTCTCACCTTGTTCGGAATACAAGTTTCTCACCTTGTTCAGGATCGAGATCTTAACCTTATTCGGAATACAAAGAAACACCACCTTATATGGAATGTGAAGAAACCCAACCTTGACCTAGTTCGGAATACCCCAATCAGACACTCAAGTCGGAATAAACAAAACCCTAGTTTCCCGACTTAAAAAAAGAACTCAAATACCGAATTGTTTAACCAAAAAACTAAAAATGATGAATTTTTACCCAAAAATCAAGCCAAAACTTCCAATTTTTTTCGTGGAAATCACCAAAATGAGGAACACAAATTCCTACCACAACTTTGTAGGCAATTTGTATGAAGATTTTGAGCTCAAAAACATAAATTTTTTTGATACGAGATGATTTTAAGATGAAAATCACACGAAATAAAAAATGATAACCTCAAACTAAACACGAATCTACCCCATGGTGATTGATACCAATTGTTGTCCCTAATTATATGATGATAGATTAAATAAATGAGATGGATGATTGTTGTAGTTTTGTACACCTTTAGGAAAAGGATGCACAAAGTAGGGCAAGTGAGCACGACGATTTAGGAAAACCGTGTGTGAATGACCCTAAGTGAGTTCGTTCTCGAGGAGGCAAGTGCGTTGTGTCAAGAGTTGATTTATGTTTGTGATTATAAGATTGAGAAAGAAATGGGATTAGAAGAGAAACACGGTTACAAAGACGAATTAAACTATGACGAAAAAGGCGAACACGTAAAACCGTAAATAGTACAAAAATTAAAATTTTAACCTAAAAATTCCTAAAAATCCCCAATAATATTCTAAGAGTTTACAAAAAATCCAAACTTGCTAAAACCTTTTAATTAATTAGATAATGACTTTTTAATGCTAATTAAAGCCCTAAAAATCACTTTTAATTATTAAAAAGCCTTAAACAAGATCTAATAGTTTGTAAACCTCAAAAATAGCCTAATTAAGCTAAAAACTATTTTTAAAAATTTTAAAACCAAATTAAACTATTTTTAAACACTTAAAAACTATTAAAATCTATTAAATCTTAAATTAATTCTAGAAAATAATTGAAAAGTCTAAAAAATATTTGGAAATGACAAAACTCCTAATTAAGTGTCCTTAACCTAGGAAAAATGAGAAAACTAGAAAAAACCAACTTTCTATTTTTAGCAATAAAATAATATTAAAATATTCAAAAAAATAAAAAGTTTGTAAATAAATTCTAAAAAATTACCAAAAATCCTAAATAATGTAACTAAAACAAAAATGCAAACCAAATTTTCTGAAACCTATTTAATAATTTTATATTGAATTTTAAAGTTGCTTAAAAACCCTAAAATCCTATAAAATCAAAAATAAGCTAAATTGAAAACCTAAATAGCTGTAAACCTCAAAAATATGATTAAAAACCTAAAAATTATTTTTCTGGATTTTTAAAATAACTTTTACTATTTTTAAATGACTTTCTAAAAATTAAACTAAAAATAATCCTAATAAATAAATTAAAAACGGGAAAAATATACTTTTTGCTCAGAAAAGTCAAAAACCCTTATACAATCCTAGGAAAAATGCTAAACATGAAAAAGCTAAAAGAAATAAGCTAGAAACTGCTTATTTAAAAGCTGTTAATTAAATAAGCTACAAAACCAAAACACCTTAAATATATGATGAAATGAAACCTAAACGTAAAAAGCCATCTGGATCACTGGTTAACACGCTAGCCCTTGGAAAGCAAGGTCGCGTGTTCGAGCCCAGGCAAGGTGAGCTTTTTGCAAACTTTTTGTTTTTTTTTTAAAAAAAACTTAATCCAGTGACCTTTCTACTCACTAAAACTCAAACACAATCTAAATTAAACAAGAATTAAGCCCTACAAATTTAAAAACGTGCCCAGGTTTGCACAACTTTCTGATGAACACTTATGGTGTTTCTTCACAAGTGAAAAGTATCAAGAGGACTTGATTTGATGGCGTTTTGATGATGTTTGATGGACAAATGGGGCACCCTTATACTCTTTGGAGTATAAGGAGTCAAAACAAATACAAAAACAGGTAAGGAGCACACAAATCAAGCACAAAAATAGCAAATGAAAGTTGCTGATATAGCTTTGTATAGGACTAAGATGATTGCTGGTTCAATTGGCACACAAGTGAGTTTCAAATCCTCAAATAAAGCACACAAATCCACCAAACAGCATGTAACTGAATCACAATCCTTAAACAACTTAATATCTAACAACTTGCAAGAAATCAAGCACCAATTCTCACAAAATCATGCACAAGGAAAACTTTCTGCTTTTTAGCTATTTTTCCAAAATTTTAAGCATGCAAGTGACTTAAATTCTACCAATAATGCAAACAAACCTAACATATATCCTAACACTACCCAATTGAGTATGTTTAAACAAATTTTACCCTAAAAACTCAACACCAATCCTGATTAAAAGACAGATCCAAACACTCCTTTATATTGACTGAAATCAAAATTTTCAAAGCAACTCAACACAAAACTCAATCAAATCAAACCTAAGCTGTCTAAACATGCATACAAGACCTATATAAGCAATGTTAAACACTTAAACCAACAAACAAGCAAATATCATGCAATTCACATAAGCATCATATAAAAACACAAAACTTGAAAATGAAAATGGAATGAGGGTGCTACCTTAAGGGTCCTACATCCAGGACCCTTAGTGGTTGAAAAACCACCTCCAAACAAGCCCGGGCTTGTGTTGAACTTTGTTGAGGTTCTGATGAAGTTTGCTTAACAAAAATGAACAAGATTGGTTCCTTTTTGAATCTGCTAAGAGAAAAGGGAACAAAGCTTGTGTAAAAGCTTAAGAGCTTACCACTAGCTTATAGATTAAGCTAGAAGGAAACCTTAGCTTATAGGTCAGATTATGATAAACTTAAAAAAGAAAGAAATGACCAAACCAATGGCTTATTTAAACTTGGGTACCCACTACACCAGAACAAGCCATGGTGTTATGTACATACACAAGCTCAAATACCATCACACCAACACAATTAATCACCATTTTAACAGGTTTTGAATGAAATTTAAGATTTGAGAAAAGACTTGAAAAGAAATCAGAAACTTGGATATTTAAAAAATTTTGCTGAAAATTAAACCAAACTTAAACAATGAACTTAAATCAACTGAAATGTAAAGGGAACTCAATATTTCTCATCAACAAACTCAATACCATTTATATTACTTCATAAACTGGATTTACAAGGTTTTTGAAAAAAGGAGAAAAATCAAGAACAGAACTTAGCTAAGTCCTATGTGCCTTTATATAGAGGCTTACAAATGATTCTAGAAGTGAATAGAAGCTAAAAACCCTAACACTTGAACTTCCAATCTTGCCCTTGGACGATTTTGAATTTTCAGTCAAAAATAAGCCATGTGAAGATCTTTGGCTTGTAGCTGAGATGCCAGTGATGAAAAAGAGATCTTGGACGTCCATTTAGCCTTTGGGAACACGAAATTGTTGTGGGGTGTTGATTTGCTGTCCTCATTTTGTTTGAGAGTGAATAGTGGGGCAGGGGAGGGTTGCACAAACATGTGAGGTGATGGTGATGGGAGTTTAAGGGTGGTTTTAGGTTTAGATGATGGTTAATCAATGATCTGGAAATGGATTAAAACCCCTTTGTTTTAATTGATGTTCATCTTGGAAATATTTAGGGTTTAAGGATGGATTAGGGAGTGTTTAATCTGAAAAGAGGGGTTAAGTTTTTAAAACATGTGTTTGCCACCAAAATTCAAACCGGTTTTAGGTTAATTAAATAAAGGGTGAGTGGATTTGTGACGTGGAGGGAAGGGTGACTCTGATTGGGTGATTGTTTAAGGTTGGTGAGGTGTCAAGCTGTGAGTAGGGGTTTGTCTTAGGTTGTCTTGGCAGGTTTGACCCCTCAATTTACATTCTTTGTTCAACTTGTATTAACAGCAACAAAACTCTTTTTCCTTTGTTATCAAGTTTGGGCTTTTGGCAATTTTGGCACATATTGTTTATAAACTTGAAACAAGGACTACAAGTGCAATTTTGGCAATCTTCAAGGGCTGTTTTTGACATGTCTTCATACTTCAAGGCCTTGACTTGTTTGTTGACTTCTTGGAGGACCATCATTGACAATTTAGTTTTGTTGAGGGACTAAATTTGCCAATTCTTCAAAGTTAAGGGTCCTTTTTGTAATTTTGACAAACTTTAGGGACCAAACTTGTAATTATGAAGATACAAGGGTATAAAGTGTCAATTCTTCAAACTTGGAGGACCAATCTTCATGATTCTTCAAATCTTCAAGGGTTTTCTTTTGAAAATTCTTCATTAGGGCTTGGTTCATCGTGCGACTTTGTTTCCCGTGTTCGTTTTTGCATGATTCTTGTGATATTTTGTCATTTTCTCAATATCCGTACCTAAAATACACAAGCAACAAACACAAGCATATATTTGGGTATTTTGATGATATTTAATGTATTTTAAGCCCAATTTGGACGATGAGACTATGTATAAAAGCAGTCTCATCACTCCCCCATACTAAACCATTGCCGTGCCCTCACGCAATGCTAGAATAAAGTATCGTAGCACCTCCAAAATTCATTTTATTCACTTTATTTGAACGATAAACTAGCTACACTACTACTATTACTACTACTTGTGTTATAGACATAATGTATGATTTTCATCGCAAAATGGGACGTTTAGGTTAATAGAATAAGAACACGTGAATGCTTCGTTAGAAATAATTTCATCGTCCTTGATTTTCACCTTAATTCCATGCCAAGCGTGCAACGAGATCATTGTCATTATAAGTTAGTAATGCTAACACTACTCATATGCCCTAATCACGTACTTATCCTCCCATTATTCCTAAGTGGTATCTCTTATATTTTATGATGTCTTGAAAGTTTCACGAGGATACATTGTTTGACTTATGCGATAATAGAGATTTAGGTCTAAAAATAGAGTCCTAACGGTGTAACTAAGACCATCAAATCAATAACCCCTCCTAATAGACAACGATGTTAAAAAATTAAGTTGACAAGAAGAATCGATAAACACGGTTTTATAACGGTTTTGAACATGAGACTTATTACCAAGACTTTTATACGCCCCCTAACGGAAGGGCCTTATTATCTTTGGTTTACCTCCATCTTTTATTCAACTTCGCCATGAAGCTTTTATTATGACTTCGGTCTTGCCTTGCCTTTTATTATCCGCCTCATCGGTGGTTTTATTAGCCAAAGACGTATATCCTCACGCTAAGGCGAATTTTGGATCTTTAAAGCTTCGAAGATTAAGGCTTGATTCACTTTCAATTTTTGCATAGATTTTAGGCCTTGTGGGGCTTCAAATTGTTTGCTTGATTTAGGTGAGCACTTGAAATCTTATTATTAGGTGAAGCTTTTGATTATTGGGGTGCCAATACTTAAAAATCGTGACGCTGGCGATACCTTAATGTCTTCCCAATTTAATTACAGAGAAGCTACTAGAAAAGACTAGAAACCCAACAATCCTAATTAAACCGCTAAGTCAATATTTATTAAGCAAAAATATTTACATGCGAAGGGAGAATAAGCAAACAACGAGAACACATGAGTTTTTGAAAGAATACGAGTACTCTACGTTTAGCATAGTAACTTATAATTAACTCTATCATTTCTCGTCCTCATTTAAGAGACTTAGCCTAATGTGTAGTTAAGGAATCAAAGCTAAGTGCTCAACACGCACGGTCGAGTAAAAAATTACTCTTATTCTCGCCATCGGAAAACCTATATTCGTGTCTTCAAACACTTATAAAACATGAGAAAAATTTTAAAATTTGGCCATTTTTAGCCTTATTTTGCAACAAAAACGATAAAAAAAAGATAAACTTTGGAAAGCGTGAAGGTTTGGCAAGGCAAGCATCTATTCACCCCCCCCCCCCCATACTAAAGTTAAACATTGTCCTCAATGTCTCGAGTCTAGGGGTGCAAACACCCCCATACTAGAGACGTAGTCGAATGCCTAATCTAGCATGGAAAGGGTGTAACCAATAAATTTAAAGCCGTTTATGAAGTGTGCTAAAAACCTAAGGTTAGAACAATCAAGGATATATCATGGATATTGAGAAATGTCTTCAAAGAAAACGATCGAGTGCTCCCATAAACGAACACGAGAGGCTCCAATCGTGAAGATCATGATCTAAAAACCATAATTCATAAACAACCATGGAACAAAGGTTGGAAGGGCACGAATTCCCACACGTAAGCTACATTAGAAAGCGATAATATGTACATAGGATAAGCATGGGACTCCCCCACGAGGCACCTCGTTTTTGATTACCGAGTCATGAGCTCGACTCGATCCCCTCAATACTAATTATCATTGGGGAAGGTGACTTGGTCGAGGTAGTTCAAGGATGGAACTTCCCCGCCAAAGTAGTGCTTCAACCTATGTCCATTCACCTTGAAGTTAGGACCATCATCTTGAGCTAGCTCGATATTCCCATACGGAAACACTTGCGTAACGGTGAATGGACCGGACCAACGGGATTTCAACTTACCGGAAAAGATTTTCAATCTTGAATTAAAAAGCAAAACTTGATCCCCAATGTTAAAGACCCGGTTTTTAATTTTAGAATCATGAAACTTTTTAGTTTTCTCTTTATAAATCAATGAATTTTCATAAGCAATATCCCTCAATTCATCCAATTCATTTAATTGCATTTTCCGGTGTTTTCCCGCGGTCTCCATATCATCATTACAATGCTTTAGGGCCCAATAAGCCTTGTGTTCTAACTCGATAAGCAAATGACAATTCTTTCCATACACAAGCTTATAGGGAGTGCACCCAATGGGCGTCTTATGAGCGGTCCTAAAGGCCCATAAAGCATCGTCCAACTTATCCGACCAAGATTGTTGGTTTTCTCCAACGGATCTCTCCAAGATCCTCTTCAAAGCTCGGTTTGAAACCTCGACTTGCCCACTCGTTTGTGGGTGATAACCCGTAGAAAGACGATGTGTAACCCCATATTTCCTTAGAACCCTTTCAAATTGGTCGTTACAAAAATGGGTTCCACGATCGCTTATGATAGCACGAGGGGTTCCAAACCGAGAAAACAATTGCTTCAAAAACTTGACTACCACACGAGCATCATTGGTGGGCAAGGCCTTTGCCTCCACCCACTTAGAAAGGTAGTCAACCGCAACAAGAATGTACTTATTACCACGAGATGATGGGAACGGCCCCATAAAGTCTATGCCCCAAACGTCAAAGATCTCACATACTTGAATGATATTTTGTGGCATTTCATCTTTTTGTGAGGCTTTTCCTTGTCGTTGGCATGCATCACATGACTTCACAAGATCTTGTGCATCTCGGTAAATAGTAGGCCAAAAGAAGCCGGCATCAAACACCTTTTTAGCCGTGAGATTAGCACCCTGGTGACCTCCCGTGGGTCCCTCATGGCAAGCCCTAAGGATGTTAGAAGCTTCGGTGCCAAATACACAACGTCGGATGATTTGATCCGCACAAGTTCGAAACAAGTAAGGGTCGTTCCAAAAGTAGAACTTGACGTCACGAAAGAATTTTCGTTTTTCTTGAGTCGTCATACCCTTAACGATGAAGTTACCCGCATGGTAATTTGCAAAATCCGCAAACCATGGGGTAGAAGAATCAAGCTTAGAATTCACTACACCAAGTGTCTCGAGCGGAAATGTTTCGGTGATTTCCTTGGGCTCGTAAACACTTTGGTGAGGATCTTCCAAACGAGAGAGATGATCTCGGCTCCTTTTTTGTCAACGATTTTGTGATCAAATTCTTGAAGGAAGAGAATCCAACGAAGTAATCTCGGCTTAGCATCTTGCTTTGCCATGAGATACTTAATAGCCGAATGGTCCGTATACACTATGCATTTTGTCAAGACGAGGTAAGGTCGGAATTTCTCAAATGCATACACCACGGCAAGGAACTCCTTTTCCGTTGTAGTGTATTTAAGTTGAGCCTCGGTCATCGTCTTGCTAGCATAGTGAATAGGCAAGAAGTGCTTATCATGACGTTTCCCCAAAACGGCCCCAATAGCGTAATCACTAGCATCACACATGAGCTCAAAGGGGAGGTTCCAATTGGGAGCAACAAGAATGGGAGCTTCGGTAAGTTTCCTCTTAAGGATCTCAAAGGCTCGTACACAATCTTCGTCAAAGACAAAACATGCCTCTTTTTCAAGAAGATGTGTAATGGGTCGAGAAATCTTTGAAAAATCCTTGATGAATCGACGATAAAAGCCCGCGTGGCCTAGGAAACTCCTAACTCCCTTAACGGTTTAGGGATGAGGTAATTTGGCGATGACGTCTACCTTAGCTTGATCTACCTCAATCCCCGCTTTCGAGACCTTGTGCCCTAAGATGATTCCACTCTTAACCATAAAATGACACTTTTCCCAATTGAGCACAAGGTTGGTTTCCTCACAACGTTTCAACATTCTCTCTAGATTCGACAAACACGAAGTGAAAGAATCACCAAACACGGAAAAGTCATCCATAAAGACTTCCATTGTCTTCTCGATCATATCATGAAAAATAGCCATCATGCATCGTTGAAAAGTTCCCGGTGCATTACAAAGTCCGAATGGCATTCTACGATAGGCAAACGTTCCATATGGACACGTAAACGTAGTTTTTTCTTGATCACGAGGATCGATGGGAATTTGGAAGTAACCGGAAAAACCATCTAGAAAGCAATAGAAATCGTTTCCCGCGAGACGCTCCAACATTTGGTCCATGAAGGGCAAGGGAAAATGGTCTTTTCGAGTGGCTTCATTCAACTTACGATAGTCAATGCACACTCTCCATCCGGTCACGAGTCTAGTGGGAATCAACTCGTTGGCATCGTTTGGCACAACGGTCATCCCTCCCTTTTTAGGGACACAATGAATAGGACTCACCCAAGGGCTATCGGAAATAGGGTAAATCATTCCCGCGTCAAGGAGTTTAAGGACCTCCTTTTTGATGACGTCATGAATTTTGGGGTTCACCCTCCTTTGACTTTGGATTGTGGGCTTGAAATCCTCCTCCATTAAGATTTTGTGGGTACAAAACTTGGGATAGATTCCCTTAATGTCGGATAACTTCCACGCAATCGCCCCTTTGTGGTCCTTTAGAACATCGACAAGTGCGGTTTTTTCATCATTCGAAAGGTCCTTCACAATAATAACCGGAAACTTGTCGTCCTCCTCCAAATAGACATATTCGAGGTGAGGAAGTAAATCTTTCAACTCGAGGATAGGTGGTTCCTCAAGTGAAGATTTGGGCTTGATACTCATAACCTCCTCGGGCGGAGGAAATGGGAAATCGTTAAGAAAATCCTTGATAATCGAGAAGTCCTCATCGTTGTCGAGATCTTCGTCACAAGTACGTGGAACATTACATTCTTCCAACGTAAAACCACCACCTTCGAAAGGAGTGAAGGTTGGTGTCGAATTATCAAGAATTGGATCTAACATAGTGGGATTGCCACTAGTTTCTTCATCACCAAACCCTAAAACTTCTTGTGAAAATTCCTCGCAAGCCACGTCGACCATATCAACGAGGTTTATGGTAGCAACGGAATAAACATGAGAAAGTTGAGAATTTTGAGTTGCGTTTATAACAAGTTCCTCGTCGTTGAAACGTAAGGTGATCTTTCTAGCATGCACATCAATTAAAGCCATAGACGTATCTAAAAACGAACGACCTAAAATAAGAGGAACTTGAGGATCCGTGGGGATATCAACAACGATAAAGTCTACGGGATAGTAGAACTTCCCCACTTTCACAAAAACGTCTTCCGCCAAACCACATGCAAGAATCGTGGAATGGTCGGCCAACTCAATAGACATTCGTGAAGGAGTAAGATTAGGAAGATTGAGCGACTTGAAGATTGCAAGTGGCATCAAGTTAATGCTAGCACCAAGATCGGCCAAGGCATAGCATTCTTCCATATCTTGAATTGCACAAGGGATCAAAAATTTACCGGGATCACCGACTTTTTGAGGTATGCGATTAAGATAAACCGACGAACAACTAGACATTTGGTGTAATTTCTCCTTGTTGTTCAACATACTCTTAAAGTTAGCAGCAAATCGAGGCATCATGACCAAAGCATCGGCGAAACTCACATTAAGGTGCAACTCACGAAACATTTTCATAAAAAGCTCAAATTGGTAGTTGTTGCGCTCTTGTCGTTTCTCCTTCCTAAGTCTCGATGGGTAAGGCAAGGGTGGTGTGGGTTGGGGCATAGGCATAGCCTTTGGAATCTCGGGTTCCAATATGGGTGATGGGTCAACCGTAGGTGTGGCATGAGTGGTACTTTGTGGGCTTGAAATATGCTCCTTTTCGACCACCGCCTCGGGTTCTTCCTCAATTTCCTCCACCGTTGGAGTAATTGGTTGAGGAGTCGGTTCTTTAAGTGTCTTACCACTTCGTGTGGTAATCACTTTCATCTCTCCCTTCGGGTTTGAAACGGTGTTACTAGGTAGACCACTCGAAGTAGAGGCTTTGTTCCCCATGACGGCTTCTAAAATTGCATTAAGCTTAGCATCTTGACTATTAAACTTCAAATCTTGACTAGCGGCTTTTTGGTCAATTCTTTGTTCAAGCCTAGCATGACTTTGCTCTATCTTGTTGTTTTGACCTCGAATTTGATTAGCAAAATCATTTTTCAATTCATTCCTCATGTTAAGATTTTCTTTCACAAAGTTAGCCAACTCCTTAGTGTTTTTAGCCGTGTCCCTAGCTTGACTAGCCAATTGCTCTTGAATGTTTTCCAAAATCTTATCATTTGCCGTGGCGTAATTCAAAAATTCCATTGGAAGTTCTTTTGTGTAAACATTTTGAAGACCTTGACTTGTGTTTTGAAAATTACGGTTTTGATTTTGATTTTGCAATTGGCTACTAGTCCCTTGATTCCCATAGTTGTTATTACCCTTAAAATTGTTCCTTTGATTGCTTTGGTAACCAACTTGATTGTTTCGATAATTGTTAGCATTTTGATTTGGTGGAAAACCCGGTGGAGTCAATTGATTAGTGCGAGGAACTTGACCGTTTTGGTTATAAGTTCCCGCGGCCGCGAAGGCACTCGAAGTGTTACCACCGTTGGTAATGCACTCGGAATAATCGTGAGCTCCACCACAATACATACAAGAAACCTCAACCGCTTTAATCGTAGCGGGAGTGGGTTGTTCACCAACTTTAAACTCAATTAACAATCCTTTCAACTTATCAAAAATTTTGTTCTCCAAATTAGCCTCGATTTGGCAAGCATCAACGGTGTGTGACAATGAAGGCGAAGACGAAGACGAAGTCTTACGAACACTCGACGTGCTACGAGGACTATACACCTTAGACCTATTCTCAATGATTAACAATTCTTCCTCGACCGTCTTACACAAAAAATTACCACCCGCGGCGGCATTAAGATAATCACGCTCATGATCGTTCAAGCCATTGTAAAACGTGTCAATTTGATGCAAGTCGGAAAAACCATGATGAGGACATTCGTGCAACATTTCCTTAAACCTATTCCAAGCCGTTGAAAAACTCTCATTATACTCTTGTGAAAACTTTGAAATCTCGTTTTTCAAGTGCGTAGTCTTAGAGGGCGGAAAAATTGGTTCACGAACTTTGAAACGAGATCCTTCCACGTCAATATAGAATTGGGTGGCTCTTTCTCTAACCAAATTTTTGCGGGCCCCGCTAAGGAATACAGAAAAAGCATCATCTTAATCGAGTCGTTAGAGACGTCCTTAAACTTGCAAGTGGCGGTGAGACGATTAAATTGGCGAATGTGGTTATGAGGGTTGTCCTTTTCGTCACCTCGAAACTTGTTGTTTTGAATCATGGACAACAAACCCGTCTTAACCTCAAAATTCTCCGCAAGGATAGCGGGAATCACAATTGCTTCTCCATAACCCTCGGTGGGTGCTTGAAGCAACTCCATCATAGTTCGATTAGCCATGGGTGCTTCTTTCACTACAATGGGTTCGTCAATAGGAGACTCCTCACTAGTAGGAGTGATTGATTTGTTTCTTCGTTTACGAGCACGTCTTGCTTTAGAGAGAGTTTGCATAAACGTCACGTACAACGAGAAGGCGAGCAAAGAAGATTCTTTTTGGTGTTTTTTACTTTTTCAATTTTTTTTGTGGTTTTTGATTGTTTTTACTTTTTTTGGATTTTTGGAATGTATTAGTAGACACAAATCTACAAATCTCCTCCTTAATCAAATCTCTCGATTAAAGAAGCCTCAAGGAATGAAAACGATCACGTGAAGTGAACGCCTTCGATGACTTTAGAACGATGGTGGAACACCAAATCGTTCAAGAGGGTTTAATCAAATGAAACCAAGAAAATATATATGATACTTAGTCATACTTTGGGCGGCAAAACCCTCGATTAGCTTTCAATCTCAAAATACGCACAAGCAAGCGGAGGAAACGAGGCGGCGCGAAGCACTTAAGAGCCTTTTTCCTTTAGGTCATGAAATACAACCGCCTTATACCCACCTTATAGTTTGTATCTCTCAAAATCGAGCTTCACGAAAGTATTTATCTATTTTTGCCTTTTTCTTTGGTTTGAGATTCGAATACAATGATTGGGTAATGACCTCCCAAGTCAAGGTTGTGATTTCTCACGTATTTGGAGTACTTGTAAATTTATTGTTCTACATATACAATATAGTAATAGTATTCACAAAAAACAAAAAACCGATAATACGTATTAGTAGAGTGCTACTAATACAATTAGCTATTTATGGCTATATAAAAAAAATAACAATGATTCAACCAAAACACAACACGCCTCCCCGGCAGCGGCGCCAAAATGATTGTTGTAGTTTTGTACACCTTTAGGAAAAGGATGCACAAAGTAGGGCAAGTGAGCACGACGATTTAGGAAAACCGTGTGTGAATGACCCTAAGTGAGTTCGTTCTCGAGGAGGCAAGTGCGTTGTGTCAAGAGTTGATTTATGTTTGTGATTATAAGATTGAGAAAGAAATGGGATTAGAAGAGAAAAACGGTTACAAAGACGAATTAAACTATGACGAAAAAGGCGAACACGTAAAACCGTAAATAGTACAAAAATTAAAATTTTAACCTAAAAATTCCTAAAAATTCCTAAAAATCCCCAATAATATTCTAAGAGTTTACAAAAAATCCAAACTTGCTAAAACCTTTTAATTAATTAGATAATGACTTTTTAATGCTAATTAAAGCCCTAAAAATCACTTTTAATTATTAAAAAGCCTTAAACAAGATCTAATAGTTTGTAAACCTCAAAAATAGCCTAATTAAGCTAAAAACTATTTTTAAAAATTTTAAAACCAAATTAAACTATTTTTAAACACTTAAAAACTATTAACATCTATTAAATCTTAAATTAATTCTAGAAATTAATTGAAAAGTCTAAAAAATATTTGGAAAGTGACAAAACTCCTAATTAAGTGTCCTTAACCTAGGAAAAATGAAAAAACTAGAAAAAACCAACTTTCTATTTTTAGCAATAAAATAATATTAAAATATTCAAAAAAAAAAGTTTGTAAATAAATTCTAAAAAATTACCAAAAATCCTAAATAATGTAACTAAAACAAAAATGCAAACCAAATTTTTTGAAACCTATTTAATAATTTTATATTGAATTTTAAAGTTGCTTAAAAACCATAAAATCCTATAAAATAAAAAATAAGCTAAATTGAAAACCTAAATAGCTGTAAACCTCAAAAATATGATTAAAAACCTAAAAATTATTTTTCTGGATGTTTAAAATAAATTTTACTATTTTTAAATGACTTTCTAAAAATTAAACTAAAAATAATCCTAATAAATAAATTAAAAACGGGAAAAATATACTTTTTGCTCAGAAAAGTCAAAAACCCTTATACAATCCTAGGAAAAATGCTAAACATGAAAAAGCTAAAAGAAGTAAGCTAGAAACTGCTTATTTAAAAGCTGTTAATTAAATAAGCTACAAAACCAAAACACCTTAAATATATGATGAAATGAAACCTAAACGTAAAAAGCCATCTGGATCACTGGTTAACACGCTAGCCCTTGGAAAGCAAGGTCGCGTGTTCGAGCCCAGGCAAGATGAGCTTTTTGCAAACTTTTTTTTTTCTTTTTAAAACTTAATCTAGTGACCTTTCTACTCACTAAAACTCAAACACAATCTAAATTAAACAAGAATTAAGCCCTACAAATTCAAAAACGTGCCCAGGTTTGCACAACTTTCTGATGAACACTTATGGTGTTTCTTCACAAGTGAAAAGTATCAAGAGGACTTGATTTGATGGCGTTTTGATGATGTTTGATGGAAAAATGGGGCACCCTTATACTCTTTGGAGTATAAGGAGTCAAAACAAATACAAAAACAGGTAAGGAGCACACAAATCAAGCACAAAAATAGCAAATGAAAGTTGCTGATATAGCTTTGTATAGGACTAAGATGATTGCTGGTTCAATTGGCACACAAGTGAGTTTCAAATCCTCAAATAAAGCACACAAATCCACCAAACAGCATGTAACTGAATCACAATCCTTAAACAACTTAATATCTAACAACTTGCAAGAAATCAAGCACCAATTCTCACAAAATCATGCACAAGGAAAACTTTTTGCTTTTTAGCTATTTTTCCAAAATTTTAAGCATGCAAGTGACTTAAATTCTACCAATAATGCAAACAAACCTAACATATATCCTAACACTACCCAATTGAGTATGTTTAAACAAATTTTACCCTAAAAACTCAACACCAATCCTGATTAAAAGACAGATCCAAACACTCCTTTATATTGACTGAAATCAAAATTTTCAAAGCAACTCAACACAAAACTCAATCAAATCAAACCTAAGCTGTCTAAACATGCATACAAGACCTATATAAGCAATGTTAAACACTTAAACCAACAAACAAGCAAATATCATGCAATTCACATAAGCATCATATAAAAACACAAAACTTGAAAATGAAAATGGAATGAGGGTGCTACCTTAAGGGTCCTACATCCAGGACCCTTAGTGGTTGAAAAACCACCTCCAAACAAGCCCGGGCTTGTGCTGAACTTTGTTGAGGTTCTGATGAAGTTTGCTTAACAAAAATGAACAAGATTGGTTCCTTTTTGAATTCGCTAAGAGAAAAGGGAACAAAGCTTGTGTAAAAGCTTAAGAGCTTACCCCTAGCTTATAGATTAAGCTAGAAGGAAACCTT
The DNA here is from genome assembly GCA_025667525.1 of Glebionis coronaria. Lineage (NCBI taxonomy): Eukaryota > Viridiplantae > Streptophyta > Magnoliopsida > Asterales > Asteraceae > Glebionis > Glebionis coronaria. The sequence goes on from CM046877.1 coordinate 154,144,455, forward strand.
AGCTTATAGGTCAGATTATGATAAACTTAAAAAAGAAAGAAATGGCCAAACCAATGGCTTACTTAAACTTGGGTACCCACTACACCAGAACAAGCCATGGTGTTATGGACATACACAAGCTCAAATACCATCACACCAACACAATTAATCACCATTTTAACAGGTTTTGAATGAAATTTAAGATTTGAGAAAAGACTTGAAAAGAAATCAGAAACTTGGAAATTTAAAAATTTTTGCTAAAAATTAAACCAAACTTAAACAATGAACTTAAATCAACTGAAATGTAAAGGGAACTCAATATTTCTCATCAACAAACTCAATACCATTTATATTACTTCATAAACTGGATTTACAAGGTTTTTGAAAAAAGGAGAAAAATCAAGAACAGAACTTAGCTAAGTCCTATGTGCCTTTATATAGAGGCTTACAAATGATTCTAGAAGTGAATAGAAGCTAAAAACCCTAACACTTGAACTTCCAATCTTGCTGTAAAACCCGCATGCTTTTACCATGAATAGTGCCCTTAAGATCGTACGTCCTAGATTAAAACTTACCTTATTCAGTATTGATCACATTCATGTGCTATTAATCAAGTAAGTACATACGTGTATAACATGATAAGTATCGTTTACGTACGAACTCATGATAAGCAGTTAATAAGTATTTCACGGGAACATAATTAAATCATGATCACCATTAAAACACGAACTAAAATAACTACGTAAATACATATAATATAATTACGAGCGTTAAGATTACGATAAACTACATGATAAAATAAACAGAAACACTTTTAACACGAACACGTTTAACCACGAACGAACACGAAACATCGGGACACGGAAAACATTTGGGTTACCCCTTGTGGGCCCCATATACACGAATTTAGGAAGAGAATGGGCCTAGCCCATCATTTTTACTAAACAAGGGGTTAAGGGAAAAATACATTCATTTTCACTTTTCAAGAAAATAAACATAAAACCCTAAAAGATTTTTCTCCTTCTCCTCCTTGTTCCTCCTTGTGCCGCCACCCATAGCAACACCATAGGAGGGTGTTGTTGATTTTTGACATTAAAAACAAGTGCTAGAAACCGTGTTTGTTCATCATTCTTCAATCTACGTGTTTGGTATATCATTTCTTAACCTTTCTTTTTCATTTCTTTTAATCTTTGATTTTATTATGAACATGTTATTTTATTTTGTTAAAAACCTAATAATTAATCATGGATTTAATAAGTTTTTGTGTTAATTGAAATTAAAAGGATGTTATAAGGGGTGTTTGTTTTGGCCGCAGGCTAGAACCGAACCCGTAGGGGTTTCGGTTTGCCAAGCCGACCACCACCAAGACCATATGGTCCCGGTTTGGTGGTGAGGGTCCCACGGCAGCAAGGAACCAAGGGGAACCCCGATTTGGTTCGGGGTACGGTGTCGAGTTCATGCCCGATTCATGGTTCGTTGGTTAAATCATGATTTATGCTACATGTTAATTTTATGAATTATGAACTTAGGATATAAATTAATTAATAACATGAGATATTAATTAAACCATGACTTAGGTTATTTTTAATTATTAATTTAGCATGATATTAATTTAACCTAAGTATTTTATGTTATAAGTTATAATTAATTAATTATTTAAAACATGCTTATAATTAATTAATTTAGACACGACTTAGGTTATGTTATTAATACACAATAATACACATTTTAACCTAAGTATTTTATTCCATTTTAATTAAAACATGTTATACTTTAATTAAAATGCTTAACCTATAGTTTAATTAAAATACATGAAATAATAATTAAACTATACACTATATCGTATGACTTAAGAAATAAGCTTATAAACACTTAGACTTATATGTTAGCTTATGTAACCAGCTTAATTCTAATTATGGAAACTTCTATTTATAGAAACTTAATTAAATAAGGCAACTAATCTATTAATGGAAACCTTCTATATATGGAAATCTATCTATTTCAGGCAGCTAATCTAATCATGGAAACCTTCTATATATGGAAACTTATTTAATTAAGGCAGCTGATCTATTTTTGGAAACTTTCTATTTTTAGAAACTAATCTATTTTAAGCAGTAAATTCTATTTTAGGAAACTTTCTATTTTTGGAAACTTTCTATTTTTGGAAACTTTCTATTTTTGGAAACTTTCTATTTTTGGTAACTCTCTATTTTTGGAAACTTTCTATTTTTGGAAACTTTCTATTTTTGGAAACCTGTTATTTTTGGAAAGTTACTTATTATTACACAGTAAGTATAATAATACATGAAATACCAGTAATACTTAATCAGATTAATCAGAATACAAGATAAACACAGTTTAAGGCTTTAAACAGTAAACCATGACCTAAAACATACAAAGTAAGCTAAGATGAGACATAAAACACAGTACGTAATCAGTGATTCGATACGTATACACGTGTGTATTCATGTAGCGTTAGTGATCCAGAAGTAGGAGTCTTTCTTCCGTTCATTCACTGGACTTGAGGTACGGATTCCCGTCCTTTCAGTATGGACATTCTTTCTTTATTAGGATTTCCCCGTATGCAGCCAACTGTTTTTCCCCAGTATTTGTTTTATTGTTTTGAACTGCTTATGTTTAATTAGCATAATCTATAGCCATATACAAGCATGACCAGTTTCACCTAGTTATGGAGGTACCATAACCATAACATTGGAGGCACCAATGTTATGACTTCCCCACGGCGGAGTGATTGCTCGTGGCGTCCCTTTTCAGTTTTGGCCATATTATTATATCATGTGGGGCGTATGGGTGCATCCTAGTTACATGTTTTATTCAGTATTTCATGGTGAATGTGGTGTGTGTCTTGCATCCTTCACAAGGAGTTGATCCCTCCTACCCAAACCAGTATATTAATTAGAGGCATCCCCTCTAATCAGCATGATGAGGTCACCCCTCCAAGTATTCATGCACGTGACCTTTTCATGACCTATATGGGCTATGGTATATATATGTTAAAACAGTTTTCATAAGATAAACATAAGGCTTTTCAAACTATAAAACCAGTTTCTCAATACTTAACCAGTCTACTCAGAACTTAGTCTTCCGCTGTTATATGTTACATGCTTATCCTATTTCATGCTATATTGTATATCCGTGCACTGAGCGTTTTGCTCAGCCGTTACTTTCCTTTCCATGTCCCAAAACGGCAGGTACCCAAGACTCGAGCATTTGGAGGACATGCATAGGATGGAAGCTGCCATAGACTTCTTCTCCTGTTTCCTTCATATATTTATGCTTGTTTAGTCTTTCATTCAGTTCATTTACTTTGTTATGTTTTGGGCTTATGTTTGGGAACCGATGTTTGATTCCGGTTTTCCCTATGGTCATGTATGTTTTACTACATATTACCTTGCATGCTTTGATGACACGCCATAATTACGCGTGACATTCCATTTATCAAAATGGGGTGTTACACTTGCCCTTGGACGATTTTGAATTTTCAGTCAAAAATAAGCCATGTGAAGATCTTTGGCTTGTAGCTGAGATGCCAGTGATGAAAAAGAGATCTTGGACGTCCATTTAGCCTTTGGGAACACGAAATTGTTGTGGGGTGTTGATTTGATGTCCTCATTTTGTTTGAGAGTGAATAGTGGGGCAGGGGAGGGTTGCACAAACATGTGAGGTGATGGTGATGGGAGTTTAAGGGTGGTTTTAGGTTTAGATGATGGTTAATCAATGATCTGGAAAAGTTGGATTAAAACCCCTTTGTTTTAATTGATGTTCATCCTGGAAATATTTAGGGTTTAAGGATGGATTAGGGAGTGTTTAATCTGAAAAGAGGGGTTAAGTTTTTAAAACATGTGTTTGCCACCAAAATTCAAACCGGTTTTAGGTTAATTAAATAAAGGGTGAGTGGATTTGTGACGTGGAGGGAAGGGTGACTCTGATTGGGGTGATTGTTTAAGGTTGGTGAGGTGTCAAGCTGTGAGTGGGGGTTTGTCTTAGGTTGTCTTGGCAGGTTTGACCCCTCAATTTACATTCTTTGTTCAACTTGTATAAACAGCAAGAAAACTCTTTTTCCTTTGTAATCAAGTTTGGGCTTTTGGCAATTTTGGCACATATTGTTTATAAACTTGAAACAAGGACTACAAGTGCAATTTTGGCAATCTTCAAGGGCTGTTTTTGACATGTCTTCATACTTAAAGGCCTTGACTTGTTTGTTGACTTCTTGGAGGACCATTATTGACAATTTAGTTTTGTTGAGGGACTAAATTTGCCAATTCTTCAAAGTTAAGGGTCCTTTTTGTAATTTTGACAAACTCTAGGGACCAAACTTGTAATTATGAAGATACAAGGGTATAAAGTGTCAATTCTTCAAACTTGGAGGACCAATCTTCATGATTCTTCAAATCTTCAAGGGTTTTCTTTGGAAAATTCTTCATTAGGGCTTGGTTCATCGTGCGGCTTTGTTTCCCGTGTTCGTTTTTGCATGATTCTTGTGATCTTTTGTCATTTTCTCAATATCCGTACCTAAAATACACAAGCAACAAACACAAGCATATATTTGTGTATTTTGATGATATTTAATGTATTTTAAGCCCAATTTGGACGATGAGACTATGTATAAAAGCAGTCTCATCAATGGAAAAGATATGAATTTTAGAGAGAGAAAGTAGTGAGAGAAAGTAGAGAGAAGGAGATGATTAACTTGTGAAATTAGATTAAGAAAATGAGAACTTCCACCCTCCTAACATGCTAGGAGGGTGCTTATATAGTCCACCCACATGCGGGCTCTTTAATGGACTATATTGTTTTGGGCCAGGCTTGAATAAATGCTTAGTACCTTGAAAGAGGCCTTTTAAGCTAACCATCAAGCCCGTAATGTCACGACTATTTTAACTAACTATTACAACGTTCTAATAAATATTACAATATAAACCGATGACCGAACATTCTTGCTTGACTCAATATTTTGAGGCTAACATGAATCTATATTCTTGCTCATGTTTTGAAAAAGTTTAAGACATTTATTTGTAAGTGTTCTTACTCTATATAACAAAAATAGCTTGGTATGGTTCATTACCAAAGTCGTTTCGTCTTACGCCGGAAAGGCACGTCTTAAACCAATATATATCACGCAAGCTCTTCGTTTCCACAACTTGAAGATTGTCGTTCATCTCTTGAGCATTGATACTTGGCTTTGATTCACTCATCTTGGTTTCTCTCTTCTCTCTTTCTATTTACGAGTAGCCGTTTCTTCTTTTCGGTGTAATTCGGTAAAAGAACAATACCAAAATATGGAGGTTTTATAAATCAAACTCCTCTGATACCACGTGTTAGTCCCTTTTAACTCGATAATACTTATCAACCTTAAGTATTATATCGTATCATGGATGCAAGTGAGTTGTTTTAACTAAATAATAATAATACGAATAAGTAAAAGAACAATACCAAAATACTTTTCAACATATAGAGATTTATTAAAAACTTAATAAAGTATCTATGAAAAACTGTGCTTGCGGAATAGCAAAGTGGTTGAATGACAATATATGGGTGATATCCTCTACTTAAACTACAAACCAAAGTTACAAGTTTAAGTCTCAACCCTAACATTCATCAACAGGATGGTTATGTTGATGTGGGGGGTGAAGTCGCTCTTGGAACTGTTCAAACTTTCTAATACAAGAAATAAGTTCTTCACTCCCAAATATGTTTCATTGATAAGAAACATATTAGGGTTTACAAATTGCACTACTTCCTACGTGTTGTTTATCTAATGGGTGGTTGGATGTCCCACGTGATAAACAGTACTTAATTATATCTATAAAGTAGGACAAAGAATAAATGTTGTACTTATATATAACTTTATAAGCAACCTTATTTCCAATGAGATGTGCTTTATCGTTCGACTTAAAGCAGATCTTTTCCCGCTTTTGTAAACCTTTAGGATGACTGAAGTGTCTTCAACATCCAAGAGTAGATCGACATCGTTTAGTATGGCATTATTAAACAATACTAAACTAAAACTCTTCTTCAGGACTTGTCTTTAGCAACTGGACCGCCTAGTTACTGAAGTGAAAACTTCTTGTCTTCAAAGTGCTCTAGAAGAGTCATATCTGAACTGTCTTCAGCTAGACTTTTTTTAGTAGGAATCTTCATTCCTCTAGGCTTGCTTCAGTAGAACCACCTTTATACTGAGCACTTATACTTAGAGGATTTTATGTTCAAATCCTAGAGTTGATTCAGGGTCAATAAATGTTGACCCAACACTATCCACTACTAATCCATAATGCCACAACCCAAAACCAAAAACACTAATAAACATTAGTTTGCAAAATGCTTGCATTGTTTGGCAAACCACTACATAAAGGCACTCAATGATAGAATCCCAACTTTCAAAATGCTTCCAGTATTGAACAGTCTATTACACACAGTCACACTACTATGTGCAATACATTCATTCTCTAACTTCTTTTTTGTTGCTGTAAACAGGACTTGAAACACAAGTGTCAGCAAATATAATTGAAGGCAAAAAAGTAGATGAGCAAGAACCACCCCAACCCTTCCATCAACACCACCAGTTGACATGATTGACACCATGGCTGAAACAATTGTGCAGTCTTTCAAAAAACCAAAACCAGGAACTAAAGCCATATCGGCAAAAAGGTCAATCACTGATCAACTCTCGAAAAAGGCGAACAAAAAGAAACCAACGTGATTTCTTGTAAACACGTTACATACCTTTTATAATACTTTGTAAACTCAGCTGAAACTTGGTTGTAGTACTCCATAATGGACTACTGTGATTAGCTTTTTAGGTAGAACATAATCCTGTTTCGCGAAACTACGGCGTAGTAAACTATTATAATTAGTTAGCCTACCTATACGACTACTGTGATTAGCCTTTTGTGCAAGACAAAATTGTGGGTTTGTCATTTATGGATCCGGTGGTCTAGTAGGGTGATATATGGTGGCAGCCATGGATGAATATAGAGAGAGAGAGAGAGGTTGTGTGTGAAAGAAAGAAAATGTGTATTAAAAATGAAATGAAAACACAAGAAACAACCCCTCCTTAGAAGCCTTGGAGGGGTATATATAGTCACACGCCACCTAATCTATACATCGTTACCTAGTCTAGTCTATGCGAGTGTGACTATAATAACTAATGGGAATTCTTAAATGTCGTCACATAAAGTGAATTTCCAACAATCTTCCCCCATGGGACAACGTGTAGAATTCCTTACAATATTCTTCCTAACAAGTACATAATGATTAAGAACAAAAGCTTCCATGAAGTGTCCAATGCTGATGATGTCTTATGAGGCCTTTGACTTCAAGTCTTCACTTCAAACAACTTATATTTGTAGTAACTTGTAGTAGAAATACTGTAACAGTACGAGCTAAGTAATCCATGTACTTCTGGTTAAGGAGAAGCTTCTGAATTAACTTCCCCCTAATTCATGCCACATAATCTTGATGTAGAAGCTTTTAATAGCTTCCCCCTAAACCGACAATCCTCATAAGCAACTTCAAAGCTTTCAATAAAGCTTAGAATGATTAAGCGCACAACAGAATTAACAAGCAAACCCTATCATATGAAATGATAATGTTGCTAAGAGTGATTGAAAGTTTGGGGCACACCAAGTAGATCAACAACTTCAGTTATCATATAAGATTCAAGCTAACAAGAGGGTGATCCGGAGGTCGGGGAGGATAAAACAAGTATTTAGACATTTTAGAGAGAGAAAGATAAACTTGAAATGAGTGTGTGTATTTAGAGAGAGAAAGTGAAATACACAAATGGAAAAACCTCACCCCTCCATGGAAGTATGGAGGGGTATATATAGGCTAGACATGGAGTGACTTTGACAACTTAGCAAAAGTAGTCCCTCCATGTTTTGCCCATATGAAACTAATGTAATTCCGTAAATGGCGCTCACATTTTAGGGCTAACAATCTTCCCCCAATGTGGAGACATACGGAATTACTTACAATGTTCCTAACAAGTAAAAATACAATAAAATAAAGTCTTCTAAGGCGCTTCCAATGCTTAGGATGTCTTTTAATTCTTCTTGTCTTCATAACTTGTACCTCGGTTGGAATCCTCTTTGTCTTTGCTTGTTGTGGAACAATTGTAATATGCATGATTTGGATTAACTTCCCCCCAATTCATGCAGCATGTATTAAAAAACTTTCTTCATAGACTTCTTTTTTATGAAGTTTCTGAATCAACTTCCCCCCAAACCAATATCTGTATCTTAAGCAGATTTTGGACACTTTGATGTAGTTTGAACAATCTTCTAGCTCATCGGTTTAAGTGCACGGCGGAAATTTGTAGAAGAACCACACCAAATAACACTGCTTTAATACTGTTTCAATGTCGTTTATGTTTTGGTGATAATCCGTTTGGGGTAACATGTAGGAAATCAACAACAATTCTTCTCACGCCTGCAGAATACTTCATAAAAATCATATAAAGTAAGTAGATACCATTCCATGTACGCTACTTCCCCCTAGAAGTTGATCCGATTACTTCAAAGTACACGATCTTCCCCCATGATGATTTCGAACTCTCGGAAGCATCATTATCGTGGACGTCCATATACTCGAGAAGTTCTTAGTCTTAAGCATATGTCTTGAAAAGTTTTGAAAGTCATTGAGAAACTTTGAAAATTTTGCTTAGACTATGAAGTGCCATTGTCGTTGTGAAGCTCATAAATATCCCGTGAGAATTGATTGTTGATACCATCTCTCTCTGTCTAACTAACCAACCTCCAATTCATTCGGCTATTTGTTGTGACCACATGTGAAGTAAACCCGATATTCCAAACTTGAAACTGAAGTAAAATCCCCTCAATTTGTTACTTAAGCTTACACTTATGTCGATTGAAGAACGGTGAAGAAACAAGTCTCTTATACCTCTTGAAGTTATCCACACGAGCAACTGCGTGTGACACCCAAAAATGATAGTTATCCATGTCGTCGACCATCCACCCCTTGACAGTGGAAACTAGATAATTCAAGTCTCAGTCATAAATTTTATCGCCCAAGCAAGTCATCAATCGATAGACTGGGTTTGAAGAAAAGGAGTAGAAAAATAGAAGGAAGGCTCGATGATGAAATAAGTAGACGTCTTCATGAAATCCCACTAAAATTGAGTAAATTAAAGTTCGTTTCTCTCGATTCTTAACCAATTGAAAGTCCTAACAATATCAAGTTTATTATCGTTTTTGGTTGATATGGTTATTTTGATTTTCTATGTCTAATTAATCAAGCACGTAAAAAATGGTGAAAAATATTAAGCTACGTAACCGTAAAACATTTAGCAAATACCAAATTTTTATTCACAAAAGGACAAAATGTAAATCTATGAAAGTAATGTGCTAAAAATGTAAGTAAATGAAACTTAAATGCTTGAAATGTAAAAATCAGAAAGTAAAAGGACCAATTATGTAATATCTAACAAACTTCTAACCAAATGTAACGAACTCTAAAACAAACTAACTGAATTTGACAACTTGTTAAAAGTAATGGACTGAAAAGATGCAAACCCTAATTAAAAGGAAATTTAGCTAGTTATGAAAACAGTTACAAACTATGAGGACTAATATGCAATTAAAAGAGAAATAATACCAAAAACGGGCACCAAGGACAACTAAGCTTTTATAAGCTCAAAAATGAACCAATTAATCTCTAACAAGTTTCAAACAGCTTAAAATTGAAAAACACCTAGACTTGTCCAAGGAAAAAGCTCAAAACTCACTAGAACTCAAATAAGCCAACTCCAATAAGCCAAGAATAAGCTACCATAAAATCCAGACATTTACATTCCAATTTTTAAGTCAAATCTTATTAAACAGCTTATTGTGAGTCTGGAATGTCTTTTCTTGTGAAAATGGTCAAGTATAAAAGCATGAAATTGAAAATAAGCTGAAACCTAGCTTATTGACTTTTGTTGACCAAAAAGTGAAAATTCTGAAAAGCTCAAAATCTGTTCAAGACATGTTTCTAAGTAAGAATGTGGAAGAAAATCACAAGATTTATGAAGTAGAAATGCCTATCTAAGAAATCAGTAAGCTACTTTATCACAGAAACTTGCTATGGCTTGAATGCTTATTCAAAAGCTAATTCTAAGATTATTTGTGAAAACTGTATGATTTCCTTACCAACACTTAAACTTCAGATGTTAATGGACATATAGAAACTTGTTTTACTGAATTTAACCAAGAAATGAAACAATGGCATGAGATTGAATTTAGCTACTTTTCTGATTAACTAATATCAAAGGCTTGACCCAAACTTTTTACTTACCAATTGCCTGTTTGACCAAACTTTTGACTCCAAAACTACACAGACTTGTTTAAAATGACTAAAGGATGGAAAATGAACAGCTATCAACTAGATTATCACACTCAAACTCTAAAATGTATGCAAATCCAAACACTACTTATCTGATCTATTTTCAACTTTTATGAAGGGAATTTTAGTAAATGATTAAGCTGAGCTATGACTTATATCTAACCAAACTTTGAAAGTCCCAAATTACAACTATCGTTGAAACTAAGTCACGAAAAACAATAACACACAATAGATATACTTTTCAAACGAGTAATCCTTTATTAACTATTATCAACAAAGTATTACAAAGTGTTATGAATACACCTGTTGAATAACAACAAGAAATGAACCCTAGAACAAGTAAACTTGATTCGAGACTCAAGTTTACAAGAGAACCAACGAGTCGTTGATGGACAGCTGAGGGCTCAGTGGTTCCAGTGGGAGAAAGAACTTAGATTAAGATTCCAAGCACAAGGGTTGAATCTTAACTTCTTTCTCATCCCTATTTATAGTGGTACGAGGTTGTATCCTTAGTGGGGGTAGTTGATACGTGTCATCTTCTGAGTGGAAGAGTACAACGTATTAAATGCATGTCCAAATCGAGACATGCCTTTAACTACTTTAGGTGAACAGTTCTGCCAACTGTTCACCTTTGTCCCACTAGGTCGTACTAGGCATTGACTTGAATCTCTTGTTTTGTCCCGCTCAAAACACTTGCAAGATTCTCCCGCCTAAACTATAAAGGGTTGGATAAGCTTTGCTTAATCCAAGTCTCTAGGGTTCTTAAGTGATCTCTGAGTGTTGTCAACTCAGAGATCCTTGAACACCAGTGCATTCCTTTGACATCCCAGCTATCCATAATCGCTGGTGAGTCTGACTTCAGATTGTCTTCGACTTCTCTGACGTTGTCTTTGACTTGAATGATCCTGGTGTGCCAGCTGAGGCTTTGCCTTCCACTGGTCTGGTTTCTGTCGCTGGTCTTCTCAGCGACCTTTCAACACTTAGTCTAATTTAAACAAATCTAGACAGGGCCATAGTTAAAACTTTCATTGGCCCAACAATCTCCCCCTATTTGTTTATAAATTATACTAAGTCTAAAATTATTGTAAGTGAGTACACAGCTTCTTCTTACACATAATTTAACAAACATACCTCAAAGTTTTATTAAACAGAATGAACCTAGTCTATTACAAGAACACCCTGGGGTGTAAACATAAACAAAAATAAATAGGTTCTTCAGCGATCAAGGCCTTGATCACAGAGTCTCTGGGCTTCGACTTTGTCACTTCTAGAGTTAATGACAAGTTCAATTTCAAAGTCGAACTCATCAGCTTCTTTGCAATTCCTTAGGATGCCCTGCTTGAGTCTGATTAGCTGAATGGTTGAAGCCAGAGGTAGCTCATTCAACCGCTGAAAAGCATAATCACAGTTGCCATTTATGAAGACCATACCTGCCTCAGGTTCTGTGTATACTTGGCCTTCTATGGGTTTGGTGATTTCTTTGGGAAGGACCAAGTTCCTTTGAATCCCATCAACCACTATGTCTTCAGTGACCAGTCTTTCTATCAGAGGCCCCATTGGGGTTTATCTTTTCCTTTGCACTTGAGGAGGTGGTTGAGAAGAAAGCTGAGGAGGCAGGGGTGCCTTCATCTTCTTTGTTGTGTCTCTTACCCAATTAAGTTTTGCTTGTATGCTTTTCATCATTTGGGCAGCACCAGGCCCAGTCTTCTTTTGGGCAAGAGCCAGCAACTCCAACCACTCAGAGAGGCTCAGATCTCTGAGTTTAAAGTCACTTGAGACTTTGTAGTTCTGTATATCATTTTCCCTATAAATAGTCATTACCACCCTTTTGTCTTTGTCAGTGAAACAAGTATACTTGGTGATACGACCGGGTTCAGCTCTCTGGTTGACAAGTCTTTGATATTCCTTCAAGAGGTTGTTCCTCTTGTCCTCCAGTTCCTTGAGCTTGACAAGCTGAGCTTTCTTAGCAGTGGGAGAGAGCTTGTCCAGAGCTTCTTTGCTTCTCAGTTCAGCATCCCTGATGTTTGCCAATCTTTGATGTTCAATGATTTGGGCTTTTGCTTGCTCTGGGGTGAGTGGTGGTTCATCAGCGCTCTTGAATTTGTTGAGTTCAGAGTTTTTGGAGAGTTTAGCTGTGGATCCACCTTCAGCTTGAAGGGGGTGTAGGGTTATCTCAGGTTGCTCAACAGCAATTCCTTTTCCCTTATCTTTTGCAGATTCAGCAGCGGATTTGAAAGATCTCAGTGGTTTGGGTGTTGGAATTTCAGCTGTGGATTCATCTTCTTCAGAGGAGGAGGCAGAATTCTCCCCCTCAGGCATAGCCCCAGTAGGTGTTGTGCCTGAACCTGCCTTATTGAAACGAAGTAACTCGTTGTGAACAAATATGCAAATTTCTTTAAGTTCACCTTGGAGAAGTTCCTGAAGAAGACGCCTTGAGGGTTCAGCAGCCTGAGCTATAGCTGCAACATTTGCCTGCACCGCTGAGGTGAGAACAGAGGGTATATACTGCTGAAGACTCTGGTTGAGTATAGTAGGGAGTTGTGCCTTCAGAGCATCGTTCAGCAGTTGTGGAAGCATAGCTGTCATAGAGGATTCCACTGATGAAGTTAGTGAAGTCTCTAGATTGGTGGTGAGCTCCTCAGCAGCATGAGTGAGGGTTTGGAAGAGAGGAGATCATCATTGGTGGTTTTGGGCTTTGTGGTGCTGATATCCCCTCTCTTTTGCCATAAAGCCTTAGCAGCCAATTCCTGTACATTTTTCATTCTGGGAACTTGTGCTGACTTGCGGGATTGTAAATACTCCAAGTGTTGCTTGGCCCCTAGTTCCAAAATGTTTGGCAAGGTGGGGAATGGAATGGGTGTAGGTGAGCAAGATCTCTGTTCCCATAGCCTTCTGGCAGCCAATTCCTGAACATTTGGTAGTGATGGAACAGAGGCAGTCTTCAGCTCAATGGAAGATAGATTGTAATCATCAGTGCTCATTTCCTCAAAGTCAGAGGTGAAGGTGCCTTCCTCTACAACAAAGACTTCATCATCAGGCAATGATTCAATGTCTGAGAGGGCATCAATATCAATGGTGGCAACTTCAGTGGTTTCGTCATCAGCAATCGAGTAATCATCATTGTTAAGTTGCTCCTGATGAAGATTGTGAGCCTGTGATAAGAGTTATTAGTTGACCAGTTGTGAAATAATAATGCAGTTATAGATCGCCAGTCGCTACCCCTAGGAAAGCTGGGTGTGATTATCCAGCCCCCCCTAAGGATTTCTCCTTGGGACTCTTTTAATGTGAGATAGATATGTTAAAGGATCGCCATTCGCTGCCCCTAAGAAAGCTGGGTGTGATTATCCAGCCCCCCCTAAGGATTTCTCCTTGGGACTCTTTTAATTGTGAAATAGATATGTTGAAGGATCGCCATTCGCTGCCCCTAGGATAGCTGGGTGTGATTATCCAGCTCCCCCGTAAGGATTACTCCTTGGGACTCTTTTTATATGTGAAAGTTATGAGGTGAATGGTCGCCGTTTGCTGCCCCTAGGATAGCTGGGTGTGATTATCCAGCTCCCCCTGAAGGATTTCTCCTTGGGACTCTTTTATGGTGAAACATGATATGGGAATGGTCGCCTTTCTCTGCCCCTGGGATAGCTGGGTGTGATTATCCAGCTCCCCCTGAGGGATTACTCCCTGGGACTCTTTTGATTTTGAATTAATATGAGTGTGATGGTCGCCTTTTGTCGCTGCCCCTAGAAAGACTGAGGGTGATGATTCAGTCTTTCCAAAAGAATAAATTCTTTGGGACTCTTTTAATAATGAGGGGGACCCAGAGTCAGTGAGAAGTGCAGAGACTCTGGGTCGGGACTTATATGTGCTCAGGTTGTTGTTTGCCAAGAGCACAGTCCAGAGGTTAAAGGATCATCGGGGTGCGTTAGGAGCACAAGTGAATCATTTCCTAGTGAAGACAGAGTGTACAGAGAGTCCTAAAAGAGCTAGGTGCTGACACAGATACGCTAAGAATTGAGGCAAACTCTAAATTACATCACTCTCTCCTAAAGACAATGAGAGTGAATGTATATGGACCTCTGAGAGGAAAAATAAAGGACAGACTAATACCTGAGTGATATCAGCGTGGAGAGGGATCTTAGTCGTCTTCGCTGACATGGAGACACTAGACACTGGTTGTTTGTTAGCAATGGGCTCTTCTACCACATCCACCAGAGAAGGGGATGGGTTCTTCTTTGTCTTTGTCTTCTTTGAAGGATTAACAGAAGGGGTTTCAGAGGAAAGGGGGATGTCTTTCCTCTTCTTCTTCTTTTCCTTAAGCACCTTGGGCTGAGAAGTAGATTGCACAGAGGTCTTGGACAGAGACTTGTCAACCGTGCTTTCAGCATTCACCTCAAGTTGAGGGATCAAGGGCTCATCATCCTCAGCTAGTAGCCCAGCAACTCTCATCATATGTTTGGTAAGAGGCACTTCATTATCTATGGGATTCTTTAGAGAAGCTGCGGTGATGTGATGAGAGGGAAAGGAGTGTAAAGCATCATTGGTGTAGGATTCACCAAGAATATCTTCTAAGACAAGAGAGAGATATCTGGTGTAGCAGATGGTGGCCCCACGATTCTTCTTTCCTTTGTTTTCCAACTTAGCAATGAGGTCGGTGTACAGTATGTGAGCGATTCCAATATCCAAACCCCAGATTAAGCTGTATGCAATGGCTAGCTGGGAGCCATTAAGTTGGTCATGTGATCCAGTGTTTCCTCCCAGACACTTTACGATGTACAGCATCAGCGTTCTCCATGTGGGAGAGAAGTAATTCACCTTGATGAGAGATTTGCTTTGGAAGCCAGCAGCGGTGAAGGGTTGTTCATGATCATCATGAGTTTGAAGGGTGGCCAGAGCTTTTCTCACAGTGGCACTGGTGGGCAAAGCTGACATGTTATTGTTGTAAGGGAGTCCAATGGCTTTAGCAAAGCTTGGGAAATCAAAGGTGAGAGGTTGAGGATGGGTGGAAAGGTTGAAGGTAATGTGTGAAGAGGTTTGGTCAACTTCAGCGCTATACCAGAACTCGCGAAGGTATTGGGAGTAGCAGGTGGAGGTTTCCTTGGTGATAGCTTCGTGGATTGTGGAGTTCTTGAGGAAGTTGAAAAGTGGATGGTAGAGGGGATTGTTGTGTTCAAGAAGGGCTACACAGTTATTTAGTGCAATCTTTCCATCAGAGATCTCGAAATCAACGTTTGTGGCGGCTTGAACAACGAAGGCTTGGTTTGGTGAAGTAGACGCCATTGTTGAGAGATTGAAGGTGGTGAGAGGATTGAAGAAGATGAAAGGGAATGTGTGTGTTAGTAAATTTTAAAATGACAAACAGATTTTGGGTCAAGGGTTTTGAAAGGTTGAGCAGTTTTCCAAATTTGAGCATTAAATGCAAAAGTTAAGCTTTTCAGAAAAACGTGGGTCCCCTTGACCTTTCATGGGATACTTGTCCCCTTCGAAAGCGGGAAAGTTGGTAGCATTAAGAGACAATCATTTGAATTTAATATCAGAATATACACATTCCCATTGAAATGTAACTACCTCGTTACATTCAATTCCCTTAAATGCCCAGAGACAGCGGTCATCATCAGATTTATTTGCCAATATTGAGCATTCCCAGCTCAGCGACCAGCCTAGTAAAGCTTGGCTCAGCCAGCGGCTTGGTGAAAATGTCAGCGAGCTGGTACTCAGTGGGTATGAAATGAAGCTCAATATCACCTTTTAGAATATGGTCTCTGATAAAGTGATACCTGATGTCAATATGCTTGGTTTTGGAATGAAGTACTGGATTATTGGAGATGACTATGGCACTGGTGTTGTCACAGAATATGGGAACCTGCTCATAGTTAATTCCATAGTCAGCCAGCTGACTTTTCATCCAGAGAACTTGTGCACAGCAACCAGCGGCCGCAACATATTCAGCCTCAGCTGATGACATGGCCACAGAGTTTTGCTTCTTAGCACTCCAGCATACCAACTTTCCTCCAAGGATTTGACAGCTACCAGAGGTGCTCTTTCTGTCAAGGCAGCACCCTGCGTAATCTGAGTTGGAGTAGGCTTTAAGGTCGAAGCCTGAACCATTTGGGTACCAGAGACCCAATGAGGGAGATCCTTTTAAGTACCTGAAAATTCTTTTGACAGCTACAAGGTGGGATTCCTTGGGGTTAGCTTGGTACCTAGCACAGAGACAAGTGGAGAATTGTATGTCTGGTCTGCTTGCTGTGAGGTACATCAGTGACCCAATCATGCCTCTATATAAGGTCTCATTAACAGAGACCCCTGAGTCATCAGCTCCCAAGTTGTTGGGAGGAAGCATGAGGCATTTCACTGATGCACAATCAGACATATCATACTTCTTGAGCAAATCTCTAACATATTTTTCTTGACAAATAGAAATTCCTTTGGAATTTTGTTTGATTTGAAAACCCAAGAAAAAGGTTAGTTCCCCCATCATGCTCATTTCATACTTTTTGGTCATTAGTTTGGCAAATTGTTTGCTCAAGATAACATTGGTTGAACCAAAAATTATGTCATCCACATAAATCTGTACTAAAATGACGTCACCCTTGGACCTATAGGTGAACAAGGTTTGGTCAATGGTACCTCTGACAAATTTATTTTCAAGAAGGAATTTTGAGAGAGTTTCATACCAGGCTCTGGGCGCTTGTTTCAGCCCATAGAGAGCTTTGTGAAGTCTGCAGACATGATTGGGGTAGTCACTGTTTTCAAACCCTGGGGGTTGACTGACATATACTTCCTCTGCAAGTTTCCCATTAAGAAAGGCACTCTTCACATCCATCTGATAAACCATGAAACCCATATAAGCTGCAAAGGCTAGGAAGATTCTGATGGCTTCCAATCTGGCCACTGGTGCGAAGGTTTCATCATAATCAATTCCTTCAGATTGGTTATATCCCAGCACCACGAGCCTAGCCTTGTTTTTTACTATCATACCAGCTTCATCCCTTTTATTTCTGTAGACCCATTTTGTTCCAACCACTTGCTTATCAGCTGGAGCTTTAACCAGAGTCCACACCTTGTTTCTCTTGATCTGATTGAGTTCATCTTGCATGGCAACAACCCAGCCTTCATCAAGCAGAGCAGCAGCCACGTTCTTAGGTTCATCCTCAGAGAGAAAATTTGCAAAAAGGCATTCATTTGCAGAGGCGGTTTCCAGAGTTCTTAATTTTCCTCTGGTGGTGACTCCCTCAGAGGGTTCTCCAAGAATATTAACTAGAAGAATATCTTGGTTCCTACTCCATTTGGATTGTGGAGCAGGAGCCTCTGTGGGATCAGGAGTCACTTCAAGTTCAGGGAGTGATGGAGGTTCATCACATGTAATCTCTTCGTCCATGATCTCTTCATCTGATTGAATATTTAAAGTGACTAGATCAGCATTTTCTTCAGAGATTTGAGTAAGAGATTCAACACCAACAGTCTCTAGAATGATGTCAGAGATGGAGTGAGGATCAAAAGCATGAACATATGGAAGATCCTTGTGACGACTTTGAGATGGTTCCTTGGGATTTGAGAAATCATCTTTGGGATAAGATTTAACTTCATTGAAGTCAATGTCACAATCCTCTGAGTTGGTGTGTGTGATGACAGCGTCAGCTTCATTAAAGGTGACATGAATGGACTCTTCTAATTCTTGCCTGCGAATATTGAATACTCTGAAAGATCTAGAGGTAGGAGAGTATCCAAGGAAGAATCCATCATCTGATTTTTCATCAAATTTACCCAGGTGATCTTTGTAATTGTGAATGAAAACAGGGCAACCAAAGACATGGAAGTAGCTTACATCAGGGGCTCTCTTCCTATACACTTCATAAGCGGTCTTACCATGTCTCTTCACAATAATGGATCTGTTTTGTGTGTAGCATGCTGTGTACACAGCTTCACCCCAGAATTGTTTAGGAAGTCTAGATTCGCTGAGCATCGTTCTGGCAGCTTCAATGAGTGTTCTGTTTCTTCTTTCAGCGACACCATTTTGTTCAGGGGTTCCTGGGTTTGAGAAGTTCTGTGATATACCCTTTTCATCATAGAAGGCTTCCATGGCATAGTTTTTGAATTCTGTGCCATTGTCGCTTCTAATAGCCTTTACCCTGCAATCATTGAGGTTTTCTATTTCTCTGATGAAGGACATGATTCTTTCAGCAGCATCACTCTTTCTCTTAAGAAAGAATACCCATGTGTATCTGGAGAATTCATCTACAATGACCAAGGTATATTTGTTGTGATTTAGAGATTGAGGTTTAACTGGTCCAAACAAGTCCATGTGAAGAAGATGAAGACACTTGTTAATGGAGAATGATTGTTTTGCTTTGAATGAAGCCCTGTGATGCTTCCCTTTCTCGCAGGCTGAGCAGGGTCTGTCCTTGCTGAAGGTCAGAGAGGGAAGTCCAGCTACCAAGTCATTCTTTGCCAGTTTGTTGATGTTTTTGAAGTTGAGATGGGAGAGTCTCTTATGCCAGAGCCAATTTTCGCTATCAGATGCTTTGGCAAAGAGACAGGTGTTCTCTCCTTCAGGGGATGATGTCATGTCAATGGCATAAACATCCCTTCTTCTGGGTGCAATCAGAACGACATCATCGTTCTGATTGAAGATAGTTCCTTGGGTCTTAGAGAACAGAACCTTGAACCCATCATCGCAGAGTTGACTGATGCTGATTAGGTTGTGCTTCAAACCATTTACATAAGCGACCCTTGTGAAGGTTAATCCATTGCAATCCACTGAGCCATATCCTTCAGTGGCCCCTGAGGAGTCATCCCCAAAAACTACTTTTGGACCAGGCTCCTTCTTATATCTATGTAGATATTGTTTAATTCCTGTCATGTGTCTGGAGCACCCGCTATCCAAGTACCAAACAGATTTCTTTAGGTATGCCTGCATAGATATAACAAACCAGATTAGTTTCTATGATGAACCCACTTTCCAGTGGGTCCATGATGTCGCTGACTGGCGACATTGGGTCTTCTGGGCCTTTCTCCCCCTCTTTGGTTGCAATCCCTGGTTTCATGACGCATGCTGCCACAGATGTCACAACCAGGGTAATGTTCACACTCATCAGAGTGGTGATCATAAAAGCCACAATATTTGCAGGGAGGATTAGGCCTGTATCCCTGAGAACTTTCTCTGGATTTTGGTTGCTCAGGTCTTCTAGAGGGCCTGTGAGGGGTTTTAGATCTAAGATGTGTTCGAGTTCTTTGAACAGCGATGATCTCCTCATGCTCTCTAGAAGAGTGTTCAGTGGACTCACATGTGATACACTTGGGTCTCTTGGAACAATCATCTGAGGAATGATTTTTGAACCCACAGTGTTTGCAAGGCCTGAATAGCGTTCTCCCCTTAGAGCTGCTGGAGCTTTCACCAAGAGAGTTAACAGAAGGACTGTTATCCTTGGGGTTGATTTTTTCTTTCAACCCTTTTACCTCTTCCATCAGGGTGAGGAGAAGTTTCTTGGTGGGTGATAACTCTTCGGGGGAAGAAGTGGGTATGCCAGTGTTCTTGGCCACATAAACCTTCTTGTGTGCTTTATCAGCAACTTTAGAAGTGAGGTTCCCAGAGGTTTTGAGAACTGGTTTTGGGCCAAGCAAGGAATCTGATGGGTTAGCACCAGCAAGTTTGGGAGTGGCTAATGCGTCAGATTCTTTGTCAGAGTTCTTCTCAACCACAGAGGTGGAGAGAGGAGAAGAGACTTCTGATGGGACAAATTTAACACTGGGCACAGGAATGTGGTTTTTGAACCTACCCTTACCCCCTATTGCATGAACCACATTCCCTGGAATGGTTTCAGCAACTATTTCTTCCACAGTGGACTGGGCAAGGTTCCATTTTTCTATGGTTTTTTTCAGCTCAGAGTTTTCATCAGCTAAAGATTCATTTTCAATGGACAACTTGCTGACCTCATTTTGAAGTTGTTTAGCGATGTTCACAAAAGGTTTGAGATTAGCTAATTCAGATTGACAAAGACTCAACTCGTTTTTGAGATTTTGAAACTTATTTAACAGATTTTTTCTTTGTTCTTCTACAAAATGAAGGTCAACTAAAGTGTAATCGCTGACATGGTCTCTGTCAGGACCCTCAGGCATGGAAAGTAATCTTTGTACCTTTTTCATAGTGATGTCAACCCATTGACCTGATCTAGCTTCACTTTTACCAACTGCTGGTTCTTCATCAGCAACAGCCATGAAGGCTCTGACGGTTGTGGTTCCTTCATCCTCAGAGGTGAGAGGTTCATCATCCCAGTCAAAAGAAGCAGCTATTAGACCTTTTTCAGTCTTTTTGTTATCCTTCTTCTTGGCTGCATCATCAGCTTTCTGATTGAGTTTAATCAGCTCAGCTTTCAAGGCCTTGTATTTTACCTTGTAGTCCTTTTTACCCTCAGAGTCACTGAGAGAGGATTGCTTGAAAGGTGAGGAAGAAAACTTCTTTTTGCTGTGGGTTTTGCTGGATGATGGAAAGCTGGGAGAAGATGTCTTGTTTGACCAGCAGTCCTTTTGGAAATGACCAGTCTTTCCACAAGTGTAACATGACACTTTGGATTTGTCAATCTTGGCAGCACCAACTCTACCAGATCTTTTGTAGTATCTCTTCTGGTCAGCTAAAAGGGCTCTGTCATGGAATTCAGCATGTAATTCATCAAGGAATTCTTGACTACTTCTTGTGTCTTCTTCCACGTCAGAGTCACTATCCTGAAAAGAGTGGTTAGCAACAAGAGCTTTTGACCCAGATATAGGAGAGGTAAACCTATCAGTCTCTGATTTGTAAATAGAGTCAATCATTCCTTCTTCATAATTGTATCTACCAAACAGTTGAGCAAGAGTATCTTTTTTATGGCATTATTTGCTCTCAGGGTTTGGTTAAGACTAAGCCATTTCCTAGGCAAGCTGTTTACAAACGTGGCATTAACCTCAGCCTTGGGTAGTACAACACCATTGTTACCTAAATCATTCAGCAAAATCTTGAGTCTAGTGTAAGTTTGAGAAACAGTTTCAGTTTCCAAGGCTTTGAAAGCGTTAAACTTAAGTCTTAATGCTTGGATTTTGGTCTCTTTAGTCTCTTCTAATCCTTCATACCCTAGAACCAACTCAGTCCACATTTCTTGTGCGGTATTGCACTTGATGATGGACTTCATAATGTTCTTGGGTAGGCAAGAGACTATTATACTTTTAAGTCTCTTGTCCTGGTTAGACAGACGTCTATCAGCGGGAGACCATTGCTTAACAGGTTTTTTAATGGGTCTCTCTGGTGTAGAGGAAATAGCCAGTGGTACATAAGGACCATTTTCTAAGATTTCAAACAAGAAGGGTTCTAGACCATCTAAGTATATAAGAAATTCACTTTTCCAACTTGAGAATTCTTCTTCATCAAACGCTGGAACATTAGACACATGTGACCCTCCACGATTATCAAGAAGTTGTGGAAGATCATCCTCATTTACACCAGTGCTTACGACAGGTGTAGGCATGGTAGTAGATGTGGTGGCTGGAGCATTTGTAGAAGTATTTGCTTGGTTAGATTGACCAAACGGTGGTGGGATGGGTGGCATAGTTTCAGTCATATTTGGATCTTGATTTTAAAAACAAGAACGGTTTTTTGGAAAGTTTTATAAATCAAACCGCTCTGATACCAATTGAAAGTCCCAAATTACAACTATTGTTGAAACTAAGTCACGAAAAACAATAACACACAATAGATATACTTTTCAAACGAGTAATCCTTTATTAACTATTATCAACAAAGTATTACAAAGTGTTATGAATACACCTGTTGAATAACAACAAGAAATGAACCCTAGAACAAGTAAACTTGATTCGAGACTCAAGTTTACAAGAGAACCAACGAGTCGCTGATGGACAGCTGAGGGCTCAGTGGTTCCAGTGGGAGAAAGAACTTAGATTAAGATTCCAAGCACAAGGGTTGAATCTTAACTTCTTTCTCATCCCTATTTATAGTGGTACGAGGTTGTATCCTTAGTGGGGGTAGTTGATACGTGTCATCTTCTGAGTGGAAGAGTACAACGTATTAAATGCATGTCCAAATCGAGACATGCCTTTAACTACTTTAGGTGAACAGTTCTGCCAACTGTTCACCTTTGTCCCACTAGGTCGTACTAGGCATTGACTTGAATCTCTTATTTTGTCCCGCTCAAAACACTTGCAAGATTCTCCCGCCTAAACTATAAAGGGTTGGATAAGCTTTGCTTAATCCAAGTCTCTAGGGTTCTTAAGTGATCTCTGAGTGTTGTAAACTCAGAGATCCTTGAACACCAGTGCATTCCTTTGACATCCCAGCTATCCATAATCGCTGGTGAGTCTGACTTTAGATTGTCTTCGACTTCTCTGACGTTGTCTTTGACTTGAATGATCCTGGTGTGCCAGCTGAGGCTTTGCCTTCCACTGGTCTGGTTTCTGTTGCTGGTCTTCTCAGCGACCTTTCAACACTTAGTCTAATTTAAACAAATCTAGACAGGGCCATAGTTAAAACTTTCATTAACCCAACAAACTTAATGAACAATATGAAGTGTAAATGAGCTAAGAACAGACCAGATAACAGACTAGAATTCAAAATGCAATAACAAGCTAAATGAGTGATGAAATTGACAGTAACAAGTAAAGACAAGCTAACAACTCACAATCTAGCAATAAGCTATCTACACAACAGAATCAAGCCAAAACAGATTAACAAACTTGATCAAAGCAGCATTTAGTACTATTCTAGAATTGAGCATGCATTGGACAATTAAGTGGAAGCAAAACTCAGAAATCTTAAAACCTTTTAGAATAAGGCCTCCATTGATGGAGTAGGTAGGCGTTGAGCCTCCTAAACAATGCTAAACCACCACCTTAGCACTATTATCAATCAATCAACCATCTACCATCATCATCATGATCAAATCTACCCAAAATCTGCTACAAATCAACTCAGCAATCTGGAATGATCTAAAACAGATTCAAATCTTCAAAAAGCTTCCAATGATCAAGTGTGATCATAAGAAACTCATAACAGCAACAAGATTCAACAGTAATGCAAGATATAGTAAGAAGATTGAAGGAAATGAGTGAATTTTATTGATTTGAATGTGAAAGTTTGTTACAGAAGTAGGTAAGTAGTTACAACTAACTATAACTAACTCAATAGGTTGTCAAGCTCTTGAGTTTGTTAAACTAACTGCTAACTAACTAGATTGAAGGGAGAAAAATGGAAGTCTGTGTGAATTTCACACTTTGCTACATACAACAAATGAGAGGTCCTATCCCTGTTTATAGAGGAAAAATGAGAGTGAGTTGGGGTCGATGACAAGTCCCAACCAATAGCAGGCTGCCAGGTGTCATAAATTTCTCAATTGCAGATTCTTGTCTTCATCACGAATTGGGGGATTTTGATCCTTTGAGTTTCAGCTTGATTAAGTGTTTCTATTGTGTTCCTCTTTTGAAGACGGGTAATTTTCATGTATAAATCTTTCCATGAAATGCATTGTAGCTCGAGATTGAATCTGGGCTCGTTTGTTGAAGAATATTCCACGTGGCAATCCTTGGGTGGTTGATAAATGCACACACGGATTGATATCCAAATATGGATAAGGAATTATTGAGTGTCCTCTTCTGATTGGATGAAAGTGAGCTAGTGGGTTGGACTGTAGCAAAACGGCTCATAAATGTGTTGGTGAGGTGGATAGCTAGCTGGCAATCCATGTTTAATAAATCTTTCATTCTCATTGGCTAACAGCCCCTTCACACGGATTGTGTCTAAACTTGGTGTAGTTTTGGCAAATTAAGTCCCTAGAGTTTGGCAGAATGTCCAAATGAGCTAGAATCTTCATTCCAATGTCATTTTTGGTCCTTCCACTTGCAAACTTGTCTAGTTTGACCCTTTGACTTGGTTGACTTTGGATTTGACCATGTTTGACTTTGATCTTGACTTTAACCAATTTACACTTTGAGTCCCTTAACTTTGGAATGTTGTCAAGATAGGTCCTTCATCTACAAAGTCTTGTCATCTTTGATCCTTCTTTGTCTTTTCATCCAAATAAGTTTGATTTCTTCTTGTTTTCTTGAAAATGTATCCTTCTTACCTATTTAAACACAAACACAAAACATACCACATAATTCCGCTTTATAGCACAAAAGTTAGGTATTTTCCATTTGTTTTAGGGTGATTTGTTGATTAATTGATATGAGTTTTTGCTCATATCAAATCCCCTACACTTGAACATTGCCATGACCTCATGCAATGCTATATTTTAAAGCACAAATTTACATTCTCCTCATAATTAACCCACCTTGGCCAATATGGAATGTTATTATACTATGCTACTCTATATGATGCATGATTTTGATTTTGAACAATGCAATTCAAAAGAAACAATTCTATTTATATCTTTTTGGATTTTTATTGAAATGGCTTTGATGGAAAAACTCATAAAGAAGTCACTGACTTAAATTAGGGCTTTGGTACCATGGACACTTATCACCCTCAAGTTTCACTTTCCCCATACCAAGCTTAAAAATGGGATCATTGTATTCACAAGTAAAAAGTGCATCAACTTATTCATGACAATTAAGTGTGGAACCGGTTATTATTTGAGCAAATTGCTTGAAGGCAAATTTGTCATTATTTGAAGCGTGAAATATAAGAAATGTAAAATCCAAAAATAAGGAAGCATGGTTTTAATCCTAAGTAATCCTCTCATCCATTACTTGAAAACCGCTCACAATTAATATAAGTCCGACTCAAGAGTAATAAGTCATTCGCCTTATGTGTAAAATCCTCATGTCATGCATTAATAAGTAGCTACACACTTGCTAAGGAAAAAAAAATAAAACTCACGCAATAATTTACATCCTCCGCCCTTTTGAGACTTTGAATCTTCAATCCCACAACCCGTCAAGGTAATATTGGATTGGAGCAACTATTAAATCCCCGCAACCCGTCAAGGTAATATTGGAATCTAATAGTTACTATAGTTAACACTTCACTGCCCCTCTTGGGAGTCTTGTATAATTATTATTTTTTTTCTTGTTTTTTTCTTTTTCTCTTTTGTTTTCTAGCCACTCATTTTTTTGTAAGCCGCTCTTATTTTTCTTTATTCATCACAAAGAAAATTGAAAAGAATAAAAGGAAAGCTAAGTATTAAGCATGACATAAGTCTAATACACATAAAATGTTCTAACTTAGAATCTTAAGACGTACTGATACCAACCATGAATGATTAGACAAAAATGCATAAGAGATTACAAACCGTTTAAAACCGTTCTTGATTATTTATTAACATATATACATGCGAAGAAAATAGAGGTTAAGAATAGAAGGGTTTAGCCACAAGTAATTATCATGAAGTTTATCTAGCCCTTTTATACTTGCTTCAACTCTATCATTTCTCATTCTCCACAAATTTAAAGTCTCAAATAATGAGAGTGGTGGATGCTTAGCCTAATAGACCAATGAAGGACTACATGGTTAAGGATACTAGCTAGAGAATGCTTTGATAAGCAAACTCGGGTTGAGTCAAAGTATCCATGGTGGGCCTAATATGTCAAAGAAGTCTAAATTTGTTAAACCATGTTCTTATTATATTTTTTTCTTTTTTAAATTTTTGATGAAAAATAAAAGAAAATATATACAATGCAAATGTGTTATGCAAATGAAAAATGATTAATGCAAAAATTATGAATGCATATTTTTGGTAGCCAAAGTAGATCAAAAATTTGAAAAATGTTTGAAAGATTAATCTTCCATGTTATCATGAAGGTCAATGACAAAGTCTAGGTAAGGTCACTTCGATAGAAGACCCCCTACACTTAAGCTAAACGTTGTCCTCAATGTTTAAGAGCATGGAAGTATAAAACTTCCCCTACACTTATGACAATGAATAGACTTTGCTTAACCCAAGCTAAGGAAAGATCAACTATAGTGAATTCATTTTAAAAGAACAATGTGTCTATGAAAAATCACAATAGTAACGAAGTGAACCGGATACAAGGGTCTCCTCCAAAATCTCCAAAGCACGTGATGAGTGAGCAACCCTACAAAAAACATGAAGACAAAAGAAGGTCTCCCCTACACTTCTCATCAACTCTCTATCCTTATTTCTAACCTACAGCACTCTAGATCTAAAAACTTCTAAACCTAGTTATACAAGCTTGATTTAAGGAGTCTCTAGCTCGACTCTTCCCACAATGAATTAATTCATAGGGAAATGGGGATCTCTTGGACCATTTCCACAGAAATGTCCTCCCCAAAATAGTGCTTCACACGGTGACCATTCACTTTAAAATTGGGACCATCGGGTTGTGACAACTCAATAGTTCCATACGGAAATACTTGAGCAATAGTGAATGGACCGGACTATCTCGACTTAAGCTTGCCCGCAAAAAGTTTCAACCATGAGTTAAAGAGGAGAACCGGCTCTCCAACTTTGAACTTGCGGTTCTTAATCTTAGCATCATGCAATTTCTTAGACTTCTCCTTATAAAGCAATAAGTTCTCATAAGCATTGGCTCTCTATTCATCCATTTCATTAAGTTGATCCTTTCTATGTGTGCCGGCTTGGTTTAAATCAAAGTTAGCCCATTTGAGAGCCCAAGAAGCCTTATGTTCTAACTCGAATGGGAGGTGGCATGCTTTTCCATAGACAAGCCTATATGGAGTACAACCAATTGGTGTCTTAAAAGCCGTCCTAAAAGCCCACAAAGCATCATCAAGCTTATCCGACCAAGAATCTCGATGCTCTCCTACCGTTCTTTCCAAAATTCTCTTTAAACCACGATTTGTGACCTCGGTTTGACCTTTGGTTTGAGGGTGATACGCGGTAGAAAGTCTATGATTAACTCCATATTTCTTCATAACTCTCGTGAATTGATCATTACAAAAGTGTGTACCACGATCACTTATGATGGCCCGAGGTACACCAAATCTAGCAAACAATTGCTTCAAAAATTTCACAACAACTCGAGCATCATTAGTAGGTAAGGCTTTTGCCTCAACCCATTTTGACACATAATCCACCGCTACGAGTATATACTCATTTCCTTTGGAAGATGGAAACGGTCCCATAAAATCTATTCCCCACACATCAAAAATCTCACATTCTTGAATGAAGTTTTGTGGCATCTCATCATGTTGTGTAATTTTTCCTTGTCTTTGACATACATCACAAAATTTTACCATATCTTGGGCATGTTTGTATATGGAAGGCCAATAGTAACCCGAATCAAAGAGTTTCTTGGCGGTATAGTTGGGCCCAAAATGACCACCCGTAGGTCCCTTATGACAAGCTTCTAAAATCTTAAATGCCTCGGGCCCATCTACACACCATCTAATGATTTGGTCCGTACATTGCCTAAAGAGGTAAGGGTCATCCCAAAAATAATACTTCACTTCCTTGAGAAATTTCTTCTTTTGTTGGGAAGTAAGACCCTCTATAAGCACATCCCCCACAAGATATTTGCAATATCCACAAACCTAGGGGTGGCATCCTCTTGAGAAGAGATAGACATGAGCTCCTCCAATGGAAAGGATTCATTGATTTCCTTATGAGGCAAATATCCTTGAAAAGGATGCTCAAGTCTACTCAAGTGATCCGCCGCTAAATTCTCGTCTCCTTTCTTATCTCGAATCTCTATCTTAAACTCTTGGAGCAATAAAACCCATCGCAAAAGCCTAGGCTTAGCATCTTGCTTTGTCATGAGATACTTGAGAGCGGAATGGTCCGTATACACTATGGTTTCGGATAGCACAAGGTACGGTCTAAATTTCTCAAAGGCATAAACTATAGCAAGCAACTCTTTTTCCGTGGTAGTATAATGAAGTTGTGCACCCATCATGGTTTTACTAGCATAGTGTATAGGTTGAAAATGCTTATTCACTCTTTGTCCTAGCACGGCCCCCACCGCATAATCACTAGCGTCACACATAAGCTCAAAAGGTAATTCCCAATTTGGAGAAACCAAAACGGGAGCCTTTGTCAATTTCTCCTTAAGATTCTAAAAAGAATCTAAACACTCTTGGTTGAAAATGAAAGGAGCCTCTTTTTCCAAGAGGTGGGTCATCGTTCTTGCTATCTTAGAGAAATCTTGTATGAAACGTCGATAAAACCCCGCATGACCCAAGAAGCTCCTTACACCTTTAACCGTAGTGGGTGGGGGAAGCTTAGCAATCACATCAATTTTAGCTCGATCCACTTCTAATCCTTTATTGGATATCTTATGTCCCAAGACAATCCCCTCTTTCACCATAAAATGACGTTTCTCCCAATTAAGAACAAGACGGGTTTCCTCACACCGCTTAAGCATTCGTTCTAAATTGGCGAGACAAGAGGTGAATGAATCTCCAAAAACGGAGAAATCATCCATGAAAACCTCCATAGTTTGCTCAATCATATCATGGAAAATTGCCATTATACATCTTTGAAATGTCCCCGGTGCATTACACAAGCCAAAATGCATTCTCTTGTAGGCAAATGTATCGTAGGGACAAGTGAATGTGGTCTTTTCTTGATTCTTAGGGTCAATGGGTATTTGAAAATAACCCGAAAATCCATCAAGAAAGCAATAGTACTCATTTCCTGCTAAGCGTTCAAGCATTTGGTCCATAAAAGGCAATGGCAAGTTATCTTTCCTAGAAGCCTCATTGAGTTTCCTATAATCAATACAAACTCTCCAACCCGTAACAAGTCTCGTAGGAATAAGCTCTGTAACACCCCACTTGGATAAGTGGACCGTTACGTGTATTTATGGCGTGTCATCAAAGCATAAGGTAAATGTCCTAAAACATTAACTGACCATAAAGGAAATACCGAAATCAAACCTCGGCAATCCAAACATAAGCCCAAAACATGAAAAATAAAATACTGAATGAAAGGACTAAACAATGTCCAAATAAGTAGAATAATGTAAGAAATGCGTAAAGTAAGAAGTCTGGATAGCTTCCATCCAAATGCACATGCTCTTAGAATCCTAAAAGCGTCCTGGTGTACCTGCCGTTAGAACATGAAAGGAACTACGGCTGAGCATAACGCTCAGTGAACGGATATGAAGCATGATAAGGAATTACTGAAATAAAGTAGATGATAAATACTGAAGCTGTAAGACTGATAAGTAAAGTTGCAGCGGAATCTGTAAATAATCTGTAAAGTCTGATTTATCAATAATGAAAGCTGAACTGTTATCTGTTAAATCTGTATAACATGCATTTACTGTATTTTAATTGCCAAGAGCTTATATAGGTCATGTGTTGTAACAACTGCTGCATGAATACATAGAGGGGTGACCTCGTCATGCTGTAGAGGGGTGACCTCTAAATAACTGTAGAGGGGTGACCTCTAAATACTGTGCTGGGTGGAGAGATCAGCTCCAATGTGAAGGATGTAGAGCACACACCACATTCACCCTGATAACTATAAAACTGATAAGCCTAGGATGCATCCATACGCCCCACTAATAAAACTGATAAAATGGCCAAGCTGAGCTGTGTGGGACGATGCAGGATATCACTCTCCTGCATGTGAGTCACGACACCGGTGCCTCTGGTGTCGTGGTTACGGTACCTCCGTAACTAGTACATAAACTAATCATGCTTGTATATAACGCTCAGGCAATTTATTTTATTATAAACATGATTACTGATAACTTAAACATATACTGGGGAAGACATTTGGCTGCAGACGGGGAATGCTAATCATGCATAGGAAAGGAAGTCCTTACTGAAAGGACGGAAATCCGTACCTCGTGTCCAGTAATGAAATAGAAACGAAAGCTGAAAGGTCTACTCCGACTTCACGGATACTACATGAATAATAGACGTGAACATAAGTTGACTAATATTATTTATTTTATTTATCTCAACTGGACTTACTTAATTTATTTATTCTTGTAATACTGTTAATATATAAACTAATAAATCTGAATGTTCTAATATTTCTGATTAACGTATTCTTGTTTTATTATTAATTACGATATACACGTATTCTGACGATCTATTATGTTAAGGATGAACAATTTCAGACACTCAAGATAATTAGTTAAACCAAACATAGATAAAAGTAGTTTTAAAGTATATTTTTATTTGATTACTTTTATAAAGCATCAAGATATGTAACCATCTACATAATACACATATTAATAATACAAGTTGATAAAAGCATGTTATGAAAACCATCTTCTTCAATATGAATCACGGCATATTTTAAACCGAGTTTTGAACTTTTCGTTAATACTTTTATAATCTTATTAATCCATTTTAGATGCTGAACTCCATGGTTAAAATCCTTTCTTGAAATCATACAAATAACCAACATGTCAAAACTGCAACTCGTCGATTCGTATATGTGGTGAAAAACAGTTATGCTACTACTGTTGTATGCATTCATATGACAACTAAAAAGAGGATTATATTTTTAGAGTAACATGTTCTCATACTACATATATGAAGGATCGATGGTTACCTTCAACACAAGCAGAGACGTGTCGAAACATAAACCGATTCCGAAATCATCCGCAGACACGCATATGAAGGTCAAATAAAATATGGTCAGGGACCGAAACCCGGTACAACCTCCAGCCGAAACTCGACGCGATCGAACACCAACACCAACTTGAGCGCTCACACCAGAATCTTACGAGGGATGATTGAACACTAGAACTAAATCGAACATATAAAGCTAAACATAACCCACGGTCTAACAATCATCTAAATTTCTAGCGTAACCAAAACTGGACCGAAGCACGAACTGTTATCGAAATCGAACTTAAAACATGATGACGTGCGCTCAAACCCATTATGTGTATGTTGTTTGTGATTTTCCTCATGAATGGTTGATATTGTCAGGGGTATTCTAACTTATATTAAGCCGAGATATCAGGGATAAATTTGGACGTAATATTTGCTGATATCTTTTACTCATTAATAGCTCACACAGTTTCTTTTTTTTTCTTTGGTTTTAGTTAGAGAAAAGATGAACCCGAGTTTACCGCAAAAACGAGACTTAAACAAAAGAAAATGACTTGTATTCTTTTGACCGAGTCTTAAAATGGGCACCAGATCTTTAATTAATTAATAATTTTTTTATTATTATAAGTATTTAACTCGATGTTCGTGATTAATTTTCATGTTTACTCATGACTTATAACATTTATTTTCTGAATAAATATTTATTACGTAATACTTGGATGAATACTATTTTATTATTCTGAGTAATTAATAATCTATGTATCGTTTACTTAATTCTGTGACTGCGTTAAATTACTGTTCGAGGATTTTTTTTAGGCGGGTTTTACAGTTCTTCCCCTCTAAAAAAAATAATTCGTCCCCGAATTAAGGATACGATTGTACTGGGTTTTACAATTCTTCCCCTCTAAAAGGAGAAATTCATCCTCGAATTAAAGATAATAAGCTGATGAAGTTATAAGAATAGAAGAACACATAAACTGAAAAGACAAATAAGCTGAAGGATAATTTGTCTTCTAATCAAGACATAATGCTGTTGATAGGTTTAAACTTGACATGACGGAAATGATCATGTAACGTGACATGGCTGAAGAGAACATGGAACATGACATGACTGAAAGGGCTTAACTGAATCTATTCAAGGAAAAGGGATGAGAGGTCCGGATGGACTCCTCTGTTTCGAGTGGCTTCCCGCTCAAAACGATTCCTTAAAAGGTCTAAACACAATGAAAATCTTGGTCCTGATGACCCTGTCCTGATGATGCTGAATAATTTCTGGTTCCATACTTAAAATGGATTTCCTGAATCTAATAGAATGAATAAGCTATAGCATGAAGGATACATGAAACGGTACGTATAAATATCCTAAAAGATAACATTTCTATATCTGAGCAAGCTGCTGAAAATATATAGGGACGAACTACGTGAACAATTGGGTACATGTTACGTGAGCAATTGTGAACGTGGTTCGCGGTCATAAAGAGAGCGTTGTGCATGAAATAGGTCATGTATGTGATACGTGAAACATACTATGAGCGTGATACTGGAACATATCATAAACGTATGCTGACTGAGGAAAGAATGCCAAACGATACGGCCTGAGATGTGAAACGTCTGCCTGGTTATGGAATAGTTGTGCTAAACTTGAGTCTGGTTTTTCAAGCTTTCTGTAACCATATTTGGTAATAGACTGTGAAACGTATATCGCGAAATGGCACACGAACTTGAACGTGGATAATGTTATGAATGCTAACGTGAGCTCAGATCATGAGATAACACGAAACATGAACTGAAACAACATCATACTATGAATGAGACGTAAACGTGAAAGTGAAGATAAACGTGAACGTGAATGTGAACGTACACGTGATCGTGGACATGAACGTGAGCGTGATTCGTGAACGTTAATTTCTATCTGACAGGATTGTTGATGGAATACCTTGGAATCATATGATCTATTGCTGAATTTCCTGCAGATTTGTTACTGCGTAATCATTTTGGATAAAAGAAGACGTGTAGGTTGGTTGACTGGTTAACAACGACTTAGATAGCATCATGCTTCGTCTGAGTCTGTGGTAACTGACAAAACCTCCATGGAATCTTATCTCAATTATGTTCAGAAATTTCTAATGGTTGTAATAACTCATTAGCATGTTGGTGTCCTATCTTGAACCAGCGGTATGTTAGGCATCGAGATATGAACATAGTTGCATCAATTGTTAAACTGCTTCTGGTGGAATCTGGGTGAATAGTCATGAAAGAATTTGAGTCTGGGTAAAATAGATTTCTCCTAGCGTAGGATCATATGTGATACAAGATTTTAGTATAGGTCCTCTCCTTTATGCGTAAGCTTAGCCATGGAAGGCTAATCGTGGAAACTGTCCGCAATTTCTGCGGTACAGATCAACTGAGTTCTAGAAAACCTTGTACTTTAGTCATAGGCGTCGATCTTGACCATCTGGTGATGACCTTCATCTTCGCGGGACTGTCTGGAATTTCTTTCTGCTGAAATATGGTGGCTCAAAAATGCCACCTTGTTCATCTGGAACTCACATCTGGAAAATTGCGTATATAATTTTCTCCTATCTGAGAATTTGCGGGGTCGTGAAAAAGATGATTCTCATGTTCTTCTCTAGAATTTAGGAGATCAGAATGTGATCAATGAATATACTGACAATTTTGTCTGAGAATTCATGGGAAAAAAATTTATTCATAAATTTCATAATATGGCAGGAGCATTAGGGAGTTCAGAAGTATATAAAAAAAATCAAAATCTTTAGAGAGACTGTAATATGTGCAACAACAGTTTGTAAAACATCATGTTCTTTCTCTCACCACTGATGGTAGTATGATCGGAAATTGTTCTGGAAAAATGTTTAAGACATCGTAGCAGATCAGATAAACCTGCTATTTATGGAATGAACATTGATTAAGAATGGTGATCTTGTCAAAAGATTTAGTGGTCGATACATGATCTCATGATACCGGCCTTCTTCCTGATAGACATACACGGTGCACTTCCTGGTTGTGCGCTAGGGCGAAATAAGCCTCATTCTGTAATTCTTGCAGCAAATGTTGCAACTCTTTTAAACTCAGTTGAAGCCCTACGATAAAGAGTTCTGAAAATAGGTTATGTACTTGAGACAAGATCTATGTTAAACCCTGTCTTGTGGTTAGGAAGGAATTTATGGAAAACCTCCCGGTATTACATTAGGATACTTTGGGATAATCTGTTGATCATGAATTTAAGGAATTACAGAAATTGCATCATGAATGTGACCAGAAGTCTTCGCAGCTATAAGATAATAATTCACTTGCTCATAAAGTTGAAACAATTTGTACTGATTTTTCTGGCAGGAGTAAAATGAATATGTTTAGGGTTGGTAAGGAGGATCTTGTCGTTAACTGAAAAATAGAACTTTAATAAAATATAGTGATACGGGTGCATCCTTTCTGGCTGAGAGTCAGGTGACTACCTGATTTAAGATAAAGCTGACATAGGAATACGTGAAGTAAACATGGCGACTTTTCACTGAATGTGTTTGTCTGTAACCTCACAGAGTGAATACTACTTGTTTGACCTGAATAATACTCTAGTGGTGGTGACTGAATTTTTAAATGATCTGATTCATGTGTGACATCATAGAACTGGTATACCCCTTTCTGAAGGGTACCCTGAATTACTGAGGACTAGTTTAGAAACATACTGGAGTTATGAGTTCTGACTCGTATTTTAAAGAAATATTCGTATCACGTGTACCATGACTGGTGTCCTGATATGTGTCTTCCGAAATGATACCTGAGACCTATGTCTTAACTGATGTCTTGGCACATGTTTTAGTAGATGAATCTGAACAAAGCTGAAAAATTTTGGTAACTGCTAGGATTGGCGAACCGATTAGACTACTGACCACTTGTATTTTTTGGTCATGTCCGTTCCGGAGTTCTGATGTTTACTGACTGATTATTTATAAGCACGGTGGTTGTCATTACCGCCTTGTCTTTCAGTTTCCTGGCGGTCGTTATCATGACCGTGATTCATGTAACTATTTTGCTGAGTGGCCGGCTGGGTTCCGGTTCCCACTCTTCTGAATGAACGGTTAGCTGAGTGAAGTGCGGCATCTAGCTTAGAAGGTAAAAGTATGGAATGGAATGGTAGTGTCTGATGGTTGAATTTTTTTTTTCTTGTCATAAATTTCAAATTTATAGTTTTCGTCCTTGTTCTGCAGAGTCTTCTTAGTATAAACGGCATCAGCATCTTGAGAAATCTCCAAAGTATCAGCAACATAAGCATTTGTGAGGTCTTCAAAGTGTTAGCAGCAATCAGCATCTGGTAAAATCTTCAACTCACGAGCAGCATCAACACCTCGTAGAATATCGGAAAGTAGCGACGCCTGAGATGATTGAGCATCGATTAGCAATATCCATGGAGTAGGGTACCTGGAGTACACCTGGACTACTGTACATGAAGTACAAAATGAATACTACACATGGAGCATATCTAAGGCAATGTACGTGGAGTATACATGAAATACTGTACATGAAGTATAACTGAGACACTGTACATGGGGTACATATGGTATACTGTACATGGCACTGGTGGAAATTTTATGGGATGATCGATACTGGTGTCAATTGTCTAACATGATCAAACAAATAACTTGATTTACACGGTAGTAAACTGATCTGAAATAAGTAACATGATAGGCTGACAATTCCTGCGTCGACTTACTGCCGGTTGTATCGAGGCTGAAAAGTATGATATAATCAAAGTCCTAACAGTGGTCAGCATAAAGCATGATTAATGAAGACCAATCATGATTTATCATGAAAACGGGTTTTACTGAGATTCTTGTGTATCTTAACATGAGAACATCATTACTTTGCTGAAAACATAATCCTCGTAAGGAGACATGAAACTGAATCAACATGAAGACGACATCAACGTGAGGGTATGAAAATTTGACTGTTACAAGGAACATAAAAGTCTAATCAACTGAGGTGTAATATCAACTGATGTGGATGACTATGGTTCAATCCACAGAATTCAAGGAATAAACATGTGACTAAGTATGGGTGATTCTGGTTCGATCCATACTTGTCAAAGTTTATAAAGTGCCTTGATATGAAGAAGGTGAACAACTGTGGATCGGTTCACAAAACATCATTCAATTTAATGGTATGAAAATTTGACTCGAAAAATGGTGAACGTTTATGGTTGGTTCACCAAGTAATATTTGATTGAAAACATGAATCTGTCATGAGTAAGGGTAAACGCCTATGGTCGGTTTACCAATACAAAATCTGAACGGGCAAGAGTGAACGCCTATGGGTCGGTTCAGCAAAACATAATTCGCAGAAAAACACATGCGACCAAATATGGCCAGTCTTGTACCAACCTTTTTCTTAGTTAAAATTTAAAGAAAACTGACTGATTAACGAAGAAAACCGACTGATAATTGCATGAGAAACATGAAAGATAACAATGCCAAAACCTGGGAAGTTCCTGGTGACTACCCACTAGTCACACGTCACGTTTTAGAGCCTACAGGTCGAACCTTACGCTCTGATACCATAAATGTAACACCCCACTTGGATAAGTGGACCGTTACGTGTATTTATGGCGTGTCATCAAAGCATAAGGTAAATGTCCTAAAACATTAACTGACCATAAAGGAAATACCAAAATCAAACCTCGGCAATCCAAACATAAGCCCAAAACATGAAAAATAAAATACTGAATGAAAGGACTAAACAATGTCCAAATAAGTAGAATAATGTAAGAAATGCGTAAAGTAAGAAGTCTGGATAGCTTCCATCCAAATGCACATGCTCTTAGAATCCTAAAAGCGTCCTGGTGTACCTGCCGTTAGAACATGAAAGGAACTACGGCTGAGCATAACGCTCAGTGAACGGATATGAAGCATGATAAGGAATTACTGAAATGAAGTAGATGATAAATACTGAAGCTGTAAGACTGATAAGTAAAGTTGCAGCGGAATCTGTAAATAATCTGTAAAGTCTGATTTATCAATAATGAAAGCTGAACTGTTATCTGTTAAATCTGTATAACATGCATTTACTGTATTTTAACTGCCAAGAGCTTATATAGGTCATGTGTTGTAACAACTGCTGCATGAATACATAGAGGGGTGACCTCGTCATGCTGTAGAGGGGTGACCTCTAAATAACTGTAGAGGGGTGACCTCTAAATACTGTGCTGGGTGGAGGGATCAGCTCCAATGTGAAGGATGTAGAGCACACACGATATTCACCCTGATAACTGTAAAACTGATAAGCCTAGGATGCATCCATACGCCCCACTAATAAAACTGATAAAATGGCCAAGCTGAGCTGTGTGGGACGATGCAGGATATCACTCTCCTGCATGTGAGTCACGACACCGGTGCCTCTGGTGTCGTGGTTACGGTACCTCCGTAACTAGTACATAAACTAATCATGCTTGTATATAACGCTCAGGCAATTTATTTTATTATAAACATGATTACTGATAACTTAAACATATACTGGGGAAGACATTTGGCTGCAGACGGGGAATCCTAATCATGCATAGGAAAGGAAGTCCTTACTGAAAGGACGGAAATCCGTACCTCGTGTCTAGTAATGAAATAGAAACGAAAGCTGAAAGGTCTACTCCGACTTCACGGATACTACATGAATAATAGACGTGAACATAAGTTGACTAATATTATTTATTTTATTTATCTCAACTGGACTTACTTAATTTATTTATTCTTGTAATACTGTTAATATATAAACTAATAAATCTGAATGTTCTAATATTTCTTATTAACGTATTCTTGTTTTATTATTAATTACGCTATACACGTATTCTGAAGATCTATTATGTTAAGGATGAACAATTTCAGACACTCAAGATAATTAGTTAAACCAAACATAGATAAAAGTAGTTTTAAAGTATAGTTTTATTTGATTACTTTTATAAAGCATCAAGATATGTAACCATCTACATAATACACATATTAATAATACAAGTTGATAAAAGCATGTTATGAAAGCCATCTTCTTCAATATGAATCACGGCATATTTTAAACCGAGTTTCGAACTTTTCGTTAATACTTTTATAATCTTATTAATCCATTTTAGATGCTGAACTCCATGGTTAAAATCCTTTCTTGAAATCATACAAATAACCAACATGTCAAAACTGCAACTCGTCGATTCGTATATGTGGTGAAAAACAGTTATGCTACTACTGTTGTATGCATTCATATGACAACTAAAAAGAGGATTATATTTTTAGAGTAACATGTTCTCATACTACATATATGAAGGATCGATGGTTACCTTCAACACAAGCAGAGACATGTCGAAACATAAACCGATGCCGAAATCATCCGCAGACACGCATATGAAGGTCAAATAAAATATGGTCAGGGACCGAAACCCGGTACAACCTCCAGCCGAAACTCGACGCGATCGAACACCAACACCAACTTGAGCGCTCACACCAGAATCTTACGAGGGATGATTGAACACTAGAACTAAATCGAACATATAAAGCTAAACATAACCCACGGTCTAACAATCATCTAAATTTCTAGCGTAACCAAAACTGGACCGAAGCACGAACCGTTATCGAAATCGAACTTAAAACATGATGACGTGCGCTCAAACCCATTATGTGTATGTTGTTTGTGATTTTCCTCATGAATGCTTGATATTGTCAGGGGTATTCTAACTTATATTTAGCCGAGATATCAGGGATAAATTTGGACGTAATATTTGCTGATATCTTTTACTCATTAATAGCTCACACAGTTTCTTTTTTTTCTTTGGTTTTAGTTAGAGAAAAGATGAACCCGAGTTTACCGCAAAAACGAGACTTAAACAAAAGAAAATGACTTGTATTCTTTTGACCGAGTCTTAAAATGGGCACCAGATCTTTAATTAATTAATAATTTTTTTTATTATTATAAGTATTTAACTCGATGTTCGTGATTAATTTTCATGTTTACTCATGACTTATAACATTTATTTTCTGAATAAATATTTATTACGTAATACTTGGATGAATACTATTTTATTATTCTGAGTAATTAATAATCTATGTATCGTTTACTTAATTCTTTGACTGCGTTAAATTACTGTTCGAGGATTTTTTTTAGGCGGGTTTTACAAGCTCATTGTTCTCATTGGGTACTACGGTAATTCCACCACCCTTCTTAGGAACACAATGTACCGGGCTAACCCATGGAGAGTCGGAAATAGGGTAAATCATGCTCGCGTCAAGGAGTTTGATAACTTCCTTCTTAATGACCTCATGGATTTTAGGGTTAACCCTTCTTTGGCTTTGAATGGCGGGTTTGTAATCATCCTCCATAAGGATTTTGTGTGTACAAAAATGTGGATTAATTCCCCTTATGTCAGATATTTTCCATGCTAAGGCTTGCTTATGTTTCTTAAGGACTTCTATGAGTTTGTCTTTCTCATCCTCTTTCAAATCTTTAGCAATGATCACGGGTAATTGGCCTTTTCCTTCTAAGAAAGCATGCTCTAGGTGGGATGGAAGGTCCTTAAGTTCAAGTGGAGGTGGACTCTCTATGGAAGGCTTAACTATGGATTGATCATCATTGGTTACTTCTTGTGGAATGGGTGAAGGAATGGGATCCTCATTGAGCAACTTTTGGATAGTGAGAATATCTTCTTCCCAACTGATGGGAGAATCATCATTACCAAGAAAGTTGGACTCAAATTCCTACAAGAGGAAATCACTCTCTCCAAAAGGTGTTAAGGAGGGAGAAATTGAGGCCACGATCTCAACATGGGGCATATCCTCACTATTACTCTTGCAGGCGTCATGAAAATGCTTATCACACACCTCATCTATCACATCAACTATGTTAATGGTTTCACAAGCTTTAGACTTCTTAATCACTTTCTCATCACACACTTTTCCTAACTTAAACACCACTTTCTCATCTTCAACTCTCATAATTAGTTCTCCCTCCGCCACATCCATTAAAGTACGACCCGTTCTCAAAAAGGGTCTACGAACAATCAAAGGAACTCTAGGGTCCATGTCATAATCAACCACTACAAAGTCGGTCGGAAAGGTAAAATTATCCACACCTACAAACACATCCTCCGCGATACCTACCGGGTAAGATATGGTACGGTTGGCTAACTCAAGTGTCATCCTAGTGGGAGTGAGCTCGGGAAGAGAGAGTTTTTTCCAAACCGATAAAGGCATGAGATTTATGCTTGCCCCTAGATCCGCCAAAGCCATGCAATTTTCCACCCCGTTAAAATTACAAGGTATCAAAAAGCGCCCCAGATCTCGAAGTTTTGTTGGTAAGGTTTTGAGTAACACGGCGGAACAATTTTCATTAAGGTATGTGTTGGGCAAATCAACCAATTTTTCCTTGTTGGAGAGTAAATCCTTGAACATCTTAGAAAATTTTGGCATGTAAGCAAGAGCTTCCGCAAAGGAGATGTTTATGTTGAGTTGCTTGAACATCCTTAAGAAATTTGAGACTTGGATATCATCCTTGTTTTTTAATTTTTCCTTTTTCAATCTTGAAGGGTAAGGAAGATTTGGTTTAGGTGTAGGTGTTGTAGGTGTTGTAGTGGAAGATTTTTCTTTGTTAGCTTCTTCATTGAGAGTTGTGGAAGGTAAAGGAGAAGTGGAATAGGTTGAGAAGGTGTGGTTGATGAAGTAGTAGAATTTGGAGGTGGTGAAGAAGATGTAGAAGGCTTATCACAAGTGGAAACCAAAGTAGGTTTAACAATAGAAGGTGTAGGAGGTGAAGGATCATTTGTTGTATTTCCACTTCTTGTTGTAATAGCATTGACATTTGCCCTTGGGTTTGTTTGTGTGTTAGATTTTTGAGACTTATAAGAAAGGTTATTTTGATTGATGTTGGGTTTGAAATGTTCTCTATGTTCTTCTTGGTATGCATAACACTCCCCTTGATAACCTTGTATCTTATCACATTGTTGGTAGGAATGGGGACCTCCACAAGTCTCACATGAAAGATTAATAGCATGCACATCATTGTTGGAACTATTTCCCAAATAAAGTTTCATAAAGTTATTCATCATGGTTTGTTGCATCTTTTGTGTGTTTTGCATAATTGTTTGACTGTCCTTTTGAGCTTGAGTCAATTCTTGGATGGATGAAATGAGTTGAGTCTCAAATGTTTTGGAACCTCCTTCTTGAATGACATGTATTCTCTAATCGAATTGTGTGTTAGTTTGAACCATTTCTTTAGTCTCAATTATGTCCCAAGTGTCTTGAATGGATTTAGCAAGAATATTTCCTCCCGCGGAAGCATTGAGTGAGTCTTGGTGATGAGGTCTAAGGCCATTGTAGAAAGTATTGAATTGGTGAACTTCATCGAATCCATGGTTAGGGCATATCCTCAATAACTCGTTATACTCCTCCGAAGCATCACTAAAAGTTTGAC
The DNA here is from genome assembly GCA_025667525.1 of Glebionis coronaria. Lineage (NCBI taxonomy): Eukaryota > Viridiplantae > Streptophyta > Magnoliopsida > Asterales > Asteraceae > Glebionis > Glebionis coronaria. Next base: position 154,185,718 of record CM046877.1, read on the forward strand.
TAGGTTTTTGTTGAAAGCCTATAATTAAGTTCCTCAAAGTCGTGGTCTTAGATGGGGGAAAGAACTTGTTCAAAAACTCCTTAGTGAAACCATCCCATGTGGTAATGCTCTCGGGTGGTTGTGTATCTAACCAATGCTTAGCGGGACCCTCTAGTGAAAATTGCACCAATATCCACTTAATGGCATCATGGGGAACTCCATTGTACTTAATGGTGTTGCAAAGAGCAAGAAATTTCTTAAGGTGATCATGTGGATTATCATTCTTGTTCCCAAAAAATGGTGTGTTTGAAACCAAGTTAATCATGGATGTTTTTAGCTCAAATGTGTTTGCGGGAATATCGGGTATCTTGATAGCATCGGCATATCCTTGCACATTAGATTGCAAGTGCTCCATCAAAGGTCGAGTGTCAACTCCGGCCATGGCTTCTTGTTGTGTGTGGATCAAAGCACGATTCTCGGGATCGGCTTGATGGGCGGTGGTGTTCCTACTCTTTCTCTTTTTCTTCCTTTTCGGAGGAAGGGATTGTACACCAATCGGTATCTGTGCACGCCCGCGAGTGAGCATGCAACTCAATACGAGGAATGAGAGGGAAGCTCTCGTTTGACTTTGAAGAAGAAGGGATTATCCTCTTCGAGTTTCAGTATAAAATATCCACAAGAAAGTATAATATACGTAATTACTACTTGGGTGCAAGACCCCCAATGAAGCCTTCCTTCTTAGAATACGCACTACTGAACGGGGGGTTAGGTGGCGCGAAGCACTTAAGTACCTATTCACCCTTAGATGGCATTTTATAGCACATCGCTTTTCTATTCACTTTGTAGTTTGTATTCTTCGAATTATTGCCTATTGGAAGTATTTATCAATTCTTGCTTTATTGAATTTGATCGATACACGTGTCAAGGACCGGAACGCCCCCTAACACGATGTATTGCCTTGGCAATACTTATGGAGAATATGTGTATTGGTTGTTCTTACACGTATACGTATTTACATATAATAATATAAAGAAAATATTTTTATATTTATTGAGGTTTTTTTTAAAGAAAATACTATATGTACATAAAAACCGAGGAAATCCAATAATATATATTTTTGGTTGCAATCTCTTAGGAAAAAGATTGCTTTTAGATTTTTTAATTTTTTTGGTCAATTCTTTAGGAAAAGAATTGATTTTGTTATTTTTTAGTTTTTATATTCTTATATTTTTTATTTTTTATGTTTTTGATTTATGATACGTAAAAATAACGTTCACGAGGTGAACGGATCCCAAAAGCCAATGAAAACCGTCAATCAATAGTCTCTCGTAAAGTTAAAGAACCGGCAGCGGCGCCATTTGAAATTGAGTAAATTGAAGTTCGTTTCTCTCGATTCTTAACCAATTGAAAGTCCTAACAATATCAAGTTTATTATCGTTTTTGGTTGATAGGGTTATTTGGATTTTCTATGTCTAATTAATCAAGCACGTAAAAAATGGTGAAAAATATTAAGCTACGTAACCGTAAAACATTTAGCAAATACCAAATTTTTATTCACAAAAGGACAAAAATGTAAATCTATGAAATTAATGTGCTAAAAATGTAAGTAAATTAAACTTAAATGCTTGAAATGTAAAAATCAGAAAGTAAAAGGACCAATTATATCAAATCTAACAAATTTCTAACCAAATGTAACAAAACAAACTAACTGAATTTGACAACTTGTTAAAAGTAATGGACTGAGAAGTTGCAAACCCTAATTAAAAGGAAATTTAGCTAGTTATGAAAAATAGTTACAAACTATGAGGACTAATATGCAATTAAAAGAGAAATAATACCAAAACGGGCACCAAGAAAAACTAAGCTCGTATAAGCTCAAAAATGAACCAATTAAGCTCTAACAAGTTTCAAACAACTTAAAATTGAAAAACACCTAGACCTGTCCAAGGAAAAAGCTCAAAACTCACTAGAACTCAAATAAGCCAACTCCAATAAGCCAAGAATAAGCTACCATAAAATCCAGACATGCACATTCCAATTTTTAAGTCAAATCTTATTAAACAGCTTATTGTGAGTCTAGAATGTCTTTTCTTGTGAAAAATGGTCAAGTATATAAGCATGAAATTGAAAATAAGCTGATACCTAGCTTATTGACTTTTGTTGACCAAAAAGTTAAAATTCTTAAAAGCTCAAAATCTGTTCAAGACATGTTTCTAAGTAAGAATGTGGAAGAAAATTACAAGATTTATGAAGTGGAAATGCCTATCTAAGAAATCAGTAAGCTACTTTATCACAGAAACTTGCTATGGCTTGAATGCTTATTCAAAAGCTAATTCTAAGCTTATTTGTGGAAACTGTATGATTTCCTTACCAACACTTAAACTTCAGATGTTAATGGACATCTAGAAACTGGTTTTACTGAATTTAACCAAGAAATGAAACAATGGCATGAGATTGAATTTAGCTACTTTTCTGATTAACTAATATCAAAGGCTTGACCCAAACTTTTTACTTACCAATTGCCTGTTTGACCAAACTTTTGACTCCAAAACTACACAGACTTATTTAAAATGACTAAAGGATGGAAAATGAACAGCTATCAACTAGATTATCACACTCAAACTCTAAAATGTATGTAAATCCAAACACTACTTATCTGATCTATTTTCAACTTTTATGAAGAGAATTTTAGTAAATGATTAAGCTGAGCTATGACTTATATCTAACCAAACTTAATGAACAATATGAAGTGTAAATGAGCTAAGAACAGACCAGATAACAGACTAGAATTCAAAATGCAATAACAAGCTAAATGAGTGATGAAATTGACAGTAACAAGTAAAGACAAGCTAACAACTCACAATCTAGCAATAAGCTATCTACACAACAGAATCAAGCCAAAACAGATTAACAAACTTGATCAAAGCAGCATTTAGTACTATTCTAGAATTGAGCATGCATTGGACAATTAAGTGGAACCAAAACTCAGAAATCTTAAAACCTTTTAGCATAAGGCCTTCATTGATGGAGTAGGTAGGCGCTGAGCCTCCTAAACAATGCTAAACCACCACCTTAGCACTATTATCAATCAATCAACCATCTACCATCATCATCATGATCAAATCTACCCAAAATCTGCTACAAATCAACTCAGCAATCTGGAATGATCTAAAACAGGTTCAAATCTTCAAAAAGCTTCCAATGATCAAGTGTGATCATAAGAAACTCATAACAGCAACAAGATTCAACAGTAATGTAGGATATAGTAAGAAGATTAAAGGAAATGAGTGAATTTTATTGATTTGAATGTGAAAGTTTGTTACAGAAGTAGGTAAGTAGTTACAACTATCTATAACTAACTCAATAGGTTGTCAAGCTCTTGAGTTTGTTAAACTAACTGCTAACTAACTAGATTGAAGGGAGAAAAATGGAAGTGTGTGTGAATTTCACACTTTGCTACATACAACAAATAAGAGGTCCTATCCCTATTTATAGAGGAAAAATGAGAGTGAGTTGGGGTCGATGACAAGTCCCAACCAATAGCAGGCTGCCAGGTGTCATAAATTTCTCAATTGTAGATTCTTGTCTTCATCACGAATTGGGGAATTTTGATCCTTTGTGTTTCAGCTTGATTAAGTGTTTCTATTGTGTTCCTCTCTTGAAGACGAGTACTTTTCATGTATAAATCTTTCCATGAAATGCATTATAGCTCGAGATTGAATCTGGGCTCGTTTGTTGAAGAAGATTCCACGTGGCAATCCTTGGTTGGTTGATAAATACACACACGGATTGATATCCAAATATGGATAAGTAATTATTGAGTGTCCTCTTCTGATTGGATGAAAGTGAGCTAGTGGGTTGGACTGTAGCAAAACGGCTCATAAATGTGTTGGTGAGGTGGATAGCTAGCTGGCAATCCATGATTAATAAATCTTGCATTCTCATTGGCTAACAGCCCCTTCACACGGATTGTGTCTAAACTTGGTGTAGTTTTGGCAAATTAAGTCCCTAGAGTTTAGCAGAATGTCCAAATGAGCTAGAATCTTCATTCCAATGACATTTTTGGTCCTTCCACTTGCATACTTGTCTAGTTTTACCCTTTGACTTGGTTGACTTTGGAGTTGACCATGTTTGACTTTGATCTTGACTTTAACCAATTTACACTTTGAGTCCCTCAACTTTGGAATGTTGTCAAGATAGGTCCTTCATCTACAAAGTCTTGTCATCTTTGATCCTTCTTTTTCTTTCTCATCCAAATAAGCTTGATTTCTTTTTGTTGGCTTGAAAATGTATCCTTCTTACCTATTTAAACACAAACACAAAACATACCACATAATTTCGCTTTATAGCACAAAAGTTAGGTATTTTCTATGTGTTTTAGGGTGATTTGTTGATTAATTGATATGAGTTTTTGCTCATATCAAATCCCCTACACTTGAACATTGCCATGACCTCATGCAATGCTATATTTTAAAGCACAATTTTACATTCTCCTCATAATTAACCCACCTTGGCCAATATGGAATGCTATTACACTATGCTACTCTATATGATGCATGATTTTGATTTTGAACAATGCAATTCAAAAGAAACAATTCTATTTATATCTTTTTGGATTTTTCTTGAAATGGCTTTGATGGAAAAACTCATAAAGAAGTCAATGACTTAAATTAGGGCTTTGGTACCATGGACACTTATCACCCTCAAGTTTTACTTTCCCCATACCAAGCTTAAAAATGGGATCATTGTATTCACAAGTAAAAAGTGCATCAACTTATTCATGACAATTAAGTGTGGAACCGGTTATTATTTGAGCAAATTGCTTGAAGGCAAATTTGTCATTATTTGAAGCGTGAAATATAAGAAATGTAAAATCCAAAAATAAGGAAGCACGGTTTTAATCCTAAGTAATCCTCTCATCCATTACTTGAAAAACCGCTCACAATTAATATAAGTCCGACTCAAGAGTAATAAGTCATTCGCCTTATGTGTAAAATCCTCATGTCATGCATTAATAAGTAACTACACACTCACTAAGGAAAAAAAATAAAACTCACGCAATAATTTACATCCTCTGCCTTTTTGAGACTTTGGATCTTCAATCCCGCAACCCGTCAAGGTAATATTGGATTGGAGCAACTATTAAATCCCCGCAACCCGTCAAGGTAATATTGGAATCTAATAGTTACTATAATTAACACTTCACTGCCCCTCGTGGGAGTCTTGTATAATTATTTTTTTTTCTTTTTCTCTTTTTTTTTCTAGCCACTCATTTTTTTGTAAGCCGCTCTTATTTTTCTTTATTCCTCACAAAGAAAATTGAAAAGAATAAAAGGAAAAACACCCGCTAAGTATTAAGCATGACATAAGTCTAGTACACATAAAACGTTCTAACTTAGAATCTTAAGACGTACTTATACCAACCATGAATGATTAGACAAAAATGCATAAGAGATTACAAACCGATTAAAACCGTTCTTGATTATTTATTAACATATATACATGCGAAGAAAATAGAGGTTAAGAAAAGAAGGGTTTAGCCACAAGTAATTATCATGAAGTTTATCTAGCCCTTTTATACTTGCTTCAACTCTATCATTTCTCATTCTCCACAAATTTAAAGTCTCAAATAATGAGAGTGGTGGATGCTTAGCTTAATAGACCAATGAAGGACTACATGGTTAAGGATACTAGCTAGAGAATGCTTAGATAAGCAAACTCGGGTTGAGTCAAAGTATCCATGGCGGGCCTAATATGTCAAAGAAGTCTATATTTGTTAAACCATGTTCTTATTATATTTTTTTCTTTTTTATATTTTTGATGAAAAATAAAAGAAAATATATACAATGCAAATGTGTTATGCAAATGAAAAATGATTAATGCAAAAATTATGAATGCATATTTTTGGTAGCCAAAGTAGATCAAAAATTTGAAAAATGTTTGAAAAATTAATCTTCCATGTTATCATGAAGGTCAATGACAAAGTCTAGGTAAGTTCACTTCGATAGAAGACCCCCCTACACTTAAGCTAAACATTGTCCTCAATGTTTAAGAGCATGGAAGTATAAAACTTCCCCTTACACTTATGACAATGAATAGACTTTACTTAACCCAAGCTAAGGAAAGATCAACTATAGTGAATTCATTTTAAAAGCACATTGTGTCTATGAAAAATCACAATAGTAACGAAGTGAACCGGATACAAGGGCCTCCTCCAAAAGCTCCAAAGCACGTGATGAGTGAGCAACCCTACAAACAACATGAAGACAAAAGAAGGTCTCCCCTACACTTCTCATCAACTCTCTATCCTTATTTCTAACCTACAACACCCTAGATCTAAAAACTTCTAAACCTAGTTATACAAGCTTGATTTAAGGAGTCTCTAGCTCGACTCTTCTCACAATGAATTAATTCATAGGGAAAATGGGGATCTCTTGGACCATTTCCACGGAAATGTCCTCCGCAAAATAGTGCTTCACACGGTGACCATTCACTTTAAAATTGGGACCATCGGGTTGTGACAACTCAATAGTTCCATATGGAAATACTTAAGCAATAGTGAATGGACCGGACTATCTCGACTTAAGCTTGCCCGTAAAAAGTTTCAACCTTGAGTTAAAGAGGAGAACCGGCTCTCCAACTTTGAACTCACGGTTCTTAATCTTAGCATCATGCAGTTTCTTAGTCTTCTCCTTATAAAGCAATGAGTTCTTATAAGCATTGGCTCTCAATTCATCCATTTCATTAAGTTGATCCTTTCTATGTGAGCCGGCTTGGTTTAAATCAAAGTTAGCCCATTTGAGAGCCCAAGAAGCCTTATGTTCTAACTCGAATGGGAGGTGGCATGCTTTTCCATAGACAAGCCTATATGGAGTACAACCAATTGGTGTATTAAAATCCGTCCTAAAAGCCCACAAAGCATCATCAAGCTTATCCGACCAAGAAGCTCGATGCTCTCCCACCGTTCTTTCCAAAATTCTCTTTAAACCACGATTTGTGACCTCGGTTTGACCATTGGTTTGAGGGTGATACGCGGTAGAAAGTCTATGATTAACTCCATATTTCTTCATAACTCTCGTGAATTGATCATTACAAAAGTGTGTACCACGATCACTTATGATGGCCCGAGGTACACCAAATCTAGAAAACAGTTGCTTCAAAAATTTCACAACAACTCGAGCGTCATTAGTAGTAAGGCTTTGCCTCAACCCATTTTGAAACATAATCCACCGCTACGAGTATATACTTATTTCCTTTAGAAGATGGAAACGGTCCCATAAAATCTATTCCCCACACATCAAAAATCTCACATTCTTGAATGAAGTTTTGTGGCATCTCATCACGTTGTGTAATTTTTCCTTGTCTTTGACATACATCACAAAATTTCACCATCTCTTGGGCATGTTTGTATATGGAAGGCCAATAGTAACCCGAATCAAAGACTTTCTTGGCGGTATAGTTGGGCCCAAAATGACCACCTGTAGGTCCTTTATGACAAGCTTCTAAATCTTAAATGCCTCGGGCCCATCTACACACCGTCTAATGATTTGGTCCGCACATTGCCTAAAGACGTAAGGGTCATCCCAAAAATAATACGTCACTTCCTTGAGAAATTTCTTCTTTTGTTGGGAAGTAAGACCATCTATAAGCACATCCCCCACAAGATAGTTTGCAATATCTGCAAACCAAGGGGTGGCAACCTCTTGAGAAGAGATAAACATGAGCTCCTCCAATGGAAAGGATTCATTGATTTCCTTATTAGGCAAATCTCCTTGAAAAGGATGCTCAAGTCTACTCAAGTGATCCGCCGCTAAATTCTCGGCTCCTTTCTTATCTCGAATCTCTATCTTAAACTCTTGGAGCAATAAAACACATCGCAAAAGCCTAGGCTTAGCATCTTGCTTTGTCATGAGATACTTGAGAGCGGAATGGTCCGTATACACTATGGTTTTGGATAGCACAAGGTACGGTCTAAATTTCTCAAAGGCATAAACTATAGCAAGCAACTCTTTTTCCGTGGTAGTATAATGAAGTTGTGCACCCGTCATGGTTTTACTAGCATAGTGTATAGGTTGAAAATGCTTATTCACTCTTTGTCCTAGCACGGCCCCCACTGCATAATCACTAGCGTCACACATAAGCTCAAAAGGTAATTCCTAATTTGGAGAAACCAAAACGGGAGCCTTAGTCAATTTCTCCTTAAGAGTCTCAAAAGAATCACAAACACGAACAAAACCACGAAACAAGAACACGAAACAGCCCCGGTTAGCTCTAATACCAATTGTTATCATATAATATTCAAGCTAACAAGAGGGTGATCCGGAGGTCGGGGAGGATAAAACAAGTATTTAGACATTTTTTAGAGAGAAAGATAAACTTGAAATGAGTGTGTGTATTTAGAGTTACACAAATGGAAAAACCTCACCCCTCTACGGAAGTATGGAGGGGTATATATAGGCTAGACATGGAGTGACTTTGACAACTTAGAAAAAGTAGTCCCTCCATGTTTTTCCCATATGAAACTAATGTAATTCCGTAAATGGCGCTCACATTTTAGGGCTAACAACTTCTCTTCTCACTCTTGAATAATTCTTCTAAATTTTTCTTCCCCCTGAGAGTTCAAGTTATGCATACTAAAAAGAATCAAGACATTTCTTCCCCCACGTAGTTGAAGAAAGTAAACCAATCCCATGTATGAAGCTCAAATACTGAAGTAGACACTTTATCCCATTCATGAAGTTGACATCGTAACACCAGAGTCAATTAAGTCCCGGAAATGCACATATCTTCTTCCGGAGATGCACCAGAGTAAATTAAGTCTCGAAAGTGCATATCTCTCCATATAGGATAATGATGATGAATAATTGCAACCTCAAAACAATTAAACATCAAACAATAGTGTACCGTTTAGAGATTGATAACGCCACGAGTTAAAACACTAATTTACTCTGCGGTTATGACAAAATTATTCCCGGAATGTCTTCAAAGCAAAAGAAGGTATGAAGTTCATCACGTGTACTCGTTGTGCGTTTAATATGTCTTCTTCTTCCCCCTTGATGGTTCCGAAACTCGGAACCAGCAATAAATCATACTCACATGTACCTGAAATCTCGTGAGAATAACAAATAAGTTGAATTATATATTTTGTGAGAATCAGCTGTTGATCGAAAATCTCTACTCATAAACTCTTCATGGCTATCTTTACCAACCCCCTTGTAGGCAATTTGAAGTGACCACTGATGGAATGAATCAGATATACCAAACGTGAAACTGAATAAGAATCCCTCGATCTTGTGACTTAAGCTTGCACAATTGTTGAATGAAGAACGGTGGAGAAATCTCTAAGTACCCAATACATTACTGAAGAAGTATATAAGCACGACACCTCTTGAAATTATCCTCGTCGACTACGCGCGTGACACGGAGTACAATAATGTAGCTCATTACAGTGATAGTTATCCGGGTCATCAACCAACCACCCCGAACCAGGTAACCAGATAAGTCTTCGTTCTAAGATTAAGCACGAGCAAGTTATCTTCAAAGATAAAATAAGTTAACGCCTTCGATAAATCCGTCTTCAACTTCAAATAATTAATACCCGATCAAACATCCGTTGCTACTAAAAATATAGCCATTTTTCTTCGGTCTCGTCAAATAATTTTTGTCACGTTGTCTCGTCATATTGTCTTGTCACTTTGTCATTTCATTTTATCACCAAAAAATAACTTAATATCATAAATTTTGTCCAAAATAAAATTTTTGACAAAAACTCGGATATAAGTTTTATCAAGAATGACAAAACAAGACAAATAGATTTGACTCTCATCCATCTTAAGCTCAAAAGCCCGATCCCATGGTCAATATGAATAAGTCACGACCCATTAAATCAAATGGCCAAACCTAGTCAAAAAGTTTAATAAACCTAGAAATTAGGTATATAAACCTGTAACCCTAATCTTATACACACTTAATCATCCGCCTCCAAAAATTTTCCTCTCTCAAACATATAACTCCTACGTCTTTTACAGCCACCATATTGATCCAACAAAATCACCATCTAATCTAATAATCATCATTCTATCCCAACAAATCAAACAAATAAGCTAATCTATATCTCCATCTCGAACTTAAATAAGATACCATCATACATCTTAATCACACCAAATCAATTCATCACATCACAAGCAACCATAACCAATCGTATGAAAAATGAAACCCACGAATTGAAGGTTCGTCTTCGCAATCTCTATGAAGAGATCTCTGGTAGGTTTTATCAACTGTATGTTGGTTTTGTTTACAAACGAATGGATGAGATGATTATAACAAAAAAAATGTTATTAATCATTCATATAATTTGTATATTAGTTGTGTTTTAAACCAGACAGCAGATCTGTGATGCATGTCTTTTTCGTGTGTAGATCTATAAAGATCTATGATATTGATGAATCGCATGAAAAAGTTAAACTGAGATCTTGATTAGTTTTCATTTCTGTTTTTGTTCGAGTCTAGATGCAATGGGGAATTAAGAGACGATGGGATAGATTAGTGCATGGTGGATTTGTTGTGGAGAGACAAGGATAGAAGTATGTTGGTCTGGTCAAGTCTTTTTATGTCACAGTAAATGTTTAAACTTGTCATGTTGATTTCTTCATCGCAATGAGTTATGTTAACCCATCGCAATGACTAAAAAATGAGGCCATCGCAGTCTAGTTCCACACCCCATCGCAACATGATGGAAGCCATCGCAACATGATGTGCCCCATCGCGATGGTACCCATCGCAATGGTTCCATCGCAATGGGCCATCGGAATGATCCATCGCAACAGACCATCGCAGTGAGCCATCGGAATGGCTCCATCGCAAGTCATCCATCGCAATCAATGCGATCGTAATATTAAGCTGAAACCTGAGACCCATCGCAATAACCAAGCTGAAATCTTATCCGAATGTACTTTTTCTTGAATTTAAGGATCTTGCTTTTCTGGGCAAATCTGGGTTTCTGGGCATTTCTGGGCTCATCTTCATCTTCATGTGCATGAAAATTACCACAAAAAAATCCATTGACCATTAAGACACAATGTTTTGTAAAAACAAGATCGAATCCAGGAAAAAGATGTTGACTTTAGACTTGAAAAAGTGATATCTAATGACTGTGACCAGCTATGAACCCGATATGACAAAGCTATCAAAACTGATAAACATATAGAAGTTATCAATTTAGACAAACGACTTTATGACACAATAACAGAGACAAAACGTTATGATTATTGGACAACAATCAAAACCCGTGACAAAAAATATGACAAATTCGAGACGCTAAAAAAATTTTGACCACCAAAATCAATAACAAAAAAACACAACGGTCCAAGAATTGAACCGAGGCTCTGATGCCAATTGTGAGTTTGTCATTTATGGATCCGGTGGTCTAGTAGGGTGATATATGATGGCAGTCATGGATGAATATAGAGAGAGAGGTTGTGTGTGAAAGAAAGAAAAAGTGTATTAAAAATGGAATGAAAACACAAGCAACAACCCTTCCTTGGAAGCCTTGGAAGGGTATATATAGTCACACGCCACCTAATCTATACATCGTTACCTAGTCCAGTCTTTGCGTGTGTGACTATGATAATTAATGAGAATTCTTAAATGTCGTCACATAAAGTGAATTTCCAACAAGAATCATGTTATGTGAATTGCTATGTAGCGAAGTATTGTAACTAGGACAAAATCGTGTTATGCGGAACTACTCCCTAGTGAACTATTATAATACTACGAACTTTTGTAAAACTCTTAGGTGGTTGTATAGCACGTTATATGTATATATTAGCCAAATTTTGAAAACAAACCCGCGACGTAGCACGAGCCAAATTCTTTGTTCAAAACAAACATTAAAACGGGCATGTGCATATCTGAAAGATATTTCATTAACAACAAATCTTAAAAAGATCTATACATGCATGTTTAATTTGTAGCTTATGAATTCAACCAATACTTCTACTTATTTAAGCCTCCTTTTACATACTCATCTCTTGCAAACATCTTTTTAACATATACTAGCACTTTCGTACAAACACCTATTTGACCTTATGTTGTTTTATATTCATCTAAATGATCCAATTAACATTTAATGTTTTGAGATTTAGAAATTAAATGAAGATATAAATTTTGTTTCTTTTCGGTTATAAAGTTTTAAAGATAATGTATGATGCTCTATATCATGTAAAATTATATTACTCCTCTTCTTCAATAACGAATTAAAATATCGATATAATTAAAAAAACACAAGAAGCAATTATGTTAAGCCTAACACTAATATAACACTTAGGCCTAGTAACTAATACTGGTAACACACTTGTGTGCAAAAATCGATTATAGCAAAGAGGACAACTTATATTTTCTATTTGTATATCCGTGTTAAACATTTTGTTGTTACGATTATACTTGTATAAAATTCATAAAACTTTATATTTTCTAAGCGCTTTAAGATGTAATAATACAAGTGCCAACAAATTGACATAACTTCGTCACATAATTCACACTTGTGGTCGACGTTAGCATCGGCCTTACGTCTTTTAACTAGATAGGGCCATAGGGACCCTTAATATGTGTCATGGGTCAGAATTAACAAGTCCAAAAATAGTAGTTTGACTTTCTAAAGTCAAACTAGAAGGGCGGGAAATACTGTTAGCCAACCAACTCTCCCTATAAAACCTTCCCTGTAACTGTAATTCATTCATTCATGATTTGTAAACTTCTCTCAATTCTGTAAACACTCTTGTAATCATACCATTCAATAATTCCATAACAATCTTTCACGAATTCTGTTTCTTGTTCTATGAATTCCTAATTGGTTGTTACAATTGAATCTCAATCCTCATTCCTAATTTGGGTTTCAAGATTGGTATGTTTCAATTGGTATCAGAGATCGATCTTGGCAATTAATCAAGATAGTGTTCTTTCGTACAGTATCATTCAGTTACAAGATTGATTAATCAAGAAACATGGTGGTGTCCACAAGATCAACTGATAATGGTGGATCTAATCCGCCGACCCTTGAATCATTGATGACAATGATGTTAGAGATGCGGGAAACCATGCAAACGATGCAACAAAGGTGGGATAGTGGTGAAGGTACAAGTCAAGGAAGGATCAATGGAGGTCAACGCAATGACGGTCAGCCTACTGGTCCTACTTATGGGCGTTTGGTGAAAGTTGAATTTCCGAAGTTTGAGGGAGAGGGTGTTCTTGATTGGCTGTACAAAGTGAATAAGTTCTTTGAGATGGATCATGTGGATACGGATGCGCAGCGATTAAGTTTGGTTTCAATGCATGTGTTTGGAAAGGCTCTTAATTGGCACAAACAGTTTATGCAAAAACATGAAGGTATCATGACATGGGAACTATATCAAACTTGGGTCAAGAAGCGATTTGAATCAGTTTTTGAAGACCCAGTAGTGGAACTGAAGAATCTTAGACAAACTACAAGTGTACAAGTTTACCAAGATTCTTTTGAAGTGTTGCTGAACAAGGTGGATGTAACGGAATCCTTTGCTGTGAGTTCTTTCATTGGGGGTTTGAAGGAGGATATTGCATATGCCGTTAGAATGTTCAAACCTACAACCTTGCCAGATGTGTTCTCTTTGGCCAAGTTGCAAGAAGCTAATGTGGCTTTGCTGAAAACTAAACATGTTCCTTTATTGACCACTCCTAAAAATGTGGGAGGAGGGGCTTTAGTACCAAAGTCTGGAGGATATGTGGGTAATAATGTGCCAAATGCGTCAAACAGACCTTTTAAGAGGTTAACATCAAAGGAATTAGAAGAAAAGAGAGCAAAGAACCTGTGTTTCTTTTGCGACCAAAAATTTACTCCTGGCCACAAATGTACTGGAAGAATTTACTCTTTGGAAGTGATTGTAGATGAGGAAGTGGTAGAGGAAGAAGAGTTGGTGTTATTGGAAGAAGGAAGGGAAATGGAAGAGGAGGTTATAGTGCCCCAAGTCTCTCTTAATGCCATGACTGGAGTGCACAATTACCAGACCATGAGAATTAAAGGACATGTAGGGAAACAAGTACTGCATATTTTGGTTGATGGAGGCAGTACACACAATTTCTTGGATGAAGCAGTGGCTAAAAAGTTGGGGTGTAGAATGAGGAAAATGTGTCCACTTCAAGTTGCAGTAGCAAATGGGCAAGTGATGTCTAGTAACTATGAGTGCAAGAATTTTCAATGGACATTGCAGGGCAGAACTTATGTGACTGATGTGATGATTTTGCCTTTGGGAGGATGTGAAATGGTCTTGGGAGTGCAATGGTTGTCCACATTAGGTGTCATCCAATTTGATTATAAAAACCTAGTGATGGAATTTGTGTTGAATGAAAAGAAGTGCATGATAAGGGGAACTCACCAATCATCTCTACAATGGATGCAAGGCAAAAAGATACAAGGATCACTCAATCATATGGGACCAGAGATTACTTCCATGGCCATGTGTGTCTATCCTGCAACCTTGATGCAAATGACTGGTGAATTCATACAACCTAAACCTGAATACCAAACACTCCTTGACAAGTTCTCTATAGTTTTTAAAGATCCAAAAGAATTACCACCTGTGAGATCACATGACCACACCATTCCTTTACTACCTAACACTGAACCTATCAATATCAGACCTTATAAGCACCCACCAAATCAAAAGGATGCAATTGAGCTGATGGTAAAGGAATTGATGGAGGCTGGTTTGATAAGGAACAGTCAGAGCTCTTTTTCTTCACCTATAGTTATGGTCAAAAAGAAGGATGGATCATGGAGAATGTGTGTGGATTACAGGCAATTGAATAAGCACACTGTCAAAGACAAGTTTCCTATTCCAGTGATTGAGGAGCTGCTAGATGAGCTGAGTGGTTCTGTAGTGTTTTCCAAGCTGGATTTGAGGTCTGGATATCATCAAATAAGAATGAACAAGGATGATATTCATAAAACAGCATTCAGGACTCATGAAGGCCATTATGAGTTCCTAGTCATGCCTTTTGGACTTACTAATGCCCCGGCTACTTTTCAGTCTCTCATGAATTCTATTTTTAAGCCATTTCTCAGGAAGTTTGTGCTTGTCTTCTTTGATGACATATTGATCTATAGTCAAAGTCAAGAAGAGCACAAAGACCACTTGAGTCAAGTTCTAGAAGTAATGCAGCAACATTCCTTGTTTGCTAAGAAGAGCAAATGTCACTTTGCCATGGAAAAGGTGGAATATTTGGGTCATTTCATTTCAGCTGAGGGAGTGATTACTGATCCAACCAAGATTGAAGCTATGGTTCAGTGGCCAACTCCTCAAACAGTCAAACAATTGAGAGGATTTTTGGGCCTAACAGGTTACTACAGGAGATTCATTAAGAACTATGCTATTCTAAGTCAGCCCCTCACTAAACTTCTTAAGAAAAATGCTTTTGAGTGGAATGAGGAGGCTAGTTGTGCTTTTGAAAATATGAAAAGATCCATGACCCAAGCACCTGTTCTAGCTCTGCCTAATTTTCACAAGACATTTGTGGTAGAAACTGATGCTTCTGGTCTTGGAGTTGGGGCTGTACTATTGCAGGATGGACACCCTATAGCCTATCTAAGTAAAACACTTTCTCCTAAACACCAAGGCTTGTCCACTTATGAGAAGGAGTTTTTTGCTGTGTTATTAGCTTTGGAAAAATGGAGGGGTTATTTGTTAGATAGGCATTTCAAGATAAAGACAGATCATTTTAGCCTTAAATACTTGTTGGACCAAAGGCTCACTACACCTTTTCAAGCCAAATGGCTTCCAAAACTCCTTGGGTATGATTATGAGATTATCTACAAGAAGGGAAGTGAAAACATAGTGGCTGATGCCTTGTCAAGAATAGAAGGAAGTGCAGAGTTGAGCTCCATGATTATGTCTACCATTACTACTGACCTGCTACAACAAGTGAAAGACAGTTATGTTCAGGATCCAAATGTGCAAGAAAAGATCAAACAGTTGAGTAATGGAACTTATAAGGGTGACAAATACACATGGGAGAGGTCAGTGTTGAAAAGAAAGGGAAAATTTGTAGTGGGAAGAGATGAGAAGCTAAGGAAAACCATTATCAAGCACTTTCATGCTGAAGCACTTGGTGGACACTCTGGAACCAATGTTACCAGTCATAAATTGAGAAGCTTGTTCTATTGGAAGGGAATGCAGAAAGAAGTCAAGAGGTTCATTAGAGAGTGTGATGTATGTCAAAGGCAGAAGCCTGATTTAGCAGCTTACCCTGGATTATTGCAACCATTGCCAATTCCTGAGAGAGTATGGAAGGACATTTCAATGGATTTTATTATAGGCTTACCCAAGTCACAAGGGAAAACAATCATTTTTGTGGTAGTGGACAGATTGAGTAAATATGCTCATTTTATGCCACTAAGTCATCCTTATACTGCTAGCAGTGTGGCGCAAGTGTTCCTTGATTCAGTATACAAATTGCATGGTTTGCCAAGCTCCATTGTTAGTGACAGAGATGCTGTATTCCTTAGCAACTTCTGGCAGTCACTCTTCAAGCTTCTCAAGGTGGAACTTAAGTTGTCAACTGCATACCATCCACAGACTGATGGCCAAACTGAGGTGGTAAACAAGTGCTTGGAATGCTATCTTAGATGTATGACTGGGGAAAAACCTAAGGAATGGGTTCAATGGTTATCTTTGGCTGAATTCTGGTATAACACAAACAAACACTCCTCCACCAACACTACTCCTTTTGAGGTGGTATATGGTCAACCACCCCCTTTGCATGTACCATATGTGGCTGGTGAAAGTGTTGTGGAAGTGGTGGATAGGACTCTGCAAGCCAGAGAGGAAGCTATTGAAGTACTGAAATTTCATCTCAAGAGATCTCAGGACAGGACTAAATTGTATGCTGATAGGAGAAGATCAGAAAGAGAATTTGAGGTGGGAATGTGGGTGTATGTGAAGTTACAGCCCCATAGACAAGTAACCTTGAGGCAAGTACAACAAAACAAACTTTCAGCTAAGTATTATGGTCCCTTCATGGTGCTAGCTAAGGTGGGAGCAGTGGCATATAAGTTGGATCTGCCAAACACTAGTCAAATTCATCCAGTCTTCCATGTCTCACAACTTAAGAAATGTCATGGAAATGATCAGAAGGTAGGAATGCTGCCACATTGTGGAAAAGATGGCCTTTTGTCAGTGGAGCCTGAAGCAATTCTAGACAGAAGAATGGCCAAGCTCAATAACAAGGCTGCAGTGTATGTGCTGGTAAAATGGACAAACCAAAGTGAAGAAAGTGCAACCTGGGAACTCTATGATGATTTGGTGCACAGGTTTCCACAGTTCCAAATTGATTCTTGAGGTCAAGAATCCTCTTAAGGAGGATGGAGTGTCATGGGTCAGAATTAACAAGTCCAAAAATAGTAGTTTGACTTTCTAAAGTCAAACTAGAAGGGCGGGAAATACTGTTAGCCAACCAACTCTCCCTATAAAACCTTCCCTGTAACTGTAATTCATTCATTCATGATTTGTAAACTTCTCTCAATTCTGTAAACACTCTTGTAATCATACCATTCAATAATTCCATAACAATCTTTCACGAATTCTGTTTCTTGTTCTATGAATTCCTAATTGGTTGTTACAATTGAATCTCAATCCTCATTCCTAATTTGGGTTTCAAGATTGGTATGTTTCAATATGTCCCAAGTTTTGGGCCATCATGCTAGACCAAGACTTTTGTTTCGAACAAGGTAAACTGTAGATCTTGGATTAGTCATTTGGTTGGACTTGACACCTTCACCGACATACGAATTCGTACATGTAGATGTAGTAGCTATTTTAAAAACGCATAAAACCTTCATTTGGCAGTTCTTGAACCATGGAAATAACAAATTAATGCACCCACCATCACATGGAGTATTCTTTTGACCACGTATAAGCCAAATGCAACACAAAACAAATAGTAATAAAATCATGGTATGGACCCCTTGATAACTCAATTACTCAAATACTAAATTCAAGATACCTTAAACAATCCACACCATGCATGTAATGTAAGCATGTTTCACTCTGACTCTCTCCATAACAATCAATTGCATTTGCCATATGATTTCTGACTAGATCCACATCCATTACTTATGGGCTGTGCATATACATTCCACCAACTTACATACAAATCAAAATAAATATGTTCCCTTTTTGTAAAACATACACTTAGTAATGCATTATTGTTCATCTAGTCAAGAACATTATAGCTTAGATATGCCATAGTTTCATTAGTCAAGAGTCCACTAACTTTCGTTACACCTTCAAGCATGTTAAGGGCCTCATATTTGTTGCGGGAGGTGAACTTTTTCTAGTTGCGGAATTTGAAGAACGAGACGATAATGGGGGTTGTTGCGGTTTAGATGATGAAGCGAATCTGCTTGATTGGCTTCTAAGTTTCTTTTCGTTGTTGGAACCATCTTCTGCTCTAATTTGTCTCACTTTTGTCTCGTTTAGACCCGCAGGAAGGACACAATTGCAAAGAAAACCTTCAAAAGAAACCATGATACTCATATAATTAAGGATTTTTATTTTACTAAAGGCAACACGGCTATGGCTAATATTGCTTTGATAAAAGAGCACCATAATTATGACAAAAACAAGATCCATAATTTGAGATTATAACATAAACTAATCCTGGTCCATGGGTTCTAATGATCATAAACATGGGATCATGTGGAACTCTCCTCGGTCAACTACATTGTATCCAAGCTTGTTTGCCATTAATAAGATTAGTCCAAATCAAATATTAAAGGATGTTAACTCAAAACATGGAAAATATAATAAATAAGTAGATACATGGCACACTTTACAAACACCATCAAATTATCATGTGATGACATTGCTTAATAATATGGGAGCTTATTGGTCGCGAATAATATATCTTCTTTTTTTCAGTGGCAAACTCACACATTCAATACACCTTAGATATCGACTTTTTTTTTTATCATGGGACATTATCTTGTCATGTCAGTAAATGATAAAATTGATGATATTCAAGCACGTCCTATACTTACCAAAAAAAGGCTGAAGTACGTAAGTACGTTGTCAAGGATTTCCATTGAGGTCAAAGCTGACAGGTAGGAAGGCTATATCAGCTTCAAATTTGACAATACATGTCATAAAATTTAGGAAAATTTTGTTGACTATAGTACCTTTGAAAAGAATCCTTAAATAAAAAATTGTTTTATATTTCCTAAACAAATTTAAATGCTTCTATTAAAAAGCACTCCTAATGGTATTAAGCATCGCGCAACAATAGAGGTAATTAGAGGGGACTTCAAAATTTCCTTTCCCCTAGCCTAAGAAGGTGGGAGTGACAAACTATTAAAAAGCACTCCTAATGGTACTAAGCATAGCGCAACAATATTTCATTATTAGAAACCTTTTAAGTTAAAATTTACTCATATACCCATTTTTAATCATTAGAAATACTCTGACCTTAAGATTGCAAAGGCTATTTTTATACGTTTTGACAAATTGTTAAACATCTTCGTGGAACTATTATCTGGATGTTGCAACTTTAAGTTAAAGTTTTCCAATTTATAAACAAAGGCGATAAAATGACTTCCAATGCAAGTTGAGCCAAAAGTTGAGCAGATTTTATGAGACTTAGAAGGCACTATTTCTGAACTATTAATGAAACATCCCCCAATTTCCTCTATAAACCATTAACAAGTTAATATCTCGGCATAAAAGAGCAAGGCTTGGATATAGTGGTTAACACCCTTGCCTCTAGAGACAGAGTTTAACTTTAAGGGTTCGATCCTTACCCCTTGCAAGGCTGGAGGTCCTTTTCTACCTTTGCTATAACCAGAAGCAGCTCTCTACTTTAGGTAGGGGTAAGACCGTCTACATCTCAGCCTCCCCATACACCGTTGAGGACGGTATTGGGACCCATAACCCGTGGAAGATGGTATTGGGAGTTACTTTACTTTACTTTTAAGCTAATATCTCGGCATGAAATCAGAACCTATGTATAAAACATATATGAATTCTAAACAATTAAGATTATTAGAAATATGAGATCTTACCAAGTCGAGCAAGTCTGTTGACCCAACTAGGAATCGGCATTTTGGTCAACCTTTGACACATATCATTACAGAAGTGATTACAGTTTCTCGTAATAAGATTGTAACTGTTTCCTGAGTACTCTGCTGCCAATTTCTCAATGAATGCACGAACCTCTCTTGGACCAAAATCCGTTCTTCCTATCAATATTGATTTCCTAAATGTGAAGCCTGGGCATTTCTTTGGCTCCACTTCAAAAATTCCCGTTGTCGAATGTTCATGTGCGCCAAATGCATATTCTACACCATGAACTGCCGAAATTCAAGAATTACAGCCTGTCACAATCTTGATCACAATAATATACTAGTAACTATGTTATTCGGTAGAATTTATAGGCATTAGATGGAAAAGGTTAAGTCTTAGTACTTATTAACCAACTATGGGTGTTTGGCATTGTGTTAGGAAAGTAATTACGTGATATGGGGAATACACCAATCAGAATCAGTTAATAAGCTAGAACAAAATGGCCTGCAACAGATGCAGTTTGGATATGTTTCTGCTGTGTATAATTCTGAAAAGCTGCAATTAATTGGCAAATACTGACTATCCAAGGATTTACAACTAGAACGACCCCTGAATAATCAGCATAAGTTCTTAACTGGATACCCAAAACTGATTATTCGAAATATACAGATTACAGAACCACGTTCACTATACCCTAACACTTAAAACTACTAAATAACCGCGACTAAAAATGCAGTAATTAGATAATCACTTCCGAAACAATATACCAAACACCCCCTTTACATATGCCTTTTTTTTGGCAAAAAGAAGCATCTCTTATCATCTTATGTTTCCTCACCAACTAACCAGTAGGGTAAGTTCCACATTAAATTAAAATCTGTCATAGTGATAACCATAATAAAAAATACAGTAATAAACAATAATATCAAACAAATTCTACACCGGAACACCGTCCCCTGGTCCCTAGTGCACCACGGCTCCTCGGTTCTAAGCCGTATCTCAACCCATTACCCTATGATCCATAACCACTAACTCAAAGCTGATCCTAAACTAAGAAACTAAAATCCATCACATGATCATGAAAATTAGCCACTAAAACATAGAATACTAAAATTAAGACCCCAAAATGCTTGTAAGTGCACACATAGTAATCCAATCTTTTATGCTACCAATAAATGAAATTAGTATATGAAATAAAAAATGAAAAATAAGACAAACCTTGAACACCAGAATGATAAACACCAAGACCAACCCAATAAGCATAGCCATTAATTGGAGTAAGATCATAAACATTCAAATACACAGGCACAGTCCCTGTCTTCTTCTTTCTTGGTATCATCCTACACAACATCTTTAACTACACTTTTTTATAAATAAAAAAAAAAAAAAACAAATTTTAACAAAAACTTAACAAAATTATCAAAATCCAAACACACCCTTTATACTAAACATAACTTTTAACCATAAAAATCAAATATTTAACCAAAAATACAAAAAAATACTAAGATTGAAAAAAAAACCTTTACACTAAACATCAATCCACACAAAACCCATAAATTTTTTTGGGCTGTGAGAAAATTTCAAACTTTTTTGACTTATGCCACCATTCTCACAAATCCCATAAAAAGAAATGAAGGCTTTGTAGGATTTTGAGGAGGGTAGAGGTTGGGATTCGAATTATGGTTTGTTTTTTATATAAATATAAAAAAGACGTTTTTTTTTTTAATAAAAAAGTTTTAAAGAAATGAATAAAAGATTTAAAAGAAGTCTAAGTAGTGAAGAAAGAAATTGGGGGAATATAATTTGACTGCTTAGCTTAGCTTAGGTTACATCGGCGGCTTTTAACTATTTAAAATATTGAAATGGTTTTATTTTTTTATTATTTCTTTTAGAAACGCAAATTTAATGGTTAGTGGGTCAAATTATGCTACGACATCAAGTGGTGGAGTGTTTTTTTTTTAATCCTCGCATAATTAGTATAAACTTTTATCTGTTTCGTCTGAGAGAAAAAACCATAGACAGATCGTGAACTCAAAAATTTTCGAGAATTTTCTCAAGTACACCACTTATTGGAATTTTGATAGGCAAATTGAAATGATTAGTTTTATATATTTTTAAACTATGCTTTTGCTTTTATTTGCTTTTGGTTGGTTACTTTGGGATGATAGAATCTCTAAATGGTGTTTTGTACTCTTTTATGTTGTTAACTAGTTGTATTATATTGTGTACCAAACTTTTTTTTTAGGCTGTCGTTTGTTTGTTTATTTTGTAGCTTTAAGTATGTGTTAGAATGATTAAGACAAACATGGGCTTGTTTGTTTATGTACGAGTTTTTTTAGTAAAAAAAATATAAAAGTAATTTGTGAGTCATGTTTTAAAGTTATTTTTTGCGCGTGAGCTTATCAGAGTTTATTATAACATGAACTTATTTTTTTTAAAAAATAAGCTATTATCAAAAATAAGTTTCGTTTGACTGACAGAGCTTGAAGGAGCTTGTTAAAAAAATAAGTTCCTAAATGACATGCTAGTTAGAGTAGCATATAAAATAAGCTCAAGCTACATGCGCTCAAGCATCTAGCTCCAGCAATCCGCTCTAACAATCCGCTCCAGCTCCTAAGAACGCCAAACATACCCTAACACCTGACTAAAAGATTATTTAAACAAGTGCTTATTGTTTGAGATTTGATTTTTGAAGAACGATCAATCAGCACTAAAAAAAATAAACGAGATTATGATCTTTTTGCTGATTTAAACCGTTTAAAAAGTTATATAACTGTTGATTGGCCTATATTTCTCTTTTAAATACAAGTAGTGTTTGTTTAGAAAATATAATGGAGTAACTTTTTTACAAACTCTTGGTATTTAGAACAATTAGTACCAACTTTTTTTAATTGTAGTACTACTAACTTAACTTAGCTTAATTATTGCAATCAATGGAGATATTTTCATTTTTGTTTTAGTAGAGGTTGATATTACAAGCATGATAGGTAGCGCATTAAATAGTTTTGCAATTTGCTATCAATAGAAAAAGTGAAGCAATAAATTTAATTGACTTTGCTATGTACAATTTTCATAAAAGAATTAGGTTTGGAGTTCACAACCATACTGTTAAGTTGTTATCTGTTGACTATAACACTTGTTTACTAGAGAATTGCAATGCTGAATTAATGTTTAAAATTTGTTTTGCATGACTTTCATATGCCCATAAACTAATCATCAAATTACGGAGTCCCTGTAATACGCACTATAATTATTTAAGATTTGTAAATTTGTGGGATGAATACGTAATGAACTACTGATTGTGATGTCCAGTCACAGACTCGCAGTACTCGATTCATATAAGAAATCAAGTTACTAATTTAAGGAATCAGTCAAATTTGGAATTTATCAAAACACCAATCAAGTTTCAATGTTAAATCATTTATGTCAAAACGTTCAAAAAATGTGTGTCTAAAATATTTTTCAAAATTATTATATCTTGAAAAAGAACATGATTAAATAAATGTATTGATTATTGTATTTTTTTTTCTAAATTTTTAGCGGAATAAGCATTTCATATTTACTTAATTAATTAATTTTTTTTATTAAAAATTTGTAATAATAATTTTAAGTCATAACCAAAAAACCCTAACAAATATAGGCGGAATTCACTCGTGATATGATGTGCTTCACAAATGGGAGATTGAAAGGTAATAAGATAAATTAAATCAGATTTTTTTATCAGTTTTTAATAGTGAACAATTTTAATTGAGATATAATAAAAAAGAAACATAAACAATAATATTTCATATACGGAGTAGATTTTTAGGAAGAAAATGTCAAGAAATCTTTGGTTCAAACCGAGAGAGAAAATTAATCCTCCATTAATCATGACGTTCACCGACTCTAAAATAAATAAAAATTAGTACTTTATAAAATAATATAGTAGTTAAGGTTGAAAAAATATGTCGTTTTAATCATTCAAATATAATTATTTTAATGAGGCATTTTAAAAGTTATTTTTATTATACTTTGTATTATTTTTGCTTTTATGGTATGTTTGGTAAAAAGAAGGGTAAAAGCCATAAAATACCATCCTACCTATTGTTTTGTGCCGACTTTAAACACTTACTATTTTATCTTGTGACTTTACCCTTCTACTTGTTTGTTTTGTAATAATATTACCACTATGACCGGGAACATTTACACGTCATTTAATTAATTAAAAAAAAATTATAAATTGAGTTGATATATCTACGTGGATGGTAGAGAAATCATTTATTCCATACGACCCGATCCAATATTCAAGATCCAAACCCACATAACTAAACCTAACTACCCACCGTCCCCTTTGACCTTCACTTTATTGTTTTCCATCCAAAATCAAAAATGGAGATCTAAACATAAACCCTAATTTCTGGAGATCTAAAAATAAACCCTATTTTCTTTTCCATCAAAACTAAAAAATGGCAAATTGGCATTACGAACAAAACATCCCTTCTGAATGTACGTGCAATCTTCCATTGATGGAGTACACTTCATGGAAACCCGCCAATCCTGCTAGAAGATTCTTAGTTTGCCCCAACAGATACGTAAGTTAGATTTAACGACACCTAATTTAATTTTATTACGCATTAATTTTAATTGAATGATAATATATGACAATGAATTGGATGACACCTAACTTGCAGAAAAGTGGTGTGAGAAAGTGTAATGAGTTCTATTGGTATGACACTGAATTGGATAATACTTGGTACAAAGGGCTTTTGTATCAGATGCATTTCCAGCTGAATCCTCAACAGAGACAGGAAGTTGATGCTGAGATAAGAAGCCTTGAACAATTGGCTGTGGTGCAAGATGAGTTGATCAAGAGTAAGAAGAATGCAAGGTTTTGGAAGAAGACAACTTTGATCATGGTGGCCTTATTGTTGTTTTTCTATGTTATGAATTAGATATTAGTAGGATTTGTGTTGTTTAAGTATGTATCAGCCCTTGATGATGAACTTTGGAGTAGGTTTTGTGTACTGAATGTTTTGTTTAAGTATGTATCAGCTTTGAACCATTATTCATGCCTTCAATGTTCTGTTTGTTGCCCTATTTATTCATTGGTTGTCTGCAACAAGTGTTATGAGACATTGTGCACAAATTTGGTTGTCTGCCACATGTGGTATGAGACATTGTGCACAAGTTTGGTTGTCTGCCACAAGTTGTATGAGACATTGTGCACAAGTTCAATAAACAAACTCACAATCTTGTGTTGTTTTCTGCAAGATTTTGGAGCTTTTATCAAGTATGATTAAACAACACACAAAAGGAATCTAAACATATTTAAGTGCTGCTTTTCCATATATCATGGCAGTCAAATACATAGTTCAAGACAAAAAGATTACAACAAAATTTGCAAGTCCCATAAACCTTGCAATACCCAGATTCACTTGACTACCCTTTTGACCCATTACCAGAAGCTAAGCACTTATAAGTTCCTAAAAGTTCATTACAGACATTAATGTTTAGAAAGTTAAGGAGAAACATCAAAGGATTTATCTGGAGTACTTCCAGTACCATTCTTGTCAAACACAAATGGTTTGTTCAACTTCATTTTGGCAATTCTTTCGGATCTGCCACGGTTCTTGTGATAAATCCTTACTCCATCTACATGTGATGGTGGCCTACCCCTCTTCATTTTTGGTGCAGGTTTTGGATCAACCAACATGGGAGCCTTGCCTCTAGCATCAGTTCCATCCACCACTTGATCTTCAACAGCAGCTTCAACACTTGCTTCCATCATGGTTGGTGCATCTTCTATATCTGCAGTTGTTACAGTTTGACCAACAGATTGTTGTGTAGACTGTGAATGAATGTGTGGTAAAACAGATTGACCAACAGCAGCTTCAACTCTTGCTTCCATCATGGTTGGTGCATCTTCCCTAACACCTTTAACAGCAGATTCTTGTGTAGGATGTGGGACTTGCATGTGTGGGAATAAAATCTCAACATTTTGGTGATTGTGTGCACAATCATGTTCAATGTCATGTATCCAATCAGCTGGATTGTAGTAATCATGCCTATCTTCCCACTCCTACTCTTCCCTTCTTTCTTTATCAATCCTTTTTTGTTCTGCTTTTTCCCTTGCCTCTCTCAGTGATTCTTCATGCATAAACTCCCTAAAATTCTCCTCATCACGCTCTAATTCATATTCCTGTATTACATGTTTTCTCTTGTTTAGCATTATTAGATGTATACAAAATTAAATAAAAATTAAAGAAATTAAGTGGGTATACCTGTTCTGCAGTTAACCATCCATTTGATGTAGAAGTTTTGGCTCCCCTACTTGAACCAGCCTTTGTACATGGTTTCCTAGTCCAACCACCCCTGTTAGTAGAACCCCCAATACCAGAACCCCCACCCCTACCACCACCTCTCCCAACTCCTCTCCCAACACCTCTCCCAACACCTCTTCTAACTCCTCTTCTACCTGATCCAACACCCCTACCACCACTACCTTCAGCTGTCTCATCCAACCCAATACCAGAACCCCCAATACCAGAACCCCCAATACCAGAACCCCCAATTCCACCTCCTTGACCTCTTCTAGCCCTACCACCTCTACTAGATGCATGTTGCCCAACAACAACATCAGGCTTTCTCCCTGGTTTTTTCTTCTCTACAACAGGTTTAGGTTGGGGTTCTTCTTGACATGTTGCCTTATTATGACCCTGTTTCCAACAGTTTTTGCAGGTCATTGTTCTACCCCTCCTACTAATTTGTGTTCCATTGTTTTCATCAGGGGCTCTTATTCTCTCTTTCTGTGGTCTACCAGACATCCTTCTTAAAAGTGGAGGTAAGGGTGGAATGTCATTAGTCCTTCTCCACATGTTAGACCCTGGTACGGGTCTAATGGAGAATTGATAAGCATTAAACCAAAACTCTTGATTATACCAGTGGCTTACTCCTAGATCTATTTCAGTTCCTTCATGCAAGATTGCAGCTACAGCATGCACACATGGAACCCCACTCAACTCCCACATCCTACAGGTACATACCTTGTTAAGTAAATTCACTCCATAGCTCTCATCATACCTTCTGACTTCAAGTTCTTGGTAGCCACTCTTATATACAATCCAATCTCTGCAATAACAGAAACAACTAGATTAGTATACAAGTCAAATACTAACAAAAACAATGAATTATATACAAGCATAAAGAGCATTTACCTTTGTTTTTCTTTGAGTACCTCTAACCTTCTTCTTATACTAGGTGTTACGGTGTCTTCTAAACTTGAAGCCAGCTTGTTCATTGCAACCAATCTTTGCATTATGTATAACCTAATCTCTTCTAGCATTGTTATGATAGGTTTATGTCTTGGTTCCAAGATTTCTCTGTTAAAACTTTCCGATATACCGTTCTCAAATGCAGCACATCTCCGGTCCATCTCAAAGAAAGCCCTTGACCAAGAATTGGGATTTCTTTGAACCAAATAATCAAAGGCTGCTTGGTCTAACAATCTTATCTGTTCCATGATCTGATCAAACTGTTGTTCTAATGTACATTGTCACACTCCCAAAATATCAGAGTATAATGGCGACAAGGGAGTGGTGACGTCATGATTATCATACACACACAGTCACAAAGAACGACCTCTAAATGAGACGTTCGGAAAATAGATCACTTGTAATTAATAAAATAAATAGTTTTAACCAAGTGCGGAAGCATAAAACTGGATACAGTTACAAAACATAGTTTTCTCAAATAGTACAAATGATCTTGGTTTCAAAGAAATGACGGCAATGCATGAGACCTCATTTAGCATCTTCCTTCTTAATACCTGAGAAAAACATTGCTAAAGTGTCAACATAAAGTTGGTGAGTTCATAGGTTTAGTTAATTTGAAATGTTTAATGAACCACAAGATTTTCCCAAAAGTGATGACAATATAACAGATACAAAGTCATCCCAAAAGTATTTATTACAGTCTAAGCTCGTGACACCGAAGCGTTAACAACACCGACAGTATAATCATATAAATGTAGCCCAACTAGATGCCTAAACCCACGACATCCTATCTCAGACTCAAATGAAACTGTGCCCGCTTGTCCCCTTGTTGGACAAGACAGACAGGGACGTCAATCCCGATAGATCTATCCATAACATTCGCGCTTACACAAAGTAATTAACGGTTCACGATTCACGGGCCAAAGCAACTGGGTTTTTAGTGGGACTTAGACTAATATATAAATCAGTAATTGCACTTGTGTTCATACGTTAAAATCAAGCAATGTCTCACCCCAAAAAGCAATAAAAATAGTTAAGTATGGGGCTACAAACTCACCTCGCAATTCAGCAAAAAGGACGAAGATAAAGGTAGCTCGAGAGTACGGTTACGCTAGCCGCGACCTATTTGATTATAAGGATCGGGTTACGATATGAAAAGTTATACTAATAAAAGACACGACACCCTAGTTGTGCTTGACAAAACCTTTCGTTTACGGAAAAATACGACACATAAAAATCGGTTATTAAACGGTCGAGGTTTACGGGTTAAATTATACCCTTAAATTACCAAATTCGTTTCTGGGCTTTTAAATAAACTCAATATATAACACTGGCCCAAAATGAGTCCATTATCCCCACCCATGGCCCGGCCCAAGGGTTTATTAAACCCGGCCCGGTCCAGGCGATACAAACAAGGAATCCAGGGGAGTAAATACGTGTGTTTATTCACACACTTCTCAAAAACAGAGAGTTATCTCTCTCTCTCTTCTCTCGAAACATACCCACCGCCCCACTCTCATCTCTCTTTCTAATCTGGATCGGATCATCTCTCTCCCTTGGTTATCATGTTTTCAGTTTGAATATATCAATCATTTGGGGATGTTTTGTGATGAATAGATCGCGTGAGATGTGGGGTTTCATCCCCACATCAAACCGATTGGGTTATTGATGGTGTTCATCCTCGTGGTTAAGGTGTTTCGTCTTCAATCAAAGATAAGTTATTCATCCTTATTTTCTTTTAATAAAAGTTAATTGATTTTCGTTTTATAAAAGATCAGTGGTTTTGAATAACTTGTATAAACTTGTTGAGAACCAATGGCTCTCGGATTTGAAAATAAATAAATTAGGGTTTCGAAATATTTGGGGGTTTCTCTAAATCTCGGGTTTAAATACGATTAATTAATGTTTTCTTGTATAAAATCATGTTAATTTCAACATATAATCGGTTTTATAAAGGTTAGGGTTTCGGTCAATTGGGGGTTTTTGCATATCTCGTTTTCAGTCAAATTAACTATTGGATTCGGGTTTAGATTGGGTTTAATTAGAGTTTTAATTAATAAAATTAAATTAGGGTTTATATAAAATTGGGGGTTTTTACATTCGGTTGATTAATCATGATTAAGTGGGGTTTTTTGAATATAGAAAGTATTAATTTCATGTTTAAAAAGGTTTTCAGTTTTTAGGGTTTCAATTTGAAAAAGGGGTTTTATACTCGCGACATAATTGGGGGTTTTTATGATGTTTCTGTAAAATAAAAAAAATGGTTAAGACATTTGGATTATGGTGACATTGATTGATGATGGTTTCGGCAGAAAACAAGCAACTTGGTTGGCTTGGTTTGGTTCTCGGTTTGGCCTCGGTTTGGGTCTCGGTTGGGGTCTCGGTTTGGTTTGGTTTGGATCTCTGTTTGGTTCTCGGTTTGGTCTTGATTGGGGTCTCGGTTTGGTCTAGGTCGGGGTCTCGGTTTGTTTGACAGTAAATGGTCATGGTCATGTTCAAGTAATAATACTATGGTTTACCCTTTTCAGTTTTTAATTAAAATAAGACCGTGACGAATACTAACACATTCATTTGATTTTTCGCAGGTTTGTCAAAGACGAGCACAACTAAGATTTCATTCAGAAAATAAGAGATGGTTTAAAAGACTCACAAATGGGATGCTAAGTTTCGGTTTGCAGGTGTGGACGAGACGGATGGCTTGACTCTCTCGGTTTGCAGGTGTGGACGAGGTGTATGGGTCGGCTGGACACTTTCTTCACTTTACCCAGGAATTTGTATATGAAAAACTTGTACAGAATTTGTGATTGTAATATTGGACTGTGAAAAACTTTGTGTGTTATGTTTGGACATTGGGTAAACTTGGATTGTATTTAATCATGTATTATTAGTCTAGGGTTAGATTCAAGCTGAAATTAGTAAACTTGTGATATACCCAATTTGGGTAAACTTGGCATGTGTGCTGTCTTGTAGTGCTTAGTGGGTAATAAACTATGGGATTAAATTGTGACTGGAAATGGGACTCTTGTTAAGCAAGTTTTTGAAATAAAAGTGAATAAAGGTTTATACTTAAATGTTTGTACATGATGTATCTGCTATACTACTCGACTCGGGTTCGACGGGTATTTAAGTTTAGACGCGAAACTGAATAAGCACGACTCTATAACAGTTTGACACACGATCCAAAACAAAGACAATTATGCGAGACTTCACGGGATTAAGTAAGTACATCAAATAAACATGCGGCAAACATAATACGCCCACCAATTTCGTGTATTGCATTCAAACTTAATAGACGCGAAAAACTCGAGATGTTACATATGCTCTCCCTAAAAAGGGCTTTGTCTGCAAAGCAAAATAATTAACACATTCATGTCGACAACTCGTCGGTAAATACTTAAAGTACTCTTACTATATGAATAATTTAAGATGAAAATTTGACGGATGTCACAGTATTCCCATGTTTTAGAGATTTCGTCACGAAATCAAGACGTTGTTGTAGTAGGATGGTTAGCGAAAAGATGAGGATACTTGCTCTTGAATTGATCTTCACGTTCCCACGTATATTCTGGACCTCTACGCGCATTCCAACGGATCTTTACAATAGGTATACGGCTTTTCTTGAGTTGTTTGACTAGACGGTCCATAACTTCTACCGGTTCTTCTACAAAATTGAGTTTGTCGTCGAGTTGAATCTCTTCCAAAGGAATAACGAGTGTCTCGTCGGCTAAACATTTCTTCAAATTGAAAATGTGGAACACATTATGCACTCGGCTAAGTTCTTGGGGTAATTCCAAACGATAGGCTACGGGACCAATCCTCTCTATAATCTTGAAGGGTCCAATGTAACGAGGATTCAACTTTCCACGCTTTCCAAAGCGAATCACACCCTTCCAAGGCGAGACCTTCAACATGACTTTATCACCAACCTCAAACTCAAGGGGTTTGCGTCTCATGTCAGCATAACTCTTTTGTCGATCTCTTGCGGCTTGCATACGGCTCTTGATCTTAAAGATCTTCTCAGTAGTCTCGTGTATGATCTCGGGTCCAGTGAGTTGTGCTTCACCAACTTCTGCCCAACACACGGGTGAACGACACTTCCTACCATACAGTGCTTCGAACGGCGCTGCCTTAATGCTAGTGTGATAACTATTGTTGTATGAGAACTCCACCAGAGGTAGGTGTCTATCCTATCTATTTCCAAAGTCGATCACACAAGCTCTCAACATATCTTCTAAGGTTTTAATGGTCCGTTCACTTTGACCGTCAGTTTGGGGATGGTACGCAGTGCTCATATCCAACTGCGTTCCCAATGCCTTCTGCAGTGACTTCCAGAACTGCGAAGTAAATCGGCTGTCTCGGTCGGAGATTATAGACACAGGCACACCGTGCTTCGTGACTACTTCCTCCAAGTACGTTCTTGCTAACTTATCCATTCCATCAGTCTCCTTGATGGGTAGGAAATGGGCCGATTTGGTGAGTCGGTCGACGATTACCCAAATCGTGTCAAATCCGGCTGAGGTTTTTGGTAGCTTGGTAATGAAATC
The DNA here is from genome assembly GCA_025667525.1 of Glebionis coronaria. Classification (NCBI taxonomy): domain Eukaryota; kingdom Viridiplantae; phylum Streptophyta; class Magnoliopsida; order Asterales; family Asteraceae; genus Glebionis; species Glebionis coronaria. The sequence goes on from CM046877.1 coordinate 154,217,575, forward strand.
CATAGTGATCCTTTCCCACTTCCATTCTGGCAGTTCGGGTTGGATCAATAATCCTGATGGTTTCATATGTTCGGCTTTGACTTTGGCACAAGTCAAGCACTTGCTAACGTATGTAGCAATATCCGCCTTCATGTTCGGCCACCAATACAACATCTTCAGATCATGATACATTTTGTCAGATCCCGGATGTATGGAGTATTTTGACTTATGCGACTCATGCATAATCAAAGATCGTAGGTCGCCATGGCATGGTAACCAACTCCTATTATCAAGGCATAACGTTCCATCCGAGCTTGCTTCTAACTTCTTTATCATTCCTTCAACATCTTCAGTCTTGAAAATTTCTTCCTCGACTGCCTCTTTCTGAGCCTTGAGAACTAAGGATGGAAGGTCTAAGTCAATGGTTATCACCAAAGCCTTCACCCTAAGAACTCCCTCCTTTCGACTCAAAGCGTCGGCCACGACATTTGCCTTGCCCGGGTGATAATGGATCTCGCAATCGTAATCACTGAGCAACTCTAGCCAACGTCGTTGTCTCATGTTGAGTTCCTTTTGATTCAAAATATGTTGTAGACTCTTATGATCAGTGAATACAACACACTTAGTACCATAAAGGTAGTGTCTCCAAATCTTCAAGGCAAACACCACTGCTCCTAACTCTAGGTCATGAGTTGTGTAGTTCTTCTCGTGCACTTTTAGTTGTCTTGATGCGTAAGCTATGACCTTAGTCCTTTGCATCAGTACTGCACCTAACCCTTTTATGGATGCATCACAATACACCACAAAGTCTTCATTACCCTCGGGTAGGGCTAGTATAGGTGCTTCACACAACATCTGCTTCAATGTCTGGAATGCCAAATCTTGATCCTCTTTCCACTCAAACTTCTTGTCCCTTTGAGTCAATTCCGTCATTGGTTTAGCTATCTTGGAGAAACCTTCAATGAATCTCCTATAGTAACCAGCAAGACCTAAAAATTGGCGGGTCTCCGTGGGTGTTGTTGGAGTCGCCCAATCCTTCACGGCCTCGATCTTAGCAGGATCAACGTGAATACCACTGATGTCGATTACATGCCCAAGGAATTGCACTGTGTTTATCCAAAACTCACATTTGGAAAACTTTGCATATAACTTCTCCTTCCTTAGCAGCTCTAGTATGTTCTTCAAATGTTCCTTGTGTTTTTCTTCATTACGAGAATAGATGAGAATATCATCAATAAATACAATCACAAACTTGTCCAAGTATGGTTTGCAAACTCGGTTCATGAGATCCATGAATACCGCAGGCGCGTTTGTCAAACCGAAAGGCATAACTTGGAACTCGTAGTGTCTGTACCGGGTTCTAAAAGCCGTCTTATGAACGTCTTCCTCTCTAACCCTTAGTTGATGATATCCTGATCTCAAATCGATCTTCGAGTATATGCTAGATCCTTGCAATTGATCGAAAAGATCGTCAATTCTCGGCAATGGGTAACGGTTCTTTATCGTCAGCTTATTCAATTCTCGGTAATCGATACACATTCTAAAGGATCCATCTTTCTTTTTGACAAACAAGACCGGCGCTCCCCAAGGTGAGGAACTTGGTCTAATGAAGCCTTTGTCAGAAAGTTCCTTTATTTGTTCAGCTAACTCTGTCATCTCGGCCGGTGCTAGACGGTATGGGGCTCTAGCAACAGGCGCGGCTCCTGGTGTAAGCTCGATGTGAAACTCCACTTGCCGTGCTGGTGGTAGTCCTGGTAAGTCCTCTGGGAATACGTCCGAAAAGTCTCTAACGATCGGTACATCTTCCACCTTCTTCTCGTGATCTTCTTCTCCTTCCTTTTGTGTTACTTGAACCAAGAATGCTGGACATCCCTTCTCAATGTATCTTTGGGTCCTAATACATGAGATGACTTCCAGTCTTGATCCATTCTTCACTCCACTCCTTTCGCCTTGTATGATTAGTACATCGTTTCCATAAGGAAAACGGACGCACTTCTCATGACATACAATTTCCGCGTGATGCTTCGACATCCAATCCATTCCAATGATGACGTCAAAACTTCCCAATTCTATAGGGAGTAGGTCGATACTGAACGAACGACCTTGTAACCTTACACCACATCCTTTCAGAATAACGTCGGTGGTTACTGACTTTCCATCGGCTAATTCTACATTATACTTAACGTCTAACGCATTAGGGGTAACATTTAGGCGTTCACTAAATATAGATGACACAAAACTCCTATCCGCACCAGAATCAAATAGTATTGAAGCATAGTTGTTATTGACTAGAAACGTACCAGTCACAACATTGTTGTCTTGCACTGCAGCTTCAGCACAGAGATGATACACTTTGCTAGGTGCCGTGAATCCTCCAGGAGTACTAGTTGTGGCTCGGTTATTCCCTCCTCGGTTCCCTTGATTCTGCCTCTGGTTCCCTTGGTTGTGATTTTGATTGCCTCGAATCTGGTTACCACGACCTTGGTTCCCACTGCTTGGACACTTGCTCTTGTAGTGACCTTTCTCTCCACATCCAAAGCAAGTGACATTTGCTCCTTGGCCACCTTGCGTTCCAGGTCCTCTTTGATTAGTAGGACGAGGTGGTGCTCGACATTCCTTTGCCTTATGTCCGGCCTTCCCACAATTGTAGCACGTAGGGGGACATGCTCCTTCGTGGTGTCGGCCACATTTTCCGCAGAAAGGAAGTCTTCCTGCGTAGTTTCCAGGATTACCTTGTCCAGCAGTAAACACTCTTGCTACTTCTTGTCGCTTGTTCTGGTTGTAGTTGTTTGTGTTGTTGCTGTTGTTGGTATTGTTGGTATTGTTGTTGTAGTGGTTGCCAGACCACTTCCTTTTATCCCCAGTATTTTCTCCTAACTCTTGTACCACTTGGTACATCAGACTTTGAGCCATGTCGATTGCCTCGTGCAAACCAGTTGGCTTGGATGAAGTCACATTCCCTTTGATGCTCAAAGGTAGTCCTTCAATGTATCGCTCCAACAATCGGTCGTCGTTGGGCACCATTTCGGGACATAACAAGATCAGCTCTTGAAAGCGCTGATTGTAAGCCGTAAGAGCAGTACCCTTGACCTTCAGGTTCCATAGCTCAACTTCCATCTGTTTGACTTCATTTCGTGGGCAGTATTTCCTCACAAACATAGCTTTAAATTCACTCTAGGGCGTCGCTTGGGCAACGTCAATGGTCACTGCACGAGCATAGACGTTCCACCAAGTCAAAGCACCATCCACTAACGTGCTTGAAGCAAACTTCACCTTATCAGTTTCAGCAACATTGCTAATCCCAAATTGGGATTCTAGCTTCTCAAACCATCTAGTTAATCCTACCGCTCCTTCAGTATCGCGAAAACTTACTTGCGTAACTGCACGAAATTCCTTGTAGGTACAAGTCCGTGCAATAGCATTAGTAGCTCCTTGGTTGGTCTCCTCCTGTGTGCTAGCTGTACGATTTGCTTCGGCTGTTGCGAGTGCCTCGGCCACTCGTTCGGCTATCATTTGACTTAGCATGATGGTGTCAATTCCACCGGTAGCGGCTGGTGGATTCTGCGTTTCGGATCTTCTAACTGGCGCCATAATCTAAAAAGGTAATAGGACAATGAGTTTTGCCAGACATAACATGCATGGCACGCACAATACAATTATGAAATTCTCCAAGGTATAATACACGATATATAATGATCTCACAATTTTTGTAACCCATAATATCATTCATAGAATCGTTTGGTAGTACATCATAGTTTTGTCATACATAATATAATAAAAGAAAATAAAATGCCAACTAGCTAAGATAAACTTCAAAGCTTAGTGGTCATACAAGGATAAGTCGATGGTACAAGATAAATCTAACTAGTGCCCTCACGGCGCTGATGAAGTTCTCTCTCCAACTCTGCTAACCTCCTCTCAACCACGATCTCACGAGCCTGGGAATCTCTAAGTCTAACATCGGTATCATAACAAGCGGCTCTAAACCTCTTATCCAAGTCTGCAACAGGGTCCTCCACTGGTGCCTCTAGTCCGCCTGTCTCAACCAATGGCTCTACTCCCCAACGGGTCATCAGGCTCTCGATCTCCTCAAGACGAGCATTCGGCATGGATTCCATCTGATCAAGAACAGTATGAAGCTGTCCCCGTAGACGGGTCACACATACCGTCAACACTGTCTCATCCCTAACTGGACTCTTCTTTGCCAATGCCTCCAACTTATCCTGCACTTCATTATACTCTTCACCTAAAGCCTCTACAGCATCTTCCAACCTGTTTAATCGTGTCGTCACACATCCATCTGCTGCCCCAAGCATCACCACCGTCGATGTAGCTCTCCTAGGAAGAGGAGTCGTAGCTCTCGGCCCAGTAGAGATACCAGCATCAGCAAGCATCTCCTGGTACACAGCAGGTACAGTCTCTGGTGGTGGTAGTAGTAGTGGTGTCTCTGGGACAGGACTGGCAGGTGTGCGGGCTGCATGCCTGTCAGTGGCAGTAAAAGGTATGAGGGGTCGGTAAGGTGAAAGTGGTGGTCGAGCAGCTCTCCCCCGAAGACGTCGTCTCACATAGAAGAAAGGTAGAGTACCAGGTGCTGGAGCAGGAATAGCAGTCCTCTCTTCTTCGTCTTCAGATGAAGATGAGGAGATGTGTGCTAGGGAAACCTCAGGAGTAGCAGCATATGCAGTAGGAGGGTCCTCAGTGTCTGTGACCTCCATAGGCTCTCCTTCCCCATCTGTGAACTCCATATCATCATCCTCTGTCTCCTCTACCGTCTCATCTCTAGTAACTGATGTCTGACCTGGTGACTGTACCACATCAGTGTCTAAGTCATCCTCTCCTCCGCCTTCTAGGCTGAGTACGTCGTCAGCTGATGTATCAGGAATGCGGATCGGTGAACGACGAACCTCCTCAGCCTCTCTCTCTGTATCATCATCTGAAACCATCCGGTACCACGGATATCCTGATGGTGATCCTCTAGGTAGTCCTACTGATGAACTGATAGTCGACTGTGAACTACGGTCGTAGTACGCTCCTGTAGATGTGGAATCATCAGAAGAAGACATCGCTGTAATCATAGACAAAATAAATGTGTGTAAATATCTTATAAAATTAGTCCGTAAAAAGGACATTAACATAACAATCATTGTTGAATCCACATGTATCCCATATAACATAATTCAGATTTTGTTGTTGCACATGTAACCCATGTAAATATACCTCGTAATTGTTAAATCACATGTATCCCATTTATTACTTATCTATGTTCTTGTATCTACATATACTTAATACTTACAATCCGTATGATAATCGATTAAACATATAGCAGTTATAGTCTAGAGTTACTAAATGCAACCTAGTTCTCTATAACCATGTCTCTGATACTAATCTGTCACACTCCCAAAATATCAGAGTATAATGGCGACAAGGGAGTGGTGACGTCATGATTATCATACACACACAATCACAAAGAACGACCTCTAAATGAGACGTTCGGAAAATAGATCACTTGTAATTAATAAAATAAATAGTTTTAACCAAGTGCGGAAGCATAAAACTGGATACAGTTACAAAACATAGTTTTCTCAAATAGTACAAATGATCTTGGTTTCAAAGAAATGACGGCAATGCATGAGACCTCATTTAGCATCTTCCTTCTTAATACCTGAGAAAAACATTGCTAAAGTGTCAACATAAAGTTGGTGAGTTCATAGGTTTAGTTAATTTGAAATGTTTAATGAACCACAAGATTTTCCCAAAAGTGATGACAATATAACAGATACAAAGTCATCCCAAAAGTATTTATTACAGTCTAAGCTCGTGACACCGAAGCATTAACAACACCGGCAGTATAATCATATAAATGTAGCCCAACTAGATGCCTAAACCCACGACATCCTATCTCAGACTCAAATGAAACTGTGCCCGCTTGTCCCCTTGTTGGACAAGACAGACAGGGACGTCAATCCCGATAGATCTATCCATAACATTCGCGCTTACACAAAGTAATTAACGGTTCACGATTCACGGGCCAAATCAACTGGGTTTTTAGTGGGACTTAGACTAATATATAAATTAGTAATTGCACTTGTGTTCATACGTTAAAATCAAGCAATGTCTCACCCCAAAAAGCAATAAAAATAGTTAAGTATGGGGCTACAAACTCACCTCGCAATTCAGCAAAAAGGACGAAGATAAAGGTAGCTCGAGAGTACGGTTACGCTAGCCGCGACCTATTTGATTATAAGGATCGGGTTACGATATGAAAAGTTATACTAATAAAAGACACGACACCCTAGTTGTGCTTGACAAAACCTTTCGTTTACGGAAAAATACGACACATAAAAATCGGTTATTAAACGGTCGAGGTTTACGGGTTAAATTATACCCTTAAATTACCAAATTCGTTTCTGGGCTTTTAAATAAACTCAATATATAACACTGGCCCAAAATGAGTCCATTATCCCCACCCATGGCCCGGCCCAAGGGTTTATTAAACCCGGCCCGGTCCAGGCGATACAAACAAGGAATCCAGGGGAGTAAATACGTGTGTTTATTCACACACTTCTCAAAAACAGAGAGTTATCTCTCTCTCTCTTCTCTCGAAACATACCCACCGCCCCACTCTCATCTCTCTTTCTAATCTGGATCGGATCATCTCTCTCCCTTGGTTATCATGTTTTTAGTTTGAATATATCAATCATTTGGGGATGTTTTGTGATGAATAGATCGCGTGAGATGTGGGGTTTCATCCCCACATCAAACCGATTGGGTTATTGATGGTGTTCATCCTCGTGGTTAAGGTGTTTCGTCTTCAATCAAAGATAAGTTATTCATCCTTATTTTCTTTTAATAAAAGTAATTGATTTTTGTTTTATAAAAGATCAGTGGGTTTGAATAACTTGTATAAACTTGTTGAGAACCAATGGCTCTCGGATTTGAAAATAAATAAATTAGGGTTTCGAAATATTTGGGGGTTTCTCTAAATCTCGGGTTTAAATACGATTAATTAATGTTTTCTTGTATAAAATCATGTTAATTTCAACATATAATCGGTTTTATAAAGGTTAGGGTTTCGGTCAATCGGGGGTTTTTGCATATCTCGTTTTCAGTCAAATTAACTATTGGATTCGGGTTTAGACTGGGTTTAATTAGAGTTTTAATTAATAAAATTAAATTAGGGTTTATATAAAATTGGGGGTTTTTACATTCGGTTGATTAATCATGATTAAGTGGCGTTTTTGGAATATAGAAAGTATTAATTTCATGTTTAAAAAGGTTTTCAGTTTTTAGGGTTTCAATTTGAAAAAGGGGTTTTATACCCGCGACATAATTGGGGGTTTTTATGATGTTTCTGTAAAATAAAAAAAATGGTTAAGACATTTGGATTATTGTGACATTGATTGATGATGGTTTCGGCAGAAAACAAGCAACTTGGTTGGCTTGGTTTGGTTCTCGGTTTGGCCTCGGTTTGGGTCTCGGTTGGGGTCTCGGTTTGGTTTGGTTTGGATCTCGGTTTGGTTCTCGGTTTGGTCTTGATTGGGGTCTCGGTTTGGTCTAGGTCGGGGTCTCGGTTTGTTTGACAGTAAATGGTCATGGTCATGTTCAAGTAATAATACTATGGTTTACCCTTTTCATTTTTTAATTAAAATAAGACCGTGACGAATACTAACACATTCATTTGATTTTTCGCAGGTTTGTCAAAGACGAGCACAACTAAGATTTCATTCAGAAAATAAGAGATGGTTTAAAAGACTCACAAATGGGATGCTAAGTTTCGGTTTGCAGGTGTGGACGAGACGGATGGCTTGACTCTCTCGGTTTGCAGGTGTGGACGAGGTGTATGGGTCGGCTGGACACTTTCTTCACTTTACCCAGGAATTTGTATATGAAAAACTTGTACAGAATTTGTGATTGTAATATTGGACTGTGAAAAACTTTGTGTGTTATGTTTGGACATTGGGTAAACTTGGATTGTATTTAATCATGTATTATTAGTCTAGGGTTAGATTCAAGCTGAAATTGGTAAACTTGTGATATACCCAATTTGGGTAAACTTGGCATGTGTGCTGTCTTGTAGTGCTTAGTGGGTAATAAACTATGGGATTAAATTGTGACTGGAAATGGGACTCTTGTTAAGCAAGTTTTTGAAATAAAAGTGAATAAAGGTTTATACTTAAATGTTTGTACATGATGTATCTGTTATACTACTCGACTCGGGTTCGACGGGTATTTAAGTTTAGACGCGAAACTGAATAAGCACGACTCTATAACAGTTTGACACACGATCCAAAACAAAGACAATTATGCGAGACTTCACGGGATTAAGTAAGTACATCAAATAAACATGCGGCAAACATAATACGCCCACCAATTTCGTGTATTGCATTCAAACTTAATAGACGCGAAAAACTCGAGATGTTACATATGCTCTCCCTAAAAAGGGCTTTGTCCGCAAAGCAAAATAAAGATGCCTTGTGCATTTCCTGTGTTCTGCTTGCGGTATCCAGTCATGAACAACATCAAGTAATCCCTATGTCAAAAGGTATTGATTAAGAATAAATAAACAGAATTAACAAAAATGACATTTAAATTATTAAATGTGTTACCTTATGGGAATCAGATATGATTGTTATTCCATCTCCATCTGAAAGATTTAAGTCATTAACCAGTTGACCAATAAACCAACACCAATTTTCATGATTCTCAATCCTTACTACAGCCCATGCAATGGGGTACATTTGGTTATTTCCATCCCTTCCCATTGCTGTTAGTAGTTCCCCCCTACATGTATGCTTTAAAAAACAGCCATCCAACCCGATCACCTTTCTACAGCCTGCTAACCACCCATCTTTGACCCCTTTGAAACAAATATATATCCTTTTGAAAGTTTCTTTCCCATTTGCTGATACATCGACATCTACCCGACAACTTGACCCTGGGTTAGATTCTAGAATAGCATCTCTATATTGATACAACTTGCCATAATGCTCAATCAGGCCACCCTCATGATCAAATAATGCTAACTGTTTGGCTCTACGGCATTGACCAATACTTACATCTATCATATACTTTTGCCTGATGTTTTCTTTCATTTTTCTCAAAGGCATAAATGGATCCTCAACAATTTCTTTACAATAATGAAGTGCAATCCACTTGTATGTGACTAAAGATCCTAGACTGTAATTCCTACAACATTTATGGTCTAAAATAAATGACTTGATTTGAAATGAATGCTCAGTATGCATCCAAGATGCATACAACCTAAATGGGCAAGTAACTTTTTTTTCATTCTGAATCATTTTCTTTGTCCATTTACCAGGTGATCCAGCTGATGTACCTTCACTAGGAGAAGTGGTGACCTTTTTCACATTCACCTTTTTTAACTTGATTGGTTTTTTACCCACAACCTTTCCCTTTCCCTTTCCCTTAGACCCAGTTGTCCTAACCTTATTTTTCATAACCCTATTTATGTTACCTTTTTTCCCTGCACATCTACCCTGTTCAACATTTCTTCCACAAAAAACAAGCAACTCCTTCCAGTCACTCTTCATGTACCAGAGCTGATAACCATGGGCAACACCATAGTTTGCTAAGGCTAACTTCAACTGACTAGGGGACTCATATCTCATTCCTAGGATTGGCTCCATCTTATCCCATGGGATGTCAGGGTCAAATGCGGGATAAACAACACCCTTTTTTATCTTATTCGATGAATCAATATTGCTTTCATCAGGGTCTACCTGTGGTTGTTCATGTAATTCAGGCAACCTAAAATTAGCACTACCTCTAAAAAGAACCCTTGAAGTACAAAGCTTATTGAGGAATGGGTCTTGTGTGTTGAAGTTCTTAATCACAACAGAGTCATCATTCTTAGTTTGAAAATCTACATTGTCAAAAAATAGTTCTTCATCACTGGAATCATACTCATCACTAGACTCTCCTATGTTTTCATGCTCTTGTTCAAGTTTAAGCATTTCAATAGTATCATAATCAAAGTGTTCTAAATACATATTTATCTCATTCCCATTTTCATACCCAGCTGTAAGCATATCTAGAATATCCTGATCACATTTAATTTCCCTAAGGACCTAAGCGTAAGTCTTGATCTGTTCGGCAATAATAAATCCTGCTAAAGATTGCACTAGGAAGTAACCTTTTAATAATCTCCCTAAGAATGTCATATGACATTTCATCAAAATTGGTATCATTTACCTCTTTCATGTCACCCCCAACATACCTCATTGGCTGAGGATAGAAGATCCCATCCCATTTTAGAAATACAGTAAAGACAGGCTTCCTAATTTTTTTCTTCTTTTTGAATTTACCTGCAAAGCATAATGTAATTAGGGTTTATGCACAATTATTACGTAATAAGACTAAAATTAGGGTTTCGAAAAAGAGGGGTTTTTTCAATTAGTGTTACACAAAGGTTTATCAGTTAATAATAACTAGTTATCATCCATAAAATTACATCAATTAGGGTTTATGCAAATTAATTAGATATTCTGAAAAAATTAGGGTTTCCAAAAAGAGGGGTTTTTTCAATTAATGTTATGCAATCGTTTAACATTAAATAATAACGAGTTTTCATCCCTAAAATCAAATCAATTAGGGTTTATGCAAATTAATTAGATATTCTGAAAAATTAGGGTTTCGAAAAAAGGGAGTTTTATCAATTAATGTTATACAATCGTTTAACATTGAAAAATAACGAGTTATCATCCCTAAAATCACATCAATCAGAGTTTATGAAATAAAAAACCCCCTTTTTCCAAAACCCTAATTTTTCCAGAATCTACTTTATGATATTCAGAGATGGATAGATTACCTTTTGCCATCTTGATTCTGGAAATGGAACTAAATCAACAACAAACTGGATTATGATGATGGATGATTTTGTTATGAGAGGAAATGGAACGAGTGTGTGTGTGTAAAAATGGGTCTTTGTTTAATAAGTCAACGTAAATAACAGATATTGGAAATCATACGTGTCGTTATTAAACATAAAAAAAGAATGACATGGATATAACCGTGCCACGCTGCCGGTAACAAGTTACCAAATGGGTAACTTCGAAACGATTTTGAAAGTAGAAGGGTAAAGTCACGAGATAAAATAGTAAGTTTTTAAAGTCGGCACAAAACAATAAGTAGGATGGTATTTTATGGTTTTTACCCTAAAAAGAATTGGAGGAAGAGAAATGAAAATTATTTCATTTCTATTGTTCGATTGGTAAACAAATAAAATGAATAGGAAATTGAACTCTTGAGGAGTTGATCTTTTGTAAATTTTGTGGAAATCATTTTCATTATATTTGGTGTGGAAATCACTTCCTCTTCATCGTCATCACCGAATAGATGTTCTCCGTGCTCTCAACTTGGTTTTCATATTGGAAGGCAGTGACGTTCTCTAATAGCAGCTCCCCATCGTCTTCATTGGTGAAGTCCATCGGCGACTTCTCTATCACTGGTTCCTGTACATCGGACTACGCCTCTGGCGTTTCTTCGAGGGGGATGGTCATGTTTGCAGTCACAAGAAGTAGGGTGGGCTCACCCTCACGTAGTGGTCGGGATCCCTCCTCGACCTTATTCAGATCCCCCTGGCGTAATAACCCAAATAGCTTCATCTCTGCGGACATATGCATACATGTACGTTAGTCTGATTGAAAGCATGTTATATACGTTTACATGGACATATATCTATATATATAAGGAAACACCCACCCTCTCTATGGTTGTTGAAGAATGTGGGATATATGTCCTTCCGGTCGTAATAGTTGCGGCTGATGCCTACTAGGCACAAGAAATTCTCTGGTAGGCCTTTGTGGAAATATGTGCGGCTGGTATCTAATATCCTCACACCCCTACTACTGTATGTATCTTTGGGGTAGGGGGGGGGGGGGGTAATCTATTGGAGCTCTGTTTTTCAGGCGGAATCGAGTGGGAAATACCTTAGCATCTACAAAAAAATAATGGTCATACCAGTTTTTCAACGAATCTAAAGCCTTGGTATAACACATGGGTGCATTACCCGACCGTTTTTTAAACGAAAACCAGCCATTAACCATTTGAGGTGCATAAAAAACCCTAAAAAGACTTACGGTAGCGGTTATACTACATGTATGACATGTAATCTCGAATTGATTGATCTTACACGCCCCTATACAGTGGAGTTGGGTTATATGGAAATCATAATACGCAAGGATATCTACAAGAAACTTAGAGAGGGGAATGCGATAGTTGGCCGAGTCAAACAGGCGCGTATATACGCCTATTTTCCCAGCAGGAACGTCCGTGATCGCTTCACCATCACCCGGATAGGTGGAGTGTACGCTCTCAAGAATGTAATAATTAGACAGAAAATCCATAAATTTCTCCGCCGACATCACATTGAGTACAGTCGTGATGGTGGGGTTGTCTTTCACCATGATTTATAAATATGAGTAGAAGGGCGCGGTGATCTAACCTGGTACGACGGATTTCCGTGGAAAGTAAGTAGAAGGAATGAAGGAATGTAAGGAACTGCGACATTGGTTGTAGAAGGTGTGGACTGTGTGTGTGTACAGTGACACACACAGGCTTTTTATAGGGTTGCCTCGATTTACGAGGTAGCCTGGATGATTGACAAGTGTAATCCACTACGCCCATCCAACGGATGGGATTACTGACATAGCTGAAACGTCAGAGGGACCCACGGGTCACCTCATAACAGTTTTGCGTGGCTCAATACTGGGCCTGTCTAGTGCACTTTTGCAGCAAAACATGTGAACCATGACTATCATTAATACACTCATTAATGTTGTCCCGGTCGGCCGTTTTGTGGTGCGACTTTATTTGCAAAAGCGATATAAGGGACATTGGTTAGTCTAGAGGTTACGCCTACGGCTGTAACAACTAGACTGGGGGACATGATGACGTATAGTCCCCAACCGGGTCATGGACCCGGCCCACGGGTACTACCTGCATCCGACCCGTCACGGATGGGTTGGATTAATATCATTTAAGCTTATGGACTTCGAATGAATAGTGGTCACATAGTCATGTGCGGCCCAAGGCCCGACACAACCGGTAGAGGGTTAGACAAAATCATAATCTTATTATGACTGGGATTTACTCTAAAGTGGAGGATACACACTAACCATAATTAGAAGATAACAATCAAACTAATTATGACACTTATCCCTTGCTTGGGGTCGAAGCATCGGTGACAGCCCATTAGGGTTTCACCGCCTATATAAGAAACTCCCAAGGGTTCCACAAAGGTATCACATTCTTCATACTCTCAATCTACAACCGATTATTAACCCTAAACCGATTACTTACTCTCACGCTGGAGTATAATCGTGGGATACGTTCCCAAGGTAAGCTTAACGCGTGTTGTTTTCGTGTGTAGGATCTCAGCAATAAGTTCACTTGTTGCAAGAGCCGGAACCACACATATCCGAATTTAGCCTAATTCGGATCAAGCAAGGATCATCCAACTTTTGTATCAACATATACCATGCGAAGTATTAACGACGGATGTAGTTCAAACTATTAACAAACCACATAAATGAACCAACTGACTTAGCTCAGTTGTCACCAATATTCCACTAAATGGTTTCTTTGTGGGAGGTTTTCTGGAAGTCTTGAGTTCAAGACCTCCCAAAGGTCTTTCAGGCGAAGCAGATAAGGAGTTTAACATAACTAGGCAAGAGTTCGAAGAAAACATTCTTTCGTTTGGATGTCATTGCACAACTCGATCAAATAACCACTAACATTTTCCATTCTAAAAAAATATAAAAAAAACAAACAACATACATGATTTTTGCACCTAGGGGTTTTTGGGATTGCTTATTTAAAACACATTATTCATTTGACAATGAATAATCAGATAATCATCATTTTAAAAACGTCATTCTAGGAAATAGTGTTTGGATTTAATTATCCTGTTTGAAATCGTAATAATCAGATAATCAGTTTTTAAAGTGTTTAACAAATTTGATTATTTGATAAGTAAAATGAATAAAATAAACCTCATTTTTTCAAAACTCCATTTTGGAAGGTTATTTTTTTTTAAAACTCCATTTTAAAAATAAAATAAGTAGCTCCCTTTACTTTTTCAAAACTCCATTTTAGAAGCTTTTAAACGCAAATAATCACTTTTATTTATTTATTATTCAAACACTCATTTTAACTTATCTCTATTTTCAAAATGAAATAAACAAATAATCTAATTACAAACGGAACCCAAAACACAACTTAGTTAATATTTCATCACTTTCACCTGGTAAAACCCACTAAAACCGTCTGGCGTGTAGCGCATGCTCTCTTGACTTGGTGGTGTAAAATTCCTCGATGATATTATGGCTGCGTAAGAGGGTTTAATCAAACAATATGTTGATATTGTTGTCTTATATGAGAACTTTGGTTAAGCATATTGAACCAAATTCTATCTATGCCGTTGTGGACGATGACGAAAAAGCATAACAAATAAGATAAAAACAATGGAACTATTGGTGTCTTTCGGTTGTTCATTTTATTCCAATAAAAGAACACTTGTATCCCATAGCTAGATGTTTTTATTCGATTGCATACCATTATTATAATTCACTTTTAGTCTTGTTAAGCTACGTAACAACTTTTCGACATTTGAAAACCTCTTTGAGACTGCATGCAACAACAATCTAATGCAACTACGATGATCTATATGCGATTTAGTTACAACAATAAGACGATCAAATTTAAAATTTCTTTTTTATTTAATAAATAAAAAACATTATATTAAATAAAAAAACATTACATAACAATTCAAATAAAATAAAAACATTACAATGTATGAGAAAAGAAATTCCTCGAGATCTCGAGGTTTTGTTTTTGAACGTTCTTTTGCTAGACATGTTACATGGCTAATGATTATTTTTTGAGTTTTCTTGCTTAGACATGATAGAGAGTTTAAATTTTAAAATTAATTTATTTTTCTTTAAAACTAATGGTTAATTTCTTTTTCTTTTTCGTTATTAAATGAATATCGGGCGTGATATCGATATCAATCAATCGATCGTCACATCGGTGTTGATCGATCGCAACTTGATCGCTCTCGATCGATCAATACCCGTTGCAGGTAGCTTGATAAAGGCCTCTTTCAACCTCCAACTACACATCTATCACATTAACGAACACCACTTTCCACCACTACTAACTTTTGGAAAACCACACTAATTAATTCCTTGACGTGTTAACTGGATTTCATTAACGATTAACCACGGCAAACATATATTTCAATCATAGTCTATATTACCCTATAAAGGATGTATCCCAATTGTTAAAAGTTGAAACTTGAACTTGAAAGTTGAAAACACAAACGAATATGAAAATGTTGACAACTCGTGTGTAATAATAGGGAATGTTGAATGTTGCATTCACTAATTGAAAAGTTGAACAAATTAACAATTTATAAAAGAGCAATATAAATGTTGAAAAATTGAAGAATTTTCAGCAATTGGTTATTTATGGCAACATATTCATAAAAAAGAAATAAATTAAATCAAGCGCAATATGATCAACAAGTATACAGCTATGCAAAGTTGATAGAGGTTAGTTAAATGTGGAAAAGAACCTTTTATTTGACATCTTATTGGTTGTAATTAATCACTATAATCGGAAGGTATTGGTTGTAATTGATATATGCCCAACTATTCTTGATAAATGCAAAGCTGGAAACAATTAAAAGACATGACTAGAAATATTTTAAATCTTTTCAATTTAAATTTAAAATTTGAAACACCATATATATATGGCGGTTTTCACAAATGCCTATATAAACAACCCAAATGTTTTCATTCATATAATTCGTGAGGTAAGTATGTTATGGTTTTATGTATGTGGTTGAATTAGATCTTCCATTTAATTTGTGTGTTTACGTGTTTAGGTGTATGTGAATATGTGTATATATGTATGTGAGTACTTTGATCTGGTGTTGGGTCTATATGACTACATAGTTCTTAAAAAAAGTATAGGTTCATGCCATCATATAGCACTTTTCTACATAAAAAAATTGTTCGTTGTTTCTTTATTTAGTGTCTGATATTTAGTGTCCGTTTGTTCGTGATGTATATAGTTTTTTTAGTAGTGAATACATTGTTATATGATGCGGGCCAAATGATTATGTTTGTATCCATATGACAGTAAACAGAGAGAAGACACAACTAGGATCAGATCTGCTGGTGTTGTTAGACGTCAGGCTGTTGATATCTCGCCTCTAAGACGTGTCAACGAGGACATCTATCTTCTTACCATAGGTGCACGTTTAAGTGCGTTCCGAAATTATAGACTATTGTCGAGTGATCTAATGAATGTTGCAAAGGGCTCTTCATCATCTAACTTTCCGTCATATGAAATGGCTTCTTTTCTTGTCTGTGTAGCTATGCAAGTAAGGAGAAAGATGAGATTAAGAGAGTCGTCAATGCCAATGGTGCAAGTGCCATTTTGTTTATTTTCGGTACTTATGTCTAGGATCTTATGAGAAATAATAATTATGTTTTTTCAAATATTTTTTAGTTAGGGTCTTTTACTCAAGAACTCAGACTCTGTGTTTGTGTAACTGGATACTGTGATGAAATTTGTAGATTAACAGTAATATTATATTATTCCTTGCACTATTTATTTACTTTTTGATAAGTAACCATACTAATTCTCAAGTTTCACCCACACAAAAATACGAGTACATCAAATATTACTGAAGATTTACTAAGTGCCTTAATGGAAAAGTAAGAAAACAAATAATGTCTTTTATATATAACATGGATGAAGGGTAGTTATGGATCTAAACATTTGGTATGTTTTGCTCTTCTTCTCACTTTGTTTCTCTATATTTATATCTCTATTACATATACGGGGCGTAGACCTATTTCGTGAAGTGTAGTGAC
Organism: Glebionis coronaria; assembly: GCA_025667525.1. Classification (NCBI taxonomy): domain Eukaryota; kingdom Viridiplantae; phylum Streptophyta; class Magnoliopsida; order Asterales; family Asteraceae; genus Glebionis; species Glebionis coronaria. Next base: position 154,234,458 of record CM046877.1, read on the forward strand.
TTGCACTCTCTTGTGTGTATTGATGATCCATGACACGTTTTCAATATAAGCTTCTTGAATTTGTAATTTTGGTATTATAGCAATGTGATTAAATACATTTAAAACATGATCACACCAAATGTTTGTAATTTTGGTATTAGACAACCTATTTATTAAAAAACTCACACCAAAATAAAAAACTAAAAAACTAAACCAAAGACACTTATAACCTAACAACTAAAACAATACATATAACAAACACTAATCTTACTTTCAACAAAATAGATTTACTTGATTGAAGCATTGGCTGATTATAGGTTTGTTTCAGATAGTGTTTTTTAGTCGAGATTAGTAGTTTGTATAATTTATGTATTAATTTGTAAGAAATCATGGAATTTTTTGTAGGCATGTGGATGACATGCGACGCATCATCTTTGTTGAGAGGGTGGTTACGGCAATCGTAATCAAGAGCTTACTTGGTGAGCTAAACCCTAAACTATTTGGGTGGAAAACATAATATATAGCAGGTAATAATTCTGTTGTTGCGTCACAAAGCTGTGGCATACAAAATAAAATTGTTGATGAGTTTCACCCGAAAAGGTACAACTATTTGTTCGTAACTGTCGTCAAGCATTTAGACTATATTAATTTTTTTGTTTATATGATAATTATGAGGAGTTCCAGTTTAAGGTTATAATGTTGGGAATAAATGTATGAGTAGTAGTTCCCCCTGCTGGTTGGTCAGAGTTCCCCCTGCTAGAGTAAGTTCCCCCTGCTAAATAACAAAGGCAGGGGGATTAGTCCCCCTGCTGAAAGTCAAACACCCTGCTATAAGATTAAACTTGGAAGAGATTATAACGCGTTTTCGTTACTACTCCATAATAGTTTCCTAGATTGTTAGTAGTAATGTTGTACGTGAGTCCTTGTGCTATAAAAGGACTCACTAGGGTGTCATGTAAACATATCTTTCTCTGTTCATTTCATTTCATACTTTAAGGTTGTATAACCCTAATACCACTATTGGGTATTTGTATATCTTTGATATATTAAAGTTTAACGTTTGATCTTAATATTTGTTCTTGTTTGCTAAACATTATATTCCGCATCTTGTTTAGTTACTTTGTGTATTGCAAAGTTTCTCTATTGTTAGTTTGAATTCATTCTTTCTATCACAACCCTTAAACAAGCTAAGGTTTAAGATATGAGTTTGGGATCAACAAGTGGTATCAGAGCTTGTTGAGAAATTTTGATTAAACCAAGAACAAAACATTTCCTACAACCAACATCAACAATGTCCTTAGATTCTCACTCATCCTCAAACAACAGTAATTCTCTCAAACTACCTATTCTGGATCCTGAAAACTTTGAACTATGGGAATTTAGGATTCAATAATATCTCAAGATGGAACACTATGTTCTATGAGAGATTATAGAGTTTGGTGATCAATTCACCAAAACATTAGCAGATGAAGAAAAAGATAAGGGAGAGGCTGGTGAAAGTTCCAAAGGTGATAGCAAAAAGAAATATGTTGCTCTTGCCGACAAGGAGATACTAGCAAGAAGGCATGATGTCAGGGCTCACAGTTCTTTGCTGTTGGCTCTACCTGATAGACATCAGCTAAGGTTCAGGAAGTACAAGACTGCTAAGGAACTTTGGGAAGCAATAGGCAACACATTTGGAGGGAATGAGGCCACACAGAAGAAGAAAAAGAATCAGATGCTTGACCAATTTGCTTCTTTCAAAGCAAATGGTGATGAAGCAATTGGTTCTATCTACAATAGGCTTCAGGATATGGTTGCTCAACTAGAGGTCTTTGACATAGAAGTGTCAAGAGAACATGTGAATACAAGATTCCTCAACAGCCTTCAGAAAGAATGGTTTGTTTACAAAGCCATTTGGCAAAATAGAGATGACATTGATGATAAGAACATTGATGATATCTACAATAACCTGGAAGTTTTTTAGCCAGTAGTCAATGAGATGAAGTCATCAGGAACCATCCCCACCAATTCAAGTGGATCTGCTGATTCCCCTGCTAAGATGGCCTTTATATCTCACAGCAGTGGAATCTACAAAGGCAATGGAATTGAAGTTTCCCCTGCTACCCATTCCCCTGCTGCAAGATCTAGACCATCTTATGATGAAGAAAGGCCTGCAACATTCAGTCTTGACACTGCTTGTGCTTTCATAGCATCTCAAGGATATCAAGGATCTACTATGTTACATGAAGATATGAATCGAATTAGTAAGTAAGGACTGGAGAAGATGGACATCAAGTGGAACATGGCTATACTCAGCATGAGAGCCAACAGATTTTACAAGTATGGAAAGAAGTTTTCCATCAATCCTTCTAATGTGGATAGATTTGAGAAATCAAAGGTGGAATGCTACAACTGTGGCAAGAAAGGTCACTTTGCTAGGGAGTACAGAGGACCAAAGAATGGAAGAAGCTATAAGAAGGAAAGCAGGGATGAGGATTCTAGGGCTAAGGATATGGTAGCCATGCAAGGGATAGATAGAGCAGGTGGGTGGGACTGGAGTGCTATGACAGAGAGTGTTGAAAGGAATCAAGCCCTAGTTGCTGAAGAGAAAGAGGAAGAGTTTGCTCTTATGGCCATGTCAACATCTAGTTCAGACAATAAGGTATATGATGATTCATATTGTACCAAAGCTTGTAGAAAAAATATTAAGTCATTGAATGATCAAATAAGAAAGTTAAAAGCTGATTACATTAATTGTAATAATGATTTAGATAACTACTAACACACTCTAGAACAGTTAGAGTCCACCATAAGAGAATATAAACAAAGAGAAAATGATTATAGAGATCACATTGGCATATTAGAAAGAGATGCTAGAGAAAAAGATGATTCCATATAGGAATTAACTGCTGAATTAGAAGTCTTTAGATCTAACAAGAAGATAGATGAACAAACTGTTGAAATTTTTTGAAAAGCTTCTAAAGATCTCACTAAGGCAGTTGAAATTGGACAATCTCCAAGGGACAAAACAGGTTTTGGGGTAAAAAATGAACATGCTGCTATTCCACCACCACCTGCTAATATACATGCACCCATGCCTAGAAAAGATCTTTCTTGGACTGGTCTTTCTTGTTTCAAAAAGCAAGAGGACATTAAGTTTGACTTAAATGCCTACATACCAAAGAATCTAGAAACAAAAGAATCTCTAATGAAAACTAATGCTGTTAGGGATTTTGAAAAGGAACAAATTTCTTTAAAGCAATGGAAAATAGATAACCCCGTTCTCTTTTCAAGAGAAGGATTGTTTGGAAGTGACTCCAGCTCTAAAAGGAGTTCATCCAGAACTTCTAGCAGATCTGTTTCAACATCAACTAGTCCAAAACCTCTTAAAACTGTTGTTAAATATGTTGGCATGTATAGGCCTATTAGAGGTAATCAAAGGAACTAGAACAACCAAAAGTCTCATTAATTAGGAGAAGACTTTGTGAAGAATACTAAACCTTGTTTTACATGTGGCAGTTTTGATCACATCTATCAAGATTGTCAGGCACCCATGGAAATGGTGGCTGCAAATCCTTTAAAGGAAATGCAACCAAAAGCCATTCTATTGAATGCAGGGGCAAAATCTTTTTCCCCTGCTAAGTATGTCTCCCCTGCTTTAAGAAATAAGGTGTCTGAAAAGTATGTAGTTACTGCACTAAGAAAGGTGAATGATGATTGTCCCATATCTAGTTCTTATGTGACTAAACCAGAACCTCATACTTCATGTAAAGCTGCCTATAGACCCTACCAACGCACCTATAGAGGCCAAAACAAAAGATGGGTTCCCTCTGTTAAGCATAGGGATTCCCCTATTAAGTCTAGGGTATCCCCTGCTGACAAAGTTTTGCCCTCTAGAAACATCAGAAGATGGGGAAAAGCTGTGAAAGCCTCAGCTCGTTAGGTTTGGGTACCCAAAATGGGTACTCAATCCAATGGTGTATCTCTAGTCTTTGAAAAATTATCTTACATTGATACACGAGGTAGATCCAATTCAGTAATGGCTTGGGTCCCCAAGAGAAACTAAATTGTTTTTCTTTTTGCAGGTGACAAAGTAGACCAGGAATTATATAGCCTATTGGGATAGTGGATGTTCAAGAAGTATGACTGGACATAAATCCTATCTGTCTAACTTCGTTCCCCTACATGACAACGATGGTGTCTCATTTGGAGATGGGCATGGTACAATCAAAGGAAAAGGGACTATTGTCACTAATGGAATGACATTTGATAATGTTTACTTGGTGAAAGAGCTAAAGTACAATCTTTTTAGTGTGTCCCAGATGGCTGATAAAAAGAATTTTGTCCTCTTTACTGATACTGAGTGTCTTGTTTTGGGAAAGGAGTTTGTCTTGCCACCAGACACTCCTATTGTGCTCAGAACCCCAAGACAGAAGAACATGTACACCATTGATTTGAAGGACATCACTCTTCAAGACATTGAAAACTGTTTCATTGCCAAAGCATCAGTTGATGAATGCAATAAATGGCATAGAATACTTGGTAATCTTAACTTCAAGAACATGAACAAACTGGTAAAGCTCAATCTTGTTCATGGTCTCCCTTCCAAGACCTTTGTCAATGATCATACTTGTGTTGCCTGTCTGAAAGGGAAGCAACACAGAGCCTCTTGCAAGTAAAAAACAAGTCTGTCCACCACCAAGCCATTGGAATTGCTGCACATGGACCTGTTTGGTCCTACCTCTATGGCAAGCATAATGAAGAAATGGTACTGCCTAGTGATTACTGATGATTTTTCAAGGTTCACATGGACATTCTTTCTGTTTGAAAAGAGTGACACAACAGGTGTACTCAAAGGTTTTATTAATCAGATTGAACTCTCCAAAAGCATGAAGGTGGTGACCATTAGATCAGACAATGGTGGTGAGTTCAGAAACAAGGAGCTGGACACTTTCTGCAAAAACAAAGGAATAAGGAGGGAATACAGTATAGCAAGAACACCTCAACAAAATGGAGTTGCAGAAACAAGAAACAAGAAACAAGACACTTATTGAAGCTGCAAGGACTATGCTGTCTGATTCTAAGCTTCTAGTTATCTTTTGGGCTGAAGCTGTAGCCACTGCTTGTTATGTTCAAAACAGGGCCTTGTTGGTAAAGGCACGCAACAAGACCCCTTATTAGCTGTTCAATGGCATGTTGGGAATAAATTAAGGCCAGATCACTTGAGCGCTGACAAGAACAATACAAGCGTTGACAAGAACAAAACAAGCGCTGACAACTCAAGCGTTGACAAGATAAAGTCAAGCGTTGACACATTGAAGACAAGCACTGATGGGAAGATATACTCTACGCGTTTATTGTATTCCAGAATAGTTCTAGTAAAGATAGGAACAACATTGTATTTTCTATATTTATCTTTACCTAAATAACTGATACGTAGATTATTGTACAAGGCTTCTTATGTCTATAAAAGAAGACCTTTAGGTTAATGTTTTATATAAGTTTTCGTTTGTAAAATACTTTCATTGTAAGCAAGTTTGATATTATTAATCAAAGTGAAAGTTTGTTTATATCATTGTGTGTTCTTGTTTAAGTGTTAAATTCCGCATAACACTTAAATTCATAAGTATATACAAAGGTTTCTCTAAGTGTGTTACTTGATCTAATCTCGTATACATAAAGCTAAATCGATCTAAGGTTGGGATCAACAAGTGGTATCAGAGCTTGTTGAGGAACTTTTGATCTTAAAGAACACCAGAACCCTAAAAATCACCAAAACCCTAATTTTCTCAGAAACCCTAACAACATCATGTCTGAAGCAATAACCTCCTCCTCCTCAGCCTTACCAAACATCAAGATTCCCATGCTTGATGCTACCAACTTTGACTTGTGGAAGTTCAACTTTGAACAATATCTGGGGTTCTATGACTACACACTCTGGGAGATTATTGAATATGGAAACACATTCAATAAGGCTCAAAAGATTGCTAATGCCATTGCTGCAAGAACAGCTGTTGCTGGATGTTCTGAAGAGGATAAGAGAGAAAAACCTAGAGATGGTAGAGCTGTGGCTGCTGATGACATAGCAAAGAAAAGGGTTGACATGAAAGCCCTAAATATTCTGAAAGTCTATTTGGGACAAGAAAACCAGCATAAATATAGAGGCTATGAATCTGCTAGGGATCTTTTGGCAGCTCTTGAAGTTGCATATGGTGGCAATGCAGACACTAAGGAAGAAAAGAAAAAGCAACTCATGCATGATTATGCTGTCTTCAAAGCTCAACCCAATGAGAAACTGAGTAGTGTGAGAAGTAGACTGCTTGACATTACAAGCAAGTTGTCCTTCATGGGGACACAAGTTGGTGATGTTGACATTAATGATACCTTTCTTAAAAGTCTTGGTGAGGCATGGAAGATTGAGGCAAGATCCATTCTTGCCAACAATACTTACAAGAGCTCCTCGTTTGATGACATCTACAACAAATTAAGGCTGTTGGAAGATGAAACTCTTTTAGAACATGGGAGCAAGTCTACCAACAGTAACATGGCCTTCTTCTCTCATAGTGAAGGTCAATTCAATCAGAAGGACTCTTATATGCATCCAGTTACTGGATCATCATATGTCAGCGCTGGAACAAGTCCTGTCAACGTCTCCTATTCAGACGCTGACACATTCAAGAGTGACTCCCCAAGAGTTAAACCTGCTGGTTTGGATTTGGATACTGTTTGTGCTTACATTGCTTCTTTGCCCAATGGTTCAGTGATTACATATGAGGACCTTGAGCAGATAAGTGATGAGCACTTGGAAGAGATGGACATCAAGTGGAACATGGCTCTTGCTAGTATAAGAGCAAACAGGTGGAATAGAAGGTTTAAGAAGAAAATGACCTTCAATGCTAAAGACACAGCTGGATTTGACAAATCCAAAGTTGAATGCTACAACTGCCATCGTATGGGGCACTTCATGAGGGAATGCAGATCTCCTAGAAGATCTGATGCTGGTAAACCCTCAAGTCAGGTTGTTAAAGCTCAGGATTCCAAAGCCATGGTTGCAGTTCAAGGAATTGATGGTATGGGATGGGATTGGAGCTATCTGGCTAAGAATGTTGAAGAGGACAAAGCTTTGGTTGCTGATATTGAAGAAGAAGAGCATGTTGAATATGCTCTCATGGCACACTCCTCCTCTTCATCTGATAATGAGGTATATGATGATGCTTTTTGTAGCAAAGGTTGTAGGTTAAATATTGAAAGACTTAACAAAGAGGTGTTAAGATTATTAGATGATATGAGAACTGAAAGATGTAAACTGTCTAATTACCAACTAGCTCTTATTGAAACTGAGAAAACCGTTTCTGAATATAAGAAAATGGAATTTGACTTAAAAGATAAAATCAATATCTTAAAACATGAGTTAGATGCTAGTATGGATATTAGAAACATCATGGAAAAGGTTAATGGTGAGATACAGGCTAAGTTAGATGAGGCTATTAAGAATACAGATAATGTTGGCCTTAAAGTTCAAAGATTTGATAGAGCCACCCAAACCCTAGGAGAATGTGTGGGTAAACAAAGGGATCCTAAGGACATGACTGGGATTGGGATGAATGATTACTCTTTGGTTCCACCACCAGCTGGTGACTTCTATGGTGTCCAACAAAAGGACCTATCTTGGACTGGTTTGCCAGAGCTCCAAGAGGAGGAATTCATTCCTCCACCAAGAATTGTCACTCCAGTTGAAGAGTATCAACAAAAAATTAACTGACCTGAATGAATGGAAGAAAGCTAACCCTACTTTATTTGTTAAGGGTGGCTTACTATGTGAAAGTCCCAATGAGTCAACACCCATTAAGGTTACTAACCCACTGACTGGTAAAGTTGTTAATCTTGGCTCAAACACTGATAGAAAACCTAGCATTAAATATGCAGAGATGTATAGGAATACTAGGTCACCCAAGAGCCAAGTTAGCAATCAAGGAACAGGCTTCTTTTCTTCTAGACCTAAGGTTGTATCTAGAAAAGCTTGTTACACTTGTGGTAGCTTTTCACACTTAGCATACAAGTGTGTCAACGCTCCCAAAGCCAGCGCTGACAGGAACGATTTCAGCGCTGACAGGAACAAAGTCAACGTTGTTAGGAAGTCAAACGTTGTTAGACCCAAACCTTGTGTGCAACAAAGTCCACAAGTGATTAGACATGCCCCATTCTTTACTAGAGGGTCTAACACTCATGGACAAAGACCATCTCAAAAGACAAACACCTGGTCAAATAGGCAATGGGTTTATGTAGCAAACCCTAGGTTCAACGCTGACAAGGGTAATTTCAGCGTTGACAGGACAAATTCTAACGCTGACAGAAACGTGACCAGACCTAAATATGTGCAACCACAAGGTAAGGGGTCTAAAGCTTCTTCAAGCTTAACCTGGAGACCCAAGAAAGAACAAAACTCTAATGATAATGGGATTTCAATGACTTGCAATAGATTTAATTACATTTCAAAAGTTATTACAAAACCTATTGGGGTTAACTGGGTCTTTCATCCTAAGAAGGATGAGAATGGGGTTGTTATGAGAACTAAGTCTGTTCTTATTGAACAACCAGATGAATCCAAGTCTTTTAAGACTTGGGTTCCCAAAGAAAACTAATTTGTTTTCTTTATGTGCAGGGCATTCAAAGACATGTCAATGATTATGGATATTGGAATAGTGGATGCTCAAGGCACATGACAGGGAAGGAAGATTATCTTACTAACTTCACTCCCATTAAGGATGGTGATAAGGTTTACTTTGGAGGCGGATATGGTACTATCACAGGCAAAGGAACCCTTCTCACCAAGAATTTGCGTTTTGAAGATGTTTTTCTGGTAAAAGAACTTGTTTACAACCTTTTTAGTGTATCACAAGTTTGTGATAACAAAAATAAAGTTCTGTTTACTGATACTGAGTGTTTGGTGTTAAGCAAGGATTTTAAGATCCCTGATGAGAAATATATTGAGTATAGAACACCTAGGCATAAGGACATATATAATGTGAATTTGAATGGGATTAAAATGAATAATAATATGTCCTGTTTTTATGCTAAGGCCTCAGTAGATGAGAGTAATCTGTGGCACAGGAGACTAGGGCACATAAATTTTAAAAATATAAATAGGCTTGTGAGACTTGGTTTAGTTGATGGTTTACCTGAGAAGGCCTTCCACAATGACCACTCTTGTGTTGCATGTCTTAAAGGCAAGCAACACAAGGTCTCATTCAGGTCCAAACAGGTGCACACTAGTTCTAGACCTCTTCATATGCTACACATGGACCTCTTTGGTCCAACCAATATAGAAAGTTTGAATGGTAAGTCATATTGCTTTGTCATCACAGATGACTTTTCTAGGTTTACTTGGACATTCTTTCTTGCTATGAAGAGTGACACAGCTGATATTCTAATTAATTTTATCACTCAGATTGAGAAGAGGTCTGGCAATGAGGTTAAAATGCTTAGGAGTGATAATGGTGGAGAATTTAGGAATAAGAAGCTAGATGATTTCTGTGCCAAGAAAGGAATTACTAGGCAATTTAGTATTGCTAGAACCCCACAACAAAATAGGGTTGCTGAGAGGAAAAATAGAACCCTAATTGAAGCAGCCAGAACAATGTTGGCTGATGCTCACTTTCCTTTAGCCTTTTGGGCTGAGGCTGTTAATACAGCTTGCTATGTGCAAAATAGAGCATTGGTTAACAAAATTCAGAACAAAACACCTTATGAGTTACCTTGGGGAAGAAAACCTAATATTGGTTTTCTCAGACCTTTTGGTTGTCATGTAGTAGTTTTGGACACTAGTGATGCCTTAGGGAAATTTAGTGCAAAAGGTGATGAGGGTTACTTCATGGGGTATTCAGTGTAGAGCAAGGGTTATAGGGTTTATCTTAAAGAAGAAAAACGTATACTTGAAAGAGTACATGTTAGGTTTTTAGAAGATAAGCCTAGTGATCCTGAAAGTGGTCCTAATTGGTTGTTTGACTTGGAACCTTTATCTAGAACTTTAAATTATATGCCTGTCACTAATCCAGACATTGTGAAGGTAACTTTAAATGTTATGGAGGAACAAGTTGTTGATGTTTCAGGTACTCAGGTTCATGAAAAGATTGGATCACAAGCAGAAAAGACATCTCCTATCCAAGAATATGTTACCATTCCCATTTGGACAGATGCTTTTGCTGCTGCTACTGCTGCTGGACAAGATAATGGTGGTTTCCAAGCACCACCAGATACAAACATGCATGGTCCTTCAGGCGCTGACAAAGGCAAATCTAGCGCTGACAAGACCAATTCAGACGTTGATGGCTCAGACGTTGACAACAACAGTTCAAGCGTTGTTAGCCTAAGTGCTGACAAACAAGGTTCATGCGTTAACAACAATTCTGCCCATCTTTTCTCTTCCATTTTTGAACAAGGTGGACCTTCCAATATATATGAAGAGGTTCATCCTCATGTTGATGTAAGAGAGTCTGATGAAGAAGATATTAGCAACATGGAGAATGAAGTTGAAGATACCAGACTTTTTAAGGGATGAGTACTTACTTCAGTCATGAAGAATCATCCTCCTTCTCAAATCATTGGTAGTGTTGATACTCCAATTCAGACTAGAAGATCTCATCAAGGTCTTGGTGGGTTTATTGCTAATATACACAAGAAGGTTGATACCCCTCTTGTGCAAGCATGTTTGTTTGCCTGTTTTCTGTCACAACAGGAACCCAAGAAAATATTTGATGCTCTCAAAGAACCAAGTTGGGTGGAAGCAATGCAGGATGAGCTTCACCAATTTGCAATTCAGGATGTTTGGGAGCTGGTTGATTGTCCCAGATATGTCAGACCTATAGGGACAAGATGGGTTCTAAGGAACAAAAGAGATGAAAGAGGCATTGTGGTCAGAAACAAGGCAAGGTTAGTGGCTCAGGGATATACACAAGAGGAGGGGATAGACTATGAGGAGGTCTTTGCACCAGTTGCAAGGATTGAAGCCATTAGGATTTTTCTAGCCTATGCATCCTGTATGGGCTTTACAGTCTATCAAATAGATGTCAAGAGTGCTTTCCTCTATGGAACTATTGTTGAGGAAGTATATGTAATGCAGCCTCCTGGTTTTAAGGATCCAGAGCATCCAGATAAAGTGTATAGAGTCAAAAAGGCTATGTATGGCCTTCATCAAGCCCCAAGAGCATGGTATGGTACTTTGTCTACCTATTTGGTTGACAATGGATTCAAGAGGGGCACCATAGATCTGACACTGTTTACAAAGAAGAAAGGCAAGGATGTGTTGCTTGTGCAGGTATATGTTGATGATATCATTTTTGGGTCCACTGATCCAAAGATGAGTGAGGATTTCTCCAAGCTTATGACAGACAAATTCAAGATGAGTGCTATGGGGGAGATGAACTTCTTTCTTGGTTTACAAGTTCAGCAGAAAGAAGATGGTATCTTCATCTCCCAGGATAAATATGTTGCTGAGATCTTGAAGAAGTTTGGCTTTTCTCCACATGAAAAGAGGGCTACTACTCCTATGGATAGAGAACACCCTTGGGGAAAGATTGGAGATGGGAAAGATGTTGATGTCAGACACTATAGATCCATGATTGGATCCTTGATGTATCTTACTGCCTCCAGACCTGACATCATGTTTGCAGTGTGTGCTTGTGCACGCCATCAAGTGACTCCCAAAGAATGTCACCTTTATGCTATGAAGAGGATCTTTAGGTACCTAAGATGCTATCTTGGTCTTGGTTTGTGGTACCCAAAGGATTCACCATTGGAGCTGATTGCATATTCAGATAGTGATTATGGAGGTGATAAATTTGATAGGAAATCCACAACTGGTGGATGTCAGTTTCTTGGGAGCAGGTTGATTTCTTAGCAATGCAAGAAACAAACAGTGGTGGCTAATTCTACAACTGAAGCTGAGTATGTGGCTGCAGCTGCTTGTTGTGGCCAAGTTTTGTGGATTCAGAACCAGCTGTTGGACTATGGGTATAATTTCATGCATACCAAGATATTTGTTGACAATAACAGTACTTTATGCATCATTAAGAATCCTGTACATCATTCTAAAACTAAACACATAGAAATTAGACACCATTTTATAAGAGATTGCTTTGAGAAAGGTTTAATACAACCAGATAGGGTTGACACTGAGGAAAATGTGTCAGATTTATTAACTAAACCTTTTGATGCTGGGAGATTTCAATACTTGGTAACAAGTATTGGAATGGTCAATCTCACATAATATGTGTTTTGGAGTCTTTTTGTAGTAGTATGTACAGGATGATGCATTGTTATTGGTCTTATTGATGCTTTAGATTTTCCACTATATTTTTCTAACACTGACAAAGGGTGCTTGAACGCTGATAAGTGTTCTTGTAACGTTGTCAGCAATATAATTGTCTCACGCTGACAAAGCTTCCCTCAACGCTGTCATGTGTTATCGGGGCGTTGTCAGCAACAATGTTAGTTTTGTGGTTTTCATTCTTAATGTGCAGATGGTGTTAGCAATATACCATTGGATACAGAGTTGCTTATGGATCAATGGAGAAGCATTTAGACAAGTTTTTATTTATGGATGATGGTTGGGATGTTTTCATTCCTATCTTGACATAAAATTTTTTTATGTTCATGCATGATTTTAGCAAACTTTTGTATCATAATTTAAGGGGAGGTTTTAGGAATCTTTAGGATGTTTGGGTATCCATATGATACTCTTATCACAATTCTAGATTGTGTCCACAGGTGAGTATGAGTTAGTTTTACTAAATCATGAGGCACTGTAGCATGCAAAGTTGATATACTATGCATGCTGCCAAGACATTTTTGGCCTAGAATTGGTTGTGGTCTGTTGGGAGACTTGGAAATAATTTTGTTATGGGATTTACCTGGGAGTAACAAGGAATTTTGTAAGGTAACTTGGTTGTTAAGAGTTTTGGTTAGCAAGGGACACTAGAGGACTGTTATGTCTATCTTGCTTAAGCAAGTGTGCATAACTGGACAGTGCTTGCCGCCCTATAATAATTATCAGCTTTTGGTTATCTTCTCTAGGATAAATTACTTGTTTAGGTCATTTTTCATTTTTAAAACATTTTTATTTTTGGACGCTGACAAGAATTTTCCAAGCGTTGTTGTGACCAATTTGGACGCTGACATGGTTATAGGCAAACGTTGACAAGATTATAGCCGTTGGGCGTTGATGGGTTATTTTTGACCGTTGACACTCAATGGGACCTACCCAGTTGTTATTTTTGACATATCTTTAGGCCGTAATTTTGGGAGTTGTTACTTTACATTTAATGCATGAGATAAACTTATACTTTTTCAATATTTTCATGATTGATTTTTGAAAATACTTGCCTATTTTTGGGCCTATCACATGCATTTTCTTCTCCTATAAATTTGGCTCCTATTTTTAAACAGGGTATCTATAATTCTTGTCTAACACAATTTTCTCTTATCAACTTCATCTTCTTCACTTAAAATTAACAGCTTTCATCAATGGCACCCAAGTTTAAACCATCAGAATTGGAATTGGGGTTCAGGTCTCAACACAACATGATTGCGTATCTTGAAGCTGATGATGCTCTGTTTCCCCAATACACACAAATGGTGGCGTATTTGAACGCATCCCCATTAAGGTATGCTCTTTCTCATGCACCACTCATTCCAGTCACACATATTAAACAGTTTTGGAACACTGTCAGTTCCTCAACAGTTAATAGAGTGACTACATTGATATCTATTGTTCATGGGAGACCTTGGGTGGTTACTGAGGCTTTGGTACGCCAAGCCTTGCATCTTGATGATGCTGATGGTATAGCCATTCTTCCCATTAATGAAATAGAACAAGGGCTTAGGGCTTTGGGATATCCTTTTCCTGATGAAGGTACCTTAAACAAGTATCATAAGCAGGAATTTCCCCCAGCCTGGAAGTACCTCATACATGTCCTCCTTCAATGTTTGAGTCCCAAATGCACTGCACACAATGAGATCAATAGATCCATTGCAAGTGCTATTGTGTGCATTACAACAGGGCAAAAATTTAATTATTATAAAATGATTTTTGAGGGGATGTGTAAAAACAAGGGGAACAAAATGACTTTAGCTTATCCCCGTTTTCTACAAATGGTTTTTGATGTCCAAGGTTATTGCACAAGGGATCATAATGATTTTTATAAGATCCCTGAGCAAAAGAAAGCTAATTTTTATGAAGATGAACTCACCACCCCATCGTGACCTACCTTTGACTCCAGCTATGCTTGCTGTTATTGCAGCAGCACAACCCCAACCAGACCCCCAACCACAAATTGACCCCCAACCACAACTTGAACCAATCCCTGAACCCATACCTTCACCTGAACATATGCAACTTGACCAAGAACCCTTCAACACCGACACATTCAATGTTGGCGTTGATGTGCCTATTTCCAACGCTGACACACAACCTTCACAAACCCAAACACCCCTTAACCAACCCACATCCACCCATTCTTCCACACCATCTTCCACACCCCCTGAATATAGGTTGATGAAACGCCAAAGGACTGCTGGAGTGTTCTCCTCTGGTGGTGCTAGCCATGTAGCAGAGAGAACCACCACCACAAGTGTGGCTGGTGACCTGGATGAGGCTGGGACTATTGGTTCTGGCTTAGATGCTGGCCAAGGCAGTCCCACCATCATTAAGTCCTCATCCTTGCCCAATGAATCTGACTTGGGAGGTCAAATCCCCATTTCAGAAGAGGGCAGACTGGAACCAATGACTCTTATAGAATTGACGGCAGTCTGCATGAGCTTGCAAAAGCAAAATGCAGACTTAGTACAAGTTGTCAGCTCACAAGGCCTTGAACTCAAGCAATTGAGGGAGAGAATTGTTGTTTTGGAGAGTGCTAGTGCAAGGAGGGGTATGGAGGAATCTTCCAAAGGGGAGGAAGATCAAATAAATCTAAGTGATAAGGGTAGTCATGATGGTCAATCAATAGATGTTGCTGAGGCCCTTACAACTTTGAAGAAACAAACAGGTTTTGATACGTCCTTAGTCTCTCCTACCAACTTAAATTTATCATTTACAGCTATGTTGAGAGAGGTTACACAAGGCGCTGAGGGAAGATATTTGGGCGTTGACAAGGAAGAGTTGGACGCTGACAGAAATATTTTGGGCGTTGATAGGACAAATTTGGGCGTTGACAGACCTGCACATGAAGGTGATGTATCCCAGTCATCATCCATCATCAAGGAGGTTTCTGCACAGGTATTACCATCTATCTTACCAACCATTGCACCATCAGATAAGGGTAAGGGTATAATGGTAGAAGAGATTGTTCTAAAGGATGCAGCTCAAGTTGAGTTTGATAGAAGATTAGTTGCACAAATCTTGGAACAGGATAAAAAGGAGATGAAAGAGTCATCATTTGTTGTGACTTCAGAAGAAGGAAGTGATGGAGCTAGCTCAGATTCAAGTGTGATGATTATAGAACCAGAAAGGCTTGAGTATGGGGATGAGTTGGCTAAGGAGAAGTTGAGAGAATTGAAATTGCAGGTTGACTTTGACATGCCAGAGGTGGTTCAAATGTACAATGCTTGGGAAGAAAGATGCATGGAGAATCCAGACTTGACCATCTCAGATCAAATATGGGGTTTGGAGATTCTTCTTAGAGTTCAGAAAGATTGCCAAGTAATTTTGAAACACAAGGCAAGTAATATTCTCTCAGAGTTGAAAAGGGATAGAAGGGAGCTATACTTTATGTTGCTCAGATGTCATGGAGTTGGATGGACATATCAGAAGTTGAGGGCTTTGACATTTGATGAGTTGGAAAACAGGGCTTATCCCATTTGGGTGAGAGTGCAGGAAGCAAACACTCTCAGACTTCTTTCAGATGAAAGAAAGGAGGAACTTGCAGAAGAAATGGAACTCAAGAATGCTATGATTGTTCCCAGGCCAGTAAAGAAGGGAATTTCATTTGAGTTTCCCAAAGATATGGATCCACTATATCCAAGTGAAGCTGTCATCAGAAAGAGCCTCAAGCTCTCACCTTTAGAAGCTTCAGATATGGTGCAAGTGTTACCATTAGATTCCAGGAACCCAATTGTGAGCTATGAAGAAGATGAATGTGGGTTTTGGAAGATTGGCAGATATGGCAAAGAGGTACACACTTTTACCACTCTCATATCTTTGTTTGCGAGTTCTGATAGAGAAGACTTGGTGGACCTTTGGAGGTTGCTGGAGACCAAGTATGAGGTTGAAGCACCAACTTCAGCTAATGGAATAAAACTTTGGTCCACATTCAAAAGAATGTGTGGACCAAAAGATGAGGATCCTGCTGTTTGGAAGGATCTTGAAGATGACCTCAGTGGTCTTCAATGGAGGTTATATTCAACTGCTGGTGTTTACCATTTGAGTTCTACAAAGTTTGCTGAGTATCTACTTGTGGATGGTCAGTATTTCATATCCAAGGCTATTTTGGAGAAGATGAAGGACACTCAGCTGGAAATAGATTATTCAAGTGACGTGGCAAAAGATTTGATTAGATTTATTCATTATCAATATGAGAAGGTTTGTAAGATTCCTCCTAGTCCTTAATGCTTATTCAAAAACTTGATCATAAGAGTGGATATCAAGTTTAGGGGAGGATTGTTGGGAATAAATTAAGGCCAGATCACTTGAGCGCTGACAAGAACAATACAAGCGTTGACAAGAACCAAACAAGCGCTGACAGCTCAAGCGTTGACAAGATAAAGTCAAGCGTTGACACATTGAAGACAAGCACTGATGGGAAGATATACTCTACGCGTTTATTGTATTCCAGAATAGTTCTAGTAAAGATAGGAACAAGATTGTATTTTCTATATTTATCTTTACCTAGAATAACTGATACGTAGATTATTGTACAAGGCTTCTTATGTCTATAAAAGAAGACCTTTAGGTTAATGTTTTATATAAGTTTTCGTTTGTAAACTACTTTCATTGTAAGCAAGTTTGATATTATTAATCAAAGTGAAAGTTTGTTTATATCATTGTGTGTTCTTGTTTAAGTGTTAAATTCCGCATAACACTTAAATTCATAAGTATATACAAAGGTTTCTCTAAGTGTGTTACTTGATCTAATCTCGTATACATAAAGCTAAATCGATCTAAGTTTGGGATCAACATGGCAGACCCTCTTTGATTGACTTTTTCAGACATTTGGATGTCAT
Source organism: Glebionis coronaria (assembly GCA_025667525.1). NCBI lineage: Eukaryota > Viridiplantae > Streptophyta > Magnoliopsida > Asterales > Asteraceae > Glebionis > Glebionis coronaria. The sequence goes on from CM046877.1 coordinate 154,251,633, forward strand.
GTGATCATTCTGAACACAATTGACAATTTAGGTAAATTCAATGAAAAGGGGGATGATGGGTACTTTATAGGTTATTCATTGAACATCAAGGGATATAGGGTCTTCAACAAGAAGACAAGCAAAGTGACATAAAATCTCCATGTAGATTTTCTTGAAGACAAGCCTGAAGATGTACAAACAGGTCCTGATTGGTTCTTTGACATTGAAGTACTTTCTAAATCAAAGAATTATGTGCCTGTTGCTTTGGAGAATACTAACATTTCAGGTATAAAAGAACCAACTACTTTGGAGAAGCCACCAATGAGGTACATGACTATACCCTCATTGTTTCCCATTGATGATGCTGCTACAAACATGGATGAAGAAGACGACACATCTCAAAGGAAGGAGCAGCCAATCCCTTCCTCTGCTAAGTCAACTCTGAAAGCAGTGGAATGGCTGAAAGTAGTAGAATCCAGGATTTCCCTGTTGGACCAAATGTTTCCCCTGCTGCTAAAGAACCAGTTGTAAATAATGTAAATGATGAACAAAGAGAATCCCCACTCATTTCTACATCTTCACCAATCAATTTATCTAGCAGTGGAAGCAGAATAATTAGGAATGGAGGTCCAAGTTATTCAGAGCTGCATTCAGCTCACCAGCATCCATCCCTCAGTCATGCAGTATCATTTGGAAGCTCCTTTGAGGATTTCTTTCCCAATCAAGATAACACCATAGATCCTGACTTGGAAATGATGAAACAGAGGTAATCATGAGCATGCAGCCTACCTACAAAATCAATAAAGATCACCCCCAATCTCAAATCATAGGTGATCTTCATACTCCCAGACAAACAAGGTATTCAGCAAAGGAACACAGCTTCATTGCCAACATTACTATGAAGTTTAACCATGAAAATATGCAATGCTGTCTATTTACTGCCTTTTTGTCACAAGAAGAGCCAAAGAAGATTTTTCAAGCTCTCAATGATCCAAGCTGGATTGAAGCTATGAAAGAAGAACTCTTGCAATTTGACATCCAAGAAGTATGGATTTTGGTAGATTGTACAAAATTGGCAAGACCCATTAGGACAAAATGGGTGCTCAGGAACAAAAAGGATGAGAGGGGCATTGTAGTCAGAAATAAAGCCAGAATGATAACACACGATATACTCAGGAAGAAGGTATTGATTATGAGGAGGTCTTTGCTCCATTAGCCATAATTGAAGCCATCAGATTTTTTCTGGCTTATGCTTCATTCATAGACTTCACAGTATATCAAATGGATGTTAAGAGTGCTTTTTTATATGGCACAATTGATGAAGAAGTTTATGTGATGCAACCTCTAGGGTTTGAAGATCCAGAACACCCAGATAAGGTTTACAAGGTGAAGAAGGCTATGTATGGACTTCATCAAGCTCCTAGGGCCTGGTATGGAACTCTCTCTAAATACCTGTTGGATAATGGCTTCAACAAGGGGAAAATTGACCAGACCCTGTTTATTAAGAAACAGAAGGGTGACTTTCTTTTGGTGCAAGTATATGTGGATGGCATCATCTTTGGATCCACAAACTCTCTGCTTAGCAAAGAGTTTGCCAAGTTGATGCAAGATAAATTTCAAATGAGTGTAATGGGTGAACTCAACTTCTTTTTTGGGGTTACAAGTTTAGCAGAGGAAAGATGGGATCTTTATCTCACAGGACAAGTATGTTGCTAAAATTGTGAAGAAGTTTGGAATGTGTGAAGGAAAGAAAGTCTCCACTCCCATGGATAAGGAGCATCCTTGGGGAAAAGATGGCCTAGGGAAGCCTATTTGTAACACCCCATTTTGGAAATGGAATATTACGCATATCATGGCGTGTCATCAAAGCATACAAGGATAAATGTCTAAGCATTATTCAACCATAAAAGGGAAATACCGGAATCAAACATCGGTATTCCAAAGTAAAGCTCATCACACACAAACATAAATACTGTAAAAGGAAAGGACGAAACAATGTCCATAGCAACTGTATCAAAGTAAAGGAAATGCATAAAGTAAAGAAAGACAGTAAAGCTTCCAGTACATATGCACATACGTTTGAGATCTACGAGCGTCCCTGAGTACCTGCCGTTTTGGGAACATGAAAAGGAAAACGGCTGAGCAAGACGCTCAGTGCACGGATGTACAATATAGCATGAAATAGGATAAGCATGTAACATCTAACAGCGGAAGACTAAGTACTGAGTAAACTGGTTAAGTATCAAGAAAACTGGTTTTATAGTTTGAAAAGCCTTATGTTTATCCTGTGAAAACTGTTTTAACATATATATACCATAGCCCATATAGGTCATGAAAAGGTCACGTGCATGAGTACTTGGAGGGGTGACCTCATCATGCTGATTAGAGGGGATGCCTCTAATCAATATACTGGTTTGGGTAGGAGGGATCAGCTCCTTGTGAAGGGTGCAAGGCACACACCACATTCACCATGATAAACTGAATAAAACATGTAACTAGGATGCACCCATACGCCCCACATGATATAATAATATGGCCAAAACTGAAAGGGACGCCACGAGCAATCACTCCGCCGTGGGGAAGTCATAACATCGGTGCCTCCAATGCTATGGTTATGGTACCTCCATAACTAGGTGAAACTGGTCATGCTTGTATATGGCTATAGATTATGCTAAATTAACATAAGCAGTTCAAAACAATAAAACAAATGCTGGGGAAAACAGTTGGCTGCATACGGGGAAATCCTAATAAGGAAGGAATGTCCATACTGAAAGGACGGGAATCCGTACCTCAAGTCCAGTGAATGAACGGAAGAAAGACTCCTACTTCTGGATCACTAACGCTACATGAATACACACGTGTATAAGTATCGATTCACTGATTACGTACTGGGTTTTATGTCTCATATTAGCTGATTTGGTATGTTTTAGGTCCTGGTTCACTGTTTAAAGCCTTAAACTGTGTTTATCTAGTATTCTGATTAATCTGATTAAGTATTACTGGTGTTTCATGTATTATTATACTTACTGTGTAATAATAAGTAACTTTCCAAAAATAGCAGGTTTCCAAAAATAGAAAGTTTCCAAAAATAGAAAGTTTCCAAAAATAGAAAGTTACCAAAAATAGAAAGTTTCCAAAAATAGAAAGTTTCCAAAAATAGAAAGTTTCCAAAAATAGAAAGTTTCCAAAAATAGAAAGTTTCCAAAAATAGAAACTTTCCAAAAATAGAAAGTTTCCAAAAATAGAAAGTTTCCAAAAATAGAAAGTTTCTAAAAATATAATTTACTGCTTAAAATAGATAAGTTTCTAAAAATAGAAAGTTTCCAAAAATAGATCAGCTGCCTTAATTAAATAAGTTTCCATATATAGAAGGTTTCCATGATTAGATTAGCTGCCTGAAATAGATTGATTTCCATATATAGAAGGTTTCCATAATTAGATTAGTTGCCTTATTTAATTAAGTTTCTATAAATAGAAGTTCCATAATTAGAATTAAGCTGATTACATAAGCTAACATATAAGTCTAAGTGTTATAAGCTTATTCTTAAGTCATATGATATAGTGTATAGTTTAATTATTATTTCATGTATTTTAATTAAACTATAGGTTAAGCATTTTAATTAAGGTATAACATGTTTTAATTAAAATGAAATGAAAATACTTAGGTTAAAATATGTATTATTATCATTAATAATATAACCTAAGTCATGTCTAAATTAATTAATTATAGGCATGTTTTAATAATTAATTAATTATAACTTATAACATAAATACTTAGGTTAAATTAATGTCATGTTAAACTAATAATTAAAATAACCTAAGTCATGATTTAATTAATATTTCATGTTATTAATTAATTATATCCTAAGTTCATGATTCATAAAAATTAACATGTAACATAGATCATGATTTAACCAACGAACCATGAATCGGGCATGAATTCGACACCGTACCCCGAGCCAAACCCGGGGCACATGTGTCCCCTTGCTGCCGTGGGTCCCACATGAGCCAACCAAGACCAAAAGTGGTCTTGGTGGTGGCGGCAATAGCAAACCAAACCCCCCTCGGGTTTGTTTTGCTAGGCGGCTAAAAACAAACACCCTTATAAATCCTTCTTTGATTTTAATTAATACCAAAACATGTTAGATCAATGATTAATTACCTTGTTTTTATAAGAAAAATTAATAACATGTTCATGAAAATAATCAAAGATCAAAAGAATTAAAAAGAATTAAAAAGAAGTGTTAGAAAGGTATACCACTATGTAGCTTGGAAAAAGGATGAACAAACACGATTTCTAACACTTGTTTTTAAGATCAAAATCAAACAAACACCCTCCAATGGTGGTGTGAAGGTGGCGGCACAAAGAGGAGAAAAAGGAGGAGGAGAAAACTCTTTTTAGGGTTTTTATGTTTATTTCTTAAAAATGAAAAATGAAAACATGTTTTTACTTTTACCCCCCTTTACTTGTAAAGTCCATGGGCTAAGCCCATTTCTTGTATATGTGCCGTGGGTATGGGGGCCCCACATGGGGTACCCGTACCTTTCTCGTGTCCCGATGTTTCGTGTTCGTTCGTAGTTAAACGTGCTCGTGTTTAACGTGTTTCTGTTTCTTTTAACGTGTCGTTTATCGTAAACTCAACGCTCGTAAATATATTATGAGTATTTACGTAATTATTATAATTAGTATTTTAAATGGTGATCATGATTTAATTATGTATATTTATTACTGTTTATCATGAGTTCGTACGTAATCGATACTTGTCATGTCATACACGTATGCACTAGCTTGATTATTAGCACATGAATGTGATCAATACTAACTGAGGTAAGTTTTAATCTAGGACGTACGATCTTAAGGGCACTATTCATGGTAAAAGCATGCGGGTTTTACAATTCTTCCCCCCTAAAAAGAATAATTCGTCCCCGAATTATAGATAAAGTAAGCTGAAAAGAAGTGACATACCCGAACTCAAAATATGAAGTGAGGGTAAGAAGCCCGGATAGACTCCTCTGTTTCCCAAGTGGCTTCCCGCTCGGTATGGTCCCTCCAAAGAATCTTGACGAATGGAATCGTCTTCCTTCTCATGACTCGTTCTTGCCTGTCGAGTACTCGTTCGGGTTCTTCTATAAAAGTGAGATCTTCACGTATCTGTTCCAGTGGATACTGAACCATGTGAAGGGGATGATAATTGTACCCTCTGAGTAAGGACACATGGAACACGTTATGCACGTGCGAAAGCTGAGGAGGTAACGCCAATCGGTAAGATACTTCGCCGATTCGTTCAACGATATCAAATGGTCCGATGAACCGAGGACTGAGTTTTCCTTTGATCCCGAAGCGTTTAACACCACGTGCCGGCGAAACCTTGAGGAAGACGTGATCTCCCACATTAAAATGTATGTCCCTACGATGCTTATCGGCGTAACTCTTTTGACGTGATCGTGCTTCCTGCAGTTTCTGTTTAGCTACCTCAATCTTCTCATTGGTCATTTCTATAATCTCTGGTCCTTCGAGTGTTCGCTCTCCCACTTGATCCCAGCAAGTTGAAGCGCGACACTTCCTGCCATACAACATTTCGAAAGGAGCACATTTGATACTTGCGTGCCAGCTGTTGTTGTATGCAAACTCGACTAAACAGATGTAATCGTCCCAACCACCTGTCCATTCCAACGCACACGACCTTAACATATCTTCCAATGTCTGAATTGTTCGCTCCGATTGTCCGTCCGTTTGAGGATGAAAGGCTGTGCTCAGCTTAAGTTGTGTACCCCAAGCTTTTTGCAGACCTTTCCAGAATCGCGACGTGAAACGAGGATCTCTGTCTGAGACGATGCTGGAGGGAGTGCCGTGGAGTCTCATGATCTCCCTTCTGTACGTATCTGCGAGTTTACTTACCGGATCTTCCTTGCGTATCGGTAAGAAATGAGCTGATTTGGTGAGTCGATCAACAATGACCCAAATAGCATCGTGCTTCTTCTTGGTAGGCGGAAGACCGGTAACAAAATCCATGGTGATTTTGTCCCACTTCCACTCTGGAATATCCAACGGTTGAAGGAGACCGCCAGATCGCTGATGTTCAATCTTAACCTGCTGACAGGTAAGACATTTGGAGACATACGTGGCTACATCCTGTTTCATACCACTCCACCAAAAGTGCTGTCTGATGTCATGGTACATTTTTGTCGACCCAGGATGTATAGAAAATGGGGAGTTGTGAGCTTCAGCTAACAATGCTTCCCGGAGTTCTTGATTGTCAGGAACACAAAGTCTCGTGCCCTGCCAAACGATACCGTCTGCGTCCATTCTGAATTCTGTCTGCTTCTCCAAATTCTGAATTATCGCCCAAATCTCTCCATCATCCTTCTGCGCTTCCTTAATCCTAGTCAGTAACTCAGGTTCTACTCTAAGATTCGCCCAGTATCCATGCTGCCCACGTACCATGATTTCGATGTCTAGCCGCTCCAAGTCTCTTATGTTTTGTTCCTTGATCTCAATGCCGTTTATCATTCTGGACTTTCTGCTGAGTGCATCTGCTACTACATTAGCTTTCCCGGGATGATACTGTAGGTTAATATCATAATCCTTCAACAGTTCCAACCATCTCCTTTGTCTCATGTTCAATTCTCGCTGTGTGAAGATATACTTCAAGCTCTTGTGATCCGTGAAAATGTCGCATGATTCTCCGTATAAGTAATGCCTCCATATCTTCAATGCGAACACCACTGCAGCAAGTTCCAGGTCATGCGTAGGGTAGTTTTCTTCATAGGGCTTAAGCTGCCGTGAAGCATACGCGATCACTTTCCCATGCTGCATGAGAACACAGCCCAGTCCCTTCCCCGATGCATCGCTATAGATCTGAAACCCACCTGTACCAGATGGGAGAGTAAGAATAGGTGCAGATACTAACTTCTGCTTTAGGTCTTCGAAGTTCTTCTCTCGTTCTTCCGTCCAAACGAATTTCTCTCCTTTTCGCATCAGTTTGGTGAGAGGTAGTGCCAAGCGGGAAAAGTTCTCCACGAATCTTCGATAATATCCAGCTAAGCCTAAGAAACTGCGGACTTCTGTCGCTGATGTTGGTCTTGGCCATTTAGTGATAGCCTCAACCTTCGCTGGGTCCATAGTGATCCCTTCTGCTGATACAATGTGACCTAAGAATGCCACCTTGTTTAACCAGAACTCACACTTGGAGAATTTCGCATACAGCTGCTTCTGACGAAGAATCTGTAGTACAGTACGGAGATGATCTTCGTGTTCCTCCGTGGATTTTGAGAATATCAAGATGTCATCGATGAATACAATGACAAATTTATCAAGGAATTCATGGAAGATTCTGTTCATCAGATCCATGAATACTGCTGGAGCGTTAGTCAGGCCGAATGGCATGACCACGAACTCATAATGGCCATAGCGGGTACGAAAAGCAGTCTTGGCAATATCCTGCTCTTTAACCCTTAGCTGATGGTAGCCTGACCTTAGATCGATCTTTGAGAAGTGTTTGGCTCCTTGAAGTTGGTCAAACAGATCGTCTATACGTGGCAGTGGATATCTATTTCGGATGGTAATCTTATTAAGTTCACGGTAGTCAATGCAAAGTCGCATGCTGCCGTCCTTCTTCTTAACGAACAAGACCGGTGCGCCCCATGGAGATGCGCTTGGTCTAATGAACCCTCGTTCAAGAAGTTCCTGCAGTTGGTTCTTCAGTTCTTTTAGCTCTATGGGAGCCATACGATACGGAGCCTTAGAGATCGGCTCAGCTCCTGGAACAAGGTCGATGTTGAACTCCACTTCTCTTGCAGGTGGTATGCCTGGAAGTTCATCAGGGAAAACGTCTTGAAATTCCGAAACTACTGGTTGATCCTGAATCGATGGGGATTCAGCATCCATGTCATGAACCGTAGCGAGATAACCTTCGCAGCCATGTGACAGTAATGCACGTGCTTGCAAGGTAGATATGACCTGTACAGACCGTCCGGGTATGAACCCGTTATGGATGTACTCTGGTGCATTAATGTCGCCGAAGATCACCCGATATGAGTGGCAGTCTATGGTAGCATGGTGCTTGGATAGCCAATCCATGCCGAGAATCATATCGAACTCAATCATGTCTAGGGGAAGTGCATCTACTGCACGAACTTTATCGTCAAACTCTAGAGGAAGACTCTTGTATACATGAGTTATTATTACAGAGTCCCTCAGAGGTGTGGAAATGGTAAGCTTAATTTCTAATGGCAAAGGAAGTGTCCTGATGTTCTTAGCATAAGTAGTGGAAACAACTGAATGAGTGGCACCCGTGTCGAAAAGAACACATGCAGCCTGGCCGTACATATACAAAATTCCAGTAATGGTATCTGTAGATTTGTTTGCCTGATCGCGCGATGTCGTGTAGACACGCCCAGTGGTAGGAGGCGGTTTAGTATCAGCATGACCCGAAGTACCCTCCATTTCACCCTTACGGACAATCTCTCATACGATGGCCAGGGAGGCCGCACTTGTAGCACGCGTCGGAGTCACGACGACATGGGCCAGGGTGTCTGCGATGGCAAGTGCTGCAAAGAGGATGAGTGAATCCTCCAGCAGGAGTCCTTGCTTGCTGAGGGCCTGCTGATGACAAAACGTGTTAAGAATAAGGTATATGCACGAGTATAGGACGTAAGCGTCATAAGATGTTTACCAGTGTTAGCTGAACGGTTAGGCTGAGAACCCTTGTGGTTCTGGTCCCTTCCGTTACCGTGGTTCCTGGTAGAGATTAATATAGTGTCAGCATGAGAGATATAACATGAAATCATAAGGAGATGCGTAAATAGTAGGACCTGCTGTTGTTGGAGTGTCCCACATTGTTACGGTAATTATCATTACCGTTGCGCCTCTCCACAACAGAACGGTCGTTAGAGTGACCGTTTCCTTTGGGCTGATTGGGCTGCTGCTGAGTAGCCGGCTGAGACCGGTCCCCAGTTTTCTGCCTGGAAGATACAGTTTAAGAGATGATTATAGAACATATAATGATAGGATGCGGTCTGGTTAACGCTAGAACATGAAATGTTTTACCTCTTGTCGGGTCTTTCAGCTTCCCCGAACTCATCGCGTTCCTGCAACATCTCAAGCTTTCTTGCTGCGTCGGCCACTTGTGCTACTGTATTGAACGTAGCACATACTAGATTGTTCGCAACCGAGGTGCGAAGTGCCCACCTAAAATGGTGTGCCTGCTCCTCAGGAGTACCAGCCGCTGCTCCTAGAAAACCAGCTAGGCGAAGAAAGCGCTGCATGAATTCGTTTCTATTCTCGCCCTGTCTCTGACGTATCCCGTGGTATTCACGCTTGAGTTTGTCCTGCTCTGCCTTAGGAAAGAACTGTTCCATCACTCTCTCCTTGAATTGGGCCCATGTCAAACCAGCGACCCATTCATCACCTCCTTCTGACTGCGTTAAAGCTAGCCACCAGTTGAGTACATCGCCTTCAAACCTGTAGCATGCCAATCTTGCCTTGAAGGCGGGGTCACATCCCATAGCATTGAAGATTTTCTCAATGTGTGTCAGCCAGCTTTCAGCATCGCTGGGGCTATCAGTCTTTTCAAAAGCTCTAGGACGGAGCTTGTTAAATCTTTCCAACCATACCGCTAGTGTCACTTGGGGAGGAGGAGGAGGAGGTGCCTGATTCTGCGGCTGCTGATTATTGGCAGCTTGGACTTCAGCACGAATGTCATTCCTCAGTTGAGGAAGTAAGGCCTGCATGGCAGCTTGAATTGCAGCATTGAGCTGCTCTTGCTCGCGTGTGAGAACCATCTGACAGTATAACATAAAACATATGATTAACAGTTCAAACATAAAATATATAAAAGAAAAATTTTATGCCAAAAATTTCACGAGAAAAATTTTATGCAAGAAAATCTTTGTATGAATGCATGATGCAGTTTTATGAAAACTTTGATGCTCGAGAGTGAACGCCTCTGGTCAGTTCACTCAAAATAAAAGACATATCGAGGGGACGCCTATGGGTCGGTCCCAAATTTAAAAGTTTCGATAAAACACATGCGACTAAATAGGGCCAGTCCTGTACCAACCATTACTTAGTCAAAAACCCTGTAACAATGACATGTATATGTATGCTTAAAAAAAATGATGAATGCATGAAAACAACTGTCAGTTCTAGGAAGACCGTAGTGACTACCCACTAATCACAGGTCATATTTGAGAGCCTACAGGTCGAAGCCTTGGCTCTGATACCATAATTGTAACACCCCATTTTGGAAATGGAATATTACGCATATCATGGCGTGTCATCAAAGCATACAAGGATAAATGTCTAAGCATTATTCAACCATAAAAGGGAAATACCGGAATCAAACATCGGTATTCCAAAGTAAAGCTCATCACACACAAACATAAATACTGTAAAAGGAAAGGACGAAACAATGTCCATAGCAACTGTATCAAAGTAAAGGAAATGCATAAAGTAAAGAAAGACAGTAAAGCTTCCAGTCCATATGCACATACGTTTGAGATCTACGAGCGTCCCTGAGTACCTGCCGTTTTGGGAACATGAAAAGGAAAACGGCTGAGCAAGACGCTCAGTGCACGGATGTACAATATAGCATGAAATAGGATAAGCATGTAACATCTAACAGCGGAAGACTAAGTACTGAGTAAACTGGTTAAGTATCAAGAAAACTGGTTTTATAGTTTGAAAAGCCTTATGTTTATCCTGTGAAAACTGTTTTAAGATATATATACCATAGCCCATATAGGTCATGAAAAGGTCACGTACATGAATACTTGGAGGGGTGACCTCATCATGCTGATTAGAGGGGATGCCTCTAATCAATATACTGGTTTGGGTAGGAGGGATCAGCTCCTTGTGAAGGGTGCAAGGCACACACCACATTCACCATGATAAACTGAATAAAACATGTAACTAGGATGCACCCATACGCCCCACATGATATAATAATATGGCCAAAACTGAAAGGGACGCCACGAGCAATCACTCCGCCGTGGGGAAGTCATAACATCGGTGCCTCCAATGCTATGGTTATGGTACCTCCATAACTAGGTGAAACTGGTCATGCTTGTATATGGCTATAGATTATGCTAAATTAACATAAGCAGTTCAAAACAATAAAACAAATGCTGGGGAAAACAGTTGGCTGCATACGGGGAAATCCTAATAAGGAAGGAATGTCCATACTGAAAGGACGGGAATCCGTACCTCAAGTCCAGTGAATGAACGGAAGAAAGACTCCTACTTCTGGATCACTAACGCTACATGAATACACACGTGTATAAGTATCGATTCACTGATTACGTACTGGGTTTTATGTCTCATATTAGCTGATTTGGTATGTTTTAGGTCCTGGTTCACTGTTTAAAGCCTTAAACTGTGTTTATCTAGTATTCTGATTAATCTGATTAAGTATTACTGGTGTTTCATGTATTATTATACTTACTGTGTAATAATAAGTAACTTTCCAAAAATAGCAGGTTTCCAAAAATAGAAAGTTTCCAAAAATAGAAAGTTTCCAAAAATAGAAAGTTACCAAAAATAGAAAGTTTCCAAAAATAGAAAGTTTCCAAAAATAGAAAGTTTCCAAAACTAGAAAGTTTCCAAAATAGAAAGTTTCCAAAAATAGAAAGTTTCCAAAAATAGAAAGTTTCCAAAAATAGAAAGTTTCCAAAAATATAATTTACTGCTTAAAATAGATTAGTTTCTAAAAATAGAAAGTTTCCAAAAATAGATCAGCTGCCTTAATTAAATAAGTTTCCATATATAGAAGGTTTCCATGATTAGATTAGCTGCCTGAAATAGATTGATTTCCATATATAGAAGGTTTCCATAATTAGATTAGTTGCCTTATTTAATTAAGTTTCTATAAATAGAAGTTCCATAATTAGAATTAAGCTGATTACATAAGCTAACATATAAGTCTAAGTGTTATAAGCTTATTCTTAAGTCATATGATATAGTGTATAGTTTAATTATTATTTCATGTATTTTAATTAAACTATAGGTTAAGCATTTTAATTAAGGTATAACATGTTTTAATTAAAATGAAATGAAAATACTTAGGTTAAAATATGTATTATTATCATTAATAATATAACCTAAGTCATGTCTAAATTAATTAATTATAGGCATGTTTTAATAATTAATTAATTATAACTTATAACATAAAATACTTAGGTTAAATTAATGTCATGTTAAACTAATAATTAAAATAACCTAAGTCATGATTTAATTAATATTTCATGTTATTAATTAATTATATCCTAAGTTCATGATTCATAAAAATTAACATGTAACATAGATCATGATTTAACCAACGAACCATGAATCGGGCATGAATTCGACACCGTACCCCGAGCCAAACCCGGGGCACATGTGTCCCCTTGCTGCCGTGGGTCCCACATGAGCCAACCAAGACCAAAAGTGGTCTTGGTGGTGGCGGCAATAGCAAACCAAACCCCCCTCGGGTTTGTTTTGCTAGGCGGCTAAAAACAAACACCCTTATAAATCCTTCTTTGATTTTAATTAATACCAAAACATGTTAGATCAATGATTAATTACCTTGTTTTTATAAGAAAAATTAATAACATGTTCATGAAAATAATCAAAGATCAAAAGAATTAAAAAGAATTAAAAAGAAGTGTTAGAAAGGTATACCACTATGTAGCTTGGAAAAAGGATGAACAAACACGGTTTCTAACACTTGTTTTTAAGATCAAAATCAAACAAACACCCTCCAATGGTGGTGTGAAGGTGGCGGCACAAAGAGGAGAAAAAGGAGGAGGAGAAAACTCTTTTTAGGGTTTTTATGTTTATTTCTTGAAAATAAAAAATGAAAACATGTTTTTACTTTTACCCCCTTTACTTGTAAAGTCCATGGGCTAAGCCCATTTCTTGTATATGTGCCGTGGGTATGGGGGCCCCACATGGGGTACCCGTACCTTTCTCGTGTCCCGATGTTTCGTGTTCGTTCGTAGTTAAACGTGCTCGTGTTTAACGTGTTTCTGTTTCTTTTAACGTGTCGTTTATCGTAAACTCAACGCTCATAAATATATTATGAGTATTTACGTAATTATTATAATTAGTATTTTAAATGGTGATCATGATTTAATTATGTTCACGTGATATATTTATTACTGTTTATCATGAGTTCGTACGTAATCGATACTTGTCATGTCATACACGTATGCACTAGCTTGATTATTAGCACATGAATGTGATCAATACTAACTGAGATAAGTTTTAATCTAGGACGTACGATCTTAAGGGCACTATTCATGGTAAAAGCATGCGGGTTTTACACTATTGATGTCAGGAACTATAGGTCCATAATTGGATCTCTCATGTACCTTACAGCTTCAAGACCTGACATCATGTTTGTAGTCTGCTTATGTGCAAGATACCAAGTGACACCCACAAAGTGTCATCTGTTTGCTGTGAAGAGAATCTTTAGGTATCTGAAGTGTCATCCAACTTTAGGACTTTGGTATCCCAAGGAGTCACCATTTGAGCTAGTGTCCTATTTAGATAGTGATTATGCTTGTGACAACAATGATAGGAAGTCTACCACAGGCGGATGTTAGTTTTTGGGAAGCAGGCTTATATCTTGGCAGTGTAAAAAGCTGACTATTCTGGCCACATCCACAACTGAAGCTGAATATGTAGCAGCTGCTGCATGTTGTGGACAAGTTCTTTGGGTTTAGAACCAGCTGCTTGATTATGGATACAATTTTCTTAAAACCAAGATACTCATTAACAATAACAGCACCATTTGCATTATTAAAAATCCTGTTTTTCATAACAAGACTAAACATATTGAAATCAGACATCATTTCATTAGAGATTGTTTTGAAAAATGATTAATTGTCCCAGAGGCAATTGACACAGAACTTAATGTTGTTGATCTTTTGACAAAAGCTTTTGATGTAGGGAGGTTTAAGTACTTGGTTACAAGTATTGGAATGATCACTCCCTAAAATTCGATGTCTGACTTGTCTTGTGTATTCAGGATTGTATCATTGCTGTTGTTGTACATGTGTTAGTCACTTTTTCTATTATTTTTCATTCCACTACTTTTGAACAAAGTTTCCCCTGCTGGGGTTAATCCCCCTGCTAAGGTACTTTTCCCTTCTAAGAGTCTTTCTCTTAAGTTGAGTTTGTTCTTTTTTAAGTGGTTATATGTGGTTTTAGACTAACAATGCAGAGATCTCAACGGAGCATACTATAGTATGGGAGAATCAGATATATGCTCTATGTTTCAGGGGAGGTTAGGTCACACCGTTAGGACTTAGGGTATCCTTATGATACTCATATATGATTCTAGATCAGATCCACTGGTGAGTAGAGGTTTGGGACAATGAAGACTTGCTGTAAAGCTTGTTAGAGTTCTGAAACCTTGAGGCACTGTAATGTGTACTCAAAGTTCTTTATTAAGCAGCTTGCTACCTAATTTAAGATTTTTAGTGCATATTGCCAAGACCAACTAACCATAGCAAGGAAATGGTAGGGATGTAGTCTGGGGTATGCTTATTTTATTGGGTTGACCAGGTGCAGGGTTGCTTATGTGTTAACTTTTTCTGTTTGGAACTTTGCTGAATGGAGGACTCTTGAGTTTCTATGTATCTAACTTGTAGTTACAAGGGTGTGCATTAGAGCAGAGTTGTTTAGCATTGATCTATTCAGGTTAAGTCTAATACCCTGAGGAAAGTTTCCCCTGCTTTAATTTTATGATACCCCTGCTAATACAACTTTCCTCTGCTTTGCAAAACATTCCCCTGTTTGACCGTTGACCGACAATACTGTTGCCCTGCTTATAGCCGTTGGGCCTGCTTGCTAACTTTTTTGTTAAGGAATATTTTATTCTTTTCAAAAGATATTTAAGGCGCTTTCTTCGCTGATTCGTAACCTTTTTATTATTATTTCAAATAAATTACTTTATTAGCAAGATTTATTTATGATATTTTTGCAAATTGATAATTTGGTCCAATCACAGCTCTATTCGCCTATATAAACTCAATTCCCTTCAACAGCAGGCCTAACTAACTCTCTCGACCAAATCCCACTACTTTTTCACAAACATAAACCTTTTTACTCTTAAAATGTCTTCCACGACTCTCAAAATTGCTCCTAATCATAATCAAATTGCTCTTTTATCTCAAGAGCCTGCTGAATTCACTGATGCTGTTGCTTACCTTAAATCTTGCTATTTCAGGTTAGCTCTTGTAATCAGTCCTAGAATATATACCTCACACATCCAACAGTTATGGTCTAATGCCATGACTAAAACAGTGGATGGAGAGGTAACAATTAAGAGCCTGGTTGATGGCCATCCCAAGGTGGTTTCACTTGCCTCCATTCGAGACAAATTAGTCTCGGATGATGAGGGTGGGGTGGTTGCCTTACCAGAGGCTGAAATATTTGAGGGTCTTACAAACTTGGGGTACAACATTTCTGCTGATCAAAAATGTAAATTTGCTAAAGGTCAGTTTGCACCTCATTAGAAGTTTTTAATTCACACTATTTTGCAATGCTTATCATCAAAAACTACAGCTTTTAATAAATTTGGGAGTCAAGTTGCTTCTGCCCTGATTTGCTTGGCAACAGGGTAAAAATATTGTTTTTCTCAAATGATTTTTGAAGGTATGGTCAAAAATGTTACAAGCCATTTAAATTTTTTTATGTATCCAAGGTTTCTAGAAATTTTGTTGGATATGAGGCAACATGGTAAAATTCGGCACAAGTACTATTTTGAAGCTAACCCCCATACAACCAAATTGTTCACCACTCTTGTAGCACCAACCATACAATTTTCTGGCAGGGCAGTTCCCCTTACACAAACCATGATGGACCATATCAGAAGATAAGCTGCTTCCAAACCAAGAGCAGCCCAAACCACTCTTGCTGATGCCCCTGCTAGTGATGCCCCTGCCAGCCAACTTCCCCCTGCCAACCCACAACAAGAAAGGAGAACCAAAACCAGGTTTGCTAGGTCTCCCTTTCCTGGTGAATCTTCACATGTTGTAGAGAGGAGAGTCTCCTAAAGGTTGGAGCACACTGGGGGTTTGGCTACCACTACTCTCTCATCCCCAAGGGATGAGCAGGATAGTGACACCATAAGTAAGTCCTCTCCCTCACTCAGTGATACCCAAAAAGGGGAGCAATCTCCTCATAGGGTTGAGAGCAGATTGAAACCACTATCCATCATGGAATTGATGAATATGTGCATTAGCTTGAAAGAGAAAATGCACAACTGGTACAAACTGTAAAAAAGCAAGGCCTGACTATTAATAATTTGGAGACCAGACTTGCTACACTTGAGGGGAGGAGAAGACCAAAGCTAAATATTTCTACAGATGAGGATGCTTCCAAAGGGGAGGAAGTTCCTCAAACAGATGAGTCTACTCAGTGGTATGCATTTCCTAGTGGTCAGGATCTAGGACAAGAGAAGGTGGAAAATGATAAGAAAGGGAGTGATAAGGGGAGTGCAACAAAAGATATTGCCCAAGCCTTGTTGAATATGGGCAATCAAGAAGAAGCCCCTACTTCTACAAAAGTTTCCCCTGCTACAATTAATCCCCATGTTGTAAGTCCTTCCCTTACTAAACCCATTACTCAAACATTTGCTTGGAAGAAAAGAAGGCAACCAGCTCAGAATGGGATAAAGATTGGAGAACCTGTTCCCAAAGCAAAACAAGCAGTGGATCCAAAATACAAAGGAAAGGGGATGATGATTGAACAGCCCAAGAGGAAGTATAAGCACAAAACAACTGAACAACTAAGGGCTCAAGAGGAACATGATGAACAAGTAGCTCTAAGAGTACATGAAGAAGAGCTACAAATGCAAGAACAGAAAATGAAACATATGAGAAAAGGAGCACAACTGGAGCAGGAACAAGTACAAATGAGGCCCAGAGAAATGCTTAAACAGGTTGAAATCATGCATAGAGAGCTGGATGACAGGGTACCTCATGTTAAATAATTTCTGGAACAATGGGACAAGGAGTTGGTAAATGCTCCTTTGGAAGAAAGGTATGAACTGCTTCTTCTGGTCTTCAATTTTCAAAAGGATTAATTGGAAAGAAGAATGAGTCAGATTCAGAAGGAGAAGTACTTGAAGTCTGAAAAAGGAAGGCTGGTACATTACAAGGTTATGCTCAAACGATTCAAGAGGTGGACTGATGCTCACTTTAAAGATATGACTTTTGAGGAAATAGAGAGGGCAGCCATTCCAGTACTAAGGGAGACAAATGTGGATGACTTCATAGGCATAGGTACTCCTGAAGAGGCTATGTATCTCAAGAGAAAAGATGAGATGGTACAGAAAGCTAGGGAGACTAGAAAAAGAAAGGCTGAAGGAGTGGCAGTGGAAACAACACACGCATGTGCATCATCCCAAGCAGGTGTAACTTTTCCAGCAGGTGAAAGATCTGTTCTCAATTCACAGAGAGAAGCCAAAAGATTAAAGAGGATGGAAAAGATTGGTAGAGTTACTAAAGAAACTCAACATCCTTCCAATGAAGAAATAGATCAGCATTTGATTTTGGAAAAGAATGATGAAATTGCACCCAGTGAGTTTGGGAAGAAATACACCATAGTAGAGTATGTAGTTTATGAGAACAAAGGAATGTCTTGGTGGAAGCTGACTAGAGCTGACAATACAGCACAAATTTTTCTAAGACTAGATCTGTTATTTCAAATATTGGATGGAGAAGACTTAGATGATCTATGGAAGATTTTGAAAGGGGCATTTGTTACAAATCCTCCTACTTTAGATGGTGTAGAGAAAGACTGGATGATTTGGGACTGCATGCACAGGATGTATGAGCACGAGTTGCATGATCCTCTCTTTGATGTAGTGAATGGGGCAAAGATGCTGTATTGGAAGTTGTTTAGCAATTCTGGTGTTTATGAGGTGGCCATGGAAGGTGTAAGTGTTTATTTGCTTAATAATCGTTATTATCCTTTCACTCAAGAGACCTTGAAGAATCTAGCACAAGCTAATTTAATTGTAGATGCCAAAGAACCTGTTGCTTATGATTTGGTAAGATTTATTTATAGTCAGCTTTGGCCAGGAAGTTTGTAAGCATCCTCATCAACCAGCATTTATTCAGAAACTTGTCTTTAGACTAAAGCACAAGTTTAGGGGAGAGTTGTTGGGAATAAATGTATGAGTAGTAGTTCCCCCTGCTGGTTGGTCAGAGTTCCCCCTGCTAGAGTAAGTTCCCCCTGCTAAATAACAAAGGCAGGGGGATTGGTCCTCCTGCTGAAAGTCAAAGACCCTGCTACAAGATTAAACTTGGAAGAGATTATAATGTGTTTCTGTTACTACTCCATGATAGTTTCCTAGTTTGTTAGTAGTAATCTTGTACGTGAGTCCTTGTGCTATAAAAGGACTCACTAGGGTGTCATGTAAACATATCTTTCTCTGTTCATTTCATTTCATATTTTAAGGTTGTATAACCCTAATACCACTATTGGGTATTCATATATCTTTGATATATTAAAGTTTAACGTTTGATCTTAATATTTGTTCTTGTGCTAAACATTATATTCCGCATCTTGTTTAGTTACTTTGTGTATTGCAAAGTTTCTCTAGTGTTAGTTTGAATTCATTCTTTCTATCACAACCCTTAAACAAGCTAATATTTAAGATCTGAGTTTGGGATCAACATATTATACAAAAAAGATAACACAACTCTTTGGGAGGGTTTTTGTTTGTTTTAAGAATAAGTAATTATGAACATGATTATGTACTTTCTACACAATGTGATGTATACAGGTCAACATCATTGTTGCAACATCAGTTCTTAAAGAAGGATTAGACGTTCAAAGTTGCAATCTTGTCATCAGATTCGACCTTTCATCAACAATATGTCATTTTATACAGTCTCATGGTCGTGCTCGAATGCGGAACTCGGAGTTTTTGTTGTTCATACAAAGGTACAAACATTAAAAACAATTTTTTTAGCTAGAAACAGGCCGACGTGAGGGGTATGACTTTCTTTCAGTGAGAATCAGGATTTTTATTAATAAACTGATTTAGGAGGTTTGTGCATTAATATCACCACTTTGGATGACTGTTTAACTATTTCCTCTGTTTGATATTTTCTTTAAGAAAATTATTTTTTCTTTTAGATCATTTGATCCATTGCCCCAGACCCCCCGCCCCTATGGGATGGCGTAAGTTGTATTATTTGATCCATTGGTGCTGTATCATAACCTAGATTGGACATTATCGAAATTTTTGACATGGTGGTTTCATAATTAACTCAACCTTGACAATATAAAATTTCGTTTGTAGGCATAACAACAAGTTGCATGTTAGTATTTTGTAGTACTTTTTTAGTCTCATAGTATTAATCGTTCTTGATACGAAGTTATTAAAGCCAAATGCACCAAGCAGGTGTTCCGGGTTAAAAGTGGAAGTTGCTTGGAATTGTAAATTTAATATAGTAAAGTTATTGAATTAGTTCAATTACCTGTTCTGGATTTGTTGATTAAAACCACACAATTTTGGTTATACTTCGTATAGATTTTCTAGGTTGTGGTATTAAATCACATACAATAGAAAACACGGGTTATGTGATATGTAAAGTCAAAAATATTGTTTTGCATGCTCTCTTTCTGAGTCATATGTGACTGAATTTTGACATCTTGATTTACATTTTAACGACGAATTAAAAATGAGTTGTCTCTTCATGACTTAAAAAAAGCCAATAAACTTCCCAGCGCTAATCACAGGCACTTAAAAAGAAACATAATTAATGTCAACCCTGCACTCTAACACCATCATTTAGACCCGAACCCGTATCATCAATCAAAATACCTTCGAGCCTATGGATTATATAACTATACATACATATATATATATATATATATATATATATATATATATATATATATATATATATATATATATATATATATATATATATATATATATATATATATATATATATATATATATATATATATATATATATATATATATATATATATATATATATATATATATATATATATATATATATATATATATATATATATATATATATATATATATATATATATATATATATATATATATATATAAATGTTGAGAATTTGCTAAAAGTTGAGAATGTGGTAAAAGTTTAACATTTATTTTTATATTAAATTAAACAAAATGCTAAAATAGGAAACAAGACTATCGAGTCAATCTGTTCGAGTTATTTGGTTATAATTTAGACCATCGGATCAATCACAACTCAATCGAGTTATTAGATCACTGGTTTGACCACTATGTCAATGCGTTCGAGTCTTCGGATCTTGTGTTAGATCACCGAGTCAACCCGGCCCTGTTACTGATTCAATGATCGAGTCAATTAATACATCGTTAAATATTTGCAACTAGACAATTCCGTCGCTATGCGCGAATATACGTCTAGTTTATAGAATATAGATTACTTTACTGGTTTTGAGAATTATCTAGTCAAACAAAATCATTAGACGTGTCTTTATTGTTATTAATATTTTATGCCGAACTTAATCTAACGATATCTTTTTGGAAAGGCAAAAAAAATATTATAAAATGAGACAACGGCATGAAGCGAACACATTTTTATATAACTACAAAATTAAATTATATCAAAAAATTTATAAAAACTAAAGTTCAAAGTAAAAAATTTTGGACTAATTTAAACGTTTGATTATAAGACGTATGTAAAATCATACAATCTGATTGACTAATAAAAGTCAAAACTAAATCAAATTTAATTAAAATAAAAAAACCCGTATAAAATAAAAATATCATCAAAAGATATATGTTTAAAAAATGTGTTAATTTTTTTAAAAGATAAAGTAATTAATTAAACTTTAGTAACTGAATTTTAAATAACTTATATCAAGAAAAATGTAATTTATAAATCTCATATTTATAAATATTTTATAAAAATAAACAAATACCTTTTTGAATTTTATATTTTAAAAATACAACATATATACATATATATTATTCTAACAATAAAACTTATATGTTACCTTAAAAAGCACAACTTTTATATATATGTACATGAGTATTAATATTAAATTTTAAGCGTGAGTTATAAAAAAATAGTCATGATTTTGCATAAAATATGGACACGTATATGTTCATTGTCCTTGTGTGCTACTAAACATAAATAATATTTAGAGTGAGATAAAAAATCAGGTAATCAAAAAAATCTATAAAACTATCATTGATATTATCACATCATGAAAAAATTATATTAAACTCGTGTGTGCACGAATGTTGTAACTATTTAATTATTAAAATTGATATGAACATATCATGAGAGATTATGTAAACCCGTGTGTGCATATATGGCGTAACTATTTAATTATTAAAAAGTTAATATAATTTTATTAAAAATACCAAAAATTACAAAATCATGAAGTTATGAATTGTCATAATATCTAACTTCGAAACAAAATTTCGTTAGTACCCATCCAACTTGCGTGTATGCACGGATTGATGTAAATTTTTTTTACTAATAATTAAGATCTAACTATTACAAATAAAATATCAAAAATAATAGAGTTTGGAATTCAAAATGTAATACTGAATTAGGTTTTGTATCACTTTACATGAAGCAAAGAAAAAAAACATAATCACATATATGAAATTTTTTTAATATATATAATCTACTTAATATCATAATAATAAAATTATTACCTAGATCATCATTTATGTCCAAAGCATGTGCGTGGACATGTATTAAAACTAGTTTAACTAAAATATGAATAAACAATCTGAACAAGTGATTATTTCTACCGACAAAAGTTTGGTAAAGAACACTTTTAAAAAATAAAAGTCATTTGATCTCAACCATCGATTCAAATTTCATCTAATGTTTTATTTTAGTTGTGTTTTATTTAATTAAAAAATTCACTTTCATCATATTTATTAAAAATAAAATATCTCTCAAACCATTCATCGTTACGCAAAAGTTATTATATCATTTCGCACCGAGAATTAAATTATATTTCTATATGAATGCACTTCTATATACTTTAGAAGAAAATTTTTTAAAAATTTTTCTATATAAAAATCACATGTGATTTATCTATATACTTTCGGTGATTTTTTTTTTGTTTGAATTTTCGCACAAAAAAGTCACATGTGATTTAATACTTAAAAAATCACACTTGATTTTATAAAAATTACATGCGATTAATGAGATTTATGAAATCACATGTGATTTGTTACTTTAAATATCGCATGTGAATTTGTGAAATCATATGCGAGTTATGAAATCATAAATGAATTTTAAACAACAAATCACATGTTATTTTACAAATTATTTGTATATTTTTTTTCAGAAGTTTCAACATTATAAAATCATCAAAGGTATATGAAAATGACCATATACCAAATGAAAAAAATATTGTCGTCATTGCTGTAAACTCACATGGGATTATGTGATTTTACAAATCATTTGTAAAAAATTTTGTAGAAATTTCAACATTAGAAAATCATCGAAAGTATATGAAAATAACCGTATACCAAATGTCCAAATGACAAAAATATTTTCGACATTGCCTTAAACTCACATATGATTTTGTGAGATCAAATATGATTTTGTAAAATCAAATGAGATTTTTTGAAATTGATCTTGTGAAATCACATGTGATCTTGTAAATTCACAAGTGATCTTGTGAAATCACATGATGTTTTAAAATTTTGAGTTTGACAACTTTATATTCTTTAAACCTGAAGCGGTGTAGCAACTCAATATAGTCAAATGGGTTATAAACAATAGTTTTATAATAGCTAGATCCACAAATGTGGTTTTCGATATGCGTCTGACTGCTTAAACCATATCATCCTTGTTAGAAATACGTTTTAACGTATATTAGAAGTATCGGTCACTCCACAATAGTATTAATGTTGTAATAGCTCATAGTTAATGTTACTTATTAAGTTAAGTAAGAAACCGACCCATGGGCTTGTCATGGGTCGGCCCAAGCCCAAATAATGGCCTTGGACATAAATACCCCTTTTCACCATGGAAAGGGGTTGGTTGT
The DNA here is from genome assembly GCA_025667525.1 of Glebionis coronaria. NCBI lineage: Eukaryota > Viridiplantae > Streptophyta > Magnoliopsida > Asterales > Asteraceae > Glebionis > Glebionis coronaria. The sequence goes on from CM046877.1 coordinate 154,274,656, forward strand.
AGACATTCTATTTTTCTCATTTAATGAAAAACACATAGTTTCTCTCTCACTTTCTCTCACTAGTTTCTCTCTCTAGAAATCTTCAACCCACTTCATAGATTCATAGGTTATCAAGATTCTACATTTGGTATCAAGAGCTATGGGGTGATTTAAGGTAATGATTTGTGTTGTTATTTAGTTTTTGATTGTATTAGTGTTCTTTAAGAAGATCCATCTTGATTCTTAGAGTTTTTGGTGATTTTGTGATTGGGATTAGTAGATAAGTATTAGTTTTTACTTATTATTGTAGAAATCACAAAACTTTTTAGGTTATTTGGTAAAAATCTGGGTTTATTTCATCATTTATTTGATCGACTGGTACTCGAACAAAGTTTCTGTTTCCCAGTAAAAGTTCCGAACCAAAAAGTTCCGGATCAAAAAGTTCCGGATCAACCAAAGTTCCGGATCAAAAAGTTCCGAACCAAAAGTTCCGGATCAAGGAAGTTCCGGATCAAAAAGTTCCGAACCAAAAGTTCCGGATCAAAGAAAGCTCCGGATCAACAAGTTCCGAACCAAAAGTTTCGGATCAAGGAAAGTTCCGGATCAAGGAAAGTTCCGGATCAAGACAAAGTTCCGAATCAAAAGTTCCGGATCAAGGAAAGTTCCAGATCAAATCTTCCGAACCAAAAGTTCCGGATCAAGGAGTTCCGAGCCAAAATCTTCCGAATCAACACTTCCGAATCAACAAAAGTTCCGGATCAAGGGATATTTTACTTGTTTTTTTCGACGATTTTTTAGAGAATTTAATTTTGGTTTCTTACAACAAAAACTCAACACAACTCACAAACTTTACTTCACTGCTCGATCAACCGATAATCTTTGTCTCTTTGAAGTGAACAAAATGAATCCGAATTCATTAATGCCTCAGATGACATCACTTACGGACATTTCCGTCATTACGGGAACGGATAATCGCCCTCTAATGCTCATTAAAGAAGTCTTTGAAGCATGGCAAGGCCGTATGATGTCATACATTAAGGGAAAACCAACATATGGGAGGCTTATGGTCAAGTAAATTCTGAATGGTCCACTTGATTATGGTACCATCGTGGTTAACAATGTGACTCGACCACGGGAATTTGAAGAACTTACACCAGCTCAACAACTTGTTGCCGATGCAGACGAAAAGGCTCTTCAAACCATTCTCCAAGCTCTTCCACATGACATCTATCGAATGTTCAGTCAATATACGGTTGCAAAGGATTTATGGGAACGTCTAAAGGTGTTGCTACAAGGTACGTCTCTTACCAAACAGGAAAGGGAATGTCAGTTGTATGATCTGTTTGATAGATTCACGTACAGCCCAGGGGAAACGCTTCACGACTATTACTTCAGATTCACTACTCTCATGAATGATCTGAATGTATACAATCTCGTGATTGCTCCATTCCAGGTTAACACCAAGTTTTTGAATACTTTACCTCAAGCTGAATGGGGTGAGTATATTACCGATGTTAAGTTAACCAGGGATTTGCATAAGTGCAATTTGGATCAACTCTATGCTTTTCTTCAGCAGCATGAGAAACACGTGATCATGCACCGTTCACCTCGAGGTATGTACCCTGATTCTTTAGCTTTGATGGCAAATCAACCAAGCTTGTCCTACAACAACACTCCTTATATCATGGGACACCAAGCTTATCACCCATCACCGTACCTGACTCCAAGCTTCCCCCAATATTCGATTCTACCGCAACCACCCACCTCACATCAGCAACAATATCGGTTTAATGCACCTTCATCACAATATGCTTCACAACCTCACCCGACAAGTATTGCACCTTATGCTCAGTCTTCATATTCTTCTTATCAAGAGAATGCAGCATATCCATCCAGCTACTTTGACCACATGAGTATTCCTTCTAGTGCTTATGCAGCTCAACAAGACCAAGCAATGTATTGTGATGATGATGAAGTCCCCATTCCTAAATTCAAACAAGGAACTGACCCAGTTGAAGTGTTAGCCACTATGTCTGCTTATCTCACAAGGACATTAAGCAAACGAGGATTTAGAGGACCAGCTCCTACTAACAATCAGCTGAGGAATTCATCCAATTCTCGCCAACAAGCTACTATTAAGAATGGCAGGGTAATGGTTCAACCTATTCAACCTTATAAGGGGAGACCTACTACATCAACCACCAATGCACGCACGGTCAATCCTGCTCCAATGGTCAACACTCCTCCACGGGCTAATTCCACAGGCAAGTTGAGAATGATTACATGCTACAACTGTAAGGAAGAAGGTCACATGTCCAGGGATTGCAAAAAACCCAAGAGGAGAAGGGATGGTCAATGGTTTGCAGAGAAGATTTATCTGGTGAACGCTCAGGCACAAGGAAGGGAACTTGATGAAGAGGAGCTTGCATTTCTTGCTGATCCAGGGATTGCTGAACAAGACGTTGTCACTACACAGAATGCAGCATACCAAGCAGATGATCTTGATGCCTACGATTCAGACTGTGATGAACTTCAATCTGCACAGGCAGCTCTTATGGCAACTATCTCTAGCCTAGGGCCAGAAAAAAGATCTGAGGTACTTATTAATACCACTGATAATACCACTGATACTAGTATTCAACCACATCAACTTGTGCAAGAGCGTGCTGATTCGAATGAGTCTTCGGTGGTGAGTCTTTCAAATGAGGAGACAATCAATGATAGTAATATCAATGTGAGTCCCCAGACTTTGAGTGAATCACAACCGGGAGCCATTTCGCATACGCATACTCCTGCTCAACAAGATTTGGTCATGGTTCCTGCTACATTACTTAGCCAAATGAATGCTGCACTCTTAGAAACCCTAGCTAAGAATAAGAATTTGTCTGATGAGCTTGCCTTATGCAACGAGAAAGTTCAAACTTTGGAATTAGTTCCTTCGTCTAGTGTTCTAACAAATCCCGAATATGATCATTTTCGAAACAAACAAATGGGTCATTTGCAAGAAACTGAAACCTTAAGAGCAGATCTTTTTAACGAACTTAAAGAAAAAGAGTTAGTGGTCACTAATTTTCAAAAACTTCAAACGGATTTTGAATTACTCGAGTCTAAGAAGATTGAAATGGAAATTAATGCGGCTAATAAGATTAGAAGTCTAGATTATTTGCTTTTAAGACAATACGCTGCCTCTCAACTAGTGCACTTATTTGATGCTTCGTTTAGAGAATTTAACTTATCACGTCAAAAAGGCCTTCCCCCTAACCCACGGTATGCAAAACAAGCTTTTACCCATAGTCCAAGACTTTATAATGCAACCCAATTAGGATTGGTCTTAGACCCGATTGTTATTTTCGATGATCGCACCAATAAGGATCTAGTTGATGAGAATCGGTCATACAACTTTGCAAAATATCCCGAGTGTGATTATTTTAAAATGAATCAGGAGCTTGCAAAAACGGATTTTAGAATTCGCTTCCATATGGATAAAGATCTCATCACAGCACCAACCTACATGTTAAATGAAGAAAACCCTAGTACACTTCCTACACTTGTCAAAATGGAAGGACCTAAGGAAATTCCAAAGGATCTTCCACCTGTTAGCACTGTATGGTTAAACTTGCAAGAGATTAATCAATACTTTGTTAGTTTTGACAAGGTCATTTTGGAATGTACGACTTCAAATGACTTAAACGCCGTAGAATGGGCTTTCGAACACATGAACGAGGTGTTTAAGAATGAGATCAATCCGTTTGTCGAAATTCTAAAAGGAAGTTTTGCATCTCTTTCGGAAAATCTTGAGTTTGAAATTGCAGAAGTTCAAAAAGTGTTTTATGAAATGGACACCGCTTACGAACTACAATTAATTGAAAAGGAAAAGATTTTATCCGAATATGAGCGATTCTTGTCCCAAGTAATTTCGTGTGATGTGCTTACTACTGTGAATGTTAATTATTCGAATGAGCTTACATCCACTATGATTAACTGTGATGCTGTGAATATATGTGATGATGTGTGTGATCTCTCTGTAAATGTTACTGATACTACAAATGAGGTAGATAATCATTCTTGTCACGAATCTAACGCTGAATTTTTAAAGCTTCAAGATTCTTACAATTTACTTTCAAAACGCTTTAATCAACTTGAACAACATTGTATATCTTTAGAATTAAAACAACAAAATCAAAATGAGGATCTTTTGATAACAAATGGTTGTGAAAACAGTGTTGAGACGAGTGACAAGATGATTGCAATAGTTAAGGCATTAGAGGAAGAGATTATGAGATTAAAGAGAGATGTGTCATCAAATGAAACACTAAAATTGGAACTAGAGGCTGCAGAGTCTAAAAACCAGGACTTAGAAATTAGACTTTCGTCTATTCTAGGGGAGATGGATCGTGCAAGACAGGGAATGTCCAAACTTTATGGTTCACTAGAAGAACGCTTCGCTTTTAATGCGGCACAGCAACAATCTTATGTTGAACAATTGAACCAAAAATGTGAGGAAATCTCTGACTTAAACATCCTGCTCATTGACAAAAATATGGTTTTGGCCGAGTTAAAGGAGACACTTCTTCTCACCCGACAAGAAGCTGTTAATAACTTAGCTACCAACTCTGCACCGTCCTCTAGTGCTCCAACAACCAAGTCAGTAGTGCTTTATAAGAACCCGCTCCATAAGAAAAACCCGGTTACCTACGATGATTATATGAGGAATGCAATTAAGCATGTAGATCTTGTTAGGGATATTTTAGACGATCTTTATGCCTTAGATCCCTCAAGTAGCTACTATTATTCAGCTCATGAATATATTAAGCGAGTTCAATATTGCTTAGCATATTTGCAATACATAGGTAAACCAGGTTCTGCACTACTCACTAATCGACCCATTGCTGTAACTCCATTCAATAAGACCCCAGGAGCAAAACCGTCATTGGCACCATCAAGTAAGGCACCTTTAAAATCTGTTGCTAATGTTCCCACTTTGCCTTCTACAGGAGTAAAAGAGTCTACTAAGGCTAAAGGATCGCCACTCAAGAAAGATAAGATGAAGTCCTCCACTAGTAGTACCATCAAGAAGAAAGTAGAAGCTCACACTAGGAATATCAGTTCAGTTTTAAATAAAAAGAATCATGTTAAGACTAAAAGCTCTGCGCCTGTGCAGAAGCCTAAACCATTTGTGAATTCTAATTTGAAATGTTGGAATTGTAATGAATGTATGTTTTCCCAACGTCATGATTTGTGTCTTATTGATCATGTGAATGAAATGAATGCCATTAGGAATGATCTTGAATGGAAGCCAACTGGTAGAACTCGTGCCCAAGTTGGATGGCAATGGCGTCCCACTGGTAGGACCTTTACATTAGATGGAAAAATGTGCCCTTTAACTAGGAATGCATCCATTGAGGTTAGGTCTCAGCGTCCTTTAGTTAGGAACACTAGCACTACAGTATGGAAACCGCGCCCTTTAATGAGGTCAGCCCACACTATAGTGCCTATCAGTGAAGAAATACCTCAGGATTTAAGCCAACTAGAATCTACACCACCAACTAGGAAGAAGGCTAGGAAATCTAAGAAACCTAGAGTTAGCAAATCTAAGATTATTAAATCTGTACCTGCTAATAACAAGGAACATTCAGATTCCGATACCTCTACATTGTCCTCGTCTGGTGATATTTTCAGGTGGTCCAAATCATCCTCTGGTATTTGGACTCCGGTTGTTCAAAGCATATGACCGGAGATCGCTCGATGCTCTGAAATTTCGTCAGCAAGTTTCTTGGAACGGTTAAATTCGGTAATGATCATATTGCAAAGACAATGGGGTATGGTGAATATCAGATTGGAAACGTTACGATTTCAAGGGTATACTATGTAGAAGGTCTTGGTCATAATTTATTTTCAGTAGGAAAGTTTTGTGATTCTAACCTAGAGGTTGCTTTTCGACAACATACTTGTTTCATCCGCAACTTGGAAGGAAAAGACTTGTTGAAGGGATCTCGTGGTGCAAATCTTTATACGTTGTCCCTACAAGACATGATGGCCGCCTCTCCAGTATGTCTTCTCTCTAAAGCATCTAAGACCAAGTCATGGTTATGGCATCGCAGATTATCTCATCTCAACTTTGATGCTATTAATCATCTGGCTAAAAACGAATTAGTTCGTGGTCTTCCAAAGCTCAAATTTCACAAGGATCATTTATGTTCCGCGTGTTCAAGGGGGAAAAGTACCAAGAAATCATACAAGCCCAAAGCTGAAGACACCAATCAAGAAAAACTTCATCTTTTGCATATGGATCTTTGTGGGCCAATGAGAACTGAAAGTGTGAGCGGTAAGAAATTCATTCTTGTTATTGTGGATGATTTCTCCAGGTTTACATGGGTTAGATTTCTACGTACAAAGGATGAAGCACCGAAGGCTATCATCACTTTTCTGAAATTCATTCAGGTACGTTTAAATACTACTGTCCGCCGTATTCGTACAGACAATGGAACAGAGTTCGTCAACCAGACTCTTCGTGATTACTATAAAGAAGTTGGTATCTCACATGAAACATCCGCTGCACGTACTCCACAACAAAACGGTGTCGTTGAAAGACGGAATCGTACGCTTATGGAAGCTGCTAGGACTATGCTGATTTATGCGAACGCTCCATTGTTCTTGTGGGCAGAAGCTATATCCACTGCATGTTTCACCCAAAACCGTTCTATCATTCAGAAACGCCATGGAAAAACACCTTACGAGCTTCTACATGATCGTAAACCCGATGTTTCCTTCTTTCATGTGTTTGGTGCTCTTTGTTATCCAAACATTAATAGTGAGAACTTGGGCAAACTTCAACCAAAAGCCGATATAGGTATTTTCATTGGTTACTCACCTTCTAAGAAAGCATACCGAATTTACAACCGTCGTCTTGGTAAGATCGTAGAAACTATGGACGCAGATTTCGATGAGCTGACAGCGATGGCTTTTGAGCAATGCAGCTCTGAACCCGCGCTTCATGAGATGGGAACCGGTGCTATTAGTTCCGGATTAGTTCCCAATAATCCTACTTCTACATCATTTTTACCACCTACAAGGCCCGAGTGGGATAAACTGTTTCAACCGTTGTTTGATGAATTCTTTGATCCCCCAAATGATGAAGTTCCAGCACCTGTAGTGATAGCTCCAATCCATGAAGTTGTTGCTCAAGCAAATGAAGCTTTATCTAATGCATCTTTAATTAACATTGAACCGGATGCACCTTTACCAAGTGATTCTCAAACTACACCTGAATCGTCACCCTTACTTGTGCCTAATGATGTTGAAGAGGATTCTATTGATCACGATTTGGAATATGCTCACCTACAAGAGCTTCCTTTCTTTGGTGTACCGATACCTGAAAACCCTTCAGCCGCGTCTACCTCAGAAGAAGCTCCTTCTATTGTTCACTCGAGACTACCACGGATTGAAAACATAGCACCAAATGGACAAAAGATCACCCAATTAGGAATGTCATTGGTAATCTCGATCGACCAGTCTCTACACGCCATCAATTACAAGAGAGTGCACTCTATTGCTAGTTTGATGCATTTCTCTCCGAAGTTGAACCTAAAAATTGGAAACAGGCTATGACTCAATCATCTTGGATTGAAGCCATGCAGGAGGAACTAAATGAATTCCAAAGACTTGAAGTATGGGAATTAGTTCCTTTCCCTGACAAGGTTAACATCCTTACTTTGTTGTGGGTTTATAAGGTTAAACTCGATGAGATGGGTGCAGTTTTGAAAAATAAGGCTAGATTGGTTGCTAGAGGATACAAACAAGCCTTGGGTATCGACTTTGAAGAATCTTTTGCTCCTGTTGCAAGATTGGAGGCTATTAGACTATTCCTTGCGTATGCTGCTCATATGAACATGATCGTCTATCAAATGGATGTGAAGACGGCATTTTTGAATGGTGAACTAGGGGAAGAAGTCTATGTTAGTCAGCCGGATGGGTTCGTTAGCACGAAGTTTCCTAATCATGTGTACAAGCTTAAGAAGGCTCTCTATGGGTTGAAACAAGCTCCACGCGCGTGGTATGATCTCCTTTCAACATATCTCATCTCGGAAGGCTTCTCCAAAGGCAAGGTGGACCCCACTCTATTTACTCTCAAGGAAGACAACGACATGATACTGGTACAAATTTATGTTGATGATATAATATTTGCTGCCTCTAACATAGAATTGTCAACACGCTTTGAGAAGATAATGTCCACACGCTTTCAGATGTCAATGATGGGAAAAATTTCATTTTTCTTAGGATTACAAATTTCTCAGAATCCCAGAGGCATCTTTATTAATCAATCCAAATATGCTCTAGAATCTTTAAAGAAATATAACTTTGATAATCGTGACCCCGTGGACACTCCAATGGTGGAGAAATCCAAGTTAGATGAAGATAGGAATGGGACTATTGTCTTACCGTGGGATGATCGGCACCCTTCTCCATCTGACTGCTAGCAGGGCTGATTTGCAATTTGCCGTATGCATGTGTGCCCGGTATCAGGCTCGGCCTACCGAAAAGCACCTACATGTTGTTAAAAGGATCTTATAGTATCTCAAAGGAACACTTCATCGTGGTCTATGGTATCCGAAAGATTCCTCCATTGCTTTAATATCATACGCAGATGCCGATCATGCTGGGTGTCAAGACACGAGGCGTAGCACTTCTGGATCTGTGCAACTCCTTGGAGAAAGATTGATCAGTTGGTCTTCAAAAAGGCAGAAAAGCGCTGCAATTTCTAGCACGGAAGCTGAATACATCGCCATGTCCGGTTGTTGTGCTCAAGTCCTTTGGATGAGATCACAATTAACTGACTACGGTTTGGGATTCAACAAAATCCCGATGTATTGTGACAACAAGAGCGCCATTGCCCTTTGCTGCAACTACGTTCAACACTCCCGGGCCAAGCACATAGACATTCGCTACCATTTCATTAAAGAGCAGGTGGAGAACGGAGTGATCGAGCTGTATTTTGTCACCACTGAGTATCAGCTGGCAGATATGTTCACCAAAGCCTTAGATCGAGGACGAATCGAGTTTTTGATCGACAAGCTTGGCATGAAATCATTCACTCCAGCGACTCTCAAAGAATTGGCAGAAGAATCAGCTGAATAGTGGTGGTAAACTATTCAGGCGTATCCTTTGTTCGTGATCATGTATATTATCGTAAATATATAAACCACAAAAAGAAAAATACAAAAATATAAAACCAAGAAAAACCATAAAAAATATAAAACCAAGAAAAACCATAAAAAAATATAAAACCTACAAAAACCATAAAAATTATAAAATCAAGAAAAACCAAAAATATTTTTCGTTTTTTAAATTGGGCATGTCTTTTAGTACGGTAATATTTACGGCTTTAGAAATGTCGATCAATATTGACACGGCGCCATAAATAGAGTCCGTATAAAAGTTGTACATTTTTAAAACATGCCCATTATGGCTTGTAGTTATTTCAGACTGCAACCCGGTTTTCCTTTAAAGTCACGTATTTCCTTGGAAAACGTTGCCTCACAACGGGAATTAATTTTCTCGGGCATGATTTACAAGCCAAATCATGCAAAGGGATCAAGTTTACTTTACAACTTGGTCTAACACGAGTTAGTGTACGTCTCAGTGCATTAATTTGTCAAAATAAGAGAAATCTTATTGCCACCACGAATCAATCTTTTCAAGACATTAATTGGAAATGTTTTCATCAATATTTGACTCTTTAAACAATGACTACAACTCTTTAAATAGAAAACGGGTCATCGTTTAAGGGGGAGAAAAAATATTAAATCATCTTCGTCATCAAAACGATTTTCAAAAGTGTTTGTGGAAATTTAATTGGCTAAATGGTTTATGAGTGGTCTTTCTTTAGAATACAACTTGTGCTCGTTCAATGTGATAGGAATTGCTTTAAGTTCTTGGAGATTTGCTAATAGGTTGCGATGCTTAAGTTGTGTGAAGGTTAAGTTGGCTAAGTTTAACGATGGTTAGGGAGATTAGAAAAGAAAAAATAAAAAGACAAGGAATAAAAAGGGAAAAGGTAAGAAAATTATAGGGACTTAAAGGTGAGATTTGTGAAAGTTGTTAAAATTTGACCTAAGTCAAATCCAACCCCCCGGTCCCTTTAGTTATTCTTCTTCACTGTTTCTTTTACACTTTGCCGCCATTAACACACATATTTACACACTCAAGCTCTCACAAAACTCGCTTTCTAATCAACTCAATCCGTTTCATTCGATCAAACAAGGTACAAACATCAATCTTTGAATTTTAATTTGCCTAATTCATTGAAATCCACTTAATTATTTCGTTTGAATTAAGATTATCAAATTAGGGTTCGTTTGCCTAATTAGGGTTTAATTAATTAGGGGTTTTAGTTGGGTTTTATGCGGATTAGCCTTAGAAAGATGTTGTGTTGCCTTAGCATGCCTTAAAACTCACAATCGCGCTTAGAATAATCATCAATAGGTTGCGTTTAGAACTTCCGGATGAACAAGGATTATGAACTTCCGAATGAAGGAAGTTTCGGATGAACTTCCGAATGAAGAAGTTTCGAGTGAAGTTCCGAATGAACTTCCGAATGAAGAAGTTCCGAATGAATTTCCGAATGAAGAAGTTCCGAATGAACTTCCGAATGAAGAAGTTCCGAGTGAACTTCTGAATGAAGAAGTTCCGAGTGAACTTCCGAATGAAGAAGTTCCGAGTGAACTTCCGAATGAAGAAGTTCCGAGTGAACTTCCGAATGAAGAAGTTCCGAATGAACTTCCGAATGAAGAAGTTCCGAGTGAACTTCCGAATGAAGAAGTTCCGAGTGAACTTCCGAATGAAGAAGTTCCGAATGAAGAAGTTCCGAATGAACTTCCGAATGAAGAAGTTCCGAATGAACTTCCGAATGAAGAAGTTCCGAGTGAACTTCCGAATGAAGAAGTTCCGAGTGAACTTCCGAATGAAGAAGTTCCGGATGAACTTCCGAATGAAGAAGTTCCAGATGAACTTCCGAATGAAGAAGTTCCGGATGAACTTCCGAATGAAGAGTTCCGGATGAACTTCCGAATGAAGAGTTCCGAATGAAGGACTTCCGAATGAAGAGTTCCGAATGAAGGAGTTCCGAATGAAGAGTTCCGAATGAAGACTTCCGAATAAGAGTTGTTGGATTGATAGTTGTTTGCCTGTTATAATTACTTGTTGAAATGTGTTATGCTTAAAAGTCTTATTGATATATATATATATATATATATATATATATATATATATATATATATATATATATATATATATATTTTGTGCATCAATCTTTTATGTCTTATCTTAAGCAGACACGATGACTAATCCAACAGTACAAGCACTCCAAGATGCTAGAGCAGCCGCAATTGCCGAAGCAAGAACCCTCAAGTTCATACCAAACAATTACCGGCTGAAGCAAGTCTCAAAATCCACTCACCATGGATTCAAAGTAGCCATAGCAATCCTTGATCACTCTCACTTTAAGAATGCTTTAAGGAGTACTGCCTCGGTGCCATATGATTACATGTATGAGTTTTGGGCTACCAAGGAAAGTACTTCAAACAAGATCACCTTCACTCTCAACAACAAGCAGCAGACACTCACAGTTTCAGACTTCCGTAAGATATTTGGAATACGGGATACACCCAAAGGTATGTCATTTTCGAGGGATCCCACTAAAGACGAACTCATGGAGATGTTCGAGGCTCTTGGATGTCCTGACATACGAGTTGTGTCTGAGTTTACCACCGCTAAAGTGGGTCAACCATGGAGAGCAATCTTGGGTATTCTCAGTAGATGTCTTACACCTAAAACAAGTGGGCATGATGCTTTGTGTGGTCCAATTATGAACATCTTCTATGGCATGTACAAAGGCTCAAATGCAGATTATACATTATTGATGTGGGAAGAATTTAACTTTCAACTCTTCCAAAACAAGAAGCTGAAGACTAATTTCTTTCCTTACCCTTGGTTTATCAAGCTTATTATTAATTATTTTATGAAGAATGATGTCTCTATTGATAAGCGTGCAGCAAGTCGTCATCACACTGAAGAGGCTGATCACACTGTGGATCTAAGGCATGAAGGACCATCTGGTGGTGTTATTCCTGGTCCTATTCCCGATTATCTTCTGACGGATAAAATTAAAGCTTCTGCTGATTACAAACTACTGCTACTAGAAATCAAGAAGCTAAAAGCAAGCCTTCAGACAGGAGAAGACTCGTCTACTACGGTCAAGAGTAAAGGTAAACGTAAGCAACCAGCTGCTTTATCTGAACCCAAAACCAAGAAGAAGAAGACTGAGGCTAAGAAGGGAAAGGGTACGGCTGATGAGTTAGTTCTCCGCGACGAAGAAGATGTTGATGATCCTACTCTTGACAAGGCTGAGAGAAAATTAATGAAGATAGCTATTGAAAAGAGTAGGAGAGACACGGGCGGTAGTGGTTCGGGTGCACAGATAAATATTGAAGAAGAGTACGAGGAGCCAGAGGATATTGATGAGTTTGGATCACCTGAACGGTATTCTACTTCGAAGGAGACATCCATCCCTGTTTCAGCAAATGTTGAAAAGGAGTCCGGTGCTCCTACAATCATGGTACCTACTCAGCCTTTAGTAACTCAACCTCCACCAATACAGCCCTTACCAACCCGACCGGTTTCAACACCATTCCTTCCACCCCCAATAACTTCCATCCTCAGTACTGTAGTCACAACCGAGCCTCTTCAACCAACCCAGAGTAGCTCTGCATCGTCTTCAATGGCTGCATTTGTAATGGCAGAAATGTTGGACAAACACACGGATAATCAAAGAAGAGAGATGAATGAACTTCGCCAAGAGTTACTTAGACGAGTGAAAAGTGAAGAAGCCTCAAAGAAAGCCCAAGAAGAGATGCTTGCTAAGTTCGCTGCAGAGATGGATTTAACACGTAAAGCTCATGCAGAAGAACTAGCTCAGGTTAAGCAGGCTGAAGCTGATAAGTATGCTGCACGAATCACGAGACTTCAAGCTATGAGGGATAAATACAAGGAGCAGAAAGAAACACTTGAAGCTTCTGTTGAAGAGAGAGTGAAAGAATCCATTGAGTCCATTATGCCAAAACTGCGTGATGAGTTGAAGACACTCACGGCTGATAACTTGATGATCAAGTCATCCAATCCTTTTGAATCCGCCTACAAAATTGCTTATGATTTAACGGATTTTGAAATAAAGAAGATCCTCAAAGCTCGTATGAGGGAACTTGGATCTTTTGATAAATCTAAGATTCAACGGACACTCTACAAATCACTGAATGAAGCAATCATGGAGGATGATCGGTTGTTCAAAATGTTTGGAAGTGTGGTACCTTACCACATTCTGCCTGAGGAGGAAAAAGATGATAGTGAACAAGAAGAGGGTGACGGGGAAGAAGAAGAAGAAGAAGAAGAAGAAGAAGGAGAGGATGATGATGGTGACGATGATGATGAGGATGATGATGATGATGATGGTAGTGATGGTGGTGATAGAAATGAGGAGAGTGCTAAGGGAAGCAACGAGGATGATGACGAGGATGATGATGGTAAACAACCTGAAACGGGGGACAAGGTTGCCAGCACAAAGAAACCATCTAAGTCTGGTACCAAGTCTCAAAAGGATGCTGCGCAGAAGGAAAAATCCACCTCAACGGAATCAAGACGATCCAAGTGGCGCCATGATGTGAATGCTACTACGGCGTCATCGATTCCCGGTAGATCTATTGCTGTGTCTATACCTGTTACCACTAACCCTGTTAGTTCTGTTGTTGCTTCTGTGATTGCAGAATCAGTTACTGAACCTGAGTTTGCACCACACTCACCTGTTCATGACACCGCCGAGATGCCTGAATCAGAACCAGCAGATGTTCATGTTTCTACTCCTCTGCCACAAGAACCATAATCTACTGTTCCCGAGTCAAGCACACAAGACTGGGCGGACACTTTGGAGATTGATGAAACTGCACCGCTACAAGCTTGGATCACGGCAGCTGCTAAATATGATCCAATCACAGACGCTGACATAGATGTTCTATATCTCCGTATCCGTAGTCCGATTGACTTGTGTGCATTTCTGGCTCATGAGTATAAGACTTCGGTCACTCCGTCTTTGGTGAAGAGTGCGCTAAAGGATAAGAGAATTCGCGCCAAAACCAGGTTAACCCGAATGGAGTACGAGTATTATGTTGACGAGGTCCTGAAAGCTCTTAACACCGTTCAAAGGCCAGGCCTCCATGAATCAGAAAGAGCTCCACCTCCACTTGATCCTTCTCAAGATAATCAAATCGCTCTCGACTTCTTCGTCACCTATGATCTTGAGTATCTCCTCAAGGGCTCATCAAAGTACGCAACCTCCCTGACCTTGCTGAAAGCTGCTAACTAGGGGACAATACCCTGGATCGAGGAAAAGGTAAACCGACTCTGGGTCCCAAAGGTAACTCGTAATTATGATATGTATGCTGTTATAGGTGCATCCCATTGGGACGAACGAGTCCGAAGGGCGTACAGTGGTTGCTGCTTAGCCAATTCAGGAAGCAACGTTAGATCCGATATTCACATCTCCAGCATTTTGGGACTGAAAACTGAAGCCAAGAATGGCTATTATCATGTGACGGAGATTCGTCTAAAAAGGGAGGATGACAGAGAATACAAAATCCAGCAGGGAGATTTTTCTATCATTCGCCTTGAGGATATCGAAGACATGTTGCTTATGATGACCCGGGATCAACTCACCCATATTGCTCGTGAAGACATCATTTCCTTGAATACAGCACTTCGTATGTTCACACGAAGCGTTGTTATCAAGAAACGAGTTGAAGATCTTCAATTGGGAGTCGAAAGCTACCAAAGGAAGCTTAACCTCACCCGTCCAATGAATCAAGTTCTACCTCAACATGTCGATAGATGTCCCTATACCGGCATTACTGTTCCGAATTACGGGATTTTCTACTTGAACAGTCGTGGGATAATGAAGTTTATGAGGGTAGGTGAGCTTTATAAGTACAGTGATGGGACTCTCATTTACGTCAGAGGAAAATTGGAGCATCTTAATTCGGGTGGGTCTTTACCAGAGATGACTGAGGATTGGCATCAGGGTTATCGGCAAATGGCGAAGTATGTGATCAAGAAGATTTATCAAAAGCTCCGTGAACTTAGATTGATGAGGAGCTTAGAAAGATTCGTTGGTGGTAGACCATATGGAGTGCACCACAAGTTACTGCAACGATCCATCTAATGGATCGTACATCTCAGGTCTACTCTATATTGGTTTTTAATTGTGAATATGTAAATTTGTGAATATTGTGCTTTTACGGCTTGATGTAGTGTTAAGGTATGATAATTTCTCAAGAATTTCTCACGAGATTCTAAATCTTTCAAAATATATCATACTAAAGCACTATAACTATCCCTTATTAATTTAAGGGGGAGCATTAACATGTTCTATGGCCAAACATCGATTTCATTTTTACCCAAAGACCGGTTAATCCATTCAATATCCCAAATATTAATGGTTAACATTTTGGATAAAGGGAGAAAATGGGATTAAGGAGACTTAAATGATACTTGGCTAAAAGATGAAAAAGACTTAACGATAATCCAACTTAATATGTGTAAATCACGTGTTAAGGGGGAGCGTTTTTTATGAACAAAACACCTAAGGTACAAAAATTTTGATTTCAATATCACAAGTACCTTAAGTGATTTTCATTGATTTTTCATGGTGGCTATACTTTCCCAAAACACGCTTAACTCACGACGAATGTGGTGACAAAAGGGTGGTAGGAATAGGTTTAGTCCAATGATTCATCAGAGCCGATGGAATCTTCCCAAGGACAATTCCCTAGATAGAATTAGAAGTCCTAGGAAAGTTGGAGAAAGATTGTGAACGTAGCTGAATGTCGACCAAGTACTTAAGCTAGCACTGGAACAATCACAACAAGGTGCTAGTTATGACGTATTGGTAAGCATTGAAGGGGTTGAAGAATGAAAAAGAATTGTAAAGATAAAGCGTGTAAAGAAAGAAGCCCTCCTTACAACTTTAGGCAGAAACCGACAATAGTATTAATGTATATTAGAAGTATCGGTCACTCCACAATAGTATTAATGTTGTAATAGCTCGTAGTTAATGTTACTTATTAAGTTAAGTAAGAAACCGACCCATGGGCTTGTCATGGGTCAGCCCAAGCCCAAATAATGGCCTTGGACATAAATACCCCTTTCCACCATGGAAAGGGGTTGGTTGTTGACATTCTATTTTTCTCATTTAATGAAAAACACATAGTTTCTCTCTTACTTTCTCTCACTAGTTTCTATCTCTAGAAATCTTCAACCCACTTCATAGATTCATAGGTTATCAAGATTCTACAATCCTCCAACAACTTTGGCTTAGGGGTGGACATAACATGCACAATTTTTAATGTTGTAAAAAATAGGTGCATTTTTTCTGCATTCCCTTCAAACATATCAAGTTTCCTAATGCTACCAGTCATCTCATTCATAGTTACTCATCCTAACATGCTTATAACATACCAACAACAGCCCCCACAGTGGGAGTAGGAGATGGACGAACACCCAAGATCTAAAATCATAAAATAAGACATATGTTAATCCTTTGGTGAAGATATTCGCAAACTTGAGACATATAAGACATGAACATTCCCTGAGGCAACCTGGTCACGAAGAAAATGTACGTCAATCTCGATATGCTTCACGCGATGATGTTGTACCGGATTGGAGGACATATATACTTAACTAACATTATCATAATAAACCAATGTAGCATGCTGAAACGGGGAGTGTAGCTCTCGTAATAGGTTACATAACCAGCAGTCTCGAGAAAAACATTAGCGACACTAAGATACTCAGCCTTTGCACTTGAATGAAAGAAAGTAGTCTGACACTTAGACGAAGAAGACCATAAGTTGTTTCCATGTAGCCAAAGATTGGTCAACGAGTGGTGTGACAGCCAGCCCAATGAGCATCCAAATAGATAATCAGATAAAAGGGTGAAACGAACTACATTTTAAGTCTATAATCAAGTGTACCATGAACATAACGTAAAATCCTCTCAAAGTATGTTTGTTGAGGTTCCCTGGAATCATGAATGAATAATCAAATCTGTTGGACCGTATATGAGAAATTACACCAGGTGAAAGTAAGCTATTGAAGTGCACTCACGATACTTAGATAATGTATTGGATCAGAAAGAACATGGCCATCAACACCGAGTTTAGACTCGATGTCAACTAGTGTGCAACATGAGTAATAGTTGAGCATACCAACACGCTCCAAGTTCTCCAAGGCATTCTTCCTTTGGAAACGGATCATACATGTAGCATTACGAGAAACATTAAATGCCCTAAAAGTAATGTAAATGACTAAGGTCACTCATCAAAAAATCGTTGTTAAAAGATATAATAAACCTTTATAGTAATGATGCAAATGAAGAAGTCAAAATAATATCATCAACATAAATAAAAAATAAGCAATATCATAACCTTGGCGGTAAATAAACAGAAAGAGTCGCAACTACTATTAGTAAGTCCAACCCGCGTTTCGTATTTTGCCTTGCTAAAACCATGGCCTAGGAGTCTGTTTAAGCCCATAAAGAGACTTATGCAGAAGACCGTTGTACGCTCGTTAGGTCATTATATTTAATTCAAGTTTTAAATTTAGATTTTGCCGATTTGACCTTATTCACCTAATAGAACGTCTCTAACATGCAGTGTACGGGATTAACCATTATCCTATCTATCATAGCAAAACTTATGGGAGCTTGGTTTTCTACCTCCTTTTTCTGACGGAGGGTTTAGGTTCTGGGCTTGTTTTTTTTCCCTAACTGCCCGCATTCCAAACCAATGGTTGAGGGGGACAAGCATTGCCACACCTTTGGGAGTTGGAAATTTCACCATGGCATGTATGGTTGATGAGACTTCCCTTAAAGTCTGGAGACCAATTTTTCTGATGATCACACTGTATGGTGATGGAGCTCATATAACCACAAACTTCATGTGCATTCTCTGATGCAAGCCTTCAGATCCAAAACACGCTTCTAGCTCGATCTTTCCAAACAATTTGACGACCGCTCCAGCAAATCCGACCAGATAAATTTGTGTTTTCTTCAACTTAGCCTTGATTTATGGAGATAACTTCTCAAAAAGTGTTCAAACATGACCTATACTGAAGCTATTTCGTCGATATACAACCTTCTGATAAGGAAACCCCCTAGCTCGGCTTCAAAGATAAGCAAGTCTTTAGACATCTCATATTCTTCAATCGGAGGAAAGGTAATGGGCACTTTCATCCAGTCCTTCATTTTGTATCTTCACTTCCTTTTATCCGTCTTCGGGTTGGCCCTAATTATGTTTATTATCTCGGCCTGGTGAGGAACTTTGTCTCTCTGGTTTCCCCTGCCTCTCTAACAGAAGTCCTTAACAAGGTAATTTATCTTTCCAAATTCTAGAGCCATCTCAATCTGTTTCTTCGATTGTATGCAATCATGTTGGTCCCTTTTAACTCGTTACTACTTATCAACCTTAATTAGTAACACGTTAGTAAGATTCAAGTGTCTTGTTTTTATCAATTAATAAGAACTAATAACATATAAAACAACAATACCAACTTAACTTTTCAACGTATAGAATTTTATTAAAATTCAATAAAGAATCTATAAGCCACTTTGTTTGCGAAATAACAAAGTGGTTGAATGACAATGTGGGGTGATCTTCTCTACTTAAACTTTCAACCAAAGTTAATAGTCTAAGTTCCAATCTAAACGTTCATATGCTCTTTGGCTATATGGTTTAGTTGCGATTGGGAGAGAAGGTTAATAAGAGATTCTTTCTCTTGTAAAGGTTAACCGATTCTCTCCCAAAGGCACTCCCTATATAGGTAGTGAAAAACTAGGGTTTACATTTCGCATGTTGTGAGACCCCCAAAATCTAACATGGAACAACTAGGCAACGAGGGGGTAACACGTCATAGTACAAGAAACAATGAATTACTGTTCATACAAAGCTGACGAAATAAAAACATGTACATTACATCATAAAAGGGTCAGAGTTTTTAAACATAGGTCCCAGAGTTTTAAAAGCAGAAAATTTTATTATTTCGTCTCGATTTATAACAATAAGTTGCCCAAAAGATTTAATAAACTTCTGATAGTTTATATAAAACAAGTCTTTCAAAAGCATCACAAAAATCTCCAAGTTGCGATAATATCATGCGGGCTCCTCCGATCCAAGCAAAGCTAAGTAATAATACCTGAGATTAAACATGTAAAATCGTCAACACAAAGTTGAGTGAAATTCATAGGTTTAGCAATAAGGACGTGGAACACAAGCATTCATTTGTAAAACAAGTAGTGTGGAGTATGGTTATATACGTCAACCATAGTCCGGAAAGCATTATTATTGCTGTTCAGTTCATGAACCGAAGCTTAACTCAATGTAAGTTCCTCTAGGGAGTATTCAGCCTAAATACTCAAGTAGTAAACAAATATCAGTGCGTCAAGGTACTTGAGACGGGGACAGTCAATCCCGATGGATCCACCCACAACATTCGCGCTTAGTACTCGAAATTAACGGTTCATGATCAGGAGAGGAAACTTAAGGCTAGAGACTAAAAAGCAATAATAAAATGAAAGTCTGGAAAGCATACAAGTTCTGGATAGCATACAGTTTTAAATGGTTGTGTTCCACCATGTAAAATCTCACCCCGTGTTTGGAAACCATGTACAAGTAAAAAGGGGCTATGAACTCACCTTAGCCACGAGGTAAGTCAATCACGGTACTCAGCAACTGAGTAGAAACAATGTAGTGAGACGATCACCGACGATATGGATGCCCGGGAAAACACGAAAACCGCAACCTATCACAATAAGGCGCTCGTTAAGACTCGAACTCAAGTATCGATATGTACCAAATATAATATGACTCAATGTTTTCAAAATATTCATGTTTCTAAACCATCGACACGAACCAAATGAATCCATTTATCCAATGTTATTCGTAAAAACACTTGAATACTAGAAAATGACCCGTTATACGACGCCAAGTCAACACAAGTCAAACTATCCTTTAACTTTACTTGGACCAGTAGCTAAGTCACTTATACAATGACTAAGCACTTGAGTAAGTCACCATGTCCGATGGTGAATACTCAAACTCACGCAACACAAACATTGGACTAAGTGTCCAAAATAAAATCAGCAAGTACACTCCGAATGTACACACCGATCTAACCTATCTAGACTTGTCCGTTTTAGATAAAAATTGGTGTCAAGGTTACTTATAACCTGTATAAGACCTCACCAAAGTTTGACCCAAAGTTCACACTTTAAAATCCATCAGCTCGACACTTTATTCGAATCCAAAATTTGGGATAGATTTGTGCACTTGTTTTGTAAAACCGTTTAGACCGCTTTAAAAGTACAAACTCGACAATCCGACTTTTGAAAACACTACTAGACTCATCAAACTCAGTTTGTATACTTTGAAAACCAGTAGATACATTTATCTAACTAAGCCTAAAGACCCCGAGAGTCGACCCAAAATCAGCCACAATTTCGGATTGTGCCGACTTGGGTCTCCCGGTACACGAAAACTAAAACTAGCATAACTTTTGACTCGTAATGACTTAGAAGCTCTATCTTAAACCAAAACGACCGTCTCGGAAAACTCTACAACCATTTCAAATAATCTCAGTCTTTCACAGACCTTAAACCCACGTAACATTCTATTTAAAGCTGTTGTCCCAAATTAGCCTTTTAGAAAACATGACAAATCCATTTTTCAAGCAAAACCACTCATTGCCATACCTCTAGGATCACTATACTATCATTCCTATCAACCAAACACACTCCTAAACACATGCATGTAAAATCTAAAAAAAATCAAAGATTAAAAACAAGACTTTTAAGGATTAAAATGTGATGATCTTACCAAAAACAATGCATGCAAGATGATTTAAACATCAATCCACCATGAAATCATAACTTTGTGAAAACTTGATGCATGTGTAAAAATTTAGTATTAATAGAATCACCATTAGATTATAAGGTTGGGTCTTAAATTAGTTTTGATTATATCATGGTAGATAATCATGATCAAGGGGTGTTTGTAGTGGAGGTGCTCACGGCAAAGAGAGGGAGAGGGCAAGGAGATTGGTGATTTTTTTTAAATGTGTTTATGTGTGTGAGTTGGTGGAAAAATATGCATTTTATATGGTAGTTTAAGTGGAGAGACCAATGTTGCCAAGTTTGAAACTTGTGGACTTAAAAATAATTAATAGTTTTAAAGGGTAGAAAATGGTTATTGGTAAATATTGAAAATATTTACGGGGCTTGGGTTTCGTAAAAATACTTTTCAAAAGTTACAATGTATCATAAAAATGATTATATGATTTCCCGACACGACTTAATACGTAATTAAAACGAAATAGTCGAAAATATTAATTATCGAAACAATCGATAAATAAACGTAATATTTTGGGCATCCGTCGGTATCGCGATCACTAGGAATTCTCGTTGTACATTGATTTTGAATAAACTCGTTGTAAAACACACGCGGGTACTTTTAAATTAAAAACTTTGATTTAAATTAAATATGGAAAATAAAATAAAAATTTTATAATTCCATAGTACTTATCAATGATTAGAAAAAATACTTAAAAAGTATAATTTAAAAATCTCAGGATTTACATATAGCAATACAAGAAAACGTAATACGTTAGATGCAAGAAGCACGAATAAAAAGAATAAATTAATGCTGAGAAAGTACGGGTTCTCACAGTCTTCCCCCCTAAAGGAACTCTGGTCCCCAGAGTTCTCCTAAAAACTGTAGATGATGCAAACAATAGGAGGTACAAAGTGTAGAACAAAAATTCATTGCTTCCCAGGTAATTTCTGCATCACGACGAATCTTCACAATTAAAATTCACTACGCTTCAGTTTCTTAGTTCCTTTTTGGATAAATGATCAAACTTGGATTAGAATAATGTCCTTTCAGTACGGAGAAAAATTCAAGAGATAGAATTGTTGTAAATACGTACGATAAACTAACAAGAATGAAAACAAGAATCACTTAAACGGACAAAGTGCGATAAGATGAACCAAAATTGTTAAATCAACAAGGGGTCGCAAATCGTGCAACTGTTAAACGTGACAATCTTAAAATGTAAGAATCTAGTCACAAGCGAAATAGAAGGGGAAAAAATGAATAACATATGATCATTTAAAATACAAGCTGTCACAATCAGTTGACTAGGATTTTGGTATTACTTTAAAACTCAGTTTAAATATTTTCTTGATTAAAAGAAAATCTACAAGGTGTAGTGATTTAAAATCAAACTATCTATATTTAGGGAGTAAGCTGTTGCTATATCTTTTTCTTGATCAGGATTTTCAAAGCAAAAGTAGAACAGTTCAAAATAGTTATTTTGATCAACTTAAGAGCTTTTCGGGTGACTACATGAAATTATCGTTAAAAACTCAGGTTTATCGTTACCATTAGGAAAAATCAGATTTTCCAAGTTATTTAGAATCATAGTTAGAAATTATAAATTAATTTAATAATTTCATTAGGTTGACAGTAAAGTATGATAAAATCAATTAATTTAAAAGATACAACTTGACACTGTTTAAACATAAGTTATAAATTTACCCAAGAGGATGTACAGATTCGATATTAAACTTGAAATGGGTATTTTAACAATTTAAGCATTTGGTAAAATGTATAAAACGTTCTTAAAAATTAATAATAATTTTTATAAGTTCAAGAAAGTGTTTAAGATATCAAACGATAAACACGTAACTTTTTCTGGTTTCAAAAAGGTGACAAGACATCAACGAATATGAATCATATAAAGGTTAGCAATATGTATGCGAGTGATAACACAAGGGAATAAAACAAAAAAATCGTATCAATTCCTAACAAACATGATAGAATAGGCGCGTCGACGATAAAAGTAATAAGAAACAAAGGGTTATAGCAAGTCATCACTTCTTGAGTGCAGTTGGTGACACCAATAACCGCTTATTAAGTTCTCGATGGTCGATATACGATCGAAAGAGAAAAGTCACACAATAAATTTTCGAATCAAAGAAAATTCTTAAGAAGTCAATTGAGAGTAAATTCAGTAAAATGAAAACATTAGCAATGAAAGGCGAAATCAACACATGATTCACACGAATGAATTTCAAGACGACAAAGTCTAACACACATCATGACAATTACACGAAATCACCGTTCACGTCCAGTCATAAATCATTAATCGTGTCCAAAGACGATTCGTAGTTCTACCAAGATAAATAGAGAAGGTCGATCGATGAAGGAGCATAACAACGTTGGAACTTTCAAGTCAGGTATCAGTGGTAAGAATTTAGGCAAATGGAATCGAAAATTGTATAATGAGGATGATGAGGTAATAAGTAAAGGAAAGATCGATGAGTAAGGAAATATGTGCTTGAGGCACACACTTTGTTCAAGAAAAGATAAGGGTTCATATGTGTATGTTGCGAACTGTTGATACTCGCATAAGAAGTAAAAGTTTTCTAAACTTTATTTATCTAACTTTTTAAGGAACATATTAAAAAGTTGATTGTTGGTCAAATATTTATGGCGACTACTATTCGGCCTTGCATGGCTCCTTCTAAATTAAGCATAGGTGATCAGGCCATGCATAATTTAGGACTAGCAATGCGATGCTCATCTTCGTCAAACCAGTATTACAAGTCATATTATTTAAAATATGTATATAATGCCATTTGTAAAAACAAAAATCAAAATAGTTTATGAAACTATTCGCCAATAAGTTACTGGCTAGATATCTAATTCAACAATTGAAATGTTACAAGATTCTTCATAAGACCAAAGTAGAATGATTTGTGAAAATACATCGTAAAATTAATATAAATTAATTTTATAAGATAGCATTCAACTATTTAAGAAAGCCCAAACGAAACCTTTTGTAAAATGATTCGCAAACAAGACCAGTTTGAGTTATATGGTAACATGACAATAGTTTTTAAAGTAGCGAGTGGGTTACAAGAAGGAAATAAGGAGTAGTTCAAGACAGTCAACGAAATGGTTACAAGGTGATAAGGTTTCAAGAGGTTTAGCAGGAATCGTCAAGAGACACGTGTCAAGATGGTAACGAACGATACGAAATCAAGAACTTCAACCTCGGTCCAATTCAGTAGTATGATAGAAGCAAAGAAAGACAATATAAAATGACAATTAAGTCATATATAAAAGAAAGGATAAAGGAATCCGTATGTGCACATCGTGATTTATTTGACAAAAATACACTTTTAAGAAAGTAGAATATCAGTTTGTCAAATCACTTGATTCCTAAAAGTTCAAGATTTATGTATGACCGAGCTCAAGTTACTATTTGTAAACGTTTTCAAACACAATCAATGTTTCATGGTTGTAAAATGTTATTAGTTACAATTTTACGAGCTCACACGAACTTAATATGCTTCAAATCATGTTTTTAACTTCTATCAGTTTTAACCTTTTTAGTCAACTTTGACTTTTGGGTTTGAGTAGACCAATTAACTCACTAAACGATATTCTAAGACTCAAAATCTAATGCATTTCGATGTAAAAAATGTTTTGAACAACTTTCTAGTTTTACCTGAGACTTGAAACGGAATAAAAATGGACGAAAATGCCCTTGCATTAAATCTGTCAGCAAAACGATATGTTAGAACTACGCAAAACTAAGTTCTTAAATTTCACAATCTCAAATGAGCGTAACCTGCTCGATTTTAATGTTTATTGGCCAAATTTTATGTCCTAAACGGACGTCTCAACAAGTAGAAATATATATTTTTGTCTAAAGTTATAAAAATATTTTCTCGACACAACTTGAAGTTAAATCTAAATTTCAAGATAATTCAAAATTAATGTACACACAAGACTTGGGGATTCTATAAAGACGAAAGAAGATAAACTGTATAATTAGGCATGTAAAGAAAACACAGTATGGAAATGGTTCAAGAATTCCAACGGTAATCTGAGAGATAAAAAACGACGCATATCATCCGTGTCTTCGGCTGCAAGATGCAATGCAGGATAGTCTCCCGGCGGCGTGATTTTCCAGAATCACAAGACATACCGAGAAAGAAACAAAATATTAACAAGTCACACTCCTGAGGCGAGGAGGTTTAATGAAAAAGGGAGGGTACAAGTAGAATCGTATTCCAAACAATCGTCACATAATAAATGACGATCATGTGTTCAAGGTACAACGGATGCTGTAATTCGAAGTCGAAACGTAGAATGGTCAATGAAATAAGATGTAATCCATGTACAAGTGTCGTGTAAAACAATGACGTAAATGTCAATCAAGATTTCGAAAACCCACGATATTATTCAGGTACTGATTCAATGAATTCTTCGAGATGTGTGAATCAAACGATGTCTTTTAGTCTTTTCCGGAGACACATTGAGCTACACAATGGTCTATAGACTAGACATTCAATTACGAATGGTCGGAAAGAAAATCTGCGTATCTAAATAGATATTTTAATAGAATTAAAACATTAGTGCAACACGTACGGTAGTAGAAAGAAAATAAGAAGTTTCGTCGAAAACAACACTTATTCGATCCCGAACAATGGTATCTCAAGAGTATGCACAACATGTAACACCGAGTCGAGAAAAACAGATGATTCAAAATGAAGGAGCATATGAAGTCAGTCGTATCATGCACAAATGAAATAGCAATAGTACTCAGAAGAATGAGTATGAAAAGTCGGCAGTACATGCGCTCTGAATACAAGTATGTAACGTCATATCGATATAAAATCATTGTAATAAGATTAAGTCACAAGAATAAGAATTCAAGAAATATACTATAGGTGGATGTAATCACAGTAATATCGAATGATAATCCATGAAGCACAAGGCTTTGAAAAGACACAATAATTATCATCATCAGGGTAACGTAATATTTCAACATGTAATCAAGAGATGAAATACAATAACGATAAATTCGATAATTAAACGTAAATAATAAGGATTAGAGTGTTACCCGCGCACATATCGAACAACAATGGCAGATTCTGTGATTGACACTTAAAACATGAAATTTTTTTGAACTTTCGGTTATAGACTAAATTTTGAAAACGACTCAGTTCCCTATAACCACCGCTCTGATACCACTCTGTGAGACCCCCAAAATCTGACATGGAACAACTAGCAACGAGGGGGTAACACGTCATAGTACAAGAAACAATGAATTATAGTTCATACAAAGCTGACGAAATAAAAACATGTACATTAAATCATAAAAGGGTCAGAGTTTTTAAACATAGGTCCCAGAGTTTTAAAAGAGGAAAATTTTATTATTTCGTCTCGATTTATAACAATAAGTTGCCCAAAAGATTTAACAAACTTCTGATAGTTTATATAAAACAAGTCTTTCAAAAGCATCACAGAAATCTCCAAGCTGCGATAATATCCTGCGGGCTCCCATCCAAGCAAAGCTAAGTAATATACCTGAGATTAAACATGTAAAATCGTCAACACAAAGTTGAGTGAAATTCATACGTTTAGCAATAAGGACGTGGAACACAAGCATTCATTTGTAAAACAAGTAGTGTGGAGTATGGTTATATACGTCAACCGTAGTCCGGAAACCATTATTATTGTTGTTCAGTTCATGAACCGAAGCTTAGCTCAATGTAAGTTCCTCTAGGGAGTATTCAGCCTAAATACTCAAGTAATAAACAAATATCAGTGCGTCAAGGTACTTGAGACGGGGAAAGTCAATCCCGATGGATCCACCCACAACATTCGCGCTTAGTACTCGAAATTAACGGTTCATGATCAGGAGAGGAAACTTAAGGCTAGAGACTAAAAAGCAATAATAAAATGAAAGTCTGGAAAGCATACTAGTTCTGGATAGCATACAGTTTTAAATGGTTGTGTTCCACCATGTAAAATCTCACCCCGTGTTTAGAAACCATGTACAAGTAAAAAGGGGCTATGAACTCACCTTAGCCACGAGGTAAGTCAATCATGGTACTCAGCAACTGAGTCGAAACAATGTAGTGAGACGATCACCGACGATATGGATGCCCGGGGAAACACGAAAACCGTAACCTATCACAATAAGGCGCGCGTTAAGACTCGAACTCAAGTATCGATATGTACCAAATATAATATGACTCAATGTTTTCAAAATATTCATGTTTCAAAACCATTGACACGAACCAAATGAATCCATTTATCCAACGTTATTCTATAAAACACTTGAACACTAGAAAATGACCCGTTATACGACGCCAAGTCAACACAAGTCAAACTATCCTTTAACTTTACTTGGACCAGTAGCTAAGTCACTTATACAATGACTAAGCACTTGATTAAGTCACCATGTCCGATGGTGAATATTCAAACTCACGCAACACAAGCATTGGACTAAGTGTCCAAAATAAAATCAGCAAGTACACTCCGAATGTACACACCGATCTACCCTATCTAGACTTGTCCGTTTTAGATGAAAATTGGTGTCAAGGTCACTTATAACCTGTATAAGACCTCACCAAAGTTTGAGCCAAAGTTCACACTTTAAAATCCATCAGCTCGACACTTTATTCGACTCCAAAATTTGGGATAGATTTGTGCACTTGTTTTGTAAAACCGTTTAGACCGCTTTAAAAGTACAAACTCGACAATCCGACTTTTGAAACCACTACTAGAATCATCAAACTCAGTTTGTAAACTTTGAAAACCAGTAGATACATTTATCTAACTAAGCCTAAAGTCCACGAGAGTCGACCCAAAATCAGCCACAATTTCGGATTGTGCCGACTTGCGTCTCTCGGTACACGAAAACTAAAACTAGCATAACGTTTGACTCGTAATGACTTAGAAGCTCTATCTTATACCAAAACGACCGTCTCGGAAAACTCTACAATAATTTCAAATAATCTCAGTCTTTCACAGACCTTAAACCCACAAAACATTCTGTTTAAAGCTGCTGTCCCAAATTAGCCTTTTAGAAAACATGACAAATCCATTTTCAAGCAAAACCACTCATTCCCATACCTCTAGGATGATTATACTATCATTCCTATCAATCAAACACACTCCTAAACACATGCATGTAAAATCTAATAAAATCAAAGATTAAAAACAAGACTTTTAAGGATTAAAATGTGATGATCTTACCAAAAACAATGCATGCAAGATGATTTAAACATCAATCCACCATGAAATCATAACTTTGTGAAAACTTGATGCATGTGTACAAATTTGGTATTAATAGAATCACCATTAGATTATAAGGTTGAGTCTTAAATTAGTTTTGATTATATCATGGTGGATAATCATGATCAAGGGGTGTTTGTGGTGGAGGTGCTCATGGCAAAGAGAGGGAGAGGGCAAGGAGATTGGTGATTTTTTTTAATGTGTTTATGTGTGTGAGTTGGTGGAAAAATATGCATTTTATATGGTAGTTTAAGTGGAGGGACCAATGTTGCCAAGTTTGAAACTTGTGGACTTAAAAATAGTTAATAGTTTTAAAGGGTAGAAAATGGTTATTGGTAAATATTGAAAATATTTACGGGGCTCGGGTTTCGTAAAAATACTTTTCAAAAGTTACAATGTATCATAAAAATGATTATATGATTTCCCGACACGACCTAATACGTAATTAAAACGAAATAGTCGAAATATTAATTATCGAAACAATCGATAAATAAACGTAATATTTTGGGCATCCGTCGGTATCGCGATCACTAGGAATTCTCGTTGTATATTGATTTTGAATAAACTCGTTGTAAAACGCACGCGGGTGATTTTAAATCAAAAACTTTGATTTAAATTAAATATGGAAAAATAAAATAAAAATTTTATAATTCCATACAAAGTACTTATCAATGATCAGAAAAAATACTTAAAAAGTATAATTTAAAAATCTCAGGATTTACATATAGCAATACAAGAAAATGTAATACGTTGGAAAATGCAAGAAGTACGAATAAAAAGAATAAATTAATGCTGAGAAAGTACGGGTTCTCACACATGTTCCCATGCAAGAGTTTATCTAGTGGGTGGTTGATGCTCATGTTGGATAACAATACAAAGGACAAATAAACTATTATAGGAAAAGATAAAGGTTGTACTTATAGCTAACTATACAAGCAACCTATCTTTTCCCGCCTAATCTAAACTTTCAGAATACTAAAGTGTCTTTAGCATTCTAGAGGAGATCGACATCATTCAGTTTAGTATTGTCAAGCCAAACTAAACTGAAAGCTCTTCTTCAGGACTTGTTCTTCAGCAACTGGACCTGATATGAGTAAAAATACGCTTTTAGGAAAAAGGCGTATAATGGGCAAGTATTAAATTCGACGATTTAGGAAAACCGACAAATCAAATAAATGTGATTTCGTTCTCGAAGGAAGTGTGTGTATTATGTGCCAATAATATAAAATAAAGCTTGGATTAGTGTTGTTTTTGGGTTTGAGAAAAAAGAGATAATTAAAAGACTAGTTACACTACGATTAAATACGACGAATAACGTAACACGTATACGTAAAAACGTAAAATGCGACGAAATTAAAAATTTAAACTAAAAATAAATTAAAAATCAAAATTAAGTCTAAAATAATATAATTAAGAATTAAAATTCAATAAATAAATTATAAAGCTTATTATTAATTAAATATGTAATTTTAAATGCTAATTAAAGCCTTAAAACTAAATATAATTAACAAAAAGTCCAAAATTATATTTTATCAAACTAAAATCTTACTTTTATTAAATAAAATCTAAAAAGTATTTTTCCTAAAATTTTAAAACTATTTTTTTATTTTTAATTAGCTAAAAACACTTTTTAAATGAAAATAATCATAAAAAATAATAAAACAATTAGAAAAATAAATTTTCTTTTTCAAAAATCCTAAATTAATTGTCTAAACAGTAGAAAAATGAAAAAAAGTTGAAGAAAGTGATTTTATCCCTAATAGGACAAAAACAGTAATAATAAAAACTAATTATAACTTAAAATAATTTTAAAAAATAATTAAAGAATTAGAAAAATAAAATAACTTTTTGTAAAATTCTAAATTAACTAATTAAACAAAGGAAAATTGAAAAATCTCAAAAATACTCAAATTTAGTCACTAAAGACAAAAAAAGTTAAAACTGACAATGACTTGTGACTCAGTTTGTCTGCTAGTGTAGTAGTGGGTAGATATGAGCTAACAGTAGGAACTTAGTTCCCACTACTTGACCTCAGAAAATGAATTAGGCTCTTTTTTAGCTTTGCTGTTGGTTGTTTTGGACAATCAAGGTACTCCCACACTCATGGGAGTGTGGGGAGTCAATAATAAGCAAAAAAATAAACAGCTCCAATACACAAATAAGCTATAATTGGTCCACTTAAGCTTACTGATATAATATAACGGGGTCTGGTGCTATGCTAACTAGATCAGTTTCTTAATATGGTCTTATGACCACCCAAAATCTGCCAAATCTTAAGATACTAACTAGTGCAACTCTAAGTTATCTTAACACTAACTCCACAAAAATTCAAACATCCATTTACAACATCAAAACCCTACAACCCTACTATGCTTGTTATGCAGTTTTCTGCCAAGGGTGAAGAACAAGCAAACCAAAGTTTTTACTCTAACTCATATCAAGTAACCATCAAACTACAATAATCAAATATCAAGAGCAATGTCTAGGCATATAACAACTTCTTGTTGTCACCCAAAAGCTGTTAGACTATTTTACCCAAAACAAATCAATTTGAAAATACTTAAAATCTTTTGTAACATGCAATCCTAGTTTAAAGAACACCAATAAAGAATGACAACAACAAAGGCTTAAATCTACCTAGAACAACATACCAAATCACATTAACAAAGATACACAGATTTCAAAAATAAGTCAAAAAGAGTTCAAGCCATGACCTTTCTTGATTTTGTTCAAGCCAAAAAAAGGGAAAGCTGATGCCTTCTTTTTGATATTAGTGAGCTATGGAGCTTTTGCAAGTGAGAAGATTATGGGATGTGTCCTTGTTGGGGGTTCTACCACAGAATCAAGGAACTTATGAAGTGAGACAATGATGGTCCATCTCTTTGGGTTACCTGTAAACACACCACCACAAAAGACACAAGCTCAAAACTAATCCAAAAGCTATGTGTCAAATAGCTTTTGGATAGCTTATGAACAGTGAACGTCAAAATAAAAAAACAGAGATATGACACTTTACTTAAAAACCTTGAATCATATTTTTTTTGCAAACTCAATTGGTACTTATCCAAACTAACAACTTATACAAGTCTTATAGAATTTTTTGGTGTCAACAAACAATCCTAAAGGATCCTATAATATGGGTCTCAAACCAACAGTCCTTGTCAAAATACTTGAACAAAAACTATTGCTTGGACAAACAATATCTTATATTGTAGAAAATAAAAGTGTTTAATCTAAGAAAAGCAAGTAAACAAAGGAACTCAACAGGTTTATAAACATCAAAGTTGAATTTTTATTAACTTAAAAATATTTTACAAAAAATGATGGAACAAGTATAAGGGACACATGTCGTCTCCTTATATACTACTTGGAAGAAAAATCTAGAAACATAAACCCTACTACATGATTTCCTATACTACCCTTGATGTTTGAACTTCTGAAATGGTCAAAGACATCCTCATGTAAATGATTCTGTGGTCCAGCTGTTGGTGGCATAATCTTGGCAGTTTAATGAAGACTTTGAGAAGAAGAAAATGATTCCATCCCTTGATTTGCTGTTGTGATTCCAATTTTGCTATTTCAGGACACTCAAGGGGGTAGGGGAAGCCACGTGGGGGACCCACAGGTCACGGGTTTGATATTTGGGGAGTGGGTTTTAGTGAGAGTAGGTTAAATTATTTATCTGGAATGATTGGGGGTAAACCCCTTCGGTTTGTTATCAATTGATTTTAGGGTTTATGGGGGTGTTTATACTGGGATTAGGGGTGTGTGTAGGTCCACGTTTTCTTATGATTGTATAAGTGTTTGATTGATCTAAAAAGAGAGGGAGAGATGAAGAACTAGAGAAAGAAAGTTAGAGAGAGAAAGGAGAGGATTAGAAAAAGAATGACTGATTAATGAAATGTGTGTGAAACAAACAATGACCAACCCCTCCTAACATGCTAGGAGGGGGTATATATAGCTAATAACTAACTTTTAGTTGATTAAAAATGTTTCTTGCAAGATCTTTCTTTGCGTTGCTCGTACCCAATTGATATATGTCGTTGTTTCGTTCTCGGTATCTTCTCGAATTGATCACGGTCAAAAGTGGAATAGTTGTAATTGGTGACTAAAAAGGGGGAGCTTTGGTCTAAATCTACTAAAATGATAAGTGCTAGAAGTAATAAGATTAAACTAAAGATAATTACTAAAAATAAAGATAGAATTTAAATGAAACAGTAAGTACCTCAATATTGGAGAAAACAACTTACTCGGAATATTTGAGTCTATCCGGAACAATTTGTACTATTCGGAATGTTACGGCCATACGGAATAAAGTTCCTATGCTGAATAATGATACTATTCGGAAAAATAACTCTATGCGGAATAATAGAAAATAGCCCTATGCGGAATAACTGAAAGGCAACTCTATGCGGAATAATTGACAGATGCTCTATGCGGAATGTTTACGTATGAAACTCTATGCGGAATATTTGGAAGAAAAACCCTATGCGGAATATTTTAGAAAGAACCCTACTCGGAATAATGACTCTATGTGGAATAATTGATATTCCGAGTCATCACCAAAATCTCAAACTCTATCCGGAATATTTTGATATTCCGAATAATCAACACAACCAAAGAATGCTCTATTCGGAAAATAATCCCTACTCGGAATAATTAGATATTCCGAGTAAACAACAAATTCTCGACCTTGATCCAGAATATGGAAAACTCCGAATCAACAGTAAGTCACAAACCCCTATTCGGAATCTGGTGAACACAGTAACAATAAGCGAAGAACACGGGATTACAAATGCACGAATTTAACACCAAAATTTACCAAGTTTTCAATCAAAACTTAAACCAATTTCACCACTAATCATTTACCTACGGTAAACATCAATCCAAAACCACAAAATCACAAAACCCACTTACTTATGATGATCAAACCAATAAAATGAAACTTTAAAAAACTTAAGAATCACAAAGAGATGAAGAACAAGATTATGGAAAGATTAAAAGTAAACTTGTATTAATGATTTAAGATTCAACAAACAAAGTGGAAAGATTAAACTTACAAGATTGGAAGAAATCAAAGAAAGATGAAAACCACTCCTTAAGGGAGATGGTTTTCTTCCTACGAAATAGGAAAAGTGTAACAGAAAGAAAAAGCTTGTGGAATTCTGAATGGGAGGAGTATTTATAGGCTTCTCCCTTGGTTGGTGAGTGGGCTTTCTCCCTTTCTTTTTGTCTTCTCGTCTTTTCAGAAAAGTTGACGTTTTCGATTTTGATTCGGGATTTGTCGACGAATAAATTCAACTCGTCTTTTAATTTCTTCATTTAATAGACTTGAGTTTCTTCGACATAGGTAAATCTTCCGTCTTTGGTCCTTTTCTTCGATAAATCTTCAAATAGGCCCATTGACTTCAAATCTTTTGCATCTCTTGGACTATAGACTTCATCTTTTCGTCTTTTTCCTCGATAAAACCCGTGCAATCCCATGTTTTCTCTAATATTTATCCGGTTGACTCTGAAAACACAACAAACACACAAACCACGCATAATTCCAAACAAATGACATTAAATACGCGTTTTGGTCTTGTTTTAGTAAGAAATAAGTTGTAAAAGGATGGGTGTTTTCACACCTATCAAATCCCCTACACTTAACCATTGCCATGCCCTCATGCAATTCTTAGTGATAAAGCAAATATTCACTTTTCTCATAATCAATCAACCTTGGCCTTATTAAAATCCTACTAAACAAAAATTTAAATACTAAGAGAGATTAAAGCTTTAAAGGAGACAAAAGGATAGAAACCATTTTCACTTGAAAATAGCTATATGGAAATAACTTGCAAAGAGATCAAGGACTTACATTAGGGCTTTGGTGCTGTGAAGATTTATCACCCTGAAGTTTCACGTTCCCCAAACTAAGCTTAAAAACGAGATCATTGTTATTATAAGTTAGCAATTCAAACCCTTACACACATGGCTTAATTATATGCTTAAACTCCCTTATTCCTAGGTGTATCTCTTATATTTTATTTTTGTCTTAGAATGATCATGAAGATGCATTTTTGGACTTATTTCGATAGTTTATTTAGGACGAAAGCAAAGTAGGACGATTTGATCAATAGTTAGCTAAATGACAAAATCTCTTAAAACTGCTTCTCGGGATATCAAAAAGTTCATATCTTGGCATAACTCGGTTCACGATTTGAGACCTTTCTGGGGCCGATATTTGGCATGTACTTCATACTTCATATCTTCGAGAGACGTTCTTGAGATAATGGTCTTCTCTTCGTTAATAGAGTTTCTTCACTAGGAGACTTTTGAGGGGTACTCCAACTTTGTTGACCATGACTTCATGATTATTTCTTCAATCTCTAATTGGGATTTTGAGATACAACGATCCGCCTCCTTTTCGGACTTGGATCTATTTATCCTCATACCTTGTTAGGGTCTTTTCGGATAGACTTCTCCATGATCTTTATGGGAGTTGATTGCTTTTCGTCGTGAGTCTTGATCCTTCATATTGATTTTGGGAATAATGCTTTTCACATCACCTTGGATCTTTAGCAATAAAATGGAATCCTCATGCCTTGTTAGGGCCTTTTTGGACTTGCCAATCTTCGCGCCCCGCTTCATAAGTTACGCCTTGGCTATGAACTCTTATCATTACCGAGCAACTTTTAAACGATCTTGGGCTAGAAGCTAAGTAACCTTTCAAATCGTACGACCTTACTTATTGCAGATAAATTATTAGCAAGTGATGGGAGAATAGGCAAATAACTACACCAAGTGAGCTTGTGCAAGAATACCGACTTATAATTGACTCTATCATTTCTCGTCCCCCACAATTTAAAATCTCAAGTAATGAGACTCGTGGATGCTTAGCCTAATAAACCAATTAAGGTCTACATGGTTAAGGATACTAGCTAGAATAAACTTAGAAAAGTCTATTCGGGTTGAGTCAAAATAATCGCAACGGGTCTAATATGTCAAAGATTTCAAAACTAGCTACACCCCTTTATTAATATTTTTAACTTTATTGCGGGATATATACATATGAAAGCAACGATAAAAATTTAAAAATTATGACTAAATGGCCAAAGTTAATAAAAATTTGAAAAATGCTAAAAAAAAGATGATTTTCCGGTTAAATGAAGGCATTTTAATGGAAAAGTCCACTTAAAACTTCGATAGAAGTCCCCCTACACTTAAGATAAACATTGTCCTCAATGTTTAAGCATGTGGGAAAAGTCTCCCCTACACTTATGACATTGTGCACTTGGTTAAATTAAGCTAAGGAAGAGACGACTAAAGTGATAAATTTCAAATGTGAGTGTGAAGACAATTGAATCACGATAGTTGAGAGATAGAACCGGTATTACGGATAACATGGGAGCACGGTTCTTCAAAGATTCCAAGAGTGAACTTATCCCTGTAATCACATCACCATCCAAATACAAGCAACCTATATAGCTCCCCCTACACTTAGGATGAACAACGGGAAAGGGGGAGAGATACTCGGGTTGCCTCCCGAGGAGCGCTTGTTTTTGTTTACTGAGTCGCGAGCCTGATTCGGTCCTAAAATAATTCAAGGGAAACGTGGTGAGGGATGGAATCATCTCATGAGAGATGTCCTCACCAAAGTATAATTTCAGACGCTGGCCTTTCACCTTAAAGTTGGGCCCATTTGGCTGAGAAAGCTCAATGGCGCCATAGGGAAAAACATTGGCGATGGTGAATGGACCAGACCAGCGGATCTTCAACTTGCCTGAGAAGATCTTCAACCAAGAGTTAAAGAGTAAGACTTGATCACCAACGTGGAACTCTCGGTTCTTGATTTTAGCATCGTGGAGAATCTTGGTCTTATCCTTGTAGATCAATGAGTTCTCGTAAGCTTGATTCCTCAATTCTTGTAGCTCGTTGAGTTGAATCTTGCGAAGATCACCGGCTTTGTTGATGTCGAAGTTAGCCCACTTCAAGGCCCAGTATGCCTTATGTTCCAGCTCGATGGGGAGGTGGCAGGCTTTCCCGTACACAAGACGATAAGGTGTACAACCAATCGGTGTCTTAAGGCGGTACGGAAAGCCCATAGAGCGTCATCAAGTTTATCGGCCCACGAGGCACGATGCTCTCCCACGATACGTTCCAAAATTCTCTTCAATCCACGGTTGGATATCTCGGCTTGACCGTTGGTATGAGGATGATAAGCGATGGAAAGACGGTGATTGACACCATACTTAGCCATGACGCGTGCAAATTGATAGTTGCAAAAATGAGTCCCGCGGTCACTGATAATAGCACGAGGAACACCGAATCGAGCAAACAATTGTTTCAAGAAATTACAAACCACCCTCGCGTCGTTAGTGGGTAAAGCTTTGGCTTCAACCCATTTAGAAACGTAGTCGTCAGCGACGAGGATGTATTTGTTGCCCTTAGAAGAAGGGAATGGCCCCATAAAGTCGATGCCCCATACATCAAAGATTTCACATTCTTGTATGAAATTTTGAGGCATCTCATCTTTATGTGTGATCTTGCCTTGTTTTTGGCAAGCATCACAATGTTTAACCATCTCGTGAGCATCACGGTAAATGGTGGGCCAATAGAATCCCGAATCAAACACTTTTTTGCCGGTGTAGTTGGGACCAAAGTGACCACCGGTGGGTCCTTTGTGGCAAGCCTGGAGAATGTCCAAAGCGGCCGGTCCGTCAACACATCAGCGAATAACCAAGTCAGCGCATTGTTTGAATAGAAAAGGGTCATCCCAAAAGTAAGTCTTAACATCGTTCAAGAACTTCTTATTTTGTTGGGATGTTAACCCTTTGATGAGAACACCACCCGCTAAGTAGTTTGCAATGTCGGAAAACCACGGGGTGTCATCAAGATTGAGATTTATAGACATTAAGGTTTCAAGGGGGAAAGAGTCATTGATCTCTTTGTTCGAATGATCCCCTTGATATGGATCCTCAAGTCGACTCAGATGATCCGCGGCTAGGTTTTCAGCACCCTTCTTGTCACGAATTTCAATGTTGAATTCTTGAAGGAGTAAAACCCAGCGGAGAAGTCTTGGCTTAGAGTCGTGTTTAGTCATCAAGTACTTCAACGCGGAATGGTCCGTGTATACGATTGTGGTGGATAAAACAAGATAGGGGCAGAATTTTTCAAAAGCATAGACAACAGCTAAAAGCTCTTTTTCGGTTGTTGTATAATGCAATTGAGCCCCCGTCATTGTTTTTCTAGCATAGTGGATTGGTTGGAAGTGTTTGTTGATCCTTTGTCCCAAAACCGCTCCAATAGCAAAGTCGCTAACATCACACATCAATTCAAAGGGTAGCTCCCAATTAGGGGTAACCAAGACCGGTGCCTTAGTTAGCTTATCCTTAAGAAGATTGAAGGCTTCGATACACTCTTTAGAAAAGATAAAAGGAGTATCTTTTTCCAAGAGGTGGGTCATCGGGCGAGCGATTTTAGAGAAATCCTGAATGAATCGACGATAGAAGCCCGCATGACCCAGAAAACTTCTCACACCCTTCACGGTTGAAGGTGGAGGTAATTTGGCTATGACATCTACTTTAGCACGGTCGACTTCAAGACCGGCTTTAGAGATTTTGTGTCCTAGCACAATGCCTTCTTTTACCATAAAATGGCATTTTTCCCAATTCAGAACAAGGCGAGTGTCTTCGCACCGCTTAAGCATACATTCTAAATTGGCAAGGCAAGAAGAGAAGGAATCCCCAATGACCGAGAAATCATCCATGAAGACTTCCATGGTTTGCTCAACCATGTCATGGAAGATAGCCAACATGCACCTTTGGAAAGTCCCGGGGGCATTGCATAAGCCAAAAGGCATCCTTTTGTAAGAAAATGTGCCATAGGGACAAGTGAATGTTGTCTTCTCTTGATCTTGGGGATCGATGGGTATTTGGAAATAACCCGAGAAACCATCAAGAAAGCAGTAATATTTATTACCCGCTAAACGTTTAAGCATTTGGTCCATAAAAGGTAGAGGGAAATGATCCTTTCTCGTGGCATCATTGAGTTTGCGGTAGTCTATACAAACTCTCCACCCAGTAACGAGACGTGTTGGAATTAACTCGTTGTTTTGATTGGGCACAACGGTAATTCCGCCTTTCTTAGGCACACAATGGACTGGACTAACCCATGGTGAATCCGAAATAGGGTAAATCATACCCGCATCAAGAAGTTTGATAACCTCTTTTTTGATGACTTCATGGATTTTAGGATTCACCCTTCGTTGGCTTTGAATTGTGGGCTTAAAGTCGTCCTCCATGAGAATTTTTTGTGTGCAAAAGTAAGGATCAATTCCGCGAATATCGGAGATTTTCCAAGCGATAGCTCTTTTATGTTTCTTTAACACGGCGATAAGTCGGGCTTTTTCTTCTTCTTTCCGGTCCTTGGCGATGATGACCGGTAACTTCTCGTTGTCTTCAAGGAAAACGTATTCCAGATGAGGAGGTAGGTCCTTAAGCTCAAGAGTGGGAGGATCCTCAATAGATGGTGAAACTAACGATGGATCATCATTAGTCACCTCTTTAGGAGAAGGAGGAGGAAACGGGTCTTCATTGAGAAGTCTCTCAATAGTATGAGTGTCTTCATCCCAATTAGTGGAAGAATCATCATACTTAATATCGAGAAGACCCAAACTAGCTTCGAAATCATCCAAGTCACTTTCTCCAAAAGGAGTCAATGCTGGAGCAATTGAGGCAACGGTCTCAACATTGGGTAGAGAAGAGAGAGTACTTTTGCAAGCATCATGAAAATGTTCTTCACAAGCCTCATCGAGAACATCAATAGCATTAACACTCTCATATGAATAAGGTTGCTTAGAAATCTTACCCATGTTGAAGACAATTTTATCGTCACCAACTCTCATGATTATTTCGCCCGCGGCTACATCAATGAGAGTGCGACCGGTCCTCAGGAATGGACGTCCAACGATTAATGGAACACGAGGATCCATCTCGTAGTCAACGACAACAAAATCCGCCGGGAAGGTGAATTTGTCAACGCCAACAAAGACATCTTCGGCTATCCCCACTGGATAAGCAACCGTACGGTTGGCTAATTCTAAAGTCATTTTGGTGGGGACTAGCTCGGGGAGAGATAATTGCTTCCAAACACTTAAAGGCATTAAGTTTATACTTGCACCTAGATCGGCTAGGGCCATGTAATTCTCTACTCCTGGGAAGTTACAAGGAATCAAGAAGCGACCCGGATCACCAAGTTTGGTGGGCAATTTGCTTAAGAGCACTGCGGAGCAGTTCTCATTAAGTTGGGTCTGAGCAATGTCAAGAAGCTTCTCCTTGTCACTTAGAAGATCTTTAAACATCTTAGCATATTTAGGCATGTGAGCGAGAGCCTCGGCAAAGGAGATGTTAAAATTCAATTGTTTAAACATTTTTAGAAAGTTTGAAACTTGAATATCATCCTTGCTCTTTTGCTTCTCTTTCCTCAACCTTGAAGGATAAGGTATATTGGATGAAGAAGAAGGCTTTAGGGGAATAGGATCACTCACAACCACGGGTGGTGGGGAAATGGGGGTAGAAGGTGAAGGAGGTGGGGAAAGTTGCTCTTTTTCCTTGTTCACAATCACGGGTGGAGGTGTAGGAAGCTCGGGTTCTGTATAACCTTTTCCACTACGAGTGGTGATTGCTTTCATCTCCCCTCTTGGGACTGCAACGGTGTTACTCGAAAGAGTATCCGAAGAAGAGGGTTGATTACCTTGGATGAGCGAACCAATCATATCAAGAATGTTAAGCGCTTGAGTGCTGAAAGAGTCTCTGATGTCTGCACGAATTTCATTGCTTTGTTTTGCCATGTCATTCCGTAGCTCGGCTCAAATATCGCTCCCTTGTTTCGCCATGTCATTCTTCAAGTTGACAAATTGACTTTGAAGATTCGTCACCATCTCACGATTAGTCTTCATGAACGTCTCGACGTCTTGATTCAATGCCATCGGTTGATTGAGAAGTGGAGCTTGGTAAGCTTGAGAATTTCCTTGAGTCGGGTATGTGTTTCTTTGGGATTGATATTGATTGGTAGCACGAGGTTGGGGTTGGTTGTTTCGGTTATAGCTTTGTTGTTGGTTTTGGTTTGGAGGAGGGAAACCGGGTGGAGCAAGATAATTGTTTGAACGATAACTTAGCAAGCTACGGTCTCCTTGAGGACGAGCTTGATAGCCGCCCGTGGGATAAGTACCGTAAGCCGCGTTAATGTTTTCAGAAAAATTTCCTTGAGTGGAAGGACAATCATTGTAAGAATGAGGACCACCACATGTGTCACAAGAAATAGCAACGGCTTTAGCTTGTTGAAAGTGGTTTGTGGCCATGGTCATGAAATTCTTGTTCATCTCAGCGAGTTGTCAAGAAATTTCAGTCATCTCAGGATTGGAAGTAGTAGAAGAAACATTGACTCTCGAGTTAGATCTTGAGGATGCGGATGAATCCCAATTCTTATGGTGAGTAGTCATGTTTTCAATCAACTCTCTACACTCCTCCGGTCTCCTTTTCATAAAAGTACCACCGGCGGCGGCATTGATCGTGTCACGATCACGAAAAGTGAGACCATTGTAGAAGGTATCAATGAGAGTGACGGGGAGCATATTGTGATTTGGACAGCGGTCAATCAAATCATTGTATCGTTCCCAAGCATCGAAGAGAGATTCATCATTGTCTTGCATGAATCCACTAATTTGGTTACGAAGGCTCGTGACCATGGATGGTGGGAAGTAGCGCGACAAAAAGCGTTGAGTCATGTCGTCCCAAGTATGAATAGAGTTCTTTGGGAGATGGTCAAACCATTTTTCGGCATGGTGAGAAAGCGAGTGGGGAAAGAGTTGGAGGCGAAGGTCATCCATAGAAACACCGGGGGACTTCATGCTTTGGGTGATGGTAATGAATTTGTCGAGGTGTTTGTTGGCATCATCATCCGGAATTCCGCGAAATGGGTTAGTTTGCACTTGCTGGATCATGTGATGCTTCAACGAAAGCTCCTGAGCCGTGACATGCATCGGTGCAATCGGGCCTCCACGTCCGTTCATCGTGGGTTGACATAGCTCCTCCATGGTTCGTAGGTCGGGTAAGGGTGGATTATTCATGTTTTGGTGGGGTGGATTATTGTTGTTGTTGTTTGGGAGGGGTGGATTATTATTGTTGTTGTTGTGTACACCGGCCATGTCTAAATCTTCGAGAGTCTCGGGCTCTAAATAAGACGTTGATCGAGTACGCATACACTAAAAAGAAAATGCAAGAGAAAATATTTTTGGTTTTTATAGGTTTTTTATGTTTTTGTATTTTTTGAAAATTTTATATTTTTATGGGTTTTTTAAAAATTTTTGTGCTTGAAAATAACGTTCCCGAAAGAACGGATCCCAAAATTCAATTTTTCTCACAAGAAACCGTTGATCCTTACGAAAAGAGCCGGCAGCGGCGCCATTTTAATAACTAACTTTTAGTTGATTAAAAATGTTTCTTGCAAGATCTTTCTTTGCGTTGCTCGTACCCAATTGATATATGTCGTTGTTTCGATCTCGGTATCTTCTCGAATTGATCACGGTCAAAAGTGGAATATTTGTAATTGGTGACTAAAAAGGGGGAGCTTTGGTCTAAATCTACTAAAATGATAAGTGCTAGAAGTAATAAGATTAAACTAAAGATAATTACTGGAAATAAAGATAGAATTTAAATGAAACAGTAAGTACCTCAATATTGGAGAAAACAACTTACTCGGAATATTTGAGTCTATCCGGAACAATTTGTACTACTCGAAATGTTACGGCCATACGGAATAAAGTTCCTATGCTGAATAATGATACTATTCGGAAAAATAACTCTATGTGGAATAACAGAATATAGCCCTATGCAGAATAAATGAAAGGCAACTCTATGCGGAATAATTGACAGATGCTCTATGCGGAATGTTTACGTATGAAACTCTATGCGGAATATTTGGAAGAAAAACCCTATGCGGAATATTTTAGAAAGAACCCTACTCGGAATAATGCCTCTATGTGGAATAATTGATATTCCGAGTCATCACCAAAATCTCAAACTCTATCCGGAATATTTTGATATTCCGAATAATCAACACAACCAAAGAATGCTCTATTCGGAAAATAATCCCTACTCGGAATAATTAGATATTCCGAGTAACAACAAATTCTCGACCTTGATCCGGAATATGGGCAAATTCCGAATCAACAGTAAGTCACAAACCCCTATTCGGAATCTGGTGAACACAGTAACAATAAGCGAAGAACAAGGGATTACAAAAGCACGAATTTAACACAAAAATTTACCAAGTTTACAATAAAAACTTAAACCAATTTCACCACTAATCATTTACCTATGGTAAACATCAATCCAAAACCACAAAATCGCAAAACCCACTTACTTATGATGATCAAACCAATAAAATGAAACTTTAAAAAACTTAAGAATCACAAAGAGATGAAGAACAAGATTATGGAAAGATTAAAAGTAAACTTGTATTAATGATTTAAGATTCAACAAACAAAGTGGAAAGATTAAACTTACAAGATTGGAAGAAATCAA
This sequence comes from Glebionis coronaria, assembly GCA_025667525.1. Classification (NCBI taxonomy): domain Eukaryota; kingdom Viridiplantae; phylum Streptophyta; class Magnoliopsida; order Asterales; family Asteraceae; genus Glebionis; species Glebionis coronaria. The sequence goes on from CM046877.1 coordinate 154,317,449, forward strand.
AGAAAGATGAAAACCACTCCTTAAGGGAGATGGTTTCTTCCTACGAAATAGGAAAAGTGTAACAAAAAAGAAAAAGCTTGTGGAATTCTGAATGGGAGGAGTATTTATAGGCTTCTCCCTTGGTTGGTGAGTGGGCTTTCTCCCTTTCTTTTTGTCTTCTCGTCTTTTCAGAAAAGTTGACGTTTTCGATTTTGATTCGGGATTTGTCGACGAATAAATTCAACTCGTCTTTTAATTTCTTCATTTAAATAGACTTGAGTTTCTTCGACATAGGTAAATCTTCCGTCTTTGGTCCTTTTCTTCGATAAATCTTCAAATAGGCCCATTGAATTCAAATCTTTTGCATCTCTTGGACTATAGACTTCATCTTTTCGTCTTTTTCCTCGATAAAACCCGTGCAATCCCATGTTTTCTCCAATATTTATCCGGTTGGCTCTAAAAACACAAAAAACACACAAACCACGCATAATTCCAAACAAATGACATTAAATACGCGTTTTGGTCTTGTTTTAGTAAGAAATAAGTGGTAAAAGGATAGGTGTTTTCACACCTATCAATAGCCCACCCTACATGTGGGCTATATGGGCTATATGTTTATATATTGGATCACGAGCCCAATACTTGAATAGATCGTCGGAGTGACCGATCCTTTCTAAATACGTAAAAACGTATTTCCAACAATCTCCCCCTAAGGGAGGTCACTCCAGGTTACAATGTCCTAAATAGTTTATAGCTCGTGATCTATGCTAACAATGATGTGACCGAGACTTTCTTTGGAAAAACGTATTTCCAACAATATCCCCCTAAGGGAGGTCACACCATTTTACAAAATCTTAAACCTAGCATACTATGCTTGAGTCTTCGATCTTGTTCTTGTGAATATGTTGATGAGATCTTTGACTTTAGTCTTGAGCATGTTTCCTTGCCTTGACCTTGTGCATTCCTCATTTGTGAAATTTGCCTCCTCGTGGCTTCATGTTCCACATACTTATACTTTTATAAATTCTTGAAAGCTTCAGAGTTTGATACAGCGGAAGACTTGACTTTTAGACTTTCTTGAATTTGTTGAAGTATTAAGTGCATAAAGCATAAGCATGTGTTGACGACTTCTTCTAGATTGTACACCGCAATGCCACCTTCTTATAAGACAGTCAGCAACAAAACATATACACGGATTAAATGGCCTTGAACATTTCATTCTAATTCGGTAGCATTTTACCCCCGATCGGTGAATACCATTGGACGATATTAAATATCATACTTGTGGCAGGTAGTTTCAATTAAGAACCTCCTTTTCAAGATTTCGCGGGTAAACCCGTTCTCTTTATTCGACCGTCCAAAGCTGATTGCGAACATAAAGAGTGAATTATTTGGATAATAATATCCGCATGATTTTAAGCCGTCAATTCATGTTCCTGGAACAAGTGAAATTCAATTAAGAACCGCACCATCGTTGCTTTCCAGTTGTCACGAGCTTGATTCGTATAGAATCTTACAAGTTACCTACCAAGTGCTGTTTGAGGTTAACACTAGAAGGATTTCTACTCATCATTGTGAACACTAAGATATCACTCTGAGTGTTCTGGCAAGATCACTAAGATATTGCGTAGAGGCCTGGAACGTGTTTAAATTCAGTTAAGAATTAAACCATTGTTGCTTTCCAGTTATCACAAGTTTGATTCATAAAGAATCACACAAGTTACCTACCATGAGATTTTTGATGTTCGCACAAGAAGGATTTCCATCTTCATTGTAAATACTTTCGTATTACTCGGATGTTCAGGCAAGATCATGAAGATTTTGTGTAGGACTCTTAAGATCTTTCTTACTTTTCACAGTGTGTGAAGAAGCAATGAATTATGAAAGTGTGTCCTAATGAGATATTTGATGATCTCAAATAGCTCTAGACTCAATCGTGCATTTTGGATTTTAGTGATCGGAGGCTGGAGAGGAGTGCCACCATTTCAATACCAATTTATTCGGAGTGAATAAATCAATAGATAATGCGTTGTCTCCGTGTGGTTAAAGCAAATATCTTTTAAGAGATATCTGAGTTAACTGGGATGGGTTGTGCATTGCATCACTAGGTCCATGATGTCTATCTACAATATCAAGAATCATTAAAAATGATCTCAATAGCATATGTATTGACCCGGTTTCTGCCTAAGTTGTAAGGAGGGCTTCTTTCTTTACACCCTTTATCTTTATAATTCTTTTTCATTCTTCAACCCCTTCAATGCATACCAATACGTCATAACTAGCACCTTGTTGTGATTGTTCCAGTGCTAACTTAAGTACTTGGTCGGCATTCAGCTACATTCACAATCATTCTCCATCTTTCCTAAGGACTACTACTTCTAGCTATGGAATGTCCTTTGGAAGATTCCTCCGGTTTTGGAAGAATCATTGGACTTAACCTATCCTACCATCCTTATGTCACCATAATATTCATCGTCGTGAAATAAATGGGTTGTCGGTAAGTATAAATCACCATGAAATCCATTTTGAAGTGCAAATCCATTTTGCTCCCCTTAACATATGCCACAATATTCGAAAACATTTCGTACATGTCGGGATGAGCCAGCACATTAAGTCAAACCATTATTGCTCTGATACCAATTGTAGGTCTACGTTTTGTTATGATTGTATAAGTGTTTGATTGATCTAAAGAGAGAGGGAGAGATGAAGAACTAAAGAAAGAAAGTTAGAGAGAGAAAGGAGAGGATTAGAGAAAGAAAGATTGATTAATGAAATGTGTGTGAAACAAACAATGACCAACCCCTCCTAACATGCTAGAAGGAGGTATATATAGCCCACCCTACATGTGGGCTATATGGGCTATATGTTTATATACTGGATCACGAGCCCAATACTTGAATAGTTCGTCGGAGTGACCGATCCTTTCTAAATACGTAAGAACGTATTTCCAACAATGTGTTTGATTAGGTTTAGGAGAGGAGAGTTGTTTACCACCAGTTTTAATGGTCTAATAATCAGTTTTAAAAAAACTGATTAATATAAATATATTAGGTGTTAGTGGTATGTGAGGTGGAGTAGGGAGGATGAGGTGGCGTGTAGTGAGTGGTGGGGTGAGGTGATGTGGCTAGTTGATTGGCTGGTGGAGGTTTGGCTGTCTTGGCAAAAGAGGTCCCCTGGCTTGCAAACTTTGTTCATATCAAGTCTAAACAACCATAAACTCCCATTCCTTTGATAACAACTTTCCATCACTTGTCAAAAATGGCACAAGTAAATACCATAACTTTTTCCAAGGACCATTGTTGTATATTTTATCAAACTTCAAGGGCTATTCTTGTAAACTCTTGACATTTTAGGGACTTTAATGCATTTTAGAGTTTTGTAAGGGTATAAAATACCAAGTCTTCAAACTTGAGGGACCAAACTTGACAATCTTCAAAACTTCAAGGACTTCTTTGGAAATTCATCGTTCGGGTCCGGTTCTTTGTGCGGCTTCATTTCCCGTGTTCGTTTTTGCTTAAATCATGTGATCTTTTGTTGATTTCACGATATCCATACCTAAAATACACAATGAACAAACACAAGCATATTTTGGGGTATTTTATGATATTTTTAAGCATTTTAAGCCCGATTTGGACGATGAGACTATGTATAAATGCAGTCTCATCACTCCTCCATACTAAACCATTGACGTGCCCTCACGCAATGATATAATTAAGTATCATAGCACTTCCAAAATTCATTTTTAGGCGACATTTATTGAAAATGTAAATTTAAATAAACTACTACATGTGTTTTAGACATAATATATTGTTTTCATCGCAAAATGGGATGTTTAGGATCATAGAATAAGAACATGTGACTGCTTCGTTAGAAATAAATTCGTCATCCTCGATTTTCACCCAATTCCATGCTAAGCGTGAAACACGATCATTGTCATTATAAGTTAGTAATGCTAACACTACTCATATGCTCTAATCACGTACTTAAACTCCCTTATTCCTAAGGTGTATCTATTATATTTTATTTTTGTCTTAATGATCACGAGGATACATCATTGACTTATGCGTGAATAGAGATTAGGTCCAAAAATAGAGTCTTAACGGTGTAACCTAAATCATCAAATTAATAATTCATCCTAATAGACAACGATGTCAAAAAGTTAAGTCAACAAAAAGGATCGATAAACACAGTTTTATAACGGTTTTGAACATGAGACTTATTACCATGAATTTTATGACCCACCTCATCATCGGTGGCTTTGATTATCATGGTTTACCTCCATCCTTTATTCATCTCCGCCATGGAGCTTTTATTATGACTTCGGTCTTGCCCTTGTCTTTTATTTAACCTCGCCATGAGGTGTTTATTATGACTTGACGTATATCCTCACTCTAAAGAGAATTTTGGATCTTTAAGGCTTCAAGATTTAAGACATTCACTTTCTTTTTTCGCATTGATTTTTTGGCCTTGTGAGCTTCGAATTTTTGCTTGATTTAGGTGAAGAGGAACTTAAAATATTATTGAGGGAAGCCTTTGATTATTCGGGTTGCCAATACTTCAAAACCGTGACGCTCGCGATACCTTAATGTTTTCCCAATTTAATTACATGGAAGCTACTAAAATAAATTAGAAACCAACAATAGAGACTAAACGGCTAAATCAATATTTATTAACAATTATTTAATAAAAGCGTATGGAGAAAAAGAAAATAATTAAAACACATGAGTTTTTGAAAGAATACGAGTACTCTACGTTTAGCATAGTAACTTATAATTAACTCTATCATTTCTCGTCCTCAATTTAATGATACTTAGCCTAATACAGTTAAGAAATCGAAGCTAAGTTCTCAACACGCACGGTCGAGTAAAAAATTACTCTTATTCTCACCATCGGAAAACCTACATTCGTGTCTTAAACACTTATGAAAAACTAAAAAAAAATTAAAATTGGCCATTTTTAGCCTTATTTTGCATAAAACGATAACAAAAAGATGAAAGTTGGATTACGTGAAGCAAGGTGAAGTATCTACTCACCCCCATACTAAAACTAAACATTGTCCTCAATGTTTCGAGTCTAAGGGTGAAACACCCCCATACTAGAAACGAAAGTCGAATGCTTAATCTCGAGCATGGAAAGGGTAAAACGAATAACCTAAAAGCCGTTTACGAATTATGCTAATAAGATAATCGTTAGAACATAAAAGGATATCATCGGATATCGGAATCTCCAAAGGCAACGATCGAAGCTCGAGTGATCCATAAAACGAACACGAGAGGCTTCAATGATGACGATGAACCTAATAAATCACAATCACAAACAACCACGGAACAAAGGTTGGAAGAGCACAAGTCTCCGCATTAACTAATTAGAAAGCAATAATATTTACAATGGTAAGCATGAGAATCCCCCACGAGGCACCTTTTTTTGATAACCGAGTCAAAAGCTCGACTCGAATCCCCATAAATGTGATCATTTAGGGATTATCATGGTATGGTCATTTTTGATGGGGCTTACATGATAAACAATGCCAAAAAGTGGATGGAGTACTTAAAAAACCCGATAAACGTATACCGGGGTCAAAGATAGCGTCTTCATTTTCGGATGAAATATGAAACAACGCCACTTCAACACGTGCCAAAACCCCAAAGGGGTAGAAGAAAAGAGGTGAGAAATAGAAGGGTGGGGCAATGGATGGGGCACAAACATGATCTCCTTGAGGTAGATTCACACCAAGCAAATAGAAAGATTTTCCATTTATTACATCGGTGGAAGACCGAGATTTCCCTTTACAAGCAATTCCGGGATCGAATATCTCGTCCTCGGTGGAGACAAGTGAGGCAACATAAGGGGATTCCCCCACACTAGATCCACACGACGCATCGTCAAAAGGAGTAGACGAGCTCGTAGCACTCAATAAACGTAGTGATGACGGAGTTAGACTTGTAGAAAAATCATTTAAATCAATTTTAAAATCCTTTCCTTTTTCATCGTTCAAAAACCCTTTATGAAAATCCGATTTGATTATGTCGATAATATTTGGCGTATCTAAGAAGATTTTAGTGTTAGAAGTATTTAAAGTGATGGTCATATAATATATCGTTGCGAAGCTCGTGAAAAATGTTATTTAATGATGTCGAGAGTTCTTAGTTATTAATGTTTATGTAACGGGAATTAGTCCCGAACACACAAATGAGGAAGGCCTCATAATCTTGTTAGTCATAGTATAAAAGGCCTCTCCTCCTCATTTGTGTGTGTGTGTTTTCCATTTTTTTGTTTCATCTTAGAGAGAGAATGGGTGTTTTGTTTCTCTCACTAGGAAAAACACCATCTTTGTTTTCTTTTTCCTTTCCTTAATCTAATCTTCCTTTTTTAGTTTGATCTTTGTTTAGTCTTCATCTACTTTATCATCTTTATTAGTTCTTCATCAACTCCATTCTTGTTCTATCATCTTGTTCGTCATCTTTGCATTTCGATTCATAAAGTTCAAGACTTTACGTGTTTGGTTCGTGTGTAAAGGTCCTACAAGTGGTATCATTCGCCAAGGGATTCGTGCTTAGCGTTTTGGTTGTTTTTGTGGGCTTTAATCTCTTATAAGTTCCGAATATAAGTGCCCAAATCATCCTTTTTCCGAGATCCCTCATTCTAGGGAAACTGCCATAAATTTCGCAATTTTTGAATATTGCGAAATTGTGTCATCTTCGAAAATTGCGGAATTGATCTTAATTGCGAAATTGTGTCATCCTAATTGCGGAATTGAACACTTAATCCCAATTGTGGAATTGAATTTTTTTCAATTGCGGAATTGATCCTTACTCACAATTGCAGAATTGATCTTTATTCCTAATTGCGGAATTACGTCATCTTTGTGAATTGCGGAATTGTCTAATTTTTGAATATTGCGAAATCATAACTGTTAAGGCATTGCGGAATTATATCGTTTGGTATTGCGACATTGAATCAATTTGGTGTATTGCGTAATTATTTCCTAATTCACATTGCGGAATTATACATGTCTTGACATTGCGGAATCTTAGCCAATTTTTGTTCGATGTATTGTTAGACTTAGCCAGTATCTAGACTAGCTCGGATTATCGTTTACCCAAGTAAAATTTAATTTTTCCTAGACCATTTTTAGGCCATTTAAGCTTCAATTTCAAATTTTGGCGAAACAAAATTTTTTTCGGCCCAAAATTCAAATTTTTAGGCCAAAATTCGAATTTTTTCGGTTTTAATTTTTGTCAAAATTTTTCAATTTTCCAAATTTTTCCCTACTAGTTTTTGGCTATTTCTAACTCGATTTCAAAATTCGGCATTTCGAAAAATTTTCCAGTTTATTTTATATCGGACTGAGGTATTTTTTTGTCGGATTGGAAAATTACGACAAAATTTGATTTTTTTGAGAATTCGAAACGCGCTTTCTACAAATTGAGATCCTGATTTACACATGACTTCTACAATGACATCTCAACAAGACATTCATGCTGCGGGTATTGAGAATCGTGATTGTACTACCAAAAAGAAGAGGGATGCTGCCTATCTCCAGACTCAGCTTCGTATAGCTCAAAAGGAAGAAGCAGGAATTCCACTTCTAGCTGAAGAGTTTGATCTCATGGCATCTGCAGCAACATATGATGAGGAAGAAGTGGTGACTACCAACTCCATCTTGATGGTTAATTCACAGCAAGCATCAACATCTGTAATTCAGGCTGACAGAGCTCCTGTGTATGATTCAGACGGTTCATCTGAGGTACACCCACGTCTCAATGATAATGAGTTATATAATATGTCTAATCAGGAGGAAGAGTATACCGAGTCACTTGAGCCTTCCACTGAGACACACGGGGATCAAATGAATAATAGCAATATTATTTCTAATGCGCCCAGTGTGGACCTTAGTGGAGATCAAGTAGCCCAACCTACAACCCTTCCCGACAAGACGCATGCATATTAAAAATCATTATTTGATAAGCTTGCCAAGGATGTTTCTCATGCGGATGTGGTTAATAATAAGTTTAGAGAAACTAATGCCAAATTGACCACTGAGCTTGCGGGTTATAAGGAAAGGGAGAAAAGCTTTGAAATTCATCATGAAAAAATTAAACAACTTGAACAAGCTCATGCTACATCAGTTTATCAAGAAAAATGCACCACTAAGAAATTAAATGCCTTACACTTAAGTAGTGCTAAAAAGATAAGCGAATTGAATGATGCAATCACCTCTCTTAATAAACAGCTTTCAACTGAAAAATCTATTGTATTCGATTTAAAAGAAGAAAGTAAAAAGCTGAGACATGATTTCAAAATTCGAGAATATGGGCTTCTTGAGGATTTTTTCAAAGCTCATGATAGGATTAGGGAATTAGACAACCTTTTGGTTAAACGTGGCTAAACTATGCAGACGATAAATATGCTCGTACCAAAAGTGAATGAGATAAATTACACTCGATACAAAATGGCTTTAGGTTGTCCCCTTCCTCCCAATCCCGAATATCTTAAGCAAGTTCAGGCCACTAATCAAACTCTATATAATTGTAGTTTGCTCTTGTCTGATGAGCATGATCCTCCTACTGTGCATGATTCTGAGGAAACTACTGAACTCGCAATAGAGACTCGTTTAAGAATGAAAAATCTTGATAAAGAAGTGACACCCGTTTATTATCTGAAAGTTAATCCTCCCACCATTTTTGTTCGGTCTAAAACGAGTACTGAAATGCTTTTGCTACCAAGTGAGGAATTGACGGATAACTCCCCTAAACCAAGTGTTGCACGACGGTATCTAAACGAGCTCAAAGATAATTTTGTCATTCTCAAAAGTGTTGTTAATTCCAAAATTACAAGAGGAAACTTTACTTCACCCGTTCACACTGAAGTTCAGAAAATTCTTCACAACGAGATTAATCCTCTTATTAATCAAGTTGATGCTAGAATAAGCAATCTTGAAAACGCTTTTCTAAAAGAACTAGCCAAATTTGTTGAAGACTTTAGATCTTTGGCGAAGGAGGCTGATGCATCTCTTGATAGAATTAAAGTTTTGGAAAGCGATCTTGCACGTCTCTCGAATGCAAGTGACAGTGGTGGTTGTGTTGACAGTACCCCTGTTGCGGTTAATATCTCTGTGCCGGATAATGAAACCCTCCAAAATGAGCTTGATCGTACGAAAGAGAAAATGGAGTCTTATGTCATCAAAAGGATAACGAATTCACCGATCTTTTGAATAAATATGTCAAAAAATGTGATGAATGTAAGGAGGACAAACTTTCGTATGATAAAGCTTACAGTGAAATGCAAAAAACAATCGAACTATTGCAAGATCAGTTAGGAGGTGAATGTCGTGACAGTGGGCCTTCAACAAATGTTAATCAAAAAGAGTTCACGATTCTTCAACACCGCTATGATTTCCTTCAAAAACATTGCCACTCTCTTGAACTCGCTTTGCAAAACAAGGTTGGAAAATTTCCAAATGATGGTACTTTGCAAGTAAAACTCTCTGAATCATTTCGTGAATTGAATGAAAAGAGTAAGACATTTCTGATCTTAAAGCTTAGTTGCAAGACAAAGACATCGCAATCAGTGAGTTGAAGAAACTTGTTGGAAACATGGATGGAAAAACGATGGAATCCAATGGTGTGAAACCTGTTGTTCGTCAACCAAATGCGTACAAAGTACCAAAGACATCTATCTTAGGAAAACCGCCTTCTAATATTTCTAGGTTACCTCCTAATACCGATGTGCCACCGACTGTTCCAAAACCAGCCATATCACCATATGGACCCACTTTTGCTAAACACAACCCTGTGAATGCACCTTGCACTACTCCGAAGAGTACTCCCAACCGTGTGATTCTTACGCCCACAAAGGAATCTAAAGGTTCAAACGACGTTGGTTAAACCAACAACCTAAGGGATGGTAAGCCAAAAGGAAATAATCAGAAAGTAAACCATGTATATTCAAAACCTAGTCAACCAACAACTGCTAGAGTTCAACACACTCTTAATGGTAGTCAACCAAAACTTAGGATCCCTTACCAGCAACCTAGGAATTGGAAACCACCAATGAGTAGTCGTGTATCAAACAAGGTGCCTGAACGGTCAGCAAAACCTAGGTACACAAGGACTTTCGAGAATCACAAACTCCCTGTATGCCCCACGTGCAAAAAGGGTATTCACAATGGAAACAATGCTAATTGCATTCTATAGTACCTCTATGAGGTAAACTCTCGTGCCTTCATACAGAGAAAGAATGCAGAATCCATAAGACAACAAAGAGATTCACACCCGTCACAAAGAAAAGAAATGACAAGAAATCTTCAAGGCGGATCAATGCAGGAACTAGTTTCTCTCCTAAGAAGTGTTCCACTGTGTAAGAGAACACTACTCCTAGATCTAGTCTTCAGTGGAAACCAACGGGTAGGATCTTCAAGGAAGTTGGTCTTAAGTGGATTCCCAGTGAGAAGAGTGATGACACCTGCTCCCGCACTAATGCAAGTGTTATGAATGTAGAAAATGAATTTATTACTCCTAACACTAGTATTTGTGCAAACTCTTCTTCTATCATTGCAGGTAACTCAACGAATTCTCAATCCACTTCTTTAAAGGGTTCCAGTTCTGTACATTCGATATCACCTGCTTCTATGGTACAAAGGTCTATTTTTGATTATTTTCGAAAGACTTGAAAAATACAAAAATATAATAAAATGTAAATATCATAGAAAAACAAAATAAAAAATGAAAAAATTTCAAAATACCAAAAATATTCTTCTCGACATGTCTTTCAGTATCTATAATATGGACGCCCCTAGAAATGTCGCTTAATAACGAAACGGGTGTGTACATAAAGCTCGAATGAATGTTCAAATGTTTTCAAAACATGTCATTTCTTTTTTCTTCATATGATTTACAATTACCTCAGATTGTGACTCGTGCCTCAAAGAAAGGAAAGTTTGTCTCTGATGATAACTTATCCTTACCAACTAGAAAATATAACTTTCTCGGTCATGAGCTTCCGATAAAAACATTCCCTGTTTTTACGCTCATGAAAACGACTTATAGTTAAATGTCAGACTGTAACTCGAACTTCAGATAAAGGAGAGTGTATCTTTAAAGATAACTTATCCTAATAACTGGTAGAGCAATCTATCACGGGTTGAGCTAGTCACAAAACATTCAGCGTTTTGAGCTCAACATAATGGCTTATAGTCACATGTCAGACTATAACCCGGTCCCCAAAGAAAGGAAAGTCTATGACTTATCCTCAACAACGGGAAATTATTTTTTCTCGGTCATGGGCTTACATTAAAACATTCGAAGTTTTAAGCTCATGAACTCAAGGAAAATGTTCATTTATGTACATTTCTCCTCGCTAACGAGAAATTCAATTTTCTCGGTTTTGAGCACAATTCTTCAAGGTATTTCAAAACTGTGTGCTCATATACTCCCCTATTTTAATTAGAATTTCTTTTCGAGGGGGAGTATAAAGGTTTCATGCAACATTATTCTCTCCATGTTTCATCACTAGTTTCACAAAAATTTCAATGTCATGCAATTTTTGAGGGGGAGAATAGTGATTAAAATGTGTTATCTTGGATGAGATCTTTGATATAAGTGCTTTATCTTCCTAATATGTGCAAAAAACTTTCCTTTTATGATGCACATATGTAGGGGGAGCGTTTTGGTGATACAAAAAACCTTCAAGGTATAAACACTGATTTCATCAACACCTTGATTGCTTTTTCAATAGGTTTTTCTGGTTACGATATCTATACCCTTCAATACATTAATTCACGACGGTATTGGTGTCAAAAGGTGGTTAGGTATTCGTCCTATGATCCAACCAGAACCGGAGAGATCTTCCCAGGGACAATCCATTAGAATTTAGATGTCCTAGGAAAGATGGAGTAGTTGAGTGTACGGGAATAATGCCGACTAATGACTTAAGCTAGCATTAGAACAATCACAACAAAGTGCTAGTTATGACGTCTTGGTAAGCATTGAAGGGGTTGAAGAATGAAAAAGAAATGTAAGGATAAAGGGTGAAAAGAAATAGCCATCCATACAACTTAGGCAAAAACCGGGTCAATACATCTACTATCAAAATCACGTTGATGATTTCTGGTATTGAAGACAAAGCATCATGGACCCAGTGATGCAAAGCACAACCCTTCCCAGCCTACTCAAGCTTCTCTCAAAAGAAGTTTGATTTATTGTCATGGAGTTCAACTCATTTCTATCAACTTTCTCACTCCGAGGTAGTAGATATTGAAAAGGTGGCAGTCTGCTCCAGCCTCCGATCACCAAATAAATGTGCACTTATAGAGTCTAGAGCCAACGAGATTCATCAAAAATCTCATTAGGACACTTACTCCATATATCAATTGTTGTTCATCATTAGAACACAAGCGATAATTCAAAGAGTCATACGCTCTATCCTTGTGGTATTGCTAGAACATTCAGAGTGATACTCTCTAGTATTCACAGTGTTGAATGGAAATCCTTCCAGTGTTAACATCAAACAGCACTACGGTAGGTCATATGTAAGATTCAATTGAATTAAACATATGCTAACTGGAAAGCAACAGTGGTTTGATTCTTAATTGATTTAAACTCGTTCCAGGTCTCTACGCAATATCTTTATGATTTTGCCAGAACCATCAGAGTAATACTTTGTAGTATTTATAGTGACAAATAGAAATCCTTCCAGTGTCATCCTCAAACAGCACTGCGGTAGGTAACTTGTGATATTCTATATGAATCAAACTTGTGTCAACTGGAAAGCAACAATGGTTTGATTCTTAATTGATTCTAACTTGTTCCAGGAAATTGAATTGATGACTTAATCAGCAGAATGGAACTGCATGATTCACTCCTTACTATGAATTAGCTTTCGATATATTCAAGTATTGAGAACGGCTACCACAGCCGGAAACCCTGTCAAGGAAGTTCTTTGAACTTACCTAATCACAGGTACAGTACTTGTACTGTATAATGGGAAACCGGAGGAATGCAAACGGTGGCGTCATTTCAAGAGTCGCAATTCAAGGCCACATACTCAAGTAAATGAAGAAAGCTCAACAACAACTAAAGACAAAGATTTCCGCTACTCTGATAATGAAGGGAGATTGTTACCAAGCTTTCAAAACAACACAAAGTTCGAGTATGTAGGGAAAGACACAAGAACATAAGTTGGCAAAGTTTCAAGATCAAGCCAAGGAAAAGGTCAAAGATCCAAGATCACAAGTCATGAAAGGAACGATGAAAGAACTCTCAAGACAACGAGCTTCAAAGTCTGCAACAACAAAGAAGGGAAGTCACATAATACATGACCACCACTTAGGGAGAGATTGTTAGAAGTATCTAAAGTGATGGTCAAAGAAGTGAAGTCACATATTATATGACCACCCCTTAGGGGGAAATTGTTAGAAGTATTTAAAGTGATGGTCATATAATATATCATTGCAAAGCTCGTGAAAAATGTTATTTAATGATGTCGAGAGTTCTTAGTTATTAATGTTTATGTAACGGGAATTAGTCCCGAACACACAAATGAGGAAGGCCTCCTAATCTTGTTAGTCATAGTATAAAAGGCCTCTCCTCCTCATTTGTGTGTGTGTGTTTTCCATTTTTTGTTTCATCTTAGAGAGAGAATGGGTGTTTTGTTTCTCTCACTAGGAAAAACACCATCTTTGTTTTGTTTTTCCTTTTCTTAATCTAATCTTCCTTTTTTAGTTTAATCTTTGTTTAATCTTCATCTACTTTATCATCTTTATTAGTTCTTCATCATCTCCATTCTTGTTCTATCATCTTGTTCGTCATCTTTGCATTTCGATTCATAAAGTTAAAGACTTTACGTGTTTGGTTCGTGTGTAAAGGTCCTACAGTTAGGCACACTAAAAATTCTCACATTTAAGTCGCGGTTAGGGGGTGGTAGATTGTATAAGTTCTCAAAACGTTGATCAACAAAGAACACCGCCCCCTCGGGGTCAACATATTCGTCATCCTCATGAACGTTAATCTCTTCGATTTCTTCATCATAGATAGGCTCGCCAAACCAAGGTTTATCGTTCCCCTCATTGAGGATTTTAGAAACTCTCTTGAAAAGATCACGATCAAGCACAAAACAATCATTCTTTTGTGGGGATCGTTGATAAGTTAGATCCTCGCGAATGTGGTAAACGTCATTCTCATTTGAGGAGTGTTGATTAGGTAACTCCTCGAGAATGGGATTTTTGGTCACGTGAGTTGGTTCGTCATTAAAAATAAGACGTTCCAACTCAACAAGTTCATCCTCGATGTTGGAAAAATCAACCTCACTCGTAGGTGGAAGTGGAGGCAAAAGAGCTAGCTCTTGTTCGATAATTTCCTCAATCTCGGGATCAAACTCATAATCATCGTACTTCCCATGTAAAGAGGTCTTTTTAGGAGAATCCTCCAAAATGGCATTTGGATTTTGAAGCACGTGATCAATTTCGGCAAAATCGCCATCGTCATCATCAAAGAAAGAGTCGATGTAAGCACTCACAACCATTGTCTTACAAGTCAAATGGCGTGACAACCCTAGATTTTGAGATTCTCCATTAGTGACTGTTTGACTTTGATTATGTTCTTAGTGTGCATTTATGTGCTATATGTTTGTATTTGAGCATTTTATTTTATGTTAGTCGTCGTTCGTGTATTGCGTGGTGCATTATATAATGTTATGATGGGGTTAGTTCGTGCTCTTTTGTTCACTTGGATGTAACTATGATAGAATGCAGTGCTATTTTAGGATTTTATGTGTACGTATATGTATTATAGTAAATCGTAATTTTTACGATTTAGGGTTTTGCATTTTGAGGTCTCAGATGAGGTATTTAGTCACGGAAATAATTTACGGGATGGTTTTAAGTCATTTAGGACTTAGTTATAAAGTTTATTTCATATTTTAAGAAATTTCATAAAACTGTATATTTGACGTATTTTACAGTAATCACGTAAAATTGACTAGTTAAAAGGTTTAGGAGTAATTAATTAATTAAGGGATTAATTAAAAAACATAATTAAGGAAATAATTATTAAAAACGAATTTAATAATAAAATAAATAAAAAAATATTATTTTTGGTAAAAAATTTATAAAGGACGGTGGAAAAAAAAGAAAAAGGAAAAAAAATAAAAAAAGGAAAGTATTATTTCTATTGGGCTAGGATTATCTTTGTTTTAGTATAAATACAAAATAACATACTATTTCTCCAGCTCTTTTTTTGTCGACGTGTTTTACAAGAGGATTTAGGGTTTCCATTAATTTTTCTTGATTCAAGGTAAGTGATCAATTTAACTTTAATATAATTCATGTTTTTATTAACTAATCATGATTGTAATGTTAATTAACCATCATTGAGATGATTAGGGTTGATGAGACTGCTTTTATACATAGTCACATCTTCTAAAACGGGCTTAAAATGGTTAAAATATCATAAAATGTGCCAAATATATGCCTGTGTTTGTTCAATGTGTATTTTAGGTACAAATATTGAGAAAATGGCAAAAGATCACAAGAAACAAGCAAAAATGAACACGGGAAACGAAGCCACACAATGAACCAAGCCCTAGAGTTGATTTTCCAAGTAAAGTCCTTGAAGAATTGAAGATTGTACAAGAAGGGTCCTTCATTATTGAAGAATTGACACTTTAAACCCTTGTATGTTCATAATTACAAGTTTGGTCCTTAAAGTTTGTCAAAATTACAAAATGACCCTTAACTTTGAAGAATTGGCAAGAATGATCCCTCAAATTTGAAGACTTGTCACTTTTAGTTCTCCATGAAGACAAAGAAACAAGTGAAGACCTTAAAGAATAAGATGTGTCAAAAAGAGCCCTTGAAGTTTCATCAAATTACAAGAAATACCCTTGAAAATACTTTGCAAAACTTTTTGTGGCCAAAGTATGAATTCCAAAACTTCAACAACAAAGGAATCCGGATTTTTCATATATAATCTTCAAATGAAACAACAAGAAGAATAGAGGGGTAAAATCTGTCAAACATTAAACCTTACCTAGACCAACCAGAGTGTGCCACGTGCCCTACTAACACTTTTCATCCAATCAAAATCCTGCCACATCACACTCTACTTATACCAGATTTATAACTAATATTAAATAGTTATTAAAACACACGCTAAACATATCTTTTAAACCTAAAACCGGATCAAACTCAACTATTCATACCAAGAACATGATTTGGGGATTTTTGTTTAAACAAAAATTAGGCCTTAATCTTTTCCAGTATTATGATTAAGGGTCTAATTACCAAAACCCAACTCATAAACAAAGTGCCACATCACCCCAAGAGCTCACATGATCCACCCCTGCTTCACTTTTGGAGAACAAGACAAAGCATGCCAATGGAATCAACAAACCACAAAGCAGCTTCATTTCTAAGATTTCTTAGAGCCCTTGGATCAAATTGCAACCACTTACATCTTCACAAGACGCCAAGAACATCACATGATCAGTCAAGAAAATTCAAACTACAAGGGCATTATGGGGACTTCACCAACTAGGGTTTTACTTATTTTTCAGCATTTTAGGACTCATTGTAGCCTATATAAAGGCCTTAGCATACAACATTATAGCTTGTTCTTGGTTTTCTTTGGTCAAAACTTTGTAAATCCTTGTTTCAAGTGAATGAAAAACTGTGAAAGTTTGTGACGAATTACAAGTTCCAATTTACTTTCTTGTTGATGTTATATGTTATGAGTTTATGTTTATGAAGTTTTAAAGATTGGTTTAAAGTTTTAAGCAAGTTTTCAAAGTTTTCTAAAAACCTGATTTTTTCTAAGTCTTGCTCAAACACTTGAACCTTTTGGGCTATAAGCTGATCATAACACCCTGATAAAGAGCTTATTAAGGTGTTGTGAGGTTTGTGGTTTGGGAAGGATCAAGGGGTGGGGTACAAGCTTGAAAGGATCTTGTTTCATTTTCCATTTTTTTTCATATAATCTGTTGTTTCTAACCTTGTTGTTCTTAGCAACTTATTGGAAGCTTGTGCCTTGTTAAGCTAGGCACATAAGCTCTAAAATCCGTGAGTGTGTATGTACATTCATGAGGTTTCAGCTCTCTTTCCAAAAATTTGTTGAAAAAGTAGTTATAAGTGATTTTGTGATTCTGTTGTTGTATGTGGTGTTTTTTTTGTTTAAATCTGGTTCTTACTGCATGATAATGTTGTTTTGATGCTTGATTGAGCTTGGTGTCACCTGAAATCACATTTGCTTGTTTAAATTTTGATTTTAAAAGTGAAAGGGGTGTTTGGTTCTACTGTTTTAAGGTTGTAATTTGAGTTTAAGTTAGTGTTAAGGGTTGGATTGAGTTTGTATCTGATATTGAGTTGGTTGAGTGCTGATATTTACCATACTTGTGCTTTTAAACATCAAATCTGAATATGTGCCATAACTTGCTTATTTTTGCCTGTTTTGATCTAAAATATTGGGAACACCTAGAGTGTATGCATATTTAGGGTTGAAAAGGATAAAAAAAAAGTTTGTGTAACTTGTGTTAAAGATTTGAGGGTTTGAAATTGGGTTTGTGGTCAGGTATATCAGCAAAGTCATTTTGTGTTCTTCATTGTTCATCAGTTAAGTAACATAGGCTTGAATCTAGTTTAAATCTTTGAACCAGTGCATGATATGAGTTTATTTATGCTTATTTAAGTTTATTATAGCTTGTGTATGCTTTTGGTTCAATCTGGTTGGCTTAATCTTGCTTAAACTGCTTATTTGTTCAAATCTGCTTAATGTTCATGTCTGTGTGATATCTGGGTACATCTTGATTAAACAGTACTAATTGGCTGGGTGCTATTATGATTTCTTGCTTGTTATTGACTCATAACTCACTGGTTATAAGGGTGCCTTGATTGTCCAATGAATCCAAGTAAATCTCACTAAAATCAAAGGTCAAGAAAGTCAAACAGTGGGAATCCCTTCCCACTGCTACTAGCCACTGCTAGTGTTATTTATCATTCAGATTATCAATAAGCCATAATAGCTTATTTAGACTTGAAACTACTTTGTTTTTGTAATCAATCTTCCTTATTTGACCCATTTGACTATACTGGAGCATTTGATACTTTGACTTTTAGGTTTGACTAGAAAACCAACTTAGTTGACTTTTTAACAAGTGCTTATTTGCTTTTTCCAGCTTATTCAATGTGCTTTTTGGAAATCTTTTTGATCATTAAGCTTACTTAAGGGATTTAAAACATTTTGAAAAAAGAATCAGCCCTTGAATTGGTCTAGAACTCGAAAACGACTATTATGTCATTTTGTGTAGAGAGCTTTTGCTTATTTCAGGCTTATTTCTTGGGCATATTCAAAAATTCATTTTACAAACAGCTTTATAAGGTCAAGAGAAGGATGTGTGTCAAATTCAGCTTATGGCATTAGCTTATGGCTTAATGGGCCAAAAAGCCCATTAAGAATAAGCTGTTTGTTCATTAAGCTGTGATAAGCTCACTTTCAGCTTTTGGGCCTTTAGAGTTTTGTGTTTAAATTAAATTTTAAGCTAGACTGAAACTTTTCAGCTTATTTGGATAACTTTTTGCTTATTGGGCCAAAAAGCCCATTAAGCTTGGACTATTTTGAGTTTCAGCCCATTTGGAGGCCTGTTAGGGGTATTTTGGCAATTTCACTTTCATTTTCTGTTAAGTTAAAATAAACTAGTTTGCAAGTTTTTAGAATTTTTTATAATTTTTGGATTTTTATTATTATTTTAATATTAAAAATTGTTTTTAAGATTTTTGCATCTTTTTCATTTTTCTTAGGCTAAATACATTAAGTTAGGATTTTTCATAATTTTTAGATTAATTTTCTTGTCATTTAATTAATTTTAAGGATTATTTTAATATTTTAATAGTTTTTAATCATTTTTAAATAGTTTTATTTAATTTTAAATTTTTCAAAAATAGTTTTTATTTTAATTAAGTTATTTTAGAGGTTTACAAATTGAAAAATCTCATTTTGGGCTTTTGTTAATTAAATTTATTTTTTGGGCTTTAATTAGCATTAAAAAATTATTATTTGATTAAATACAATGTTTGAGTGATTTTTGATTTTTTGTAAATTCTAATTACATTTTTTGGATTTATTGCAATTTTCTAGGAATTTTTAGGGTAATTTTAAAAGTTCGTCACGTTTTACGATTTTAGGTCTACGACTTTCGTCTTAGTGTAATTTTAATCGTAACCGTCATCCTTTTCTCTTTTCTTTCTTCATAATCATAATCACAAACATTTAATCATCTCTTAACACAACACACTAGCCTCCTTGAGAACGAACTCACTCATTGGGTCATTTGTGCATGGTTTTCCTAAACCGTCGTACTTACCCTAATTACCTCGTTTTCCTAAACGAGTGTAAAATTACTACCATCAAGGTTTTATTAATTTTCTGGAAAATACAGTAATTAAGATCCATTAATGTTTTTAGGGTTCTTGTTTAATAATTTAAGGGTAATTAATGATGTGTAGAGGGTTAGTGCATAAAGGCGTAAAACGGTCTGATTTTTAGGGATGTCTTGTGTCGACTGTTCCGGGTAGTAGGTAGCACATTTGGTCGAGTTTCTTTTTTTAAATTAAGTTCAGAGAGTCTATTTTTAAAAAATGTAAGGTTTGTCGAATATGGAGTTCGGGAAGGTCGTCAAACAATTTTTACAAAAACAGTGCGCTGTTTAGAAATAAATTTGAATTTTGGGAATTTGAGTCAAAATCTAACCAAACGAATGAGATGGCTAAAGATCTTGATTTGGGAACTCTTTATAATATATATGAAAGTACTGGAGGTTTTCAATAAAAGTTATGGTGTTTAGGTCGGGCTTTTGGTGACAAACATTTAACATGTACAGAAAATCAGTTTTGGTGAAAACGACTTTTGGCGTAGAGATTAAACGAAAACGTTAAACGTGTAAATAGAGAGTAAAATTGGTTTTTGGAGTTCTTAGATCGTATAACAACATAACTCCAGTAGGGTAGGAGCCAAGTGTGGTGTTAAGTTCACTTCATGTGATCGTTTAGTGACTAGTAAACCGTACCGGGAAAAAACTGGATTTTTACGTATAGAATAGCTTGTAGTGAGAGAACTAGATAGTGGGGATTGGGGGATTAGATTAATCTCCTTGATTTTTACTTAACTTGGGTGTTAAGAACTGAGCTAAGGGTGTTGTGTATGATTTTATAGGTTTGCAGGAGTGCTAGCTTGTTGTGCTATCAGGTGAGTTCATAGTCCTATTTTCACTGAGCTTTTAAATATTTTCTTCTAATATGGGATGGATATGACACTTGTGGTGTTCTTAAAATGTTTTTTACTATAATTTTATAAATGTTTGGACACAGATGTGTTATTGTGTGACATGCGTGCTTATATGTTTTGTTATGTGTTCCAATATGCGTTTTGATATGTGAATCTTGATTGTGTTTATGATTTGGATCGGGGGACACGTACCGTCTCAGTGGATATTGTTAAGGCGGGTAGCCTTGTTTTGGTACGGTACATAGATGTATGGGCGTCTATAGGACCATTTGTGATGTGTGTGGAGCGTGGGGCACGATCCATCCTGAGTTCTTGTGTTTTGAGTACTTGTGTATCGTCTCTTCGGAGGCAAGATATCTCGACGGGGATATGGTTCATCTTCCACTAGTGGTGTGGGAAAGATCCAGATAGTGTGATGCATTGTTCTTGTGTGTGTGACGGGATACTTCTTGATTGTTATAGTGTGGTGCATTGTTCTTATTGTGTGTTCTTGACTTATATAATTGTGCTTTGTTTGTAGTTGTATGTAACATGATTATCACATTATGGTCCACTGCTTTAACTTGTTTTTTTCAACTTATTTACAGCGGTTGACAAGGTTTCTTAAGATGTTTTGATAACTTAAACTTATGTTCTCACCAACTTTATGTTGACAGATTTTAGTGTCATTTTCAGGTGGGATAGTTGAGAAGCATGATGTTAGAAGTGGCTAGAGTCTAAAGGCTGCTAGGATTGCATTAGGAGGAATCTCTTTCCTCTTAGTCTTTATTTTATGTTTGAATAAGTGATACTTTGTAGACACCTATATGTTTGATGTTTGTTTATTTGTTTGTCTTTGGTAAGAGGTAGGCCCGTTACCTACTTACCTAGACTTCTGCATTTGGTTGAGATATTGTCACGACATTGTGTCGCCATTTATGAAACTTCTTTTGCATTTAGTTTTCTCTATAAAGACACCGTTTGTTGTGATGATATCCATACGTCGCGCCCCATATTCTGCCATGGTGGGGTGTGACAGAATGGTAGCAGAGCCAATGGTTATAGAGAATTAGGTTGCCTAGTCGGGTAGCCTAGTTTATAGCTTAAGGGTCCCTGCATATAGGCGTCATAGGAGTATGTGTGTATTTTATATTAATTGATGTGTTTGGATGTAATTTATTACGATGTTTTGACTAGTATCAATTGAAACATAGTAAGTTCATACTTAGCTACATGTTATTTTCTTTATGAGTTTTGACTAGTGCGGGTTGAACCATAGTCGTATACGCTAGTCATTGTTGGATTTCGTTTAATTATGTTTTCATGTTCTTTATACATTTTGAATTTTGTCTATGTTGGTTCAGCTGGACTACGAGTTTATTTGTTTCATGCATTGGCTATGTAATTTTAATACATGTGATTTTGGATCTTATTTTATGTTGTGGTTATGTGCTTGTATGAGTTGTAGGATCTATATGCTTATTTGAGTTGGTAGACTGATGTGTTATGTGTAGTATTAATTCTTATAAGTGTCATCATAGGAGGGAGTACATTGGTGAAAGGGGACTGGTATAATTATGGTGGCCAACATAGTTATACAAGTACCACAACATCAATAGATTCCTAAGTATGGTTGCATGAAAGAGGTTTAATACATGCTTGTATAGTATATGTTGGATGGTTTTGAGTGTATGTATGCCTATGCCTGTATATGTATATTTCCCTTCTACTTATCGATTTTATTCTTGGGATGGTTTATTAGCTCGTTTCTCTTTGAGAAGTTCAACTTCCATAGTAGCGCATTTATCGAGTCCTCATTTCACGTGTTCGTTTGTACGGTACTTTTGGTGTAGAGGATATTGAGAGGGGGAGATTTCTTTTTGGGATAACGATATATCTTGTTTTGAGTCTTGCATGGTAAAAAATGGAATTTGCAATTAGTTAAAATAGTTGTTGGTAGTCGGTGAAATAAGGGTAAAGTGTCGGAATCATGTTTGAAATAAGGTGAAATATAAATTCTTTAACATATAATCATGGCTTGTTTTTTTTAAGAGTTTGGTTTTGATCACCTAAAGCTAATAAACTTTAGTTAAAATTGTGTTCTTATTTAATTAAATATGTTAAAATCATGTATTTAATCATATGATGGGTGAGTATTTTTAATTTTATAGAATTAAAATAAATTAGGGATTGAATTTGGTGATTAATAAGGGGTTTCAAGGGGGAATCGTTTTTTTGTTTAAATTGGATAGGCAGAAACTGTCGCTAAACTGTCAGAATTCGTCGCTAAACTGTCAGAAACTGTCGCTAATGTCTGGGCAGATTTTAGGTAAAATCGTTTTGGTCATAACTTATTTGCTTTTAAAGCTTTTGGGTGATTCAAAAGCCTAAAATTATGTACTCGGAACGTACTTCTCAAATATTCATAATGTATAGTTAATGGAGGTCAGTAGTTATGTCTAATTAACTATACAAGTGTCGAGTTTAAGGTTAATTTTCAGACAACATGGTTTAAACTTGTGTTTTGTGTATTTTGGGTTAATTAACACTTGGAGGGTTAACATAGAGATGAATTGTGATAGAATTTGAGATTTATTTAGACCTTAGAACACGTGGTTATATTTTGATGAGTTTTAATTTATGGTATTTATGAGTAAGACTAAAATCGGGGTGACAGTTTTAAACCCGTCGAGTTATGTGACAGCTCCTAACTTGGTTTCAAGACAGTTCTTGTTTGATGTGTTGCGAGATATAGTTTGGTTGGCTACATAACTTTATGGTTTTAATAAGTTTCCTCGCTGACGGTTAAGGCTCATGTGTTGTTGGTTGAAATTATTTTAGTTTAAATTGAGTTCACATTTGAACGTGAAGGTTTTATCACGGATATGTATAGTCGTTTGTTTGCTGAGAATAAGTTTGAGTTTGGGAGTAAATCTCGGGACGAGATTTCTATTAGGAGGGAGTGATGTGACAACCCTAGATTTTGAGATTCTCTATTAGTGACTGTTTGACT
Organism: Glebionis coronaria; assembly: GCA_025667525.1. Taxonomy (NCBI): domain Eukaryota; kingdom Viridiplantae; phylum Streptophyta; class Magnoliopsida; order Asterales; family Asteraceae; genus Glebionis; species Glebionis coronaria. The sequence continues at coordinate 154,340,690 of CM046877.1, forward strand.
TTGATTATGTTCTTGGTGTGCATTAATGTGCTATATGTTTGTATTTGAGCCTTTTATTTGATGTTAGTCGTCGTTCGTGTATTGCGTGGTGCATTATAAAATGTTATGATGGGGTTAGTTCGTGCTCATTTGTTCACTTAGATGTAACTATGATAGAATGCGGTGCTATTTTAGGATTTTATGTGTACGTATATGTATTATAGTAAATCGTAATTTTTACGATTTGGGGTTTCGCATTTTGAGGTCTCGGATGAGGTATTTAGTCACGGAAATAATTTACGGGATGGTTTTAAGTCATTTAGGACTTAGTTATAAAGTTTATTTCATATTTTAAGAATTTTCATAAAACTGTATATTTGACGTATTTTACGGTAATCGCGTAAAATTGACTAGTTAAAAGGTTTAGGTGTAATTAGTTAATTAAGGGATTAATAAAAAAAATATAATTAAGGAAATAATTATTAAAAAACGAATTTAATAATAAAATAAATAAAAAATATTATTTTTGGTAAAAAATTTATAAAGGACGGTGGAAAAAAAGAAAAAGGAAAAAAATTAAAAAAGGAAAGTATTATTTGTATTGGGCTAGGATTCTCATTGTTTTAGTATAAATACAAAACAACATATTATTTTCTCCAGCTCTTTTTTTGTCGACGTGTTTTATAAAAGGATTTAGGGTTTCCATTAATTTTTCTTGATTCAAGGTAAGTGATCAATTTAACTTTAATATAATTCATGTTTTTTATTAATTAATCATGATTGTAATGTTAATTAAACATCATTGTGAGATGATTAGGGTTTTATTAATTTTCTGGGAAATATAGTAATTAAGATCCATTAATGATTTTAGAGTTCTTGTTTAATAATTTAAGGGTAATTAATGATGTGTAGAGGGTTAGTGCATAAATGCGTAAAACAGTCTGATTTTAGGGCTGTCTTGTGTCGACTGTTCCGGGCAGTAGGTAGCACCTTTGGTCGAGTTTATTTTTTTTAAAATTAAGTTCAGAGAGTCTACTTTTCAAAAATGTAAGGTTGGTCGAATATGGAGTTCAGGAAGGTCGTCAAACAATTTTTACAAAAACAGTGCGTTGTTCAGAAATAAATTTGAATTTCGTGAATTTGAGTCAAAATCTAACTAAATGAATGAGATAGCCAAAGATTTTGATTTGGTAACTCTTTATAATATATATGAAAGTACTGGATGTTTTCAACAAAAGTTATGGTGTTTGGGTCGGGCTTTTGGTGACAAACATTTAGCATGTACAGAAAATCAGTTTTGGTGAAACCACTTTTGGCGTAGAGACTAAACAAAAACGTTAAACGTATAAGTAGAGAGTAAAATTGGTTTTTCGAGTTCTTAGATCATATAACAACATAAATCCAGTAGGGTAGGAGCCAAGTGTGGTGTTAAGTTCACTTCATGTGATCGTTTAGTGACTAGTAAACCGTACCGGGGAAAAACTGGATTTTTACGTATAGAATAGCTTGTAGTGAGAGAACTAGATAGTGGGGATTGGGGGATTAGATTCATCTCTTTGATTGTTACTTAACTTGGGTGTTAAGAACTGAGCTAAGGGTGTTGTGTATGATTTTATAGGTTTGCAGGAGTGCTAGCTTCCTGTGCTATCAGGTGAGTTCATAGTCCTATTTTCACTGAGTTTTTAAATATTTTACTCTAGTATGGGATGGATATGACACTTGTGGCGTTCTTAAAATGTTTTGGTACTATAATTTTATAAATGTTTGGACATAGATGTGAGAACCCGTACTTTTCCCAGCATTATTTTATTATTTTTTATTCGTGTTTCTGAATTTTCAACGTATTTCGTTTTCTTGTATTTTATATGTAAATCCTGAGATTATATTAATTTTTAATAAATTATACTTTTCAAGTATTTTTGGATCATTGATAAATACTTTATCAGGAATTATACAATTTTTATTTTAGTTTTCCATATTTATTTAAATCAAGTTTTTGATTTAAAATCACCCGCGTGCGTTTTACTACGAGTTTATTCAAAATCAATGTACAACGAGAATTCCTAGTGATCGCGATACCGACGGACGCCCAAACTTTATATTTTATTATCGATCGTTTCGACAATTAGTATTTTCGACTATTTCGTTTTAATTACGTATTAAGTCGTGTCGGGAAATCATTTAATCATTTTTATGATGCATTGTAACTTTTGAAAAGTATTTTTACGAAACCCGAGCCCCGTAAATATTTTCAATATTTACCAATAGCCATTTTCTACCCTTTAAAACTATTAAATGTTTTTAGGTCCATAAGTTTCAAAATTGGCAAGATTGATCCCTCCATTTAAACCACCATATAAATAGCCATTTTCTTTCACACAAACACACAACACATTTATAAAAATCAAACAAACATCACCTCCCTCCCCCTCATTTTTCCGTCACCTTCACCACCACAAACACCTCCTAAAATTTAATTTCTACCATGAATCTCTTAAAACCAAAATTAGACCCATGTTAGAAATCATCTTGTGATCCTTTTGGTGTCAATTTCTCATACATGCATCAAGTTTTTATAAACTTATGATTTCATGGTTGTATGATATTTTAATCATCATGCATGTGTTGTTTTTGGTAAGATTATGTTGTTTTGATGTCTAAAAAGTCTAAGTTTTTATTTTGATCTTTTGATTTTGATGCATACATATGTTTAAGAGTGTGTTTGGTTGATGGATATGATATTATGATGATTCCACATGTATAGGAATGAGTGGTTTTGCTTGGAAAATTGATCTGACTTGTTTTCTAAAAAGGTAATTTGGGACAACAGCTTTAAACAGATTGTTTCGTGGGTTTAAGGTCTGTGAAAGACTGAGATTATTTGATATTGTTGTAGAGTTTTCCGAGACGCTCATTTTGGTATAAGATAGAGCTTCTAAGTCATTACGAGTCAAAGGTTATGCTAGTTTTAGTTTTCGTGTACCGGGAGACGCAAGTCGGCACAATCCGAAATTGTGGCTGATTCTGGGTCGATTCTCGGGGACTTTAGGCTTGGTTAGATAGTTGATACTACTGATTTTCAAAGTTTGCAAACTGAGTTTGATGAGTCTAGTAGTGGTTTCAAAAGACGGATTGTCGAGTTAGTACTTTTAAAGTGGTCCAAACGGTTTTACAAAACAAGTGCACAAATCTGTCCCAAATTTGAAGTCAAGTAAAGTGTCGAGCTGATGGATTTTAAAGTGTAAACTTTGGCTCAAACTTTGGTGAGGTCTTATACAGGTTATAAGTGACCTTGACACCAGTTTTCATCTAAAACAGACAAGTCTAGATAGGGTAGATCGGTGTGTACATTCGGGGTGTACTTGCTGATTTTATTTTGGACACGTAGTTCAATGTTTGTGTTGCGTGAGTTTGAGTATTCATCATCGAACATGATGACTTATTCAAGTGCTTAGTCATTGATATTATGATTTTGTATGGGTTCAGATTAAGTCTCGATATCCTCTCGAATTGATCTAGGTCTTAAGTGGAATGATTGTTCTTGGTTACTAAATAAAGGGGTTGGGTTTTCTAGTCTAATAGAAAGTGGAAATGAAAGTTTAAATCAAAGGCAATTACTTTAATTAAGATTAATAAAAACTTGGTTGAAATTTTAAAGTTCAAATTAAAATTAAAGTTAACATGTAAATAGTGAAATATGAGCAGAAAATAGTAAAACATCAACAGTAAAACAGTAATCTTTAAAATACCCAAAAATTAACTGATTCGGAACTTTAATGCTTGATTCGGAACTCACTGATTCGGAAGATACTATTCATTCATCCGGAACTTAATGGCTGATTCGGAACTTTCCGAATGAAAGTTCATTCGGAACTTGCTGGTTCGGAAGTTGCTGATTCGGAACTTTTGCTTCGTCCGGAAGTCACTGGTTCGGAAGTTTTAAACTTCCGAATGAAGGGCTTGGTTCGGAACAGTTTGATTCGGAAATAACTGACTCGGAAGATACTGATCCGGAACTTTCCGGATGAAAGCTTGATTCGGAAGTTTTCTCCTGATTCGGAAGTTTAGTGCTTGGTTCGGAAGATTCCGAATGAAGGACTCATTCGGAACTTTTTCTCTTGATTCGGAAGTCTGGAAACCAGATACAGTAACTGTATAGCGAAGAACACGGGACACAGATTTTAACCAAAATCAAATCAAATACTTAAAAAGATTTTACCAAATTAAACACAAATCATTTAGACACCATAAGCAACAAATCCCACTAATAAAAACACAAATCCCATCAACTTTTAAAAATCAAATCAAGAAAAATAAAACTTAAGAACTTGAAGATAAAAATGGAGATGAAGAAGATGAAATGAAAGATTAAACAAGAACTTTGAATTGAATGATTAATGTTTTGACAAGATGAAACAAGGATTAAAATTACAAGATCAAAGAACTAATAATAAAAATCACCAACCACCCTAGTGGTGATGGTGTTCTACGAACTAGGAGGAAAGAAAGGGGAGGGAGAAAGAAAAACTAGCTAGCTCCTAAAATGTGTGTGGGATGGCCTATTTATAGGTGTTTCCTTTGGTTGGTGAGTGGGCTTTCTCCCGTTCTTTGTGTCTTTTCGTCTTTTCAGAAAAGTTTCCGTTTTCGATTCTGATTCGGGATTTGTCGTCGATTAAATTCAACTCGTCTTTTAATTTCTTCATTTAATAGACTTGAGTTTCTTCGACTTATATAAATCTTCCATCTTTGGTCCTTTTCTTTGATAAATCTTCGAATAGGCCCAGTGACTTCAAATCTTTTGCATCTCTTGGACAATAGACTTTATCTTGAGTCTTTTTCTTCAGTAAAACCCGTGCAATCCCATGTTTTCTTCAATATTTATCCGGTTGGCTCTGAAAACACAATAAACACAAAAACCACGCATAATTCCAAACAAATGATATTAAATACGTGTTTTGGTCTCGTTTTAGCCCGAATTAAGTGGTAAAAGGATGGGTGTTTACACACCTATCAAATCCCCTACACTTAACCATTGCCATGCCCTCATGCAATGCTTAGTGATAAAGCAAGTCTAGACTTTTCTCATAATTAATCAACCTTGGCCTTATTTAAAATTCTACTAAACAAAAATTAAAGAAATAAAACTTCAAAGATAACAAAGGGATAGAAAACCATTTTCACGTTGAAAATAGCTACATGGAAATAACTTGTAGAGAAATCGATGACTTACATTAGGGCTTTGGTGCTGCGAAGATTTATCATCCTCAAGTTTCACGTTCCCCAAACTAAGCTTAAAAACGAGATCATTGTTATTATAAGTTAGCAATTCAAACACTTACACACATGGCTTAATTAAATGCTTAGACTCCCTTATTCCTAGGTGTATCTCTTATATTTTATTTTTGTCTTAGAATGATCATGAAGATGCATTTTTGGACTTATTTCGATAGTTTATTAGGGCTGAAAGCAAAGTAGGACGATTTGATCAATAGTTAGCTAAAGGACAAAATCTCTTAAAACTGCTTCACGGGATATCAAAAAGTTCATATCTTGGCATAACTTGGTTCACGATTTGAGACCTTTCTCGGGCCGATATTTGGCATGTACTTCATACTTCATATCTTCGAGAGACGTTCTTGAGATAATGGTCTTCTCATCATAATAGAGTTTCTTCACTTGGAGACTTTTGAGGGGTACTCCAACTTTGTTGACCACGACTTCATGATTATTTCTTCAATCTCTAATTGGGATTTTGAGATACAACGATCCGCCTCCTTTTCGGACTTGGATCTATTTATCCTCATACCTTGTTAGGGTCTTTTCGGATAGACTTCTCCATGATCTTTATGGGAGTTGATTGCTTTTCGTCGTGAGTCTTGATCCTTCATATTGACTTTAGGAATAATGCTTTTCACATCACTTTGGATCTTCAGCAATAAAATTGAATCCTCATGCCTTGTTAGGGCCTTTTCGGACTCGCCAATCTTCGCGCCCCGCTTCATAAGTTATGCCTTGGCTATGAACTCTTATCATTACCGAGCAACTTTTAAACGATCTTGGGCTAGAAGCTAAGTAACTTTTCAAATCGTAAGACCTTACTTATTGCAGATAAATTATTAGCAAGTGATGGGAGAATAGGCAAATAATTACACCAAGTGAGCTTGCGTAAGAATACCGACTTATAATTGACTCTATCATTTCTCGTCCTCCACAATTTAAAATCTCAAGTAATGAGACTCGTGGACACTTAGCCTAATAAACCAATTAAGGTCTACATGGTTAAGGATACTAGCTAGAATAAACTTGGATAAGTCTATTCGGGTTGAGTCAAAATAAACGCAACGGCCTAATATGTCAAAAACTTCTAAACTAGCTACACCACTTTATTAATATTTTTGACTTTATTGCGGAATATATACATATGAAAGCAACGATAAAAATTTAAAAATTACGACTAAATGGCCAAAGTTAATAAAAAATTTGAAAAATGTTGAAAAATCGGATTTTCTGGTTAATTGAAGGCATTTTCATGGGAAAAGTCCACTTAAAACTTCGATAGAAGTCCCCCCTACACTTAAGATAAACATTGTCCTCAATGTTTAAGCATGTGGGAGAAGTCCCCCCTACACTTATGACATTGTGCACGTTGATTAACTCAAGTTAAGGAAGAGACGACTAAAGTGATCAATTGCAAATGTGAGTATGAAGAAAATTGAATCACGATAGTTGAGAGATAGAACCGGATTTCGGATAAACACGGGAGCACGGTTCTTCAAAGATTCCAAGAGTGCACTTATCCCTGTAATCACATCACCACAAAGACAAACGCATATACAAGGCCCCCCCTACACTTAGGGGATTAAAACATACAAGGATAGATACTCGGGCTGCCTCCCGAGGAGCGCTTGTTTTTGATAACCGAGTCACGAGCCTGACTCGACCCAAAATTAGTTCACGGGGAACGTGGTGAGGGATGGAATCACCTCCTTAGAGGTGTCCTCACCAAAGTACAACTTCACTCGTTGGCCATTCACCTTAAAATTTGGTCCATTAGGTTGAGCAAGCTCGAGAGTACCATATGGAAAAATTTGGACAATGGTGAATGGGCCGGACCAACGAGATTTGAGCTTTCCCGAAAAGATTTTCAACCGAGAGTTAAAAAGTAAGACTTTGTCTCCAACATGGAACTCTCGGTTTTTGATCTTGGAGTCGTGAATGAGCTTAGTTCTTTCCTTATAGATTAAAGAATTTTTATAAGCCTCATTCCGAAGTTCATTCAGCTCATTGAGTTGGATTTTGCGTAGGTCACCGGCTTTGTTTATATCAAAATTGGCCCACTTCAAGGCCCAATAAGCCTTGTGCTCCAACTCAATGGGGAGGTGGCACGCTTTCCCGTACACAAGACGATAAGGCGTACAGCCGATCGGGGTCTTGTAAGAAGTACGGAAAGCCCACAAAGCATCATCCAATTTATCAGCCCATGAGGCACGATGCTCTCCCACGGTCCTTTCAAGAATTCGCTTAAGACCTCGGTTGGATATTTCGGCCTGGCCATTAGTTTGTGGGTGGTAGGTTGTGGAAAGACGATGGTTTACACCGTACTTAGCCATGACTCGAGCAAATTGATCATTGCAGAAATGAGTCCCACGATCACTAATAATGGCGCGAGGCACACCGAATCTAGCGAATAGAGCTTTCAAAAAGTTACAAACCACCCTTGCGTCATTAGTAGGCAAAGCTTTGGCTTCAACCCACTTTGAAACGTAGTCGACGGCGACAAGGATGTATTTGTTTCCTTTAGACGAAGGGAATGGCCCCATAAAGTCGATACCCCAAACATAAAAAATTTCACACTCTTGAATGAAATTCTGAGGCATCTCGTCTTTATGTGTGATTTTGCCTTGCTTTTGGCAAACATCACATCGCTTAACCATATTGTGAGCATCACGATATATGGAGGGCCAATAAAATCCCGAATCAAACACTTTCTTTGCGGTGTAGTTGGGACCAAAGTGACCACCGGTGGGTCCTTTGTGGCAAGCATCAAGGATGTCCGACGCTGCCGGTCCATCAACACATCAGCGAATTATCAAATCAGCACATTGTTTGAATAGGTAAGGGTCGTCCCAAAAGTAAGTCTTAATGTCGGTAAAGAACTTCTTTTTTTGCTGGGACGTCAACCCTTCCTTGAGAATTCCACCCGCCAAGTAGTTCGCAAAGTCCGCAAACCACGGGGTTTCATTCGGCTTCGAGTTTATAGACATTAAGGTCTCCAAGGGAAAAGAATCATTGATTTCTTTGGTCGGATGATCCCCTTGGTATGGATCCTCAAGTCTACTAAGATGGTCCGCGGCTAGGTTTTCTGCTCCTTTTTTATCGCGGATGTCGATTTTAAATTCCTGGAGTAGCAAAACCCAGCGAAGAAGTCTTGGTTTGGAATCTTGCTTTGTTAACAAGTACTTCAACGCGGAATGATCGGTGTACACGATGGTGGTGGAAAGGACAAGATAGGGGCGAAACTTTTCAAAAGCATAGACAACAGCTAAAAGCTCTTTCTCGGTTGTCGTATAATGTAATTGTGCCCCAGTCATTGTCTTGCTAGCGTAATGGATCGGTTGGAAGTGTTTGTTCACTCTTTGTCCAAGAACCGCTCCAATAGCAAAATCACTAGCATCGCACATCAACTCAAAAGGCAGCTCCCAATTAGGGGTAACCAAGACGGGTGCCTTAGTTAGCTTATCCTTAAGCGAGTTGAAGGCATCAAGGCACTCTTTGGAAAAGATAAAAGGAGTATCTTTTTCCAAGAGGTGGGTCATCGGGCGAGCGATTTGAGAAAAGTCTTTGATAAATCGGCGGTAGAAGCCCGCATGACCCAAGAAACTTCTCACACCCTTCACAGTGGAAGGTGGAGGCAACTTTGCTATAACATCAACTTTAGCACGATCTACTTCAAGACCGGCTTTCGAAATCTTATGTCCAAGCACGACGCCTTCTTTTACCATGAAATGGCATTTTTCCCAATTTAGAACTAGGCGAGTGTCTTCGCACCGCTTTAGCATACGTTCTAAATTGGCAAGGCAAGAAGAGAAGGAATCCCCGAAGACCGAGAAATCATCCATGAAGACTTCCATGGTTTGTTCAACCATGTCATGGAAGATAGCTAACATACACCTTTGGAAAGTCCCTGGCGCATTACATAAGCCAAAAGGTATTCTTTTGTAAGCGAAAGTGCCATAGGGACAAGTGAATGTTGTTTTCTCTTGATCTTGGGGATCGATGGGTATTTGAAAATAACCCGAGAAACCATCCAGAAAGCAGTAATATTCATTACCGGCTAATCGTTCAAGCATTTGGTCCATGAAAGGTAGAGGGAAATGATCCTTTCTCGTGGCATCATTGAGTTTGCGGTAGTCTATACAAACTCTCCACCCAGTAACGAGACGAGTGGGAATCAACTCGTTGTGTTCATTGGGAACAACGGTTATTCCGCCCTTCTTGGGCACACAATGGATTGGACTAACCCACGGTGAATCCGAAATAGGGTAAATCATACCCGCATCAAGAAGTTTGATAACCTCTGTTTTGATGACTTCATGTATTTTTGGATTCACCCTTCGTTGGCTTTGAATAGTGGGCTTATAGTCGTCCTCCATGAGAATTTTGTGCGTGCAGAAGTGAGGATCAATTCCACGAATATCCGAGATTTTCCACGCAATAGCCTTCTTGTGAGCTTTCAACACAGCAACGAGGCGAGTCTTCTCTGCATCTTTCAAATCCTTTGCAATAATGACGGGCGACTTCTTGTTGTCGTCAAGGAACACGTACTCGAGATGAGGCGGCAACTCCTTAAGTTCCAAATCCGGAGGATTCTCGACGGGAGGCGTTTTCAAAGTCGTGGCATCGATAGCAATAACCGTGGGAGACGGAGGCGAAGGTTTGTCTTCGGTGAGAAGATTGTCAAAGAAACTCATGTCTTCATCCCCCTCGGTGGGAGAATCATTAGTAGCTAAATTCGCATCTCCCATGGTATCTTCAAGATTGTTCCAAAATAAATCACCATCTCCAAATAGAGACAACGATGAATCAATAGAGGACACGGTCTCAACATTGGGAAGAGAGGTAGGAATACTTTTGCAAGCATCATTAAAGTGTTCTTCACAAGCCTCATCAAGAACGTCAATACAATTAACGCTCTCATATGAATAAGGCTGTTTAGACAACTTTCCCATGTTGAAGACTACTTTGTCGTCACCCACTCTCATGATAAGCTCTCCGGCTTCAACATCAATGAGAGTGCGACCGGTCCTTAAGAATGGACGACCAACAATAAGTGGCACACGGGGGTCCATTTCGTAGTCGACGACAACAAAATCAGCAGGAAAGGTGAATTTGTCGACTCCTACAATAACGTCTTCGGCTATCCCCACTGGATAAGCAACCGTACGGTTGGCCAATTCCAGTGTCATTTTAGTAGGGACTAGCTCTGGGAGAGATAATTGCTTCCAAACACTTAGAGGCATGAGATTAATACTGGCACCTAGATCGGCTAGGGCCATGCAATTCTCTACTCCCGGGAAATTGCAAGGGATAAGAAAACGACCCGGATCACCAAGCTTGGTTGGCAATTTCCTTAAGAGCACTGCAGAGCAGTTCTCATTAAGTTGGGTGTTGGCAATGTCGAGGAGCTTTTCCTTGTCGCTCAAAAGATCTTTAAACATTTTAGCATACTTGGGCATGTGAGCGAGAGCCTCAGCGAAGGAGATATTAAAATTCAGTTGTTTGAACATTTTAAGGAAATTCGAAACCTGAATATCATCCTTGCTCTTTTGCTTCTCTTTCCTCAACCTAGAAGGATAAGGTATATTGGAAGAAGAGGAAGGCTTTGAGGGAATAGGATCACTCACAACCACGGGTGGAGGAGGGGTAGAAAGAAGAGGTGGAGAAATTGGGGAAGGAGAAGGAGGAGGAATAGGAGCAGGCGACTCGTTCTCCTTAGTCACAATCACCGGTGGAGGTATAGGAAGCTCGGGTTCCTTGGTACCTTTACCACTTCGAGTGGTGATTGCTTTCATCTCCCCTCTTGGGTTCGCAACGGTGTTACTCGGAAGAGTACCCGAAGAAGAGGGTTGACTACTTTGGAAGAAACTAGCCATCATGTTCCTCAAGTCATTCGTCTGACTATCCAACGTGTTTCGCATATCGGCTCTCAAATCATTTCCTTGCTTTACCAAATCAGCCTTCAAATTGCGTACTTCCTCTTGGAGGTTTCCCACTATCACATCATTGGTTCTCATGTAGGTGGCGACCTCTTGGTGTAATGCAGTTGTGGCTTGGTTGGGAGGAGCATTGTATGCAGGTGGTTGGTAAGCAGGTTGTTGGTAGATTTGATTGGTACGTTGAGGCGGTTGTTGCTGCTTGTGAGGTGGGATGTATGGTTGTCGAGGTTGTTGTTGTTGTTGCGGAGGGCGATTAAGGTTTTGTTGTTGGTTTTGGTTGGCAGGAGGGAAACCAGGTGGTGAAAGATAGTTGTTGCTGCGGTAGCTAAGCAAGTTACGGTCACCTTGAGGTTTTGCTTGATAAGCGGGTTGTTGGTAGGTGCCATATGCCGCATTCACATTCTCAGCAGGGTAATCTTGGGTGGCGGTACAGGTTGTATAGGAGTGGGGACCACCGCATATCTCACAAGGTTGGCTGACAGCGTTCACTTGTGCGTTTTTGGCGTTGTTGCTGTTGTTGTTACTGACGGTATGTGTGACAAGCGATTCAAGAAGCGTGGTAATTTTGTCTAATCGCTTGTCGCTGTCATTAGTGCTAGCACTAGCAACATTGGTCCTAACACTCTTGGTTTGCACACGAGATTTGTTCTCAATGATGTCCCAAGCAGCATTGGAAGTCTTAGCCAATAAATTACCCCCTGAGGCACTATTTAGTGAATCTTGGTCACTCATGCTTAAACCATTGTAAAAAGTATTTATTTGATGAACTTTGGTAAAACCATGTTGTGGGCATTTTCTTAAAAGATCTTTGAAACGATCCCAAGATTCACTGAATGACTCATCGTACTTTTGTTCAAAGTTTATAATCTCATTCCGCAAAGCGGTAGTACGAGAGGGTGGAAAAAAGTAGTTGATAAACTTTGTTTCCAAATCCGTCCACAAGAGAATACTCTGTGGCGGTTCTTTAGCAAGCCAATGCCGGGCTTGTCCCTCTAAAGAAAAGGGAAAAAGTTGTAACCTTATCACTTCTTGCGAAACTCCATTGAACTTGACCGTGTTGGTGAGTTGTAGAAACCTCTTGATATGGTCGTGTGGGTCATCAATGGTGCGTCCCAAGAACGGTTGAGCTGAGACCATCTGGATAAAGCCTGACTTGAGCTCGAAATTGTTGGCGGCAATTGGAGGAATGACAATTGGATCCGTGTTGCCATCAACATGAGCTTGCAGCAATTCAATCATTGGCCGATTATCCGGAAGGTGCTCATTGTTGTTGTTATTCATGTTGTTGAAAGGCGGATTGTTGTTGTTATTATTGTTGTTCGGAGGTGGTATGTTATTGTTGTTTTGTACACCCGCCATGTCTAAGTTATCGAGAGGCTCGGGCTCTTGATAGGACGTGGATCGAGTGCGCATACACCTGCAAAAGAACGAACAAAGAAAAACAAAGAAAAAATATTTTTGGTTTTTATTGTTTTTTACTTTTTAGGATTTTTGAAAATTTTCTTGAAAAAGTAACGTTCACGGGGAACGGATCCCAAAATCCAATTTCTCACAAAAAACTTTTGATCTTAACGAGAAGAGCCGGCAGCGGCGCCATTTGATATTATGATTTTGTATGGGTTCAGATTAAGTCTCGATATCCTCTCGAATTGATCTAGGTCTTAAGTGGAATGATTGTTCTTGGTTACTAAATAAAGGGGTTGGGTTTTCTAGTCTAATAGAAAGTGGAAATGAAAGTTTAAATCAAAGGCAATTACTTTAATTAAGATTAATAAAAACTTGGTTGAAATTTTAAAGTTCAAATTAAAATTAAAGTTAACATGTAAATAGTGAAATATGAGCAGAAAAATAGTAAAACATCAACAGTAAAACAGTAATCTTTAAAATACCCAAAAATTAACTGATTCGGAACTTTAATGCTTGATTCGGAACTCACTGATTCGGAAGATACTATTCATTCATCCGGAACTTAATGGCTGATTCGGAACTTTCCGAATGAAAGTTCATTCGGAACTTGCTGGTTCGGAAGTTGCTGATTCGGAACTTTTGCTTCGTCCGGAAGTCACTGGTTCGGAAGTTTTAAACTTCCGAATGAAGGGCTTGGTTCGGAACAGTTTGATTCGAAAATAACTGACTCGGAAGATACTGATCCGGAACTTTCCGGATGAAAGCTTGATTCGGAAGTTTTCTCCTGATTCGGAAGTTTAGTGCTTGGTTCGGAAGATTCCGAATGAAGGACTCATTCGGAACTTTTTCTCTTGATTCGGAAGTCTGGAAACCAGATACAGTAACTGTATAGCGAAGAACACGGGACACAGATTTTAACCAAAATCAAATCAAATACTTAAAAAGATTTTACCAAATTAAACACAAATCATTTAGACACCATAAGCAACAAATCCCACTAATAAAAACACAAATCCCATCAACTTTTAAAAATCAAATCAAGAAAAATAAAACTTAAGAACTTGAAGATAAAAATGGAGATGAACAAGATGAAATGAAAGATTAAACAAGAACTTTGAATTGAATGATTAATGTTTTGACAAGATGAAACAAGGATTAAAATTACAAGATCAAAGAACTAATAATAAAAATCACCAACCACCCTAGTGGTGATGGTGTTCTACGAACTAGGAGGAAAGAAAGGGGAGGGAGAAAGAAAAACTAGCTAGCTCCTAAAATGTGTGTGGGATGGCCTATTTATAGGTGTTTCCTTTGGTTGGTGAGTGGGCTTTCTCCCGTTCTTTGTGTCTTTTCGTCTTTTCAGAAAAGTTTCCGTTTTCGATTCTGATTCGGGATTTGTCGTCGATTAAATTCAACTCGTCTTTTAATTTCTTCATTTAATAGACTTGAGTTTCTTCGACTTATATAAATCTTCCATCTTTGGTCCTTTTCTTTGATAAATCTTCGAATAGGCCCAGTGACTTCAAATCTTTTGCATCTCTTGGACAATAGACTTTATCTTGAGTCTTTTTCTTCAGTAAAACCCGTGCAATCCCATGTTTTCTTCAATATTTATCCGGTTGGCTCTGAAAACACAATAAACACAAAAACCACGCATAATTCCAAACAAATGATATTAAATACGTGTTTTGGTCTCGTTTTAGCCCGAATTAAGTGGTAAAAGGATGGGTGTTTACACACCTATCAGTCATTATATAAATGACTTAGCTACTGGTCCGAGCAATGTAAAAAGATAGTTTGACTTGCGTTGACTTGGAGTCTTACGACGGGTCGACTTTAAGTGTACAATTGTTGTAACGTGTAACGTTGGATAAATGGATTCATTTGGTTCATGTTAATGGTTTTGAAACATGAATACTTTGAAAACAGTTGAGTCATATTATATTTGGTACATATCGATATTCGATTTCGAGTCTTAATGCGCGCCTTATTTTGATAGGTTGCGGTTTTCGTGTTTCTCGGGATCCATATCGCCGGTGATTGTCTACCACTATCGTTTCTACTCAGTTGCTGAGTACCATGATTGACTTACCTCGCGGATAAGGTGAGTTCATAGCCCCTTTTTACTTGTACATGGTTTCTAAACACGGGGTGAGATTTTACATGGTGGAACACAACCATTTTAAAAACTGTATGATATCCAGAACTTGTATGCTATCCAAAACTTGTATGCTATCCAGATCGTGTAAGATTTTCAGATTTTCGATATTATTATTGCTTTTAGACGTTAGCCTTGAGTTTCATATCTTCGATCATGAATCGTTAATTATCCGGTGTGCATTTGCGCGAAGCGCGAATGTTATGGGTGGATCCATCGAGATTGACTATTCCCGTCCCAACGATGCGGTTGTTTAACCATGACGCATTACATTTGATTATACTTGATTATTTAGGCTGAATACTTACGTAGTTAAGCTTCGGTTCATGAAACTAAACATCAATAATAATAGTACCGGACTATGGTTAACGTATATAACCATTTCCCCTACTACGTGTTTACAAATGAATGTTTGTGTTCCACACTTTTACTGCTAAACCTATGAATATCACTCAACTTTATGTTGACGATTTTACATGTTTAATCTCAGGTATTATTACTTAGCTTTGCTTGGATGGGAGCCCGCAGGAGATTATCGCAGCTTGGAGATTTTTGTGATGCTTTAAAAAGACTGTTTTTAGTAAAAACTGTCAGGAGTTTATTCTATATTTTGGGCAACTTTATGTTATAAATTGAGACGAAATAATATAATTTTCCGCTTCTAAAACTCTGGGACCTATGTTTAAAAACTATGACCTTTTATGATGTAATGTACAAGTATTTATCTCGTCAGCTTTGTATGAACTGTAATTCATTGTTTCTTGTACTATGATGTGTTACCCCCTCGTTGCCTAGTTGGTCCATGTCAGATTTTGGGGGTCTCACATACTGGTATCAGAGCGATGGTTATAGGGAACAGAGTCGTATTTCAAAAAAAAAAACTTAGTCTATAACCGAAAGTTCAAATATTTCATGTTTTTGTGTGTCAACCACAGAATCTACTGAAAGTCCCTAATCAATGCAAGAAACCCTAATCTTAACTTAATCAACACAAGGTATTACTTTTCAAACGTAATCTTATTATTATATAATAAAGAATTACAAGTGTTATGGATAACACAGTTTGATGACAATGTGTTGTGCACACTTTGAACAACAATAAACCCTAAATTATGAATACAGTCGTAGCTGTTTGATTCAATAAGTTATATGCAATAATGTTCTTAATATCTCAAAGTGTTAAACATTAATGCATGGATACACATCCTATTTATAGTGTTACGAGTTTGACTTAAACAGTACTTGATGGCGACTACACAAGCTTTTACAAGTTTCCACATCAGTCACATGATGTCCTTCTATTCTTGGTAGTCTTCCATTATGCTTTAAGGAACAGTTGTCAAAAGCAGTTTCCTTATTCTTCATAGTCTCGAACACACAAATGGCATGTCCAAAGTGTGCTGAGAGTTATCAGGGTATTGCCACCCCTGTTAACTCTCAACCCCTCAGAGTCCCTGATACATCTTGGCTGTTATCCATCACAGCCAATGAGTATGTCTTCAAGTAATCTTCGACTTCCCTGACAATGTCTTTGACATGGACTCCTCTGAGGTTGCTCACAGAGACTTGGATCTCTGTGAGTCTTGCGAAACTTGCCTGCCTCCTAGGCACATGCAAGGGACTATCTAACAGCCTAATTATGTTTAATCAATGATCAGGGAATCTAACAAGTTTAGATTCCCAACAATCTCCCCCTATTTAAACATAAATAATGCTAGATCTAACTAAGTTAAGGTAAGTGAGTTTAACAGCTTCTTCTTACACATAACAGATCTAAACAAACATACCTCATGATTTTATTAAAACTTAAAGAAAATTACAAGTGTATTACATAAGTAAAATAAAATATGAAGGTAAAAAGGGCTGTGAACATCTTCAATAGTCATCATTTTTAATTCTTTCTTCAGCTTCAGCCAAATCTAATCTGTTATCAATTTCATCCTGCAAAGTCTTTGCAAACTTCTTGGAATACTCTGTGTTGATCTTGAGACACTTCTTGTGACAGAGTAGCTGAATAGTTGAAGCTAAGCACAGCTCATCTTCCCTTTGAAAAGCATACTGGCAAGCCTTGTTCATGAATGCCATTCCTCTTTCAGGCTCTGAGTAGGTCTGACCATCAACAGGGCCAACAATACCATTTGGGAGGATCAAATCCCTGTGCATACCATCCACTTGAACATCTTCAGTAACAAAAGTTTCGTTAACAATTTGTGAAATCCTTCTCCTTTTGTTGCCTGTCTTTGGGGGTTCTTGTTTAAAAAGTTGTGGTGGGGGATCAATCTTAAGTTTGGCTGCTGTTTCCTTGATCCTGTTAAACTTGGCCTTCAGAGTTTTAAGCAGAAGAAAATTAGCCTGTCCAGACTTCTTGGCAGCTAAGGCTTCAAGTTCGAACCATTCTGATAACCCAAGTGTATTTAACCTGAAGTTGTCAAACACATCCATATTTCTCTGTTGGTTTTCCCTCCATAAGATCATCTGTGGGGTGTTTGTGGATTTATGAATGGTGTATTTGAACTTGGTTATCTTGCCAGAGGCATATCTGTTGTTCACGCAGGCATCATAGTCAGCTTTGACCTTCCTTAAAGCCTCAGCGCGTTTTACTTCCATTTCCCTCAACCTTTGTTTTTGTTTTTCCCTTTCAGGTGGTGTCATCTTCCTCAGAGTAGCTTCATTTAATTCTTTGGCTGTCTTGAGTTCATTTAATCTTTTGAATTCTTCAGCCTGTTGCTCTATTTCTTCAGGTGAGGAATCTCATCGGAAGGTGTAAAGGTTGAGAATTGGGAAAGGTCTGTGGTGGATCCTCCTGTCTCTAGCATCGCAGCTATCTTCTTAAGTTTGGTATCTGTGTCAACCAAAACCATCTCTTTTCCTTTCTTCGAGACAGAGGACTCCACACTTATGTTCTTCAAAACATCAGCTCTTTTGATAAACGCTGTCTGAGCCTGAGTTTGAATAGCTTTGGGGAGAGAGCTAACAGTGAATTTTAATTTCTTGGCAGCTGGCTCATCATCATCCTCAGGCTTGCTGGTGTTAACCAAAACCAGATACTTTGATGAGTCAGCTCCATCTTGAGTTTGTTGCTCCCCCTGAGTGTTATCCTCATCATCAGGTATTATAGTAGGTGTGATGACTTGGAGAGGAACAGGTGTGATGGTGGGGTTAGCTGATGATGAGCCTTGTTCAGCAGATGCAAGGCTGAGTGTTGTATTCTTCTCCCCCTCACGTTTATCCTTACTTCACAGATGTTTGGATGAACGTGCTTGAAAATGTCTTGCAATCTGCTCCACAGAGGCAGCCATAGCACTTTGTCTTTTTCTTGAAGCCCTGGCAATCTTCAGCAGGAGGTTGGCATTTGCATTAGTATTTGCCTGAACACGCCTGACAATAAAGTTAGCATGGTTGTATTTCGTGGTGCGAATAGCATTAAAGTGCCAGTGCATGGTGAGTTCATGTTCATGGAACATAGCAGGGACAGCTGAGTCAATGGCATCCTTTATTCTTGTTGAAAGATGACTGAGTCCCTGGGCTACACCTCTTCTTGCACCATCCTGAATTGGCTCAGTGACAGCCTCAGTCACAGCCTTTTTGATGATGCCTGGAAATGTCACAGTGAAGTTGTGCATTTCAGACTTAATCACATCCAGCTTCCTTGATAAGCGCTTAATATCTGATTGATGATGAATAGGCTGAAGATTTTTGATATTGAGGCTTTGCTGAGCATAGTCATCCCCCCTTGGTAATAAGTCAAAATTGGTCTGGGCAGGATGATCAAACAAAAGAAATTCTGCTGTTGGATCATAAGCTGGAGATTGGAAAACTGTTGTCGTGGATGTAGCAGAGTTGGGAGTGTCAACAACATCCTTGGGAGGAGAAGTCTTGTCACCAGCTGGTGTAGACACAGCTATTTCTTTAGGAGGAGAGACAGACAATTGGTCTTCCTCATATTCTTCATCCTCTTCATCGAACCTTCCTTCAGGGAATTCATCTTTAGGCATGGGCTCAATATCAGAGACATAATCTTCTAATGAGAGCATTTCTTCATCAGCATTTAACACAAGCTCTTCATCATTTGGTTTGTCCTGAGTCATTGTATCAGCCTCCTTTTCTTGTTGTACCTGAGACTCGATGATTGGCTGTACAATTTCAGCCTGAAAATTTGTTGTAATTAGTAACAGGGAAAAATATAAGGGGAATGGTCGCCATTTCGCTGTCCCAGAGAGGCTGAGGGTGATTACTCAGCCACTCCAAAGGATAAATCCTTGGGATTCTTTTAAGTGTGAAAGATAAGGTTAATGATCGCCATTCGCTGCCCCTAGGAAAGCTGAGTGTGATTATTCAGCCCCCCCAAAAGGTAAAAACCTTTGGGACTCTTTTGATTGTGAAACATATGTTGTTTATGGATCGCCAGTCGCTGCCCCTAGGAAAGCTGAGTGTGATTATTCAGCCCCCCCAAAAGGTTAAAACCTTTGGGACTCTTTTAAGAGTGAAACATATGTGGTTGTAGGTCGCCTGTTACGCTGCCCCTATGAAAGCTGAGGGTGATGATTCAGCTCCCCCTGAAAGGATAAATCCTTTGGGACTCTTTTAAGGAGGGAACCAAGAGGCTGTGTGAAGTACAGCTGATCAAGGTTGAGACATTAGTGTAGTCAGGTTGTTGTTAGCCTGAATACTGTCTAGAGGGTGCAGGGTCATCGGGGTGCTTTATTAACACAAATGAATCACTCCCTGGTGCAAAGACAGGGTGTACATAAGTCTTAAAGGATTCTAAGTGTATAGACAGACTTCTATGGGTCGAGGATTACCCTAACTTCACCACTCTATCCTACAGACAAATGAGAGTGGCTGCTTGTGAACCTCTAAAAATGTACACTGATTACCTGTGAGATATCAGCTTGATCAGGCTGGTTTCCTGTTGTCTTAGCTGACTTTGAGACACTAGACGCCTATTGTTTGTTAGCCAAATAATCCGAATCCACAAGAGTATCTGGACCAGATGAGGTGTCAGTCTTCTTTCCCTTGGCCTTAGTAACAGCTTTGGAGTGGGAAGAAGAGGGGATTTTCTTCTTCTTAGGCTGTTGGCCAGATGAAGCCTTGGACTTAGTAGTGTGCTGCCCAGAGGTCAAAGACATAGACTTGCCAGCAACACTAGAAGTATTCACCTTCTCAGAGGAAGGGAGCAAGGGCTTCTCAGCGTTTGGTACCTGGTTGGCCACATTCAGCATATGGGCGGTGACAGGGACATCTTCAGCTCCTATTTCCTTGTAGATGGCGCCGGTGATGCGATAGGGCTTAAGAGCAGTCAAGGCCTTGTTGTGGTAGTTATCTCCCAGCAGACTTTCAAAGATCAGGGACAGGAAGCGCACATAACAGATATTCTTTTCCCTGACCTGATTTCTTCCCTTCAGCTGTTCTACCAGGTTTGAGAAGAGAATGCTTCCAACGTCAACATCAGCTCCCCAGATTAATCCATAAGCAATAGCCTGATGGTTGAAAGACATCTGATCATGTGATCCCTGCATTCCTCCCAGGGACTTAACAATGTGGGTGAAGAGGACACGCCACATAGGAGTGAAGTACTTAATCTTCAGAGGGGATTTGGCGAGGACTTCAGCAGGTGTAAGTGCAGGGTTAACATCATGGCAAGGGTTGAGTGTGGTCAGGGCTTCCTTGACAGCCTTTTTGTCAACTACCTTCAGGCATTCATCTCCATGCTTCAATCCGGCCACACTTGAAAAGTCTTTAAGGGAGAAGGCAAAAGGGTGTTCATTGAATGAAAGGCTAAATGTGATGGTGTCTTCTACCACTTCAGCAGAATACCAGAATTCCCTAAGGTATTCTTGGTAAAAGGTGGATGGGGATTTGGTGAAGGCTTCATTTAGGTCACAATTCTGCATGAAATTTACCAGATCTGAATAGGTGCTGTTTGGTGCCTTAATCCATCCAATGGCGTTATATGAGGCGAGGATGCTCTCGTTGATCTCGAAGTTAACATTTGAGGCTTTGGGAACTGAAAACGCCATGGATTTGAGGTTGAAGGTGAACGAAAATGGCGGATGGTAAAGATAGATAAGAACTTAGAGAGAGAAGTAGATTTTAGAATGGTGGTGGGTGAGAAGAGAAAGGAGACAATATATATTCAAACTTAAGTGAATATTTATTCAACCGTATTAAATGCAAGGTGCGAAAATGACTGCTCAAGTGGGTCCCCTTGACCTTTCAAAAAGTTTGTCTCCTCGTTATCCGAAAAATAAATGATTAAATATTTGAGAATGTTTTTTGCATTTACTTGGAAAGTAACTACCTAGTTTCATGTGAAAAACATTTAATATAGAATCAATCATTTAATGAACACATTTAATATCAAGCCACAGGCTTTGAGATATTGAGCATCCCTAGCTCAGCAACTAGCCTGTTGAACGAAGGTTCAGCCAAAGGCTTTGTAAAGATATCAGCTAGTTGCAGCTCTGTGGGAACAAAATGCAGCTCAATTTCTCACTTCATTATATGATCCCTGATAAAATGATACCTGATATCAATGTGTTTGGTACGAGAGTGAAGAACAGGGTTGTTGGATATGGCAATGGCGCTGGTGTTGTCACAAAAGATTGGCACTTTGTCATACAAAATTTCATAGTCAGCCAATTGACTTTTCATCCAGAGCACCTGAGCACAACAGCTGGCTGCAGCGACATATTCTGCTTCAGCTGAAGACATAGCCACAGAGTTTTGTTGCTTAGCACTCCATCCAACCAATTTTCCTCCTAGGATTTGACAGCTGCCTGAAGTGCTCTTTCTGTCAATACAACATCCAACATAGTCTGAATCTGAATAGGCCTTAAGATCAAAGCCTGATTCTTTTGGATACCATAGGCCTAGGGATGGTGTTCCTTTGAGATACCTGAAAATTCTCTTAACAGCCACTAGATGGGATTCTTTTGGGTTAGCTTGGTACCTTGCACAGAGACATGTGGAGAATTGGATATCTGGACGACTAGCTGTTAGATACATGAGTGACCCAATCATGCCTCTATATAAAGTCTCATTGACAGAGACCCCTGACTCATCAGGGCCCAAGTTGTTGGGTGGAAGCATGGGGCATTTCACTGATGCACAATCAGCTAAGTCATATTTTTTAAGTAAATCCTTAACATACTTTTCTTGACAAATTGAAATTCCCTTAGGACATTGTTTAATTTGAAAGCCCAAAAAGTAAGTTAATTCACCCATCATACTCATCTCATATTTCTTGGTCATTAATTTAGCAAAACGTTTACTAAGATTGACATTTGTTGACCCAAAGATGATATCATCCACATAAATCTGCACAATGATGAAATCACTCTTGTCCTTGAAGGTAAAGAGTGTTTTATCAATAGAACCCCTGACAAATTTATTTTCAGTTAAGAAATTTGAAAGAGTTTCATACCATGCTCTTGGAGCTTGTTTCAGACCATACATTGCCTTGTGAAGTCTGTACACATGGTTGGGAAACTCGCTGTTCTCAAATCCTTCAGGTTGTGCAACATACACTTCCTCAGCCAAATCACCATTAAGGAAGGCACTCTTAACATCCATCTGATACACAGTGATGTTCATATAGGCAGCATAAGCAAGGAAGATTCTGATGGCTTCCAGTCTAGCAACAGGTGCAAAAGTTTCATCATAATCAATTCCTTCAGTCTGAGAGAACCCCTGTGCTACCAGTCTGGCCTTGTTCCTGATGATGTTCCCAATCTCATCCATCTTATTTCTATAGATCCATCTAGTGCCTGTAATATTCTTTCCAGGTGGAGCTGGCACTAGTGTCCATACTTTGTTCCTTTTGAACTGATTGATTTCTTCTTGCATAGCAGCTACCCATCCTTCTTCTACCAGAGCCTCAGCTGCTCTTTTAGGTTCAATTTGTGAGAGAAATTTAGTAAAGAGACATTCATTGGCTGAGGCTGACTCTGAGTCTTGGATTCGCTGTCTGGTTGTGACCCCTGCATTTGGTTCCCCAATAATATTGACAAGAAGAATGTATTGATCTGTTGACCACTTATTTTGAGGAGCTGGGGATTCAAGGACAGGAGTACTTGAGGGCACAGCTGGTACAATTTGAGTCTCATCCTGCTGACTAGGAGGGCTTTCTTCAAAGACTACTTCAGTGTCAGAGTCTTCTTCAGCCATATCAAGGGAAGCTATTTCATTATCAGCAGGAGAATCTTCATGGATTTGAAGAATTGGTGAGTCATTAATATCATGAGAAGGACCATCAGAAATTTGAGGTTCTTCTTCTTCAAGTTCCTGAGAGGTAGGAACTTCTATGTTGTGAGTGGACAGAGGGTCAAAGGCAGGGACATAAGGAGTGAGCGTGTTGGAGTGATGATGACTGGTAGGTCTGGGTTCTGTGAACTCATCACTTGGGAAAGAACTATTTTCATTAAAATCTATTTCATCACCCTCTGTTCCTGTTCTCTGTATGACTTCATCATCTTCATTGAATCTAACATGGAATGTTTCTTCTACTTCTTGTCTTTTGATGTTGAATATTCTGAAGGCTTTGGTTGTTGGAGAGTATCCCAAAAAGAAACCATCATCAGCTTTTTTATCAAACTTTCCAAGTTTATCCCTGTAGTTATAAATAAACACAGGGCACCCAAACACATGAAAATAGCTGACGTCTGGAGATATTTTTCTGAAAACTTCATAGGAGGTTTTACCATGTCTTTTGACAATGATTGATCTGTTTTGAGTGTAGCAGGCAGTGTGAACATCTTCTCCCCAAAATTGCTTTGGTAAGGCTGCACCATTTAACATAGTTCTTGCTGCTTCAATCAAAGTCCTGTTTCTTCTTTCAGCCACACCATTTTGTTCAGGAGTGCCAGCTGAAGAGAAGTTCTGAGAAATCCCTTTTTCATCACAAAAAGATTCAAGTTGATGATTCTTTAATTCTGTACCATTATCACTTCTTAGAGCTTTGACTCTAACATCATTCATATTTTCAACCTGTCTGATGAAGGACATGATGGTTTCAGCTGCATCACTTTTCCTTCTGAGGAAGAACACCCATGTGTATCTTGAAAATTCATCAACTATGACCAAGGTGTATTTGTTGTGATTAATGGTTTGAGGTTTGACAGGCCCAAACAAATCCATGTGAAGGAGATGTAAGCACTTGTCAATAGACAATGATTGCCTAGTCTTGAATGAAGACCTGTGATGCTTTCCTTTGACACAGGCAGAACAAGTTTTGTCTTTGGAAAACATTACTGAAGGTAGACCAGCAACCAAGTTTTGAGTGGCTATCTTATTGATGTTTTTGAAGTTGAGATGAGACAGTCTTTTGTGCCACAGCCAATTGACACTTTCAGAGGCTTTGGCAAGAAAACAATTTGAGCTGTCTTCAGAGCACACAGCCATGTTGATGACATAAACATCTCTCCTTCTAGGTGCAATCAGCACAACATCATTGTTTTTGTTGAATATGGTTCCCTGAGTCTTAGTAAACAAAACCTTATAGTCAGCATCACACAATTGGCTGATGCTAATAAGATTGTGTTTAAGACCATTCACATATGCAACCCTGGTAAATGTAATCCCATTGCAGTTCACTGAGCCATATCCTTCTGTGTCACCTGAAGAGTTATCTCCAAACACCACTTTAGAACCTGGCTCCTTTGAGTATCTGTGCAGGTATTGTTGAATCCCTGTCATGTGTCTAGAACAACCACTATCTAGATACCATACCGATTCCTTGAGATATTTCTCCACAGATACATAGTAACAGGCTTAAAAGCTACTTGTTTACCAGTTTGTTTAGCAGGCACATGAAAAACTTTAGCTGGAGGATTCTCAATATCTGTCCTAAGTTCATCCTTAGCATATCTAGAAGAACTGCTGGGTTCAACTCCAGAGAGTTTGGGCAAGGGTGGTAGCTCAGCCACATCTTCAGAGACAGGGTCATTTGTCAAAGAGGTATCTGACATATGAATAGTCTCTGTAGATTTAAAGACAATGTCTTTGGGTTTGGTGAGAATCCTCAGCTTATTTTTCTTAGCAGATATATCCCTTTTTAAGTCAGCAGGCACTTCATCCCTAAGCAATTCATCAATAGTAAACCTAGCACACAACCATTTTTCAATAATCTTGTTCAATTCAGAGACTTGATCATTTAAAGCAATGTTTTTCAAGGTTAATCTAGCTACTTCATTTTGCAGGGATATTTTCTCTAAATTAACCCGCCTGAGAGTTTCACATTCAGCCTTAGCATTTATCATTTCAGATTTAACAGAGTGAAACTTATCAAGTAGGTTCTTTCTTTGTTCCTCAACAAAGTGTAAATCAACAATGGTGTAATCAAGGACATTCTTACGTTCATCACTATCAGACATGGATAAAATCCTGTGTACCTTTTTCATTGTGATGTCAACCCATTGTCCTGATCTAGCATCACCTTTTCCAACAGCTGGTTCATCCTCAGCTATCGCCATAAAAGCCCTGACTCTTGTGGTGTCTTCTTCATCTGAAGTCTGTGGCTCATCATTCCAATCATAAGTTTC
Source organism: Glebionis coronaria (assembly GCA_025667525.1). Classification (NCBI taxonomy): domain Eukaryota; kingdom Viridiplantae; phylum Streptophyta; class Magnoliopsida; order Asterales; family Asteraceae; genus Glebionis; species Glebionis coronaria. Next base: position 154,365,991 of record CM046877.1, read on the forward strand.
AGCAACCAACCCTTTCTCTGTCTTTTTCTCACCACCTTTCTTTTTGGACAGAGCTTCAATCTTCAAGTTCATTTGTTCTAACTCAGCTTTAAGTGCCTTGTACTTATTTTTGTAATCTTTCTTCTCAGTGTCTGAAGAATTGGATTGAGATGAGTTGTTATGTTGTTTGAACTTGTAGGGTTTGGATGAAGATGATGGATAAGAGGGTGAGGATGTCTTGGTAGAAGGACAGTCTTTTTGATAATGTCCAAGCTTTCCACAGGCAAAACACGTTTCTTTTGACCTGTCAGTTGGTTTACTAGCTGATCCTACTCTTCCAGATCTTTTGTAGTGTCTTCTTTGGTTGGCTAGCAATGCTCTTTCATGGAACTCTGCATTGAGGCCTGACAAGAACTCTTGGCTGCTACGGGTATCTTCTTCAATATCAGAATCGCTGTCATGAGGATGTGTTGCAGAGATCAATGCTTTGGAAGATGCTCCTTGGACTACAAATCTTTCAGTCTTTGATTTGTAGATAGTATCGATCAGCCCTTCTTCATAATTGTACTTGCCATAGAGCTGAGCAAGGGTATCATTTTTGATTGAGTTGTTAGCTCTTTGAGTCTGATTCATGCTCAGCCACTTTCTTGGAAGGCTGTTGACAAAAGTAGCATTGATCTCAGCTTGACCAATAGTGACATCATTCATAGCCAGGTCATTTAGAAGAATCTTCAGCCTAGTATAGGTTTGCTGAACCTTTTCACCTTCAAGTGACTTAAAGGCATTAAACTAAAGTCTGAGTGCCTGAATCTTTGTCTCTCTTGTTTCAGAGGGTCCTTCATGGCCAAGAATGAGGTTTGTCCACATTTGTTTAGCTGTGGGACACTGAATGACAGACTTCATGATATGCTTGGGAAGACAGGAGATTATGATGCTTTTGAGACGTTTATCTTGGTTTGCCAATTTCCTATCAGTTGGAGTCCATTGTTTGAGAGGTTTGGGAAGAGGGTTTTCTTTAGTGGATGTAAGCGCCATGGGAATATATGGACCATTTTCTAAAATTTCTAAAAGAAAAGGTTCAAGCCCATCAAGATATACAAGAAATTGACTCTTCCAACTGGCAAAATCTTCTTCATCAAACACTAGTACACTTGTAACGTGTGATCCACCTCTTGAGTCAAGAAGTTGGGTAGATCATCGTCATTGGCAGGAGGATTAAGTCTTGGTGAAGATGGGTTTGTGGAAGGTGATTGTGGTGGGTTAGAAGTTACCGGCATGGTGGATCTTGATTACAAAACTGAGAACGATGTTTCTTGAAGGTTTTAATATCAAACATCGCTCTGATACCAATTGAAAGTCCCTAATCAATGCAAGAAACCCTAATCTTAACTTAATCAACACAAGGTATTACTTTTCAAACGTAATCTTATTATTGTATAATAAAGAATTACAAGTGTTATGGATAACACAGTTTGATGACAATGTGTTGTGCACACTTTGAACAACAATAACCCCTAACTTATGAATACAGTCGTAGCTGTTAGATTCACTAAGTTATATGCAATAATGTTCTTAATATCTCAAAGTGTTAAACATTAATGCATGGATACACATCCTATTTATAGTGTTACGAGTTTGACTTAAACAGTACTTGATGGCGACTACACAAGCTTTTACAAGTTCCCACATCAGTCACATGATGTCCTTCTATTCTTGGTAGTCTTCCATTATGCTTTAAGGAACAGTTGTCAAAAACAGTTTCCTTATTCTTCATAGTCTCGAACACACAAATGGCATGTCCAAAGTGTGCTGAGAGTTATCAGGGTATTGCCACCCCTGTTAACTCTCAACCCCTCAGAGTCCCTGATACATCTTGGCTGTTATCCATCACAGCCAATGAGTATGTCTTCAGGTAATCTTCGACTTCCCTGACAATGTCTCTGACATGGACTCCTCTGAGGTTGCTCACAGAGACTTGGATCTATGTGAGTCTTGCGAAACTTGCCTGCCTCCTAGGCACAGGCAAGGGACTATCTAACATCCTAATTATGTTTAAATCAATGATCAGGGAATCTAACAAGTTTAGATTCCCAACATCTACCAATGTTGTTTGATATCTTGGCGGGTAACTCTCTAATCATTATTATTTACTTTTATTTATCGTTGTAGTATTTCATCTCTTGATTTCATGTTGAAATATTACATCACCTTAATGACGAGAATTACTATGTCTTTTCAAAGCCTTGTGCTTCATGGATTATCATTTGATATTACTGTGATTACATCTGCCTATACTGTATTTCTTGAATTCTTATTCTTGTTTTTGTGAACTGATTTTATTACAATGATTTTATACTGTTATGACGTTACCTACTTGTGTTTAGAGCGTGTATGCTGCCGACTTTTCATGCTCATTTTTCTGAGTACTATTGCTATTTCATTTATGCGTGATACGACTGACCTCTTATATTCGTTCGTTTTGAACCGTCTGTTTTTCTCGACTCGCTGTTACATGTTATGTATACTCTCGCGATACCATTGTTCGAGATTGAATAAGTGTTATTTTCGATGAACACCTGATTTTCATTCTACTACCGTACGTGTTGCTCTCATTGTTTATTTCCTTTAAAATATCTATTTAGATATGCAGATTTTCTTTCTGACCATTCGTAATTGAATGTCTAGTCTATAGACCATTGTGTAGCTCAATGTGTCTCCGGAAAAGACTAAAGGACACCATGTGAGTCACACATCTCGAAGTATTCGTTTAATCAGTACCTGAATAATATTGTGGGTTTTCATAATCTTGATTTACCTTTACGCCATCGTTTTACACGACACTTGTGCATGGATTACATCTTATTTCATTGACCATTCTACGTTTCGACTTCGACTTACAACGTCCGTTAGTACCTTGAAACCGCCATTGTCATCTTGAGATTCATCCCCTTATGTGGCGATTGTTTGGAATGCAATTCTATTTGTATAAACCTGTATCCTCCCTTTTTCATTAAACCTCCTCGACCAAGAGTGCGACTTGTTAATGTTCTATTTCTTTCTCGACGTCTTGTGATTTTGAAAATCATACAGCCAGGAGACCATCCTACATTGTATCTCGAAATCGAAGATTTGAAGGTCATGCGTCGTTTTTGATTTCTTAGATTTTCATTGGTATTCTTGAACCATTTTATACTGTGTTTTCTTTACATGATTAATTATGCAGTTTATCTTCTTTCGTCTTTATGGAATCCACAAGTCTTGTGTGTACATTAATTCTGGGTTACTATGAATTTGGATTTAATTTCAAGCTGTGTCGAAAAATATACTTTGTATAGAAACTTTACAGGAAGTTTAACAGTGTCGAGAAAATATTTTTATAACATTAGACATAAAAATATATATTTCTACATGTTGAGACGTCCGTTTAGGACATAAAATTTGACCAGTAAACTTTAAAATCGAGCAAGTTACGCTCATTTGAGATTGTAAAATCTAAAGAAGTTATTTTCTGAATAATTCTAAAATATCATTTTGCTGACAGATTTAATGCAAGAGCATTTTCGTCCATTTTTAATCCGTTTCAAGTCTCGAGTAAAACTAGAAAGTTGTTCAAAACATCGTTTTACACCAAATTACTCAAGACTTCGAGTCCTAAAATGTCATTTAGTGAATCAATTGGTCTAGTCAAACCCAAAAAAGTCAAAGTTGACTGAAAAAGGAACAAAACTGATAAAATTTAAAAATATGGATTGAAGCGTTTTTGAGTTCGTTTGAGCTCGTAAAACTTTAACTAATGATATTTTGCAAACTAAAAACAATGATTGCGTTTGAACAATTATAAAATAGTAACTTTGAGTTCGGTCATACATATACATAGATCTTGAACTTTTGAAATTCGGTAACTTCCTAATATAGAAACTTTTCTGAGTGATTGTATTATTTGTTAACTGATACCCTACGTTCTTAAAAGTATATTTTTGTCGAATAAATCACGATGTGCACACATACGGATTCCTTTATCCTTTCTTTTTTATTTATGACTTATTTGTCATTCTATATTCTTTCTCTGCTTCTATCGTACCACTAATTCGGACCGAGGTTGAAGTTCTTGCTTTCGTATCGTTCGTTACCATCTTGACACGTGTCTCTTGACGATTCATGCTAAACCTCTTGAAACCTTATCACCTTGTAACTATTTCGTTGACTGTCTTGAACTACTCCTTATTTCCCTCTTGTAACCCACTCGCTACTTTATAAACTATTGTCATGTTACCATATAAACTCAAACTGGTCTTGTTTGCGAATCATTTTACAAAAGATTTCATTTGGTCTTTCTTAAATAATTGAATGCTATCTTATAAAATTAATTTATATTAATTTTACAATGTATTCTCACAAATTGTTCTACCTTGGGTCTTGTAACGAATCTTGTAACATTACAATTGTTGAATTAAATATCTAGCCAGTAACTTATTGGCGAATAGTTTCATAAACTATTTTGATTTCTGTTTTTACAAATGGCATTATATACATATTTTAAATAATATGACCTGTAATACTGGTTTGACGAAGATGAGCATCACATTGCTAGTCCTAAATTATGCATGGCCTGATCACCTATGCCTAATTTAGAAGGAGTCATGCAAGGCCGAATAGTAGTCACCCTAAATATTTGACCAACAATCAACTTTTTAATTATATTCCTTAAAAAGTTTGATAAAATAAAGTTTGAATAACTTTTACATCTTATGCGAGTAATAACAATTCACGACATACACATAAGAACCCTTATCTCTTCTTGAACAAAGTACATGCCTCAAGCACATATTTTCTTACTCAACGACCTTTGTTTTACCTGTTACCTCATCATCCTCATGATACGATTTTCGTTACCACTTGTCTAATTTCTTACCATTGATACCAGACTTGAAAGTTTCAACGTTGTTATGCTTCTATGATCGACCTTCTCTATCTATCTTGGTAGAACTACGAAACGTCTTTGGACGCGGATAATGATTTATGACTGGAAGTGACCAATGATTACGTGTATTTGTCATGATGTGTGTTAGACTTTATCGTCTTGAAATTCATTCGTGTGAATCATGTGTTGATTTCGCCTTTCATTTCTAATGTTGTTCATTTTACTAGAATTACTCTCAAGTGACTTCTTAAAAAAGATTCTTTGATTCGAAAATTCGTTGTGTGGCTTTTCCCTTTCGATCGTATTTCGACCACTTAGAACTTAATAAGCCATTATTGGTGTCACCAACTGCACTCAAGAAGCGATGACTTGCTATAATCCTTTGTTTCTTATTATTTTTATCATCGACGCGTCTATTCTACATGTTTGTTAAGAATTGATACGTTTTTTGGTTTTATTCCCTTGTGTTATTGCTCGTATACGAATTATTGACCTTTATATGTCTCATATTCGTTGCAGACTTGTCACCTTTTAAAAACCATAAAATGTTACGTGTTTATCGTTTGATACCTTAATCGCCTTCTTGGATTTTTATTATTAATCTTTAAGAACATTTTATACATTTTATTAAATGTTTAAATTACCAAAATAACTGTTTCAAGTTAAGTACCGGATCTATACATCCTCTTTGGTAAACTTATAACTAGTATTTAAAAAGGATATTAAGTTGTATCTTTTAAAGTATTTGATTATATCGTACTTTACTGTCAACCTAATGAAATTATTAAATTAAATTATAATTTCTAAACAATGTTTCTAAAAAAATTGGAAAAATATGAATTTTCTCTAATGGTAACGATAAGCCTGAGTTTTAACGATAATTTCATGTAGTCACCTTAAAGTTCTTAAGCCGATCAGGATAACTATTTTGAACTGTTCTACTTTTGCTTTGAAAATCCTGATCAAGGAAAAGATATAGCAACATCATGCTCACTAAATACAGATAGTTTGGTTTTAAATCACTACACCTTGTAAAATTTTCTTTTAATCAAGAAAATATATAAATTGAGTTTTAAAATAATACCAAAATTCTTGACAACTGATTATGACAGCTTGTATTTTGATTGATCATATGTAATTCATTTTTCCTTTCTGTGTCTCTTGTATTCAGATTGTTACGTTTTTGTCATGTTTTATAGTTGCACGATTTGCGACTCCTTGTTGATTAACAACCTTGATTTATTTTAACGCACTTTGTCCGTTTAAGTGACTCTTGTGTTCATTCTATCTTTTGGATATTTCTCCGTACTGAAGCATAGTGAATTCCAATCGTGAAAGTACACCGTGGTGCAGAAATTACCTGGGAAGCAATGAAAATTGTTCTACACTTTGTACCTCCTCTTGTTCGCATCTTCTACTGTTTTCAAGAGAACTCTGGGGACCAGAGTTCCTTTAGGGGGGAAGACTGTGACAACCCGTACTTTTCCCAGCATTATTTTATTCTTTTTTTATTCGTGTTTCTGAATTTTCAAAGTATTTCGTTTTCTTGTATTTTATATGTAAATCCAGAGATTATATTAATTTTCAATAAATTATACTTTTCAGGTATTTTCGGATCATTGATAAATACTTTATCGGGAATTATAAAATTTTTATTTTATTTTTCCATATTTATTTAAATCAAGTTTTTGATTTAAATCACCCGCGTGCGTTTTACTACGAGTTTATTCAAAATCAATGTACAACGAGAATTCCTAGTGATCGCGATACCGACGGATGCCCAAACTTTATATTTTATTATCGATCGTTCCGATAATTAGTATTTTCGATTATTTCGTTTTAATTACGTATTAAGTCGTGTCGGAAAATCATATAATCATTTTTATGATGCATTGTAACTTTTGAAAAGTATTTTTACGAAACCCGAGCCCCGTAAATATTTTCAATATTTACCAATAGTCATTTTCTACCCTTTAAAACTGTTAATTGTTTTTAGGTCTACAAGTTTCAAAATTGGCAAGATTGGTCCCTCCACTTAAACCACCATATAAATAGCCATTTTCTTTCACACAAACATACATACACATTTATAAAAATCAAACAAACATCACCTCCCTCCCCCTCATTTTTTCCGTCACCTTCACCACCACAAACACCTCGCAAAATTAATTTCTACCATGAATCTCTTAAAATAAAAATTAGACCCATGTTAGAAATCATCTTGTGATCCTTTTGGTATCAATTTCTCATACATGCATCAAGTTTTTATAAACTTATGATTTCATGGTTGTATGATGTTTTAATCATCATGCATGTGTTGTTTTTGGTAAGATTATGTTGTTTTGATGTTTAAAAAGTCTAAGTTTTTATTTTTATCTTTTCATTTTGATTTATACATATGTTTAGGTGTGTGTTTGGTTGATGGATATGATAGTATGATGATTCCATAGGTATAGGAATGAGTGGTTTTCTTGGAAAATTGATTTGACTTGTTTTCTAAAAAGGTTGTTTGGGACAGCAGATTTAAAAAGATTGTTTCGTCGGTTTAAGGTTTGTGAAAGACTAAGATTATTTGATATGTTGTAAAGTTTTCCGAGACGCTCGTTTTGGTATAAGATAGAGCTTCTAAGTCATTACGAGTCAAAAGTTATGCTAGTTTTAGTTTTCGTGTACCGGGAGACCCAAGTCGGCACAATCCGAAATTGTGGCTGATATTGGGTCGACTCTCAGGGACTTTAGGATTGGTTAGATAGTTGATACTACTGATTTTCAAAGTTTACAAACTGAGTTTGATGAGTCTAGTAGTGGTTTCAAAAGACGGATTGTCGAGTTAGTACTTTTAAAGTGGTCTAAACGGTTTTACAAAACAAGTGCACAAATCTGTCCCAAATTTGAAGTCGAGTAAAGTGTCGAGCTGATGGATTTTAAAGTGTGAACTTTGGCTCAAACTTTGGTGAGGTCTTATACAGGTTATAAGTGACCTTGACACCAATTTTCATCTAAAATGGACAAGTCTAGATAGGGTAGATCGGTGTGTACATTCGGGGTGTACTTGGTGATTTTATTTTGGACACGTAGTTCAATGTTTGTGTTGTGTGAGTTTGAGTATTCATCATCGGACATGATGAATTATTCAAGTGCTTAGTCATTATATAAATGACTTAGCTACTGGTCCGAGCAATGTAAAACGATAGTTTGACTTGCGTTGACTTGGCGTCTTACGACGGGTCGACTTCAAGTGTACAAGTGTATTAACGTGTAACGTTGGATAAATGGATTCATTTGGTTCATGTCATGGTTTTGAAACATGAATACTTTGAAAACAGTTGAGTCATATTATATTTGGTACATATCGATATTCGAGTTCGAGTCTTAACGCGCGCCTTATTTTGATAGGTTGCGATTTCGTGTTTCCGGGCATCCATATCGTCGGTGATCGTCTACCACTACCGTTTCTACTCAGTTGCTGAGTACCGTGATTGACTTACCTCGTGGCTAAGGTGAGTTCATAGCCCCTTTTTACTTGTACATGGTTTCTAAACACGGGGTGAGATTTTACATGGTGGAACACAACCATTTAAAAAACTGTATGCTATCCAGAACTTGTATGATATCCAGAACTTGTATGCTATCCAGATCGTGTAAGATTTTCAGATTTTCAATATTATTGTTGCTTTTAGAAGTTAGCCTTGAGTTTCATCTCTTCGATCATGAACCGTTAATTATCCGGTGTGCATTGCGTGAAGCGCGAATGTTGTGGGTGGATCCATCGGGATTGACTATCCCCGTCCCAACGATGCGGTTGTTTAACCATGACGCATTACATTTGTTTATACCTGAGTATTTTGGCTGAATACTTACATAGTTAAGCTTCGGTTCATGAAACTAAACAACAATAATAATAATAGTATCAGACTGTGGTTGACGTATATAACCATTTCCCCTACTACGTGTTTACAAATGAATGTTTGTGTTCCACACTTTTACTGCTAAACCTATGAATATCACTCAACTTTATGTTGACGATTTTACATGTTTAATATCAGGTATTATTACTTAGCTTTGCTTGGATGGGAGCCAGCAGGAGATTATCTCATCTTGGAGATTTCTGTGATGCTTTAAAAAGACTGTTTTTAGTAAAAACTGTCAGGAGTTTATTCTATCTTTTCGGTAACTTTATGTTATAAATTGAGATGAAATAATATAATTTTCCGCTTCTAAAACTCTGGGACCTATGTTTAAAAACTATGACCTTTTATGATGTAATGTACAAGTATTTATTTCGTCAGCTTTGTATGAACTGTAATTCATTGTTTCTTGTACTATGATGTGTTACCCCCTCGTTGCCTAGTTGTTCCATGTCAGATTTTGGGGGTCTCACAATAGATGTGTTATTGCGTGACATGCGTGCTTATGTGTTTTGTTATGTGTTCTGTTATGTGTTCTGATATATGTTTTGATATGTGAATCTTGATTGTGTTTGTGATTTGGATCGGGGGACACGTACCGTCTCAGTGGATATTGTTAAGGCGGGTAGCCTTGTTTTGGTATGGTACATAGATGTATGAGCGTCTATGGGACCATTTGTGATGTGTGTGGAGCGGGGGGCACGATCCATCCTGAGTTCTTGTGTTTTGAGTACTTGTGCATCGTCTCTTCGGAGGCAAGATATCTCGACGGGGATATGGTTCATCTTCCACTAGTGGTGTGGGAAAGATCCAGATAGTGTGGTGCATTGTTCTTGTGTGTGTTCTTGACTGATATAATTGTGTTTTGTTTGTAGTTGTATGTAACATGATTATCACATTATGGTCCATTGCTTTAACTTGTTTTCTTCAACTTATTTACAGCGGGTGACAAGGTTTCTTAAGATGTTTTGATAACATAAACCTATGTTCTCACCAACTTTATGTTGACAGATTTTAGTGTCATTTTCAGGTTGGATAGTTGAGAAGCATGATGTTAGAAGTGCCTAGAGTCTAGAGGCTGCTAGGATTGCATTAGGAGGAACCCTTTCCTCTTAGTCTTTATTTTCTGTTTGAATAAGTGATACTTTGTAGACACCTATATGTTTGATGTTTATTTATTTGTTTGTCTTTGGTAAGAGGTAGGCCTGTTACCTACTTACCTAGACTCCTGCATTTGGTTGAGATATTATCACGACATTGTGTCGCCATTTATGACATTTGTTTTGCATTTAGTTTTCTCTATAGAGACACCGTTTGTTGTGATGATATCCATACGTCGTGCCTCATATTTTGCCATGGTGGGGTGTGAAAAATGACTATGCTTAGGTGACTTTTCAAAGACGAGTGGATCAATGTCGCTAAAACCTTTTGCCTCAATGGGTACTGGGCTAGGAAATGGAGGCACTTCAATGGAATTAGAAGTTGAAGCCTCAAAGTCGTGGTCCTTCGAATGTGGTGAAGACGAGCCCATTTTGGTCATTGTCGTGATGGCGCTAACGTCTACCTTCGGAATTGGTTGTTCACTTTGTTCGCCGAATATATCCCAAAATGATTTTCATCCATAAATTTACGAATACCCTTTTGAATTAAGTAAACGTATTCTTTATCATTAAAATCGTCATCTTTAAAACCTTTCATTTTCATTCTTTCAAAACATGCATCTAGCCTCATTTTTTTGGCTAAAGTATGAGCTTTGACATTATCAAATTTTGAAATATCGGTTCTAGGAACCTCGGTATTATCATGATCATTTGAAACTTGGGATCTACTCACAAAAAAATTCCATTTTATCCTCCCCACATTTCATGGTTAATTTCCCACCGTGAACGTCGATTACGGCTCGAGCCGTCGATAAAAATGGTCGACCTAAAATAATGGGACATTTAGGATCACACTCATAATCAGATATGACGAAGTCCGCGAGAAAAACAAACTTTCCAATTCTAACATAAACATCCTCGGCTATTCCAATTGGTTCTAAAGGTGTACAATTTGCTAGCTCGATAGTCATGTTCGTGGGGGTAAGTCTAGGCAATCTCATCAATTTACAATGAGAATGAGGCATGAGATTGATGCTAGCATCTAAATCGGTAAGGGCTAAACATCCCTTAATCTCGGATAAATCACAAGGTAATAGAAATTGGCCCAGATCCTCTTCGTTTCTCGGCATATGCCTTTTGGGGTTTTAAGAAGGATTGAAGCACAAGTTTCCTCAAGGGTCACATTGGTGAGGTTGATAAAGCTCTCTTTTTGAACCATGGATGGAATTTGAGATACAGGAGGGTGTGCACTCTTTTCCTTAGTCACCACGTTCACCCTATCGAGTTTAGAACATGAAGGCGTTTTAGAAGTCGAGGGTTGAGAAGAAGGAACAACTCTAAATCCATCAAGGTTTGGGGTAATCACACGAATTTTTCTATGAGACGAGGCGGCTTTAACATGTTACTTCGGATTTGGTACGGGGTCACTAGGTAACGAACTCGATGACGCACCCGAAGACTTGTTCATAATGGCCGAAAACATCTTTTTAATGTCGATTTGTCCTTGCTCAATCTTTATATTTTCATTTTTCAATGTATTGGAAAAGTCGTTTTTCAAAGTATCAATTTGTCCCTCTAATCATCTCATATTAGCCTCATTCGTTTTCATATATTTTTGAAACTCGTTTGACGAACTATTTTGATTAGAATTAAAGTTCCCTTGCTTTTGATTATTTCTTTGAAAATTCCCTTGATTACCATTTGAAAAATTGTTTCCTTGATTAGCGTTGTTTTGAAAATTCGAGTTTTGGTTGTTGTTGTTATCTCGATTTTGCCAACCTAAATTACGACCTTGATTATAACCTCCTTGATTCGAAAAATTTCCTTGTTGATTGTTTCCATGAAAATTGTTTCAGTTTTGATTTGAAAAATTCTTGCCTTGGTTGTTGTAATTCGTTTGTTGCGATGGACCGGCGTTATTTTGATTTTGAAAATTGTTGTTTAACGCGTTAACACTCGACGTTTGACCATCCATAGCCGCACACTCGTAATAATTATAAGGTCCACCACACAACGTACATGATTCCTTAACCGCTTTCACCGTAGCGGGAGCGTCTTTCTTTTGCATCTCAATGAGAAAAGACGTAAACACATTCGTCAACTTATCGACTTTCGCATCAATCCTCTCAATATCGCGATTAGAATTACTAACATTGGCGACATTGGAAACACTCGTGTGTTACAGAGTTGGTAAACCTTGGATCAATTTTCGATAATCATTAAAGCGTCTTTCGGAGTTTTACACAAAAAGTTGCCACCGGCGGCGGAATTAAACGAATCTTGTTCTTGAAATCTAAGACCGTTATAAAATGTATCGATTTGGTGTAACTCGGAAAATCCATTGTGAGGACATTGTCTAAGCAATTACTTAAAACGATCCCACGCGTCTCTAAACGATTCATTCGGATTTTGTTCGAACCTCGTGATCTCGTTTTTGAGAAACGTGGTCTTCGACGGCGGAAAGAAATGATTAACGAACATGGAAATGAGATCCTTCCAAGTAGTTATGGAATTAGGTGGCTCTTTCTTGTACCAATCCTTGGCGGCACCATCAAGCGAGTACGGAAAAAGAATAAGTTTAACGACATCGGTGTCGACGTTTTTAAACTTGCTCGTGGCCAAAAGACGATCAAAATTCCGAATGTGATCTTGAGGATTATCCGCTCACGACCTCTAAACTTTGTTGCTTGAATCAATGATAGCATTCTGCTCTTGATTTCAAAATTCCCCGCTTCGATAGCCGGAATGACGATCACGTCTCCATAACCCTCGGTGGGTGCTTGGAGCAATTCCATCATCGAACGATTGTCAGTCATCTCGTCGTTAGTTTCGACAACAATATTAGGAACGTCGGTTTCTAAATCTCGTCTACGTCGTCGATTTCTTCGATTTCGATTGCGTCGATTCGAAACGTCGCTAGAATTAGAATAATCCTTCGATCGAGTGCGCATGCACTAACGTAGAGAATGGGGGTAGCAAAGAAGATTCTTTTTGGGTTTTTAACGTTTTTTCAATTATTATTTTTTTGGTTTTTGATTGTTTTTTAATTTTTTTCGATTTTGGTGTATTACGTAGACTCAAATCTACAAATCTCTCCTCGAATCAATTTCTCGATTAAAGGATCCTCAAGGAATGAAAACGATCACGTTGAGTGAACGTCTTCGATGAGTTTAGAACGTTGGTGGAACACCAAAACGTTCAAGAGGGTTTAATCTTCGGAAACAAGCAAATATATATGATACGTAGATAATACTTTGGTCGGTAAACCCTCGATTAGCCCTTTTTCTCAAAATACGCACAAGGAAGCGGAGGAAATGAGGCGGCACTAAGCACTTAAGAGCCTTTTTCCTTTAGGTCGTGAAATACAACCGCCTTATACCCGCCTTATAGTTTGTGTTAATCAAAATTAAGCCTTTCGAAAGTATTTATCTATTTTGCCTTTTCTTTTTGCTTTGGACTCGAATAAAATAATTGAGTGATGAAATCCCAATTAAGGTTGCGTTCTCACGCTTTTAGAGATATTGTAAATTTATTGTGATACGTAATACAATATATTAATAATATTCACAAAGAAAAACGAAAACGAATAATAGGATATCTACAATATAGTAAAAGATTGTTGTGTGTTAATTGAGGAATAATTAACACGATTTATTTGGATATTTATAATATAGTAGAAAAAATAACAAACGAGTATGTACGATATTTATGCTTTCCAAAAATAAAAAGCAAAAACACACTACTCACACAAAAACGCACTACTTTTATGATTATGACAAATGAATTGATCAATGGATGAAATTAAGAAAGAGAATTAGTGGATTACACATGTTTTAATTTGATGTGGGTAGGAGGATAATGTAGGAGGTTTTAGCATTGCTCTTTTAAAACTATTTTTCTATTTTTAATTAGCTAAAAACACTTTTTAAATGAAAATAATCATAAAAATAATAAAATAATGAAAAAACTAAATTTTCTTTTTCAAAAATCCTAAATTACTTATCTAAACAGTAGAAAAATGAAAAAAGTTGAAAGAGTGATTTTATCCCTAATAGGACAAAAACAGTAATAATAAAAACTAATTATAACTTAAAATAATTCTGAAAATTAATTAAATAAATAGAAAAATAAAATAACTTTTTGTAAAATTATAAATTAACTAATTAAAAAAGGGGAAATTGAAAAATCTCAAAAATACTCAAATTTAGTCACTAAAGACAAAAAAAAGTTAAAACTGACTATTACTTGTGACTCAGTTTGTCAGCTAGTGCATCAGTGGGTAGATATGAGCTAACAGTGGGAACTTGGGTCCCACTGCTTGACCTTAGAAAACGAATTAGGCCCTTTTTGAGCTTTGCTGTTGGTTGTTTTGGACAATCAAGGCACCCCCACACTCATGGGAGTATGGGGAGTCAATAATAAGCAAAAAACAAACAGCTCCAATGCACAAATAAGCTACAATTGGTCCACTTAAGCTTACTGATATAACACAATGGGGTCTGGTGCTATGCTAACTAGATCAGTGACTTAGTATGGTCTTATGACCACCCAAAATCTGCCAAACCTTAAGATACTAACTAGTGTAGCCCTAAATTATCTTAACACTAACTCCTAACAAAAATTCAAACATCCATTTACAACATCAAAACCCTATAGCCCTACTATGCTTGTTATACAGTTTTCTGCCAAGGGTGAAGAACAAGCAAAACAAAGTTTTTACTCTAACTCATATCAGTAACCATCAAACTACAATAATAAGATAGCAAGAGCAATGTTTAGGCATATAGCAACTTCTTGTTGTCACCCAAAAGCTGTTAGACTACTTTACCCAAACAACCCATATGAACTAACTTAAACATATTTAACAAAGAACTTCCAAAACAAATCAATTTGAGAATACTTAAAATCTTTTCTAACATGCAATCCTAGTTTAAATAACACTAATAAAGTATGACAACAACAAAGGCTTAAATTTACCAAGAACAACACACCAAATCACATTAACAAAGATACACAGATTTCAAAAATAAGTCAAAAAGGGTTCAAGCCATGACCTTTCTTGATTTTGTTCAAGCCAAAAAAAGGGAAAGCTGATGCCTTCTTTATGATATTAGTGAGCCATGGAGCTTTTGCAAGTGAGAAGATTATGGGATGTGTCCTTGTTGGAGGTTCTACCACAGAACCAAGGAACTTATGAAGTGAGACAATGATGGTGAGATCTCTTTGGGATACCTGCAAACACACCACCACAAAATACACAAGCTCAAAACTAATCCAAAAGCTATGTGTCAGATAGCTTTTGGATAGCTTATGAACAATGAACGTCAAAATAAAAAAACAGAGATATGACACTTTACTTAAAAACCTTGAAACATAACTTTTTTTGCAAACTCAATTGGTACTTATCCAAACTAACAGCTTATACAAGTCTTATAGAATTGTTTGGTGTCAACAAACAATCCTAAAGGCTCCTATAATCTGGGTCTCAAACCAACAGTCCTTGTCAAAATACTTGAACAAAAACTATTGCTTTGACAAACAATATCTTAAATTGTAGAAAACAAAAGTGTTTAATCTAAGAAAAGCAAGTAAACAAGGGAACTCAGTAGGTTTATAAACATCAAAGTTGAATTTTCATTAACTTAAAAATATTTTACAAAAAATGCTGGAACAAGTATAAGGGACACATGTCGTCTCCTTATATACTACTTGGAAGAAAAATCTAGAAACAAAAACCCTACTACATGATTTCCTATACTACCCTTGATGTTTGAATTTCTAAAATGGTCAAAGACATCCTTATGTGAATGATTTTGTGGTCCAGCTGTTGGTGGCATAATCTTGGCAGTTTAATGAAGACTTTGAGAAGAAGAAAACGATTTCATCCGTTGATTTGCTGTTGTGATTCCAATTTTGCTATTTCAGGACACTCAAGGGGGTAGGGGAAGCCACATGGGGGACCTACAGTTCACGGGTTTGATTTTTGGGGAGTGGGTTTTAGTGAGAGTAGGTTAAATTAGTTATCTGGAATGATTGGGGGTAAACCCCTTTGGTTTGTTATCAGTTGATGTTAGGGTTTATGGGGGTGTTTATACTGGGATTAGGGGTGTGTTTGATTAGGTTTAGGAGAGGAGAGTTGTTTACCGCCAGTTTTAATGGTTTAATAATCAGTTTAAAAAAACTGATTAATATAAATATATTAGGTGTTAGTAGGGTGTGAGGTGGAGTAGGGAGGATGAGGTGGCGTGTAGTGAGTGGTGGGGTGAGGTGATATGGCTAGTTGATTGGCTGGTGGAGGTTTGGATGTCTTGGAAAAAGAGGTCCCCTGGCTTGCAAACTTTGTTCATATAAATTCTAAACATCCATAAACTCCCATTCCTTTGATAACAACTTTCCATCACTTGTCAAAAATGGCATAAGAAAATACCATAACTTTTTCCAAGGACCATTGTTGTATATTTAGCAAACTTCAAGGGCTATTCTTGTAAATTCTTGACATTCTAGGGACCTTAATGCATTTTAGAGTTTTGCAAGGGTATAAAATGCCAAGTCTTCAAACTTGAGGGACCAAACTTGACAATCTTCAAAACTTCAAGGACTTCTTTGGAAATTCATCGTTCGGGTCTGGTTCTTTGTGCGACTTCGTTTCCCGTGTTCGTTTTTGCTTGAATCTTGTGATATTTTGTTGATTTCACGATATCCGTACCTAAAATACACAATGAACAAACACAAGCATGTTTTGGGCTATTTTATGATATTTTTAAGCGTTTTAAGCCCGATTTGGACGACGAGACTATGTATAAATGCAGTCTCATAAGGACCGCTTAGTCGTTGAAGCAAAGACTCATTTGTCTTCTAAGTTCTCTGGAAGAGGAAAGATGAACATCCTTCAGCAAAACATTCTTCAGTGGGAATTTTTGTTCCTCTGGTCATGCTTTAACAGAGTCACCTTTCTGCTGAACATGAAACACTTAGGGGGATTTTATATTCAAATACTAGAGTTGCTTCAGGGTCAATAAATACTGACCCAACAATCTCCCCCTATTTGTATATACAAATAGCCTAAGTCTAAAGTAAGTAGTAACTGAGCATAACAATTTCTTCTTACTTGCACTGAAAAATAATATACTTATAAACATCAAATAATCATTCATTAATAACATTACAAATTACAACTTGAAATTTACAAATGATTATTTAATTTTCCTTAGGCTTAAGTCCTTCAATGATAGCAGTCTGAACTGATGGATCTGAGTTTCTGTTGTCCAGTATTCCTAGTAAGCACATGCTGAAGGTTCTTGAAGCTTTAGTTCGTCCTGGACCACTATGGTGAGAGTAGAAGATCCTCTGAACATTTCCAAGTAGTTCATTGTTCATCTCATCAAGATCACTAATGCCAACAAAGTCTTAACGTTCACGATGACTGAACATAATCATTCCCAATTCTGTTTCATCAAGTACATGCCCAGGGAGTTGATTTTTAAAATGAACAAAACCTTTATATTTCTTTGTGGTGACAAAGATGTCACCCACACCAGGTTTGATCAGATTGGCTCTTTTGTCCAGCTCCATAATAGGATCTTGATCCTCCAGTGACACTTCTGTACTAATGTTGAGGATCTCACCCAACCTTAGATGGTTTCTCATTGAGTGACCAATTCTGGTGTGAACTTCTTCCCATATTTTGGACTTCCTCTTTACAAGCTTTTGTTTCATTTCTAGCCATTCAGTATAAGAGAGTTCCTTTGCTTGGAAGTCCTCCAGAATCTTATCAGTTCCATCAACCCTGTAGAACTTCAAATGAATATCACCTCTGGAAGTCATCATATCAATGTTTGTAATTTCTGAGGGATTATGTCTGTTCAACCTTGTTATACAAACATTTTCATATAACATCTTTCTTTTGAAGAGGTTTTCCACCTCAGGTTTCCAAATTTCTTCATACAAACTCATCTTCAGATTTCTTAACTTCTCTTCTTCCTGGAGCCTGTATAACTTATTAAGTTCTTCTTTGGTGGCTACCCAGCTTTGATCAGCTTTTCATTCAAGGTAAACTCACCTTTGCTCTTGGGTTGGATGGGAGGTGAACCATCATCAGTAGCGTCATCACTTGTTGAAAGACATTCAATATGGCTATCTTTAGCTGAAGACTCCCCCTTAGTCTTAGCTGGGCTCTTATCAACAAATGGTGACTCATAAACAATTTTTTGTTTCTGAGCCTTCTTCTGTGCATGTTTATGAAATAGTTGGTGAATGGTGTTTTTCTCCCCCTCAGCAGAAGATTTCTCAGCAACTTCTGATGACCCACCAGCAGGTAAAAAGGCATAAAGAGAATCTAAAGTGGAGGATACATTGGCCAGCATTGCTGGAACATGTTCAAGGGCACCCAATTTCTGTTGAACCTCATCAGATACGTTTAACTTTTGTTGCTCCAGCAATACCACTCTATCCTTGATCTTGGACACTGAGTCACACAAATCATTCAACTGACCAAGAACAGGTTTGAACTCTAGTGGAAACTCAAGTGAAGCACTATTGATTGAGTCCATGAGTAATGACATTTCTTGCTTAAGAGAATTGGTGGTGACCACATCTTTTACCATGGGCTTCAGAGCAGCAAGAATAACATCTTTGATTTGTTCAACAGTGGGGGGAATGGGTCTTGGTTTATGTGAGACAATTTTAGCATCAGTAATGACCTTTTCTGCTTTGAGCTTATCCACTTGTGATTGAAGAACCAACACTTGATTGGTTAGTTATTTTACCTGAAGACCTCCAGGATATGGTGGCTTTGAGGTTTGTTCAGCAAAATCCTCTTCTGTCTCACTTTCATCAAGGTTTACTGGAACTCGTTCATCAAAACCAAGCTCCTTTTCCAAGTCATCTGAAGACATATTGAACATAAAGGAAGGCAAGTGTCCCACCTTGGCTCTAGTGGTGAGAGGCACTTCCTTAGTTGTCTTCACAGCATCAACTTCGGATTTAGGATCAGTTTCAACTTCTTCACCACCAGGGTTGGTTTTACCTGATGGATCCTGAGAAAAAGTCCCTGATGAGTTACGATCAATGATTATGTTTTTGGTTCCTTCAGTAGGACCCAGTTGTTGGGGTGCTACATCATTAGAAACAGATTGGCCAGGGTCAGCGTCATCTTTTGTATTTGCTGACGCCTCATGCCCTGATGCTGTCACAGAGTGACAAATGATAGAATATGATAAGGAAATTGGAAATGTATTTAAATTTAAATTGCTTACCAATGCTGACTCCACACTACTGAGCTGAGGGTGAGCTGTATCTTCACCCTTATCCCCTAAAGAAGTTGGGATAGTGGTTGCCTTAAGGGCCTCTTTATGCATGCCACTTCTAGCAGGTGCTGAAGGTGGCGTCTGGCTATGTAGGATCGATATTTTCTAAGGATTAGGCATGTATGGATTAATCTATTGAATGGATGTAAGGGAAGAACTTAGAGAGAGAAAGAAGAGAGAGAAAGGAGAGAGTTGAAAGAAAGATGGAATGATATGAAATGTAAGTGTTCAACAACCCCTCCTAACATGCTAGGAGGGGGTTTATATAGCCCACCCTACATGTGGGCTATATGGGCTATACCTTAATATATTAGATCACGACCCCAATACTTGTATCTATATTTGGAGTGACCAATCCTTTCTAAGTACGTAAAAACGTATTTCTAACAATCTCCCCCAAAGGGATGTCACTCCAAGTTATAATGTCCTAAATAGTCTATAGCTCGTGATCTATGCTAATAATGATGTGACCGAGACTTTCCTTGGAAAAATGTATTTCCAACAATCTCCCCCAAAGGGAGGTCACACCATTTTACAAAATCTTAAACCTAGCATACTATGCTTGAGTCTTCGATCTTGTTCTTGTGAATATGCTGATGAGATCTTTGACTTTAGTCTTGAGCATGTTCTCTTGCCTTGACCTTGTGCATTCATCACTTGTGATATTTGCCTCCTTGTGACTTCATGTTCCACATACTTATACCTTCGTAATTCTTGAAAGCTTCAGAGTTTGATATAGCGGAAGACTTGACTTTTAGACTTTCTAGAATTTGATGAAGTATTAAGTGCATATAGTATTAGCATGTGGTGACGACTTCTTCTGGATTGTACACCGCAACGCCACCTTCTTGTTATGCTGCATAAGACAGTTAGCAACAAAACATATACACGGATGAAATGGCTTTGAACATTTCATTCCAAATCGGTAGCATTTTACCTCCGGTCGGTGAAGACCGTTGGACGATATTAACTATCTTACTTGTGGCAGGTAGTTTCAGTTAAGAACCTCCTTGACAAGATTTCGCGGGTAAACCCATTCTCTTTATTCGACCGTCCAAAGCTGACTGCGAACATAAAGAGTGAATCATTTGGATAATAATATCCGCATGATTTGAAGCCGTCAATTCATGTTCCTGGAACAAGTGAAGTTCAATTAAGAAACGCACCATCGTTGCTTTCCAGTTGTCACGAGCTTGATTCGTATAGAATCTTGCAAGTTACCTACCAAGTGCTGTTTGAGGTTAACACTAGAAGGATTTCCACTCATCACTGTGAACACTAAGGTATCACTCTGAGTGTTCTGGCAAGATCACTAAGATATTGCGTAGAGGCCTGGAACGTGTTTAAATTCATTTAAGAATTAAACCACTGTTGCTTTCTAGTTATCACAAGTTTGATTCATAAAGAATCGCACAAGTCACCTACCATGAGCTTTTTGATATTCGCTCAAGAAGGATTTCCATCTTCATTGTAAATACTTTCGTATTACTCGGATGTTCAGGCAAGATCATGAAGATTTTGCGTAGGACTCTTAAGATCTTTCTTACTTTTTCACAGTGTGTGAAGAAGCAAGGAAATATGAAAGTGTGTCCTAATGAGATATTTGATGATCTCAAATGGCTCTAGACTCGATCGTGCATTTTGGATTTTAGTGATCGGAGGCTGGAGAGGAGTGCCACCATTTCAATACCAATTTATTCGGAGTGAATAAATCAATAGATAATGCGTTGTCTCCGTGTGATTAAAACAAATATCTTTTGAGGGATATCTGAGTTAGTTGGGATGGGTTGTGCATTGCATCACTGGGTCCATGATGTCTATCTTCAATATCAAGAATCATTAAAAATGATCTCAATAGCATATGTATTGACCCGGTTTCTGCCTAAGTTGTAAGGAGGGCTTCTTTCTTTACACCCTTTATCTTTACAATTCTTTTTCATTCTTCAACCCCTTCAATGCTTACCAATACGTCATCACTAGCACCTTGTTGTGATTGTTCCAGTGCTAACTTAAGTACTTGGTCGGCATTCAGCTACGTTCACAATCTTTCTCCATCTTTCCTAAGGACTACTATTTCTAGCTATGGAATGTCCTTGGGAAGATTCCTCTGTTTCTAGAGAAATCATTGGACTTTAACCTATCCTACCATCCTTATGTCACCACAATCTTCACCGTCGTGAATAGAGATGTTTAGGGTATGTGTATGTCACCATGAAATCCATTTTGAAGTACAAATCCATTTTGCTCCCCCTTAACATGTGCCACGATATCCGAAAACATTTCGCACATGTCGGGATGAGCTAGCACGTTAAGTCAAGCCATTTGTGATTAATCATTTCCCATATTAAATCACATTTTCTCCCCCATATTAAAAATATTAACCCAATCGATGTTTTTAATATCAATTGATTTAATAGCATTTTAATAAAATTTGGGAAGAAAAATGCAAAGCCAAGTATCTTCATGAATTACACAAGCTCCCCCTCAAATTAATGAGGGTCTACTTAAAACGTAAATTAAATACCTTTTAAACACAAGTGTAAGGTATTTATCACGTGCAAAGATCATATATGATAATGAATTCACAAGATTAGCAATTTACGAGGTATGACCTGAATGATGGAGAACATCATATGAAAGATTCACATGGTTCTTGTTCACGAATGTTGGTCACCTCGTCACTTCTGAAGTTATCTATTGACTCCATGTGTACGATTGATATCGTTGTCTTGACACCAACATGTGAACTTGGCACTTTTGGCGTCAAAGATTCTGAATGCTGGACAATTGCTCCCCCTTAATTGTTGACCCGTGTTCTATTAAAAGAGCTGTAGTCGCCATTTGAGTAGTCGCATCGTCGAGTATGTAGATATCAATTGTAAATTGCTACGGTTGGTGGAGATGATAACTTCATAAAAACAAGACTTCTCTTGTTTTAACAAATAAATGCACTGAACCGTACATATATTCGTGTTAGATTGTGTTATAACGTAAACACAATCCCTTACATGGTTATAAAGTAAACCATGCCCGAGAAAATTAATTCCCGTTGTTGAGTCAAAGCTTTCCGGTGAAATGCTTGACTTGAGTATGAAAAGCGGGTTACTATCTGAAATAATAGCAAACCATTTTGAGCATGTTTTAAAACATTTGAACTTCTGCGCGAACTTTATTTACAACCCCGTGTCATTATTGAATGACATTTCTAGTATCGTAAATATTATCGATTCCAGAAGACATGCTCTTTTTATCAACACATTTTTTGAACACACAATTTTGAAAGATTTAGAAAACCTTTTTGAGAAATTCTCGAAAAATTGTGTTCAACGTTTTGAAAACCAATTACTTGAGCTAAAGATGTTGAATATCTTGCAAAACGAGCTCAAGTCCGAGAAGTTGTAAGCTTCCCGTTGTTAAGGATTAGTTTATCATCGGCGATAAACTTTCCTTTTAACTGAAGAACGAGCCCTAAGTTGACATTTACTTAGAAGTCGTTTTCATGAGCTTGAAAAATTTTGAATGTTTTAACATAAAGCTCATGACCGAGAAAGATGAATTTCTCGTTAAGAAGAAAAGTTCTCTTATTTAAAAGATACACTTTCCTTTATGAACTTAAAACTTAGAATGTTTTAATACAAGCTCATGACCGAGAAAATTTAATTTCTCGTTACGAGGATTAGCTATCTTTAAAGATAAGCTCTCCTAAAATTGAAGTCCGAGTTACAGTCTGATATTTAACTGTAAGTCATTGTGCATGAGCTTAAAAACTTCGAATGTTTTTAATATTAGCTCATGCCCGAGAAAACTTAATTTCTCGTTGTTAGGATAAGTTTATCATCGGCGATAAACTCTCCTTTCTTTGAAGCACGGATTACCATCTGATATTTAATGATAAACCATATACACGAGCTTAAAACCTTTGAATGGTTTTAGGATAAGCTCGTGTCCAAGAAAACTTAATTTCTCGTTAAGAGGGTAAGTTATTATTGCGTAGATAAACTTCCATGTCTTTGAAGTCCGGGTCATCGTCTGTCATTTAACGAGGAGCCATATACACGAGCTTAAAACCTTTAAATGGTTTTAGGATAAGCTCGCGTCCAAGAAAACTTAATTTCTTGTTAAGAGGGTAAGTTATCGTTGCGTAGATAAACTTCCCTGTCTCTGAAGTCCGGGTCATCGTTTGTCATTTAACGAGGAGCCATTGTACATGAGCTTAAAACCGTCGAATAGTTTTAATGAAAGCTCGTGTCCGAGAAAAATTAATTTCTCGTTTTGAGGGTAAGTTATCGTTGCGTAGATAAACTTCCCTTTCTTTGAAGATCGGTTTACAGACTGTGATTTGAATGTAAGCCTTATTGCATGAGCTTAAAAAATTGGAATGTTTTTTATATAAGCTAATGCCCGAGAAAAATTAATTTCTCGTTATAAGGATAAGTTTATCATCGGCGATAAACTTTCCTTTCTTTGAAGATCGAGTTATAGTCTGTAATGTGACTATAAGTCCTTGTACACGAGCTTAAAACCATTGAATAGTTTAAATGTAAGCTCGTGTCCGAGAAAAAATTTAATTTCTCGTTTTGAGGATAAGTCATCATCGGGATGAACTTTCTTGTCTTTTGAGAGCGAGTTACAGTCTGTTATGTGACTGTAAGTCCTTTTGATAAGCTTAACCATGAATCCCCTGAGACACTTGTTTCTCCGAAATCTGCTTCTTCAGCAACCAAACTCTTAGAGTATCCTTAGTTGAACGGTATACAATGATTGAACCGCTTCGTTCTTTTGGAACATCAACTTTGGTACCTGCATTCTCATTAATAGTTTGTATACTTTGACATGGGTTAGCGATATCTATCTTAAAAGCATGTGGGGGTTCACAGTTTTCTTTTCTTGTGTCAGAGGTGGCCTGAGGGGATGATTCACTTGTCTTAGTTGGCAAACGTTTCATTTTATAGAAAACCTTAAGTTCAGGCTTAAGTGATGTATCATCCTTTGCAATTTCCTCCCTAGTAGTCTTCGTAGAATCAGAGACTATCCAAGTTAAAGGGAACTCGTTTCCTACAAGAGTGAAAGTACTACCAGTGGGGCGCCACATTTTGCCAACAGGTTTGATTTTAGCTACCCACTGGGATTTAAGTCTAGCACGGGAGTTCACCTCATTAAGTAGTTTCTTGATACAAGAATCATGATTTGCCGTAAAGACACATTTTCTACATGTTTTACAAGTAGCATATTTAATGTCCGAGTAAGATCTAGAATTCCTTGATGATTGATTGATGCTCCTAGGATTAGACATGCTACGGTTAGCAGTGTTGGGTAATCTAGAAGGCATCTGTCTAGGTTTGAAATTCCTATCTCTTACTTGTGTCTTTTGCTTAACTTCCCTCAGACCAGATTTATGGTGAACGTCATTTGAACTAGTTCTAGACGTGGTCTTTGGACTATGTCTAGGAAGACTAGAGGAAATCATGTGAGTAGGTCTTGCAAAAGCTGTTTTAGTCACATTGTCCCTAGTTGGTGGAGTGACTGTTCTAGAAATATGAACCATATCAACTTGGGAGGCAAACCGCGGTCTCGAGGATTGTGATCGCTCGGATCTAAATCCAGTCGGTTGCCGAATGAACTGATTTGTAGGCGGTTTCCCCAAGATTGATGGTTTTTCAAGCTTAGTGTCCACACTAGTTCCTCTATTTTCCTTAATTCGTTTTTCAACGCAGCTATAGCAAAAACCTTTTCCTGTACTTGAGCTTTTAATGTCTCATTCTCTTTGAGCAATTCATCTTGGGATGCCAACTTAGATTCAAGCAACTTAATTTGTTTAAAAAGATTATCCTTTTCAGCTTTAGAATCTAGAACAGTTTGATCCAATTTTCGTTCAAGAACAACGTTTGACTTTTCAAGTTTTTCAAAATAAGTTTCAAATTTCTCTGTTTTCTTTGAAAATTCAATTTTGGCATCCTCAAGCTCTTTGGATTGCTGAGCTAAAATCGTTTCAAGCTCTTTAATCATAGAATCAGAATTATTTAAAGAAGTGTTAGACACGTAATTATTTAAGTTTATAGTGTTAATATCCCTTCGTTTTTGGCATAATAAATAACAAAACGTGTATTTTTAGTGCACTTATCGTTTATATGTGTTATTTATTATTGTAGGTACGAATATTAAAGAAGAGGAGCAAAAACAAAGAAAAAGACCAAAGACGGGCACGAGACATGGAAAGAAGACGGAAAATCGAGTTTGACGGTGTATTCGTGTTTTATTGGGCCGGCCCGACACCATTTAAATGGGTCGGACCGACCCAATATTAGTCAAATGGTTCAACAGCCCAACAAAAAAAAGAAACATACACAGACCCATCATAGAAATAAGTGGACGGAGGAAGCCCAATAAAAAAAAGGGAGAGATCAAGGATAGCTTAAAAATAGATGCACAACATTTCCATTTGGTGGATGATTTTTATTCCTGTATATATTTAGATGCGTAGAATGGAAGCATATAATAGTCAACATCCCTTGCTGCGTTTTTTATATAATAGTCAACATCCCTTTTAATTTCATTCATTATTTTTTTCATTTTAGGATAGAGAGGGGATGTAGCGTAGATTAGTTTTAGAAAAAGAAGAGATCTAGTTTATTTTGGAGGAAGTCACGCAGCATTTTTGGCTGGGCAATCAGATCTGTGTAATACTTAATTTTTAAAAACATTCCATTTTTATTTTATAAATCTTATCTTCAATTTTTTTTCCTGCGTAATATTAGTTAATTGCTGTTGAATTTATTTTTTCTGCATAATATTAGATAGTAGATAGATAGGATATCTTTTAATATTTGTAATATTCTTCTTCACTTTTATTATACTAACCTGCGTTTTTTTATTAATAGATATTAGGCAACATTTTTATTTTATGGACTGTACTCATTTTTTATATAATTGCCCTGCGTATTGTTTTTTTCTTTGGAGGTAGGTTAGATAAACACAAATTATCTCAGCTTCTACTCTTTTAATCAATTTCTTTTCAAATTTCGGTTAAATAAAGCTATGGATTCGTTAATTCATCTTATGGGATTCGTTCTTATATGAGAAATAGGTGTGTAAAGTCATTAGAATAAGATTTTAGTTAGTAGCATAATTTTGTTAATAGTCCTAGTTAAAATAAAAACAAAAACAGTTTTTTTAGTAATCAATTTACATACATCTTTTAAATAGTTTTTACAAAATATTTTTATAAAAATAGTTTTTACAAATTTGGATTTAATTAAAATAGCTTTTATAATTATACTTTTAAAATGTCGTTTATCTTAATTGTTGTCGTTAACGTCTTATGTTTTATGTTAGCTCGGCGTCTTCGGTTCGTCATACGGGTTGGTTTCCTTTATCTTTATTTCATTAGCTCAAATATATAGTTTTAATTATGCTTGTTTAGTTTAGTCTTTTTATTGTGATTATTCTTATTTTGGATATCTCGCTTTATTATTGTAGTTTAATTTCCATCCTTATCGCTTTTTATATATTTTTATATTTAACCGGTTAAATTAGTAGATTTAAATATTAAACTCAAAATCTTTTTATTTGAGCATCAAACTTTAAGCATAAACGCGGATTTCCATTCACACTTCGCCAGGTACTACGATAGCCTTCGGGTTTATACTCAAAAATGATTCAATCAAATGGCGCCGCTGCCTACTTTGTGTGTATCGATGTTTGCGTTGTGTTTTTAGTTAGTGACTTGAAGATCCTTTCGTTTTGAAAATTTATTTTCGTATTTGTATATATATATAATAAAAGTTTTAAAAATCCAAAAAAATATATAAATTTATAAAAACCAAAAATATTTTCTTATTTTATTTTATTTTCTTTATTACTATATAGCATATATATATATATATATATATAAAGGTTTTAAAAATATTCTTCTTTATCCTCTATTGTGTTTAATTCTTTTTCTCAACCCCTCTTATTTTTAATTCTTCATGGATTCATATTGTATAGGGTGTGGGTCGTCTGATAGTCAATCATGTTATTGGTGTTCATGCGAGCGGTGCGGTATGGCTATACCTAATCACGAATTTGGACATTGTTCATTTTGTAATTGGACCAATTCACACTTCACCTCTAATGACACTATCTCACACCCTCCCGTCTATGACCATCCCTATCCGCAACATGAACCGGGTTTTTCTCAATACCCGTGTTGCAATCATTGTGGGGGCCCTCACGATACTTCGTATTATCAGCCAATGAATTATTATGAGCCAAATCTGTGTCCTCATTTTTCTTCACCGATGGATTATTATGAACCAAATCCGTGTTCGAATTCTTCTCAACCGATGACTTCCTATGAGCCACATCCGTGCTATAATTCTGGTTTTCATAACTGTGAGCCCTCACATCCCACCCTCAATCATCAATCCTCTCATAGAATTTAACAAATCAATGCTTTGAATGACGAAAGAAAAGCCCTTCTTTTGGAACTTCATGACGGCTTAATTCGACTAACCAAGACATTGGAGGAGCAACAACGACAACGACAAGAGCAAGTATCTAATCTTAGTGATTATACTCCGCCTCTTGTGCGTTCTTTCTATTATGATGATGATGACGATGAGAATACTATTTCTTGGAATGATCTTTGTGCTTAATGTCCTAGTGCAATTGTAATTCCTTCTCTCGACTTGCCGGCTCTCGAGCCTAAGGATTCTACCACTCCTATTCTTGATTCTTCTACTACGGAGCCCGATGCCTCTCTCATCATGGGGGATGAGGGTCTTATCACTATTCCTTATGACGAGACTCTTATTCCAATCCAAAGTGAGCCTACGGTTGCTTCCGATAGTGACGATGAGTGTGAATCTCTTTCTAGTGATGACTCATTACCTCCCACCGACATCTTGGGAAATGATTCTTTGGCTTTCTCTAATCCCATTTTTGATCTCGATGATGATTTTACTTCTAGTGATGACGAGTCACTATCCGATGAAGACGTTCAGAAGGAAAATTTCAAGATTTATTCGAACCCTTTATTTGATTTTGATGACGCCTACATCTCTAGTGAGGTGAATCCTCTCTTTGAAGAGGGGATTGAGGACATTGATAGCTCCGACTCTCTTGCTATTGATGAGCATTCGTTGTTAGCCATGCCACCTCCCATCGTAGAGGAGGTGGAGAGATTTGATCCTACCTTCCGTTTGATTCGGTCTGGAGAGGTGACGCGGGTGGTAGATATGTCTTCCGATATTTCTCATATTATGTTGCCACCCCGTCCTACCGCGTGCACACCCAAGCGGGTGATGTATCGCTTTTACTCTCCTCATTTCATACCAGGAAATGAGGATGAGTGTTTTGATCCCGGAGGAGACGTTGATGTTGCTATTTCTTGTGATGTTTTACCGGTTATCCCATCAACTCTTGCTTTGAGTTTCTATAAAGTGTCCTCGGGTGACACTTTGATATCTTTTTCTCCCACCCTCCCGCCCTTGGCGAAGACGAGTATTCTTAAGGATCGCCTTTATACCTATTTCTCGTATGTTATAAGAATCCTTCTGCTTTTCTTCACTTATACTGTGGATTCTTCTTCTTTATTCTCATCCGGTAATGAGGATAATATTTTTGACCCTAGCATATCTGTTTTGAGCCAGTGGTGATTCTCTTGCTCCCCCATGGACCATTTAATTCGGGGTCGAGTCAGGCTCGTGACTCGGTTAACAAAAACAAGCGCTTCTCGGGAGGCAACCCGATGATCTATCCTTTTTATCTATTTTCTAACATAAGTGTAGGGCCGTGCTTCCTTCCATGTGTGCTTGTTGGTATTTGTTTTTGTGTGTAGGGTTCCCTTGGATCGAGAAGACTTTCAGAGGGTTGATGTTGCTGTTTTCCATCATCTTCTTCATTCAGTCTCCGATCGATTTTCATGTCTATATCAGGGGAGTACTAAGTTCTCATCTTTATCAATGTATATCTGATTGTGTTCTCCTTCTTACACTTGGAATTCTAGCCTTAGCCTTTTGTGTTCTTAAATGTAGGGGTAGCACCTTATCACTTTTGAACATTGAGGCCAATGTTCGGTTCTAAGTGTAGGGGGGTTTATATCATATTGATCATATTCATGCCTACTTGTTTGCCTTCCTGCATCCTATTTTGATCAAATGTCTGTTTTTATTTTAATTTATTTTATTAAAAATAATAAAACGTTTTTTACCGTGCGTGATTGACTTGTCCCGTAGGCTAGAACAAAGGGGATCCTGACTCTGCTTGAGTGTTGATCTGGCTGCTCCCTTAACTTTTAGACCGAGATTTTAGGAATTGTGCAAATGAAAATGCTAAACGTGGAGTAGTTGGTTCTCTTTAGAGCTTATATGAGTAACCTGTGGCTTTTCCTCCTAGATTATAACTAGACTAAATAAGTGTGTTTTTTTAATTCTTTGAACGTTAAAAATTGTGTTGTTATGCAAAAATAAATTCTTATGCAATTTTGATATAGAGTCCTAGTTCAACTTTTTATTTAAATTTGAGAGAAAGCATACTTTCTTAAATTTGAAATAATGTTGCGCGAATAAATATGTTAAAAAAAAATCGAATCGAAAAAAAAAGAGAAAAAAAAAGAAAAATTTGAAAAAAAAAGAAAAAAAAAGTGTTCAATAGCGTTTGAAGAGTCGAGTGAATGAATAAGTGTTTTTGTTGTTTTATTTATAATTGTGAGAAACTTGCTTTTTCTCAAATTTAAATCCGAAGTTGAACTAGAATTCGTCAATTTTTTATAAGAGTTTAGACGGTAATTGAGAATGTAGAAGTCAAAGGTCCCGTGAGCTCCGATACTATTCTCGAGGGTGTAAAAACCTAGCCTCCTAAGCTTTGCTAAAGGACAAGCTGAGAAGAAAGTCGCTAAAGGAGTGATCTCTCCTTTGAATCTTTATTCTCTAATTACCGTCGTTGTTTTCATCTAAGTGTCTTTTATTAGCTTAGCGGTGATTTCAAGATCTTTGATTTCAAAATCCCGCCGATCCCGGTACTATTCTCCGTAGGGTGTCAAAAGCCCGGGCACTTAACCGATGAGGTTGGGACGTCCCGAGAAGAAAGCCGCTACATGGGAAAGGCCATTTTTGAAACTTAAATCTCGTCATTTTCGGTGAGTCTAATATTCCACTTAGATGATTAGCAACCATGACAAATGTCGATTTGAACGATCAAAAATTTGAAAATGAACACACTTGCCTAGTCGTTATAATTATAGGAGTGAAAAGTTATATTTACATAGGTTATTAGTATAAGTAGTGTTAGCATTTTAACAAAACGTTTGCACAAGGAGTCTTAGCTTAGTTGGGAGTAATAAAAAGAGGATGACGATCTTTATTCCCTGGCGACACCCAGTTTGTGTGTTTCCCGTTCTATAATCCTTATGCCTTGAATAAAAAGTCGATCATGGCGGGTCACTATGAATTTTTATTTTTCTTTTATTTAAAAAAAATATAATAATAATAAAAAAAAGCAATTTCGAATAAAGTAGTTTTTAAATTGTTTTTTTTATTTAACGTTTGTGATGATAGTTGCTTGGGGGCAAGCAACGTCTTAAGTGTAGGGGTGTGCTAGACACGTAATTATTTAAGTTTTTAGTGTTAATATCCCTTCGTTTTTGGCATAATAAATAACAAAACATGTATTTTTAGTGCACTTATCGTTTATATGTGTTATTTATTATTGTAGGTACGAATATTAAAGAAGATGAGCAAAAACAAAGAAAAAGACCAAAGACGAGCACGAGACATGGAAAGAAGACGGAAAATCGAGTTTGACGGTGTATTCGTGTTTTATTGGGCCGGCCCGACACCATTTAAATGGGTCGGACCGACCCATTATTAGTCAAATGGTTCAACAGCCCAACAAAAAAAAGAAACATACACAGGCCCATCATAGAAATAAGTGGACGGAGGAAGCCCAATAAAAAAAGGGAGAGATCAAGGATAGCTTAAAAATAGATGCACAACATTTCCATTTGGTGGATGATTTTTATTCCTGTATATATTTAGATGCGTAGAATGGAAGCATATAACAGTCAACATCCCTTGCTGCGTTTTTTATATAATAGTCAACATCCCTTTTAATTTCATTCATTATTTTTTACATTTTAGGATAGATAGGTGATAGGTGTGTAAACATCCATCCTTTTACCAATAAATTCTGGCTAAAACAAGACCAAAACACGTATTTAATATCATTTGTTTGGAATTATGCGTGGTTTTTGTGTTTATTGTGTTTTTAGAGCTAACCGGATGAATATTAAAGAAAACATGGGATTGCACGGGTTTTATCAAGGAAAAAGACTCAAGACGAAGTCTATTGTCCAAGAGATGCAAAAGATTTGAAGTCAATGGGCCTATTTGAAGATTTATCGAAGAAAAGGACCAAAGATGGAAGATTTACATATGTCGAAGAAACTCAAGTCTATTAAACGAAGAAATTAAAAGACGAGTTGAATTTAATCGTCGACAAATCCCGGATCAGAATCGAAAACGTCAACTTTTCTGAAAAGACGAGAAGACAAGAAGAAAGGGAGATAGCCCACTCACCAACCAACCGCTAGGACTATAAAAGGATTTTTCCTTCACACAATTACAGAGATAATTTTTATTTTTCTTTCCCAGTTTCTTTGGTTCGTTTCATCACCAACACCATTAGGGTGTTTGGTGATTTTTAATTTTCTTTCAATCTTGTAAGTGTTTAATCATTACTCTTGTTTACCTTTACATTAATCTTCCAATTCCATCTTTTCATTCATCTTGTTCTTCATCATCTTTTTATTTCAAGTTCTTAAGTTTTATTTGGTTCAAGTTTGATTTTAAAAAGTTGTTGAATTTGTGTTTTTATGATTGGGATTTGATCCTTGTAGTTAGTAGAAGATTTGTGTTTAGTTTGGTAAAACCTTTTTGAGTATTTGGGTCGATTTGATTTAAAATCGTTTTTCCTGTAACTGTTTTCGTTCTTCATCCAGACTTTCCGAATAGACCATCTGTATTCCCCCTTATTCGGAATATTTAATATTCCGAATAGCCTTGCCTTTCATCCCTTACTCGGAATATAGAAATATTCCGAATTGCCATTTCATTTTTTCCTTATTCGGAATGTTTGGACATTCCGAATTGAGCCATTATTCCGCATAAGAAAACATTCCGAATTGCCATTTCATTTTTTCCTTATTCGGAATGTTTGGACATTCCGAATTGAGCCATTATTCCGCATAAGAAAAAAATTCCGAATTGCCATTTCTATTTGCTCTTATTCGGAATATAATTTATTCCGAGTAGTCCTCTTAAATTTTCCCTTATTCGGAATATCTCCTTTATTCCGCATAGGCCTTATTTTCCGCATAGACTTATTTTCCGAATAGGACTTCTTTTCCGCATTAAGCGAATTATTCCGAATTGAGCATTTATTCCGCATAGTACTTGTTTTCCGAATAGGGTAGTTTCTGTTAGGGTATTTTTCCATTTACTGTTTGACTTAAATTGTTAAGTCTAGTTTTACTTTTTAATTGTTTTAAGCTTAAATCTTTCTTTACGTCATTCATTTCCCTGTTTAGTAGATTAGAAAACCAAAACCACTTTTTGTCACCAAGAACAAATCATTCCACTTTAAACCGAGATCAATTCGAGGGGATTCCGAGAATTATTTTGAACCCAATGAAAATGCATGTATCAAATGGCGCCGCTGCCGGCTCTTCTCGTTAAGATCAAAATTTTTTTGTGAGAACTTGGATTTTGGGATCCGTTCAACGTGAACGTTACTTTTTCATAAAAATTTTCAAAAACACTAAAAAAAATATATATAAAATTTTCAAAAATCCTAAAAAGTAAAAAACATAAAAACAAAAAATATTTTGCTTTGTTTTGCTCTTGTTAGTTCTTTTGCAAGTGTATGCGCACTCGATCCACGTCTTATCAAGAGCCCGAGCCTCTCGATCACTTAGACATGGCCGGTGTACCACCTCCAAACAACAATAATAACAACAACAACCCACCTTTCAACAACATGAACAATAACAACAACAATGAGCCCCTTCCGGATAATCGCCCGATGATTGAATTGCTGCAAGCTCATGTAGATGGCAACACGGACCCAATTGTCATACCTCCAATTGCCGCCAACAACTTTGAGCTAAAATCAAGCTTTATCCAGATGGTCTCCGCTCAACCATTCTTGGGACGTACCATTGATGACCCACATGACCATATCAAGAGATTCTTGCAACTCACCAACACGGTCAAGTTCAATGGTGTGCCACAAGAGGTTATCAGGTTACAACTTTTTCCCTTTTCTTTAGAGGGACAAGCCCGACATTGGCTTGCTAAGGAACCACCACAGAGTATTCTCTCGTGGACGGATTTGGAAACTAAGTTTATCAATTACTTTTTTCCACCCTCTCGTACTACCGCTTTGCGGAATGAAATCATAAATTTTGAACAAAAGTACGATGAGTCGTTCAGTAAATCTTGGGATCGTTTTAAAGATCTTTTAAGAAAATGCCCACAACATGGTTTTACCAAAGTACATCAAATTAATACTTTTTACAATGGTTTAAACATGAGTGACCAAGATTCACTAAACAGTGCCTCGGGGGGTAATCTATTGGCTAAGACTTCCAATGCTGCTTGGGACATCATTGAGAATAAATCTCGCATGCAAACCAAGAGTGTTCGGACCAATGTCGCTAGTGCTAGCACTAGTGACAGCGACAAGCGATTGGACAAAATCACTACGCTTCTTGAATCGCTTGTCACCCACACCGTCAGCAACAACAACAGCAACAACGTTAAAAACACCCAAGTTAACGCTGTCAGCCAACCTTGTGAGATATGCGGTGGTCCTCACTCTTACACCACTTGTACTGCCACCCAAGACTACCCTGCTGAGAATGTGAATGCAGCATATGGCACCTATCCTCAACCTTCTTATCAAGCTAGACCTCAAGGTGACCGTAATTTGCTTAGCTACCGCTCTAACAATTATCTTTCCCCACCTGGTTTTCCCCCAAACAACCCAAACCAACAACAAAACCTCAATCGCCCTCCTCAACAACAACAACAGCCTCGACAACCATACATACCTCCTCACAAGCAGCAACAACCACCTCAACGTAACAACCAAGTTTACCAACAACCTGCTTATCAACCACCCGCACACAATGCTCCTCCCAACCAACCCACCGCTCTTCACCAAGAAGTGGAAACTTATATGAGGACTAACGATGTAATTGTGGGAAATCTTCAGAGAGAGGTGCTCAACCTGAAAGCAGACTTGGTCAAGCAAGGAAACGATTTGAGAGCCGACATGAGAAATACGTTGGATACCCAAACTAATGACTTGAGGAACATGATGGCTAGTTTCTTCCAAGGTAATCAACCCTCTTCTTCGGGTACTCTTCCGAGTAACACCGTTGCGAATCCAAGAGGGGAGATGAAAGCAATCACTACTCGAAGTGGCAAAGGTACCAAGGAACCCGAGCTTCCTATACCTCCACCGGTGATTGTGATTAAGGAGAACGAGTCACCTGCTCCTGCTCCTATTCCTCCTCCTTCTCCTTCCCCAATTTCTCCACCTCTTCCTTCTACCCCTCCTCCACCCAAGGATGTGAGTGATCCTATTCTTCCAAATCCTTCCTCTTCTTCCAATATACCTTATCCATCTAGGTTGAGGAAAGAGAAGCTCAAAAGCAAGGATGATATTCAGGTTTCGAATTTTCTTAAGATGTTCAAACAACTGAATTTCAATATCTCCTTCACTGAGGCTCTCGCTCACATGCCTAAATATGCGAAAATGTTTAAAGATCTTCTGAGCGACAAGGAAAAGCTCCTCGATATTGCCAACACCCAACTTAATGAGAATTGCTCTGCAGTGCTCTTAAGGAAATTGCCAACCAAGCTTGGTGATCCGGGTCGTTTCTTAATCCCTTGTAATTTCCCGGGAGTAGAGAATTGCATGGCCCTAGCCGATCTAGGTGCCAGTATTAATCTTATGCCTCTAAGCGTTTGGAAGCAATTATCTCTCCCAAAGCTAGTCCCCACCAAAATGACTTTGGAATTAGCTAACCGTACGGTTGCTTATCCAGTGGGGATAGCCGAAGACGTCATTGTAGGAGTCGACAAATTCACCTTTCCTGCTGATTTCGTTGTCGTCGACTACGAGATGGACCCTCGTGTGCCACTGATTGTTGGTCGTCCATTCTTGAGGACCGGTCGCACTCTCATTGATGTTGAAGTCGGTGAGCTTATCATGAGAGTGGGTGACGATAAAGTAGTCTTCAACATGGGAAAGCTTTCTAAACAGCCTTATTCATACGAGAGTGTTAATTGTATTGACGTTCTTGATGAGGCTTGTGAAGAACACTTCAAAGATGCTTGTAAAAGTATTCCTACCTCTCTTCCCAATGTTGAGATCGTTTCCTCTATCGACTCATCACTATCTCTATTTGGAGAAAGTGATTTCCTTTGGAAAGATTTGGAAGCCACCATGGGAGATGTGAATTTAGACAAAGACGATTCTACTACCAATTGGGATGAAGATCTCCGCCTCATTGAAAACCTTCTCAAAGAAGACAATCCTTCTCCTCCATCTCCCACGGTCATTGCTATCGATACTCCGACTTCGAATACGCCCCCGTCGAAAATCCTCCGGATTTAGAACTTAAGGAGTTGCCGCCCCATCTCGAGTATGTATTCCTTGAAGAAGAGAAGAAGTCGCCAGTCATCATTGCTAAGGACCTAAAGGAAGAAGAAAAAGCCCGACTTATCACCGTGTTGAAAGATCATAAGAAGGCTATTGCTTGGAAGATTTCTGATATTCGTGGAATTGATCCTCACTTCTGCACACACAAAATTCTCATGGAGGATGACTTTAAGCCCACAATTCAAAGCCAACGAAGGGTGAATCCAAAAATACACGACGTCATCAAAACAGAGGTTATCAAACTTCTTGATGCGGGTATAATTTACCCTATTTCGGATTCACCATGGGTTAGTCCAATCCATTGTGTGCCCAAGAAGGGCGGAATAACCGTTGTTCCCAATGAACACAACGAGTTAATTTCCACTCGTCTCGTTACTGGGTGGAGAGTTTGTATAGACTACCGCAAACTCAATGATGCCACGAGAAAGGATCATTTCCCTCTACCTTTTATGGATCAAATGCTTGAACGTTTAGCGGGTAATGAATATTACTGCTTTCTTGATGGTTTCTCGGGTTATTTTCAAATACCCATCGATCCCCAAGATCAAGAAAAGACAACATTCACTTGTCCCTATGGCACTTTTGCTTACAAAAGAATGCCTTTTGGCTTATGCAATGCCCCCGGGACTTTCCAAAGGTGCATGTTAGCTATCTTCCATGACATGGTTGAACAAACCATGGAAGTCTTCATGGATGATTTCTCGGTCTTCGGGGATTCCTTCTCTTCTTGCCTTGCTAATTTGGAACGTATGCTTAAGCGGTGCGAAGACACTCGCCTTGTTCTGAATTGGGAAAAATGCCATTTTATGGTAAAAGAAGGCATCGTGCTGGGACACAAAATTTCCAAAGCCGGTCTTGAAGTAGACCGTGCTAAAGTCGATGTTATCGCCAAGTTGCCTCCACCTTCAACCGTGAAGGGTGTGAGAAGTTTTCTGGGTCATGCGGGCTTCTATCGTCGATTCATTAAAGATTTTTCTCAAATCGCTCGCCCGATGACCCACCTCTTGGAAAAAGATACTCCTTTTATCTTTTCTAAAGAGTGCCTTGAAGCCTTCAACTCGCTTAAGGATAAGCAAAATAAGGCACCCGTCTTGGTTACCCCTAATTGGGAGCTTCCCTTTGAGTTGATGTGCGATGCTAGTGATTTTGCTATTGGAGCGGTTCTGGGACAAAGAGTGAACAAATACTTCCAACCAATCCATTACGCTAGAAAGACAATGACTGGGGCACAATTGCATTATACGACAACCGAAAAAGAGCTTTTAGCTGTTGTCTATGCTTTTGAAAAATTTCGCCCCTATCTTGTCCTTTCTACAACAATTGTTTACACCGATCATTCCGCGTTGAAGTACTTGTTGACAAAGCAAGATTCCAAACCAAGACTTCTTCGCTGGGTTTTGTTGTCCAGGAATTTAAAATCGAAATTCGTGATAAAAAAGGAGCTGAAAACCTAGCCGCGGACCATCTCAGCAGACTTGAGATCCTTACCAAGGGGATCATCCGAACAAAGAAATCAATGATTCTTTTCCCTTGGAGACCTTAATGTCTATAAACTCGAAGTCGAATGAAACCCCGTGGTTTACGGACTTTGCAAACTACTTGGCGGGTGGAATTCTTAAGGAAGGGTTGACGTCCCAACAAAAGAAAAAGTTCTTCACCGACATTAAGACTTACTTTTGGGACGACCCTTACCTATTCAAACAATGTGCCGACCTGATTATTCGCCGATGTGTTGATGGACCGGCAGCTTCAGAAATCCTTGATGCTTGCCACAAAGGACCCACCGGTGGTCACTTTGGTCCCAACTACACCGCCAAAAAAGTGTTTGATTCGGGATTTTATTGGCCCTCCATATATCGTGACGCTCACAATATGGTTAAACAATGTGATGTTTACCAAAAACAAGGCACGATCACACATAAAGACGAGATGCCTCAGAATTTCATTCAAGAGTGTGAAATCTTTGATGTTTGGGGTATCGACTTTATGGGGCCATACCTTTCTTCTAAAGGAAACAAATACATCCTTGTAGCCGTTGACTACGTTTCAAAGTGGTTTGAAGCCAAAGCTTTACCCACTAATGACGCAAGGGTGGTTTGTAACTTTTTGAAAGCCCTATTCGCTAGATTCGGTGTGCCTCGTGCCATTATTAGTGATCGTGGGACTCATTTTTGCAATGACCAATTTGCTAGAGTCATGGCTAAGTATGGTGTGAATCATCGTCTTTCCACAGCCTACCACCCACAAACTAATGGCCAGGCTGAAATATCCAACCGAGGACTGAAGCAAATTCTTGAAAGAACCGTAGGAGAGCATCGTGCCTCATGGGCTGATAAACTTGATGATGCTTTGTGGGCTTTCCGTACTGCTTACAAGACCCCGATCGGCTGTATGCCTTATCGTCTTGTGTACGGGAAAGCGTGCCACCTCCCCATTGAGTTGGAGCACAAGGCTTACTTGGCCTTGAAGTGGGCTAATTTTGATATAAACAAAGCCGGTGACCTACGCAAGATCCAACTCAATGAGCTCAATGAACTTCGGAATGAGGCTTATGAAAATTCTTTGATCTATAAGGAAAGAACTAAGCTCATTCACGACTCCAAGATCAAAAACTGAGAGTTCCATGTTGGAGACAAAGTCTTACTTTTTAACTCTCGGTTGAAAATCTTTTCGGGCAAGCTCAAATCTCGTTGGTCCGGCCCATTCACCATTGCCCAAATTTTTCCATATGGTACTCTCGAGCTCGCTCAACCTAATGGACCTAATTTCAAGGTGAATGGCCAACGAGTGAAGTTGTACTTTGGTGAGGACACCTCTCAGGAGGTGATTCCATCCCTCACCACGTTCCCCATGAACTAATTTTGGGTCGAGTCAGGCTCGTGACTCGGTTATAAAAAACAAGCGCTCCTCGGGAGACAGCCCGAGTATCTATCCTTTTATGTTTTAACCTCCTAAGTGTAGGGGGACCTCTATAGGTTCTTTCTCTTTGTGTGGTGATGTGATTACAGGGATTAGTGCACTCTTGGAATCTTTGAAGAACCGTGCTCCCGTGTTATCCGAAATCCGGTTCTATCTCTCAACTATCGTGATTCAATTTTCTTCATATTCACATTTGAAATTGATCACGTTAGTCGTCTCTTCCTTAACTTGAGTTAACCAACGTGCACAATGTCATAAGTGTAGGGGAGACTTTTCCCATATGCTTAAACATTGAGGACAATGTTTATCTTAAGTGTAGGGGGACTTCTATCGAAGTTTTAAGTGGACTTTTCCATGAAAATGCCTTCATTTAACCGAAAAATCATATTTTTCACCATTTTTCAATTTTTTTATTAACTTTGGCCATTTAGTCGTAATTTTTAAATTTTTATCGTTGCTTTCGTATGTATATATCTCGCAATAAAGTAAAATTTTAATAAAGTGATGTAGCTAGTTTAGAAGTCTTTGACATATTAGGCTCGTTGCATTTATTTTGACTCAACCCGAATAGACTTATCCAAGTTTATTCTAGCTAGTATTCTTAACCATGTAGACCTTAATTGGTTTATTAGGCTAAGCATCCACGAGTCTCATTACTTGAGATTTTAAATTGTGGAGGACGAGAAATGATAGAGTCAATTATAAGTCGGTATTCTTGCGCAAGCTCACTTGGTGTAATTATTCGCCTATTCTCCCATCACTTGCTAATAATTTATCTGCAATAAGTAAGGTCGTACGATTTGAAAAGTTACTTAGCTTCTAGCCCAAGATCGTTTAAAAGTTGCTCGGTAATGATAAGAGTTCATAGCCTAGGCATAACTTATGAAGCGGGGCGCGAAGATTGGCGAGTCCAAAAAGGCCCTAACAAGGCATGAGGATTCCATTTTATTGCTAAAGATCCAAGGTGATGTGAAGAGCATTATTCCTAAAATCAATATGAAGGATCAAGACTCACGACGAAAAGCAATCAACTCCCATAAAGATCATGGAGAAGTCTATCCGAAAAGACCCTAACAAGGTATGAGGATAAATAGATCCAAATCCGAAAAGGAGGCGGATCGTTGTATCTCAAAATCCCAATTAGAGATTGAAGAAATAATCATGA
This sequence comes from Glebionis coronaria, assembly GCA_025667525.1. Taxonomy (NCBI): domain Eukaryota; kingdom Viridiplantae; phylum Streptophyta; class Magnoliopsida; order Asterales; family Asteraceae; genus Glebionis; species Glebionis coronaria. The sequence goes on from CM046877.1 coordinate 154,405,998, forward strand.
AGTCGTGGTCAACAAAGTTGGAGTACCCCTCAAAAGTCTCCAAGTGAAGAAATTCTATTATGATGAGAAGACCATTATCTCAAGAACATCTCTCGAAGATATGAAGTATGAAGTACATGCCAAATATCGGCCCGAGAAAGGTCTCAAATCGTGAACCGAGTTATGCCAAGATATGAACTTTTTGATATCCCGAGAAGCAGTTTTAAGAGATTTTGTCCTTTAGCTAACTATTGAACAAATCGTCCCACTTTGCTTTCAGCCTAAATAAACTATCAAAATAAGTCCAAAAATGCATCTTCATGATCATTCTAAGACAAAAATAAAATATAAGAGATACACCTAGGAATTAGGGAGTTTAAGCATATAATTAAGTCATGTGTGTAAGTGTTTGATTTGCTAACTTATAATAACAATGATCTCGTTTTCAAGCTTAGTTTGGGGAAAGTGAAACTTGAGGGTGATAAATCTTCGCAGCACCTAAGCCCTAATGTAAGTCATTGATTTCTTTGCAAGTTATTTCCATGTAGCTATTTTCAAGTGAAAATGGTTTTCTATCCTTTTGTTTCCGTTTAAGTTTTAATTTCTTTTAGTACTTTAAATTTTTGTTTAGTAATATGTGAATAAGGCCAAGGTTGATTAATTATGAGAAAAATGTAAAATTGCTTTATCACTAAGCATTGCATGAGGGCATGGCAATGGTTAAGTGTAGGGGATTTGATAGGTGTGTAAACACCCATCCTTTTACCACTTAATTCTGGCTAAAACAAGACCAAAACACGTATTTAATATCATTTGTTTGGAATTATGCGTGGTTTTTGTGTTTATTGTGTTTTCAGAGCTAACCGGATGAATATTAAAGAAAACATGGGATTGCACGGGTTTTATCAAGGAAAAAGACTCAAGACGAAGTCTATTGTCCAAGAGATGCAAAAGATTTGAAGTCAATGGGCCTATTTGAAGATTTATCGAAGAAAAGGACCAAATATGGAAGATTTACATATGTCGAAGAAACTCAAGTCTATTAAACGAAGAAATTAAAAGACGAGTTGAATTTAATCGTCGACAAATCCCGGATCAGAATCGAAAACGTCAACTTTTCTGGAAAGACGAGAAGACAAGAAGAAAGGGAGATAGCCCACTCACCAACCAACCACTAGGACTATAAAAGGATTTTTCCTTCACACAATTACGGAGTTAATTTTTATTTTTCTTTCCCAGTTTCTTTGGTTCGTTTCATCACCAACACCATTAGGGTGTTTGGTGATTTTTAATTTTCTTTCAATCGTGTAAGTGTTTAATCATTACTCTTGTTTACCTTTAGATTAATCTTCCAATTCCATCTTTTCATTCATCTTGTTCTTCATCATCTTTTTATTTCAAGTTCTTAAGTTTTATTTGGTTCAAGTTTGATTTTGAAAAGTTGTTGAATTTGTGTTTTTATGATTGGGATTTGATCCTTGTAGTTAGTAGAAGATTTGTGTTTAGTTTGGTAAAACCTTTTTGAGTATTTGGGTCGATTTGATTTAAAATCGTTTTTCCTGTAACTGTTTCTGTTCTTCATCCAGACTTTCCGAATAGACCATCTGTATTCCCCCTTATTCGGAATATTTAATATTCCGAATAGCCTTGCCTTTCATCCCTTACTCGGAATATAGAAATATTCCGAATTGCCATTTCATTTTTTCCTTATTCGGAACGTTTGGACATTCCGAATTGAGCCATTATTCCGCATAAGAAAACATTCCGAATTGCCATTTCATTTTTTCCTTATTCGGAATGTTCGGACATTCCGAATTGAGCCATTATTCCGCATAAGAAAAACATTCCGAATTGCCATTTCTATTTGCTCTTATTCGGAATATAATTTATTCCGAGTAGTCCTCTTAAATTTTCCCTTATTCGGAATATCTCCTTTATTCCGCATAGGCCTTATTTTCCGCATAGACTTATTTTCCGAATAGGACTTCTTTTCCGCATTAAGCGATTTATTCCGAATTGAGCATTTATTCCGCATAGTACTTGTTTTCCGAATAGGGTAGTTTCTGTTAGGGTATTTTTCCATTTACTGTTTGACTTAAATTGTTAAGTCTAGTTTTACTTTTTAATTGTTTTAAGCTTAAATCTTTCTTTACGTCATTCATTTCCCTGTTTAGTAGATTAGAAAACCAAAACCACTTTTTGTCACCAAGAACAAATCATTTCACTTTAAACCGAGATCAATTCGAGGGGATTCCGAGAATTATTTTGAACCCAATGAAAATGCATGTATCAATAGGGGATGTAGCGTAGATTAGTTTTATAAAAAGAAGAGATCTAGTTTATTTTGGAGGAAGTCACGCAGCATTTTTGGCTGGACAATCAGATCTGGGTAATACTTAACTTTTAAAAACATTCCATTTTTATTTTATAAATCTTATCTTCAATTTTTTTTCCTGCGTAATATTAGTTAATTGTTGTTGAATTTATTTTTTCTGCATAATATTATATAGTAGATAGATAGGATATCTTTTAATATTTGTAATATTCTTCTTCACTTTTATTATACTAACCTGCGTTTTTTTATTAATAGATATTAGGCAACATTTTTATTTTATGGACTGTACTCATTTTTTATATAATTGCCCTGCGTATTGTTTTTTTCTTTGGAGGTAGGTTAGATAAACACAAATCATCTCAGCTTCTACTCTTTTAATCAATTTCTTTTCAAATTTCGGTTAAATAAAGCTATAGATTCGTTAATTCATCTTATGGGATTCGTTCTTATATGAGAAATAGGTGTGTAAATTCATTAGAATAAGATTTTAGTTAGTAGCATAATTTTGTTAATAGTCCTAGTTAAAATAAAAACAAAAACAGTTTTTTTAGTAATCAATTTACATACGTCTTTTAAATAGTTTTTACAAAATATTTTTATAAAAATAGTTTTTACAAATTTGGATTTAATTAAAATATCTTTTATAATTATACTTTTAAAATGTCGTTTATCTTAATTGTTGTCGTTAACGTCTTATGTTTTATGTTAGCTCGGCGTCTTCGGTTCGTCATACGGGTTGGTTTCCTTTATGTTTATTTCATTAGCTCAAATATATAGTTTTAATTATGCTTGTTTAGTTTAGTCTTTTTATTGTCATTATTCTTATTTTGGATATCTCGCTTTATTATTGTAGTTTAATTTCCATCCTTATCGCTTTTTATACATTTTTATATTTAATCGGTTAAATTAGTAGATTTAAATATTAAACTCAAAATCCTTTTATTCGAGCATCAAACTTTAAGCATAAACGCGGATTTCCATTCACACTTCGCCAGGTACTACGATAACCTTCGGGTTTATACTCAAAAACGATTCAATCAAGAAGCAGTCATAAGACACTTATCATGATGTTTAGCATTTTGAACACTTTCTCCCCCATTATGATTCACATCAGATGAATCAGAGGTGGTATCGCTATCACTCTTTTCCATCCCATGTTTGGCATAATTAGGTTCAGAAAGCTCAACATGCTGTATATTGTTAAAACTTGGCACATGAGCAGTTGGTGCTTGTGACTTGCTACTTGTTTCATGCGTTCCTTCTGATTCCTTGCCATTGCTTACCTTGATGACCAAGCTGGCACCTATTTCTTGTACGGGGCAGATGTAATCATCTTTTGACGACAACTTGAAGCATGTCTCTCTCTCATGTTCAAGAGGTATTGCTGCATTCAATGACTTAGACAACTCCTTGATTTTTTGAATCTGACCCTTTTTCAACCGTATCTCGTTGTAATTAACTAACCTGACCTCAATACACTTCTCAAGTATATTGATGTGATTGAGTAAACCACTTCTAAAGGTGTCAGTCTGGCAACTCGTATGCAAGTTGAAAATCTGGTGAAGGATTGGAGTCGAATAATCAAAAGGAGGTACCATTGTTGAGGCAAAGAAATCCTTAAACTGAGTGCGAAGGATTTCTAGACATATCTTTGCTTTAACCTCATGAAGATTTTCCCTTTCAAGTTACAACCGGAACTCACTCGAATTATTGAAAATCTTCTCTTTAAAATTATCCACTTTGCCAAAGAATATTTGAACCGTGGCTGGAAGTTCAGTCATGTTGTGCGGATAAAGAAGTGCAAGATGTGTCTTGAGCTCGTGAAAGATTTCCAATGTTTTTTGATGCAATTTGATCTCGTTGAGTTCCATGTGTTGCAGTTCTTCCTCTTGAAGTGTCGAATTCGACGATTCCATTGAATGTCGATGAAAGGTAATTATGGATGTGGTTGTTTTCGGAATTAAACAATTCGTGAAGGAACCTAGAAACAGAAAGTCACGGAATATGACAAAATCAACGAAACGATCCGAAAATAAATCTGAAAAATCCTCGATGGATGATAAAATCCGTCTTCACTTACAAGTACCCGATCAGAAATCCGTCGGCAAAATAAACCTTGTCACTTAATCCCGTCTCTTTAACACGTTGTCTTTGTCCCGACTATAATTTAATATCACAAAATTTAAAAAATAAAAATAAAAAAGTAGAAAAATAAAATAAAATTTTGTATAACTAATAAAATTTGGAAAAAATCCAATTTAACACAATCCAAAAAAAATTGGGCTTAAAATAAATCTTTTATCACAAAATTTATAAAATAAAATAAAATAAAAATATTGAGATAAAATGTGGCTAATAACTCACACACGATACCCTCAGATTAAAAACCCACGTGGCTTTGGTCAACCAGGATATTTGACCGTAGCATTGTTTTTTCCGCTCACTTTTAATATAAAATTAAAACACACTTTGGTTCCTCCGTCCTTGTAGAACACGTTTAGAACTCTCCGTCCTATAACAAACTACTCAACATAAAAAAACAAACTGCTCTTTGATTTCTCTCAATCCAAGCTACCAATCAAAACAAATAGACATGAACTCGAATCAGAAACCCAAAAGAAACATATACCGATTAATCAAACCATAATTTCTATGATCTTAGAGCCAATCTTCAATGATTTTGGTCACGTGATCGATGAATAAACGAGAGGATGACTGCTTCAAGATCTTTAAAGGTCTCGGGTAGGTGATTATATTTTTTACGTTTTCTTTTTGGTTTTTGGATCGATGATGGTCTTTTGGCGGAGATCTTGATTAAAAGGTTTGGTGGGTTTTTGTTTTTAGTCAAGTCTTGTGTCGAGTCGAGTGAACAGGGTTGGTTGTATTGAAGTCTCGTCTGTGGTCGAGTCTTGTATTCTGAGGCTTTGTTTGTTTAGTCTGTTGATTGTGTGTTGATAGTGTGTCAAGGTGTTGGTGAATGAGTCGAGGGTGAGTGGATGTGGCAGTTAAGTGTTTGTGTGAGGGTGAGAGTTGAATAAAGTGTTGGGTGTGTTCGAGTGGTGAGAGAGTCTAGTTGGTTTGGGATGATGTTGTTAGACGAGGGTGTGAGTTGAGTCGGGTTATGAGTCGAGTCAAGATGGTTACTCTTTTTGAGTCGATGTGGTGAAGTGGTCGATGTTGAGTGCTAGTCTAAAGTCGAGGTTGGTCTTTAGGTTATGAGTCTGTTTTCAAGTCTAGATCGAGTCCATCGCAATGTCAATACTTACTCCATCGCAATATCTAAAACTCACCATCGCAATGAAAAAATTTCTATCGCAATCCTTACTCACTCCATCACAATACACAAAACTGACAACCCATCGCAATATTCAAAACCAAGTCCATCGCAATATCAACAAACATCCATCGCAATAAAGTATTTCCATCTCAATGTGTCTATAAAAATTTGGGCAGAGTTTCGTCTCTATGGTCCTTAAATCCGTCGCAATCACGATCGCAAAAGGCTATCGCAATCACGTCAGAATAAGGGAATCTGAAAAAGTGATCGCAAAGTAGAACCACTTGGTTATTGCGATCGAAATGTCAAAGTATCGGAATAAGGCAGCTTTCTATCGGAATAGGACAAAAAATGAATGCATCGGAATAATCTATCTGAAACTAAAAACCCTTTTCCGATACAAAACAAAATAGATTTGACAAAAAAAACAAATTAGACACAACAGAAAAAAATGAAAAACGTGGATAGAAAAAGAAAAAGACGAACTAGAAAACTTTAAAAAACTAATAAAAATTGAAAACAAAATTGATATGGATTGGTGTTAAAAAAATTGGATAAAATTTTTAAAATGGATAAAAATATAAGAAACTTTTAGTAGAAAGATTTGATAAAACTTTTATCAAAGATTATATAAAAGTAAATTTTAACAAGCTAAAAGAAAAAAAAATAAACGAAAGAAAGAAAAAAATTGTAAAAGAAAGAAACTTTATCACCAAATCAATAGATAAAACGTGCTAATCCGAAGAATCAACCAAGCTCTTGATACCAATTGTAGGATCGATATTTTCTAAGGATTAGGCATGTATGGATTAATCTATTGAATGGATGTAAGGGAAGAACTTAGAGAGAGAAAGGAGAGAGAGAAAGGAGAGAGTTGAAAGAAAGATGGAATGATATGAAATGTAAGTGTTCAACAACCCCTCCTAACATGCTAGGAGGGGGTTTATATAGCCCATCCTACATGTGGGCTATATGGGCTATACCTTAATACATTAGATCACGAGCCCAATACTTGTATCTATATTTGGAGTGACCGATCCTTTCTAAATACGTAAAAACGTATTTCCAACAATCTCCCCCAAAGGGAGGTCACTCCAAGTTACAATGTCCTAAATAGTCTATAGCTCGTGATCTATGCTAATAATGATGTGACCGAGAATTTCCTTGGAAAAACGTATTTCCAACAGGCTAGGGTTCTGGTCCTTGGCCAAGGACTTAAGTTTCTTCGAAGCTTGGCCTTGGGAATCATCAACAATCTCCTTCGATGAAGATTCTGTGAGGGCTCTCCATTTCTTGGACTCACCTTCATATTTATCAGTAGTAACAATTGATGACTTCTTCTTACGTGGTCTAGATGAAGCTCCAGGCTTTTTGCTTGTTTGATCCCCTTCTCCAGTTGGAGAAGTGTCTTTAAGAGCTTTGTACACTACTGGACCTGTTGGAGCATAGTTTGGCTAGGCCGGTTCGACGACTCTCCAGGGCCGTTAATCGTCTTCCCCGGTCCTGAGTAATGCTGCAAACAATAGAAGAACCGGTTAGACGTGGACCCAAGGCCGTAACCCCGGGGTCCACCTCCGACGGTCAAGTTAGTATTGATCGATATATTGTATAAGAGGTGTGGTTAAGAGAGAGAGAACCTGATTATAATGAGACCCCTACCCCTGTTTATATAGGCTTAGAGTTTCTTGAAGGATAAGTTAGGTATGTGTGGGCCGCGGGCCTGTTGGGCCGGGCCGAATACCGACTGTACATCGACATGTCCCCCAGTCTAGTATGATATGGTCCATGATTATGTTATGCTAGACTCATTCGTGTATCATGCTCACTAAACAACCGCGTGCGGCTTGTTGCTAGGACATCCTCGTGGGTCGTCCGTAACATATGGCTCCACTCGTAATGGGCTTCCTTTAGTAAAAAGATGATGGGCTGGGATTACGAATAGTGCGCATAGCCACTATACGCCTTCATGTCCCCCCAGTCTAGTATGCGAGGTTGTCACCGAGGTTACTAGACTTTACACCATATCCGCTACCTGTAAGCATATCCACGTCGAAAGAAATGGGAAAACATGTATACATAAGACGGGTGGTTGTGCTCGAATGCTTGGTTTCCCGTGTTTAGACGGTAAGGACCCCGTAGTGGGAAAACGTGTTTCTATAGCCGGGGTAACACTAGCATTGGCAAGGTATCATTCTTATTCATCTCTAACGTGAGGATGATAAGAAGGTTTTGTGAAGGTGGAGGTGGAACCCGTATGCTGCATCGTGAACATTTGAAGGCCTACTTCCTATACCCACTAATGATGCAGCATAACGCGAATATTTCATTCGTCTTAAGGCCAACAGAAGACGTACCTCTGTGGCGAAGTAACGCGGATATTACATCCGTCTTGCGGCCACGATATCTGATAATGAATGCCAAAACTTATTGTGGTTTTTCCTGAACCAAACGTAGTTGATCAGGCTCCGTCTAACTAAGGCCAAACAATATAAACTTTGGAAAAATCACTCCATGGCCGGGCAAAGTAATTCGTCACGGAAGACATACTTCCGTAACAAAGATATGAACCAACAGAAGACGTACTTCTGTGGCAGATGAGCCAGTGGAAGGCGTACTTCCACGGCAAAAGATAACGATGCGCAGTGGAAGAATACTTCCACGGCGTAAATAATGAGCACGTGGAAGAGATACTTCCACGGCGAAGATAAGAAGCACGTGGAAGAGATACTTCCACGGTGAAAATAATGAGCACGTGGAAGAGATACTTCCACGGAAAAGATAATGAGCACGTGGAAGAGATACTTCCACGACGAAGATAATAAGCACGTGGAAGAGATACTTCCACAACGAAAATAATGAACACGTGGAAGAGATACTTCCACGACGAGAATAATGAGCACGTGGAAGAGATACTTCCACGGCGAAAGTAATGAGCACGTGGAAGAGATACTTCCACTATGAAGATAATAAGCACGTGGAAGAGATACTTCCACGGCGAAGATAAGAAGCACGTGGAAGAATACTTCCACGGCGAAGATAATGAGCACATGGAAGAGATACTTCCACGGCGAAGATAATAAGCACGTGGAAGAATACTTCCATGGCGAAAATAATGAGCACATGGAAGAGATACTTCCACGGCGAAGATAAGAAGCACGTGGAAGAGGCACTTCCACGGCGAAGATAACAAGCACGTGGAAGAGATACTTCCACGGCGAAAATAATGAGCACGTGGAAGAGATACTTCCACGGCGAAGATAATAAGTACGTGGAAGAATACTTCCACGGCGAAAATAACAAGCACGTGGAAGAGATACTTCCACGGCGAAAATAATGAGCACGTGGAAGAGATACTTCCACGGCGAAGATAATAAGCACGTGGAAGAATACTTCCACGGCGAAAATAATGAGCACATGGAAGAGATACTTCCACGGCGAAGATAAGAAGCACGTGGAAGAGGCACTTCCACGGCGAAGATAATGAGCACGTGGAAGAGATACTTCCACGGCGAAGATAATAAGCACGTGGAAGAATACTTCCACGGCGAAAATAATGAGCACGTGGAAGAGATACTTCCACGGCGAAGATAAGAAGCATGTGGAAGAGATACTTCCACGGTGAAAATAATGAGCACGTGGAAGAGATACTACCACGGCAAAAATAATGAGCACGTGGAAGAGATACTTCCACGGCGAAGATAATAAGCACGTGGAAGAGATACTTCCACAGCGAAAATAATGGGCACGTAGAAGAGATACTTCCACGGTAAGAATAATGAGCACGTGGAAGAGATACTTCCACGGCGAAAATAATGAGCACGTAGAAGAGATACTTCCACGGCGAAGATAATAAGCACGTGGAAGAATACTTCCACGGCGAAAATAATGAGCACGTGGAAGAGATACTTCCACGGCGAAGATAAGAAGCACGTGGAAGAGGCACTTCCACGGCGAAGATAACAAGCACGTGGAAGAGATACTTCCACGACGAAAATAATGAGCACGTGGAAGAGATACTTCCACGGCGAAGATAATAAGCACGTGGAAGAATACTTCCACGGCGAAAATAATGAGCACGTGGAAGAGATACTTCTACGGCGAAGATAAGAAGCACGTGGAAGAGATACTTCCACGGCGAAAATAATGAGCACGTGGAAGAGATACTTCCACGGAAAAGATAATGAGCACGTGGAAGAGATACTTCCACGACGAAGATAATAAGCACGTGGAAGAGATACTTCCACGACGAAAATAATGAACACGTGGAAGAGATACTTCCACGACGAGAATAATGAGCACGTGGAAGAGATACTTCCACGGCGAAAGTAATGAGCACGTGGAAGAGATACTTCCACTATGAAGATAATAAGCACGTGGAAGAGATACTTCCACGGCGAAGATAAGAAGCACGTGGAAGAATACTTCCACGGCGAAGATAATGAGCACATGGAAGAGATACTTCCACGGCGAAGATAATAAGCATGTGGAAGAATACTTCCATGGCGAAAATAATGAGCACATGGAAGAGATTCTTCCACGGCGAAGATAAGAAGCACGTGGAAGAGGCACTTCCACGGCGAAGATAACAAGCACGTGAAAGAGATACTTCCACGGCGAAAATAATGAGCACGTGGAAGAGATACTTCCACGGCGAAGATAATAAGTACGTGGAAGAATACTTCCACGGCGAAAATAACAAGCACGTGGAAGAGATACTTCCACGGCGAAAATAATGAGCACGTGGAAGAGATACTTCCACGACGAAGATAATAAGCACGTGGAAGAATACTTCCACGGCGAAAATAATGAGCACGTGGAAGAGATACTTCCACGGCGAAGATAAGAAGCACGTGGAAGAGGCACTTCCACGGCGAAGATAATGAGCACGTGGAAGAGATACTTCCAAGGCGAAGATAATAAGCACGTGGAAGAATACTTCCACGGCGAAAATAATGAGCACGTGGAAGAGATACTTCCACGGCGAAGATAAGAAGCATGTGGAAGAGATACTTCCACGGTGAAAATAATGAGCACGTGGAAGAGATACTACCACGGCAAAAATAATGAGCACGTGGAAGAGATACTTCCACGGCGAAGATAATAAGCACGTGGAAGAGATACTTCCACAGCGAAAATAATGAGCACGTGGAAGAGATACTTCCACGGTGAGAATAATGAGCACGTGGAAGAGATACTTCCACGGCGAAAATAATGAGCACGTAGAAGAGATACTTCCACGGCGAAGATAATAAGCACGTGGAAGAATACTTCCACGGCGAAAATAATGAGCACGTGGAAGAGATACTTCCACGGCGAAGATAAGAAGCACGTGGAAGAGGCACTTCCACGGCGAAGATAACAAGCACGTGGAAGAGATACTTCCACGACGAAAATAATGAGCACGTGGAAGAGATACTTCCACGGCGAAGATAATAAGCACGTGGAAGAATACTTCCACGGCGAAATTAATGAGCACGTGGAAGAGATACTTCCACGGCGAAGATAAGAAGCACGTGGAAGAGATACTTCCACGGCGAAAATAATGAGCACGTGGAAGAGATACTTCCACGGCAAAAATAATGAGCACGTGGAAGAGATACTTCGACGGCGAAGATAATAAGCACGTGGAAGAGATACTTCCACAGCGAAAATAATGAGCACGTGGAAGAGATACTTCCACGGCGAGAATAATGAGCACGTGGAAGAGATACTTCCACGGCGAAAATAATGAGCACGTGGAAGAGATACTTCCACGGTGAAGATAATAAGCACATGGAAGAGATACTTCCACGGCGAAGATAAGAATCACGTGGAAGAATACTTCCACGGCGAAGATAATGAGCACATGGAAGAGATATTTCCACGGCGAAGATAAGAAGCACGTGGAAGAATACTTCCACGGCGAAGATAATGAGCACGTGGAAGAGATACTTCCACGGCGAAAATAATGAGCACGTGGAAGAATACTTCCATGGTGAAGATAATGAGCACGTGGAAGAGATACTTCCACGGCGAAAATAATGAGCACGTGGAAGAGATACTTCCACGGCGAAGATAAGAAGCATGTGGAAGAGGCACTTCCACGGCGAACATAACAAGCACGTGGAAGATATACTTCCACGACGAAAATAATGAACACGTGGAAGAGATACTTCCACGGCGAAAATAAGAACGTGGATGAATACTTCCACGGCAAAAATAATGAGCACGTGGAAGAGATACTTCCACGGCGAAGATAAGAAGCACGTGGAAGAGGCACTTCCACGGCGAAGATAACAAGCACGTGGAAGAGATACTTCCACGGAGAAAATAATGAGCACGTGGAAGAGATACTTCCACGGCGAAGATAATAAGCACGTGGAAGAATACTTCCACGGCAAAAATAATGAGCACGTGGAAGAGATACTTCCACGGCGAAAATAAGAAGCACGTGGAAGAGGCACTTCCACGGCGAAGATAACAAGCACGTGGAAGAGATACTTCCACGACGAAAATAATGAGCACGTGGAAGAGATACTTCCACGGCGAAGATAATAAGCACGTGGAAGAATACTTCCACGGCGAAAATAATGAGCACGTGGAAGAGATACTTCCACGGCGAAGATAAGAAGCACGTGTAAGAGATACTTTCACGGCGAAAATAATGAGCACGTGGAAGAGATACTTCCACGGCAAAAATAATGAGCACGTGGAAGAGATACTTCCACGGCGAAGATAATAAGCACGTGGAAGAGATACTTCCATAGCGAAAATAATGAGCACGTGGAAGAGATACTTCCACGGCGAGAATAATGAGCACGTGGAAGAGATACTTCCACGGCGAAAATAATGAGCACGTGGAAGAGATACTTCCACGGTGAAGATAATAAGCACGTGGAAGAGATACTTCCACGGCGAAGATAAGAAGCACGTGGATGAATACTTCCACGGCGAAGATAATGAGCACATGGAAGAGATATTTCCACGGCGAAGATAAGAAGCACGTGGAAGAATACTTCCACGGCGAAGATAATGAGCACGTGGAAGAGATACTTCCACGGCGAAAATAATGAGTACGTGGAAGAATACTTCCACGGCGAAGATAATGAGCACGTGGAAGAGATACTTCCACGGCGAAAATAATGAGCACGTGGAAGAGATACTTCCACGGTGAAGAAAAGAAGCACGTGGAAGAGGCACTTCCACGGCGAACATAACAAGCACGTGGAAGAGATACTTCCACGGCGAAAATAATGAACACGTGGAAGAGATACTTCCACGGCGAAGATAATAAGCAAGTGGATGAATACTTCCATGGCAAAAATAATGAGCACGTGGAAGAGATACTTCCACGGTGAAGATAAGAAGCACGTGGAAGAGGCACTTCCACTGCGAAGATAACAAGCACGTGGAAGAGATACTTCCACGGCGAAAATAATGAGCACATGGAAGAGATACTTCCACGGAGAAGATAATAAGCACGTGGAAGAATACTTCCACGGCGAAAATAATGAGCACGTGGAAGAGATACTTCCACGGCAAAGATAAGAAGCACGCGAAAGAGATACTTCCACGGCGAAAATAATGAGCACGTGGAAGAGATACTTCCACGGCTAAAATAATGAGCACGTGGAAGAGATACTTCCACGACGAAGATAATAAGCACGTGGAAGAGATACTTACACAACGAAAATAATGAGCACGTGGAAGCGATACTTCCACAGACAGAATAATGAGCACGTGGAAGAGATACTTCCACGGCGAATAAAATGAGCACGTGGAAGAGATACTTCCACGGTGCAGATAATAAGCACGTGGAAGAGATACTTCCACGGCGAAGATAAGAAGCACGTGGAAGAATACTTCCACGGCGAAGATAATGAGCACATGGAAGAGATATTTCCACGGCGAAGATAAGAAGCACGTGGAAGAATACTTCCACGGCGAAGATAATGAGCACGTGGAAGAGATACTTCCACGGAGAAAATAATGAGTACGTGGAAGAATACTTCCACGGCGAAGATAATGAGCACGTGGAAGAGATACTTCCACGGCGAAAATAATGAGCACGTGGAAGAGATACTTCCACGACGAAGATAAGAAGCACGTGAAAGAGATACTTCCACGGCGAAGATAAGAAGCACGTGGAAGAGATACTTCCACGGCGAAGATAAGAAGCACTTGGAAGAATACTTCCACGGCGAAGATAATGAGCTCGTGGAAGAGATACTTCCACGGCGAAAATAATGAGTACGTGGAAGAATACTTCCACGGCGAAGATAATGAGCACGTGGAAGAGATACTTTGGCGAAAATAATGAGCTCGTGGAAGAGATACTTCCATAGCGAAGATAATAAGCACGTGGAAGAATACTTCCACAACGAAAATAATGAGCACGTGGAAGAGATACTTCCACGGCGAAGATAAGAAGTACGTGGAAGAATACTTCCACGACGAAGGCATAAGCCAATGGAAGAGATATTTCCATGGCGTTGGAACAAGCGCGCGAAAGGAGTACTTCCGCGGCGAAGGAATAAGCCAATGGAAGAGATATTTCCATGGAAAAGGAATAAGCGCGCGGAAGGAGTACTTCCGCGGCGAAGGAATAATCCAATGGAAGAGATTCTTCCATGGCTCAGAAACAAGCGCGCGGAAGGAATATTTCCGCGGCAAAGGAATAAGCCAATAGAAGAGATATTTCTATGGCAAAGGAATAAGCGCGCGGAAGGAGTACTTCCGCGGCGAAGGAATAAGCCAATGGAAGAGATTGTTCCATGGCGTAGAAACAAGCGCGTGGAAGGAGTACTTCCGCGGCAAAGGAATAAGCCAATAGAAGAGATACTTCCATGGCAAAGGCATAAACCGGCAGAAGGCAGACTTCTGCGGCACAGGAATATATCCAAAGATATATTCGTGTGACGTGCACATAAACAGTGGTATTATTATACCCCAGTAGCCCCCCACGTTTAATGGTGCTACACTCGTTTAGTATTATTAAACTTAATCAAGTATTCAAAAAATTACGATCACGTAGACCAGCGCGAATGGACGTACCATAGCCGCGTACTAAAGATAGAAATTGAGTTCGAACGTGCGAACCAACGCGGATGGGTCTTGCCGTAACCGCGAACTGTCACATAGTATAAGACGTATCTTAACTAACTTATGGGATGAGCTATGCCACTACGTGTGGCGTACCGCATTTACCATAAGGACGGTCAAATTTTTGACAAAATGTTGTTAGACGTGCACAATGTGTCTTTTGCAAATCCATCATGAGTCATGTGGTTTGCGTAACTTACTACAACGTCTTGATAGCAAGGTGTCTAACAAGGATACATGATCCGTGGTCGTTGGGTTTGCAACCCTCTTACATGACAAGTTGAATTATTAGGTTCACTCAATCCTCTTATTCCGCATGGGAATGATGTGTACATGTACGCCCGCAGGCAAAAGATGTCCGATTGTACGGATTTGCGCGGATGGATGTACCATGACCGCGGATCAAATATATTATTCATATTAAAATATATATGTAATACATCTCCTACGGATTTTAAAGATATATGTAATATCTTTTATTAAAATATTGATAATCTAAAAATATAGATAATACATGTGACTAATATAGGTAATATTATGACGCCCATCTAAAAGATATTGAATTTATCTTTTTTATTAAATTAATAGGTACGCGTAATATCTTATAAATTCAAATATATCATAATATATTTTACCCAATTTAAAAGATAGATAATATCTTTTAGTAATTTAAGTAATATGTGTAATATTTTTTATTAATATAAAAAAAACCAGACGCGTGGATTAATATGGAAGACGCGGCTCATGACCGCAGTGAAAAAATAAAATATATACATACATACAGATGAGCACGGCTAGACATACTATGACCACGAAAATAAAATAATTTCAGACTAGCGCGGATGGGCATACCATGACCGCGGAAAATAGGTCGGGCCACGACACTACACGATATTAGTAAGCCGGGCCAAGATTTACACGAAAAATATATTAAGCAAATCAAAAAAATATATGTAATATCATTTTGCCAATTTAAAAGATATACGTAATATCTTTTATTTACATGAAAAATATTGATAAAATGTTTTGTTTATCTTAAAAGATATGGGTAAATCTTGTTACCTAAAAAATAAGTCTTTGTATAAATTTAAAAGATTGCGTAATATTTTACTAATATAGGACTAACACGGAAGGACGCGGCTCATGACCGCGGATAAAAAATGAAATATGTCCGGATGCGTGGAGCATCACAGATATTGGTTAATGCACGGAGCTATGAATTTCTTGACAGTTGTCATTGACAACCTAAAATAACAACCACGTTATGCATATATAACAAACAAGGTGATGCATAATAACAACAGCAATGGATGTGTATGATATTAACGGATGTGTATGCCTGCATGGTATTAACCAATTAACCAATACTACGTATAGCAGATGCATGTTATTGTAACACATGTGATTTTTTATAACTGAAAAAAAAAGCGAAGGTTTAAAGAGTTACCGATATTCGGAACAGTTTTTCAATTTTTTATACTATGAGACCACGAAGCAAGTTTTTGTCTGGGTCCCACGGATGGCGCCAACTTGTTGGAGCAAAGATTGGCTAGGCCGGTTCGACGACTCTCCAGGGCCGTTAATCGTCTTCCCCGGTCCTGAGTAATGCTGCAAACAATAGAAGAACCGGTTAGACGTGGACCCGAGGCCGTAGCCCCGGGGTCCACCTTCGAAGGTCAAGTTAGTATTGATCGATATATTGTATAAGAGGTGTGGTTAAGAGAGAGAGAACCTGATTATAATGAGACCCCTACCCATGTTTATATAGGCTTAGAGTTTCTTGAAGGATAAGTTAGGTATGTGTGGGCCGCGGGCCTGTTGGGTCGGGCCGAATACCGACTGTACGTCGACAGGACCAGCTGTTGAGCAGATGTCCAGCATGGGTTGTGTGAAAGGAGAATCGATGGTACTAACTGGAATGTTCTAGCTCTTAAGGTCAAAGGGTTGAAAACCCAAATTTTCTCCTTGGAGTTGAGAAAAATCATCTCCAAGATGGTCAGCAAAAATGAGGGACAAAAAACTGGTGTAAACCACATTCTTTTCCCTAGTTTTCTTCTCCAGTTTTCCATGAAGATCTTCAAATATTAACCTCCCAAAATCCGCCTTGACCCCTTGGCCATACAATATAAAATAATTACATCCTTTTGATTTATCTTATCAAGCCCTCCAGTTCCCCCCCCCCCCCCCCCCCCCCCCCCCCCGCCCCCCAAGCATTCTATCAAAATGGTCATCAATAATTTCCACTTAGGTGGTAAACAAATTCTCTTTAGGCCACCCTTTTTAGCGATCTCTTCAGTATACCCAATTTCTTTAAAATAATTTTTAACAATAGAAAAATCATCAGGTATAGCCTCATAGTCATTAGGGTTTCCCAAATAGTTTAAACCCAGAACCCTTCTAAACAACTTTAAACCAATTTTACCATGAATTCCAGCTGTTGTAGAATCAAACTCGATTGATTTCTTGTTCTGTGAAGATTGTGATGTGAACCAAAACTCCTTTAAAACATCTCGAAACATCATCCCTGGATCTTTAAACAAGGCATCACAAAGCACACATTTTGACAAAAAGTTCATGACTTGATTCCCAAGAACAGATTTGATGATGTGTGGTTTGATTAACGTGAGGTTGTTGGGTTTAAATATGATATCCTCAATAGGATATTTAACATGAATTGATGGGTTTAGGGTGATCTCAACATCTTGTTGCGAAGACGATTCTACTGCCATTGGTGTTTGTGTATGTTTTTTGATGAAAGGGACAGAGTTTATGTGTGTTTTGAGATGAAAAGATTTTGTATGCGTGATATAAAATCCAACTTTAAGGAATTATATAAAAACTTAGATTGATTTTATGAAAGTTTCTAAAACCATTTTGAAAAAGTTATACATGTTTTAGGGTTTCTTTTGAACATTTGGCACAAACTCTCTCATTAATGTTCTGCAAAAGGGTATGATATTCTGTTGCCTTGAAGAGTGAAACGCCTCATGTGTCAGGGAGTTGCTGATTGTGGATGTGGACGTTTGAAATTTCCTTAATTAACAATTGACACCTTTTGAATGAATGTTTGTATTTATTCTCAAGAAAATTCAATGCCATTTAATTCTTTTAGTTACATGATTTATTTGTTTTAAAAGTTGTTGCCTAGATATGCTGAAGCTGATGGTGATACTTGTGAGCTTCAGTGCGTCAGATGAGGCGACAAAACCCCATATACATGCTCACATAAGTAAACAAGACATATGGCATTGCACGCTCGTCTACCCAGGCCTAGCTAGACATTTGTATTAAAACTTCGTTCAGAATTTTCTGGAGGGAAACTTTGATGACTTGTGATTATTTTTTCAGCTTCAGTGTATCAAATAAGGCGACAAAACATCATGTACACAATCACATATTGTGAGATAGGCACATGACATTGCACACTCCTTTACTCAGACACTACTACTTAGCATTAATCAAAATAGTTAGGAAATGCTGAACCTTTAAGCTTCTTCAGTGAATGCTGAAGGTTCAGGTTTTGTATCATCAATGTTCAACATACCAAGCTCCATTATCAATCTTTTGAAAGTTGGTTCATCCAGTGGTTTGGTGAAAATATCGGCCAATTGGCATTGTGTGGGGATGAAATGTAATTCAATGTCCCCTTTCACAATGTGATCTTTGATAAAGTGATATCTGATATCAGTGTGTTTTGTTCTTGATTGAAGGACTATATTATTGTATATTGTAATAGCACTAGTTTTATCACAAAAGATTGGTACCTTTTCATATTCTATGTCATAATCAGCCAGTTGGCTTGTCATCCATAAAACATTGGCACAACATTCAGCAGCAACTATATATTCAGCTTCTGCTGAAGACATGGCAACTGATTGTTGCTGTTTAGCACTCTAATACACAAGTTTTCCACCCAGCAATTGGCAAGCACCAAAAGTGATTTTTTTGTCCATATTGCATCCAACATAGTCTGAGTCTGAATACCCTTTGAGATTAAATCCTGAGGACTTGGGGTACAAGAGACCTAGACTTGGTGTACCTTTTATGTATCTAAAGATTCTTTTTATAGCAGTAAGGTGTGATTCCTTTGGGTCTGCTTGGTATCTTGCACAAAGGCATGTAGAGAATTGAATGTCAGGTCTGCTTGTTGTTAAGTACATGAGTGAACCAATCATACCTCTATATTGAGTCTCATTGACTAATTTTCCATTGAGATCAGTAACTAAATTGTTAGGGGGTACCATTGGTGTTTTTACTAAAGCACAACTGATATCATACTTATTCAGCAGATCCTTAACATGTTTTTCTTGATTGATAGAGATGCCTTGGTCAGATTGTTTTATTTGAAGACCAAGGAAGTATGTGAGTTCTCGCATCATACTCATCTCAAACTTGCTGGTCATAAGCTTGGCAAATTGTTTGCATAGTTTCAAGCTTGTTGAACCAAAGATGATGTCATCCACATAAATTTGTACCAGAATAATGTCAGTTTTAGATTTATAGATAAACAAGGTGCTATCTATTTTTCCTCTGAAAAATTTATGTTCAATAAGAAATGTTGAGAAAGTTTCATACCATGCCCTTGGGGCTTACTTCAGTCCATACGAAGCTTTGTAAAGCTTGTAGACATGATTTAGGTATTTACTACTCTCAAAACCAGGAGGTTGTTTGACATAGACTTCTTCTTTTAGGTCACCATTTAAGAATGCACTTTGACATCCATTTGGTAGATGGTGAAGTTCCTGTAAGTGGCATAAGCAAGGAAGATTCGTATGGATTTCATACGTGCAACTGGAGCAAAGGTCTGATCAAAATCAACACCAGGCTCTTGATTGAATCCTTGAGCCACCAGCATAGCTTTATTTTTGGTCACCATATTGGTTTCATCTCTTTTGATTTTGTAAACCCATCTGGTGCCAGTGGTTGATTTACCATATGGAAGAGGAACCAATTTCCAGACTTTATTTATTTCAAATTGATTTAGTTCCTCTTGCATGGCATCCACCCATCCAGGGTGAGTGAGTGCTTCATAAATATTTGTAGGTTCAATTTTTGAGAGAAAATCTACATAGAGACATTCTCCAGGTGAAGTAGCACTAAGTTTCTTTACCATAGATCTAGTGAATCTGCCTTCTCCAAGATTGTCTATTATGTTCACCAGCTGAATGTGACTATTTTGAGTCCAAGAATTTTATGGAGCTGGTGAATAAGCACTGGATACATGATTAGAGCTAGATAATGGAAGTCCATGATATGTAACCTGATTTGGATGGTCTCTAGTGTCTACTGAAGGATATTCCATATACAGAGGTTCAATCATTAGAGGGTTTTCCTCTTGTTCAGAGGAAATACTTCCAAGACCTAGTTATCTTAAGACAACTCGAGAGTTATGAACACAAGGCTCATGTTTTTCATTAGAGGCTTGCTGATCATTTTGATCATTTGTTTGAGCATGCTGATCATTTTGATCATTTGTTTGAGCTTGCTGGTCATTTTGATCATTTGTTTGAGATTGATCATTTTGATCATTTGTTTGAGATTTATCATTTTGATCATTTGATTGACACCCATCAGTATTTGACACTGAAGGATTTCCTTTTGTAGGACTTGTCATATCTTCAAATGGATCAATATGAGGAACTAGATTGTTTGTTTGATATCTTTGAGAAGGTTTATAATGTTGAAATTCATCAGATAGGTAATTGTGAGATTCATGAATATGAAGTTCATCATCTGATGGATTTGTAAACTTGATAGCTTCATAACTTTCACTGAAAGTGATGTGAAAAATTTCTTCAATACATTGTCTTCTTGTGTTAAAGACTCTATATGATTTAGATACTAGTGAGTCTCTAAGGAAGTAACCATCATCAGATTTTTCATCAAACTTACCAAGATGATCCTTGTGATTGTGAATGAATACTGGACACCCAAACACATGTAAGAATGAGATGTTTGGATTTCTCCCCCTGAAGACTTCATAGGGAGTCTTTATGTGTCTCTTCACAATTATAGATCTATTTTGAGTGTAGCAAGCAGTGGCTACAGCATTAGTCCAAAAATGCTTAGAGAGAGTTGATCCAGCAAGCGTTGTTCTTGCTGCTTCAATCAATGTTTTGTTCCTTCTTTCAGCCACACCATTTTGTTCAGGTGTGTAAGGTGATGAGAAATTTTGTGATATTCCTTTGTCATCTCAAAACTTGATTAGTGTATGATTTCTGAATTCAGTGCCATTGTCAGTTTTGAGTTGTTTGACATAAGTGTCATTTTGATTTTCAACTTTTTTGATGAAAGACATAATGGCATCTGGTGCATGGCTTTTCTTTGTCAGAACATATACCCAGGTGTAGCTAGAGTACTCATCAACAATGACAAGTGTATATTTTTCATGACAAATGGCCCTAGGTGATACTGGGCCAAACAAGTCCATGTGAAGTAGATGAAGACTTTCTTTAATTTAGAAAGTTTGTTTTGTTTTGAAACCGGCCCTATGGTGCTTCCCTTTTTCACATGTTGAGCATGGTTTGTCCTTGAAGTAGACAAGTGAAGGGAGACCAATAACAAGATTTTATTTTGCCAGCAGAGTGATTGTTTTGAAATTTAGACGTGAAATCCTCTTATGCCAAATCCAGTTAGTGATATTTGAATATTTTGCAAAGAAACATGTCTCCTAAGTAGAGTTCATGTTCATGACATAAACATCTTTGACTCTGGGAGAAATCATCACAATTTTATGATTGGAGTTGAAGATTGTATCTTTTTTGTCATCAAACAGGACTAGGTAGTTTTCATCACAAAGTTGACTGATGCTGATGAGGTTATGCTCCAATCCATTGACATATGCTAGTGATAACGCTCTAATTATACATGTTTGTGTGTACGTTATCTGTATATATTTAAATTAATTATGTGAACTATCGATACTTAATAGACTATTTGATGTATAGGTTCCAAGGATGTGTCATGGAAGGAAATGGAAGAAAACACGAAGATATGAAGATTAAACGAAGAAATAAAGTCAAGTTTCTGATCTCCCGACACTTGTCATTGTTTTGGCCATATCTTGGGCATACGAACTCCGTTTTAGTTGATTCAAGCGACCACGGAAAGAGGAAAGAAAGATCTACAACTTTGCCATTTGGTCAAAAGCTGGAATGGCCAAATGTGCGGCGCACAATCCAAAAAGTGCGGCGCACTTTTCTACAGGTAAATGTGGGGCGCACAAATGAAAATGTGCGGCACACTTTTCTTCTGCACAGCTTAAAAGTCATATTTATGACTCCTATTCATTGCTAGTCCGATCATATAACTTATACTTGGTCCCCAAGTGTTAGAATCACTATATTAACAACCTAAAACATAGAGAAATAGACCATCTCATATATAACATCTATCTATATCAAAACCTCCATTGGAGAAAGAAAGCTAAGGTGAGGATCTTTGGATCCAATGATCCAAACACTCTTCTAATCATTGGTAAACCACCATATCACCACCACCATCGTAACCCACGAATTTACCACCTTCACTGGGCATATTCAGTAGCATTTGGATGTTGGTTAATCATGGAATCATTGATTTTGGGTTTATGATTTTTGTAATCATAATATTGGATTTGGTACTTTGTAATCAAACCATTCGCATAAATGGATTTGGTACATTTCTTTACTGATCAAATTGATATGTTTCTATGTTTATTGATGCTTGTGATTTTGATTATTGAATTGTTTATATTAGCTTCGCAGGGTCGAAGTGCGGCGCGCAATTAGTTTTGTGCGGCGCACTTTTTCCCTGGTTCGTGTTTATAAGTATGATCTAAATGCTTTTGTATTAGATGCTATTTTGTAAGACCATTGTTATGTGTTGGGTTTATTCATGATCATGACTAGTACTCATGTGAGTGGATAGATTTCTTTTCATCTAGTAAATGAATCTTGTTATTCGCTTTTGTCGCAATTAGTGGAATAAAATGCATAACAACTCTTACACAATCTTATCTATTACTTTGGTCACTGAAATCAAGCATAAACCATTCTTAATGCTTTTGATATGACATGATCTTTAGTCGGGTTTTTGTTATATTGATTAGATCTTGTATGTGCGACTAGTAATCCACATGTTGTCTTACCTTGTTGTGCTTGTAATTCATCTTAGCTATATATCATTACTATGTTCTTTGAATCATCATTTGGATAAGCTTAAGTCTTTAGAACTTGTGACAATCTAAAGATAATTGTTTTAACTTGTTAACACCAATCCCGTGGATTGACCTGGACTTACCTTAGACTATGTTATACACAAAAGGGTATACTAGCCCGTGTTGTGTTTTTAGTCCCTTGTTTGGTAATAATCTAGTAATATAAATTTAAAACTCGCTTTCGCAACATCATGCTTTTGGCCCTTTGTTTAGGACTTGCGAACACACCATCAAGTTTTTGGCGCCGCTGCCGGGGATTGTTTTCGTTATTTGTTAAAACTTTCTGAGATACTTGTTAAAAAAAACTAAACCATCGCCGTAGAGATTTCTGGCAATCTCAAAAACTTTTCTGTTCTAAAAATTCAAAAAAGTACGCCGCACATTTACTTTTGTGCGCCGCACTTTCTGGAGAACTTTGAAGTACGTCGCACTTGTATAAATGTGCGCCGCACTTTCTGAAATTTTTTTCAAAACATCTGTTGAATGAATTTCAAAAACTCCTCAAACGTTTTGAATGCCTAAGTTTACTTATAAGAACATATGGATTAGTTTCTTTGTGCCTTTACTTGTTGAATTTTTGCATTTGTGTATAATGTACATTAAAATGAAAAGAAAAAAATATAAAAATAAAAAAAACCAAAAAATATTTTTTTTAATTTTTTTTCTCTTGTTGATTTTGCTGTTTAAAAACTTTTGTAATTTTGCTTATTTGCTTTTTATTTCTATATGAATAATTTGAGTTTCTTGGTAATTATAATAACGAAACTTAAAATATTTATTAGAAAAGGTTAATTTTATTTATATATAAAAACATGATTTGTTTAGTTGGATTTAGTAAAGACTTGTAATTTGTTTCTTGCATTTTAGTTCGCATGTGTTATGTGTGCTTGTTTGCATTTCATCCATTGTATGCAGTTTTGTTCTTTTTCCTAGTTTAAGGGGGAGTTTGGATTAGTCATTTTCTAACGATTTTGATCATAACGAAAATTCCCCTTTCATCAAAATAAGTGGTATTTGATACCTTAAGTCATATTTGTAAAAATTTAAAAAATTAAAAAAACTGTTTTGAAAATAAATG
The DNA here is from genome assembly GCA_025667525.1 of Glebionis coronaria. Classification (NCBI taxonomy): domain Eukaryota; kingdom Viridiplantae; phylum Streptophyta; class Magnoliopsida; order Asterales; family Asteraceae; genus Glebionis; species Glebionis coronaria. The sequence continues at coordinate 154,429,945 of CM046877.1, forward strand.
GAAAATACATGAAAACTTAAAAAAAAGTCAGGAATCTAGTTTTTGCCATTTGTTTCATGTTATGTGTTGGATGTGCATTATGTTATGTCTTATTTTGTTATTAGAATGTTGTGTGATAAGTAGTTTTACTTGTCTTTCTATCTTATTAGTCTTTCCTTTTAGTTTTGTGCTCATTTTCCTTTTTCATGCATTATGTGTTTTCATGTTTTTAAGGGTATGTTTGGATTAAGATAGTTTATATATATCCAAGTGATTTTGATAAAAGTGTTTTTTTAAAAGTTTTTAGTTTTTATGTTATAAGAAAGTTTCTAAAAAAATCGTACAGGAAGTACGCCGCACTTTTCTCATTGTGCGCCGCACTTCTGGCTGAAAACAAATTTTTTTTTGTATCATTCTCATATAGATTGTTTTAATAATCATTTTAGTATAACTCTTGTGTGTTTGAATGTGTACGATTGCTTGTTTATGTGTGCTTGTTTGTATAATTATCTTAAAAGGTAAAAAATAAAATATAAAAACTATAAAATCTAAAAAAAAGAGTTTGCTTATTTATTCTATTACTTCAATTTGTTGTGCATGAGTGTTTGACTTTTGTTTGTGTTGCATATTTTCTTTTGAATTGTATAAAAAAAATTCTTACCAACATTATAAAGCGAATATATAAAAAAGGATTTTCTTTATTTCACTTTGTAATCTATGTAATCTAGGTGTCTATGTGTTTGTTTGTGTTTGTTTTATCTATTGTATGTTTATATATGTTTTCATAATAATTAAAATGTAATAAAAAAACTAAAATTTGTGTTCTGTCATAATAAAACCGCCGCACATTTGAGATGTGCGTCGCAATTTTGTAAAATATGCTCGAAGTACGCCTCACTTTGTCGAAGTGCGACGCACTTTCTGGTCTACAAAAACATTTCTTCATTCTTATAGATCGTTTGGGTACTATGCTATAGTGAAATAATATCTTAGATGGATATATGCATTTGACTTTTTTTTTAAATTAGTATTTAAAAAAATTCGAAAATCTCAAAAAAAAATCCTTTTCTTTTCGTGTTAGATGTTTTATGTATGTTTGTGTTAGTTGGTTGCATCTTAAATTTTTTATTAGTTCTTTGTTACGTGCTTGAGTTTGTATATATTTGCTTATTTTTGGTTAGTAAGATTTAAATATAAAAATAGATTTTTGCTCAAATGTTCGCCGCACTTTCCGTAGAGCGCGACACACTTATCATTTTTTTAACCAATGTATTTGTTTGATTGTCTTGTATGCTACATCTTTTTACCTTAAATAATAAATATGTGTTTGATGAGTGTTTGTCTAAAAAAACAAAAAATTTAAAATAATTTATATTCTCCTTTAGTTTTCATTTGGTAATGTTTTGTGTGTTATTAATAAAATGTAAATAAATAAAAAAAATTTCGAAAAATTAAAAACATATAAAACGAAAAACTTTGTAATTTGATTAGTGTGACGTGCATGGGACCGTGTATTTTGTACTTGTCTATTGTAACCAAAAAGAAATTTCACGAACTTTGTGGGTGTGTTCAATAGAAACCCTCACGAGACTATAACTCGTCCACTCGGTACACCGAGGTGTTTAAAGGCTTGTTGCATACGCTAAATGCAATCATGGTGCCTACGAAAGTGTGCTTTAGAATTTTACGTTTTTTTGTAATTTTTTCTATTTTACAGATTTAATAAATAAGTGGAGCTTGGTGTGGATTGGATTTGTGGTACCTTATCAATTGGGGATATGACATATATATTTGGATCGGTGTATAATATTGTTGAATTCACATGCTTGTGATGGTGCTCATTTTTGCGCCATATTTTCAGAATTCAACCGAAGAACTTATTAGCCCCGGGAAGTCTCATTTCTCTTATATTTATTTTTCCCGCTTATCCTACTTTTAAGTTATTTTCTAAATTACGCATATTGCCAAACTTAAGTGTGGGGGGGGGGAATGAATTGGAAAATGTGACACGTTATTTAATAAAAACTTTTGTTCGCCCTCGGTAATCTAAAAATCAAAATTATTTTTCTTTTTCTTTGTCACATAGGTTACTATATTAGAATAAAACTTAGAAAAAATGGTTGGTTGCTAGTTACCCGGTATGATTGGTTGATTTTTGCTAATAGTTGGTTCGTGGTTGGTTATGAGTATTGTGCCATTCCAACGAAGATGAAGGTTGCAAACTTTGTGCTTCGTATTTTTTATGGTGTACACTTATATCAAGTGTGAGGGAATTGTTAGTTGTGATGTTTGTGAAGGGCGTGAAAAGAAAAAGTGATGAAAATAAATGAAAAAAGACGAAAAAGACGAAAAAATGGAAAAAGTCAAAATCGAAAAAAAAGATGAAAAAAAAATTAGTGAATAAAAAAGGCCAATGAGCTATATGCATATTTATGAAGATGAAGGAAGACGAAGTTTTTTGAGATATCGATTAGCCAATGTGCTAAGACGTGATATATGTTTATATTGATCGATATGTGATTGTAGAAAATTGTGACGAATAATTCATGTTTTGTGGTACGTTTGGTGAATAGCAACATGGGTAATTTTTAAACATGTAAAAACTTATTATTTTTCTTTTTCTTGCTTGAGGACAAGCAAACCCTTAAGTGTGGGGGAGTGTTTGCTCTTTTAGCAAAAATTTCTTACAAAAACCTAAAAATATTTTTAATTTCAAAAATATTTAAAATTTTCTTTTCTTTTGGCACTTAGGTATATTTTATTTTAACTTTCTTTTTCTTAGCATTGCTTGAGGGCAAGCAATAGTTTACGTTTTGCTTGAGGGCAAACAATAGTTTAAGTGTAGGGGAATTTGATAACGCTCTAATTATACATGTTTGCGTGTGCGCTATCTGTATATATTTAGGTTAATTATGTGAACTATCGATACTTAATAGATTATATTTGATCTATAGGTTCCAAGGATGTGTCGTGGAAGGAAATGGAAGAAAACACGAAGATATGAAGATTAACCGAAGAAATAAAGTCAAGCTTCTGATCTCCCGACACCTGTCACTGTTTTTGCCATATCTTGAGCATACGAACTCCGTTTTAGTTGATTCAAGTGGCAACGGAAAGAGGAAAGAAAGATCTACAACTTTGCCATTTGGTCCAAAGCTGGAATGACCAAATGTGCGGCGCACAATCCAAAATGTGCGGCACACTTTTCTGTAGGAAAATGTTTGGCGCACAAATGAAAATGTGCGGCGTAATTTCCTTCTGCACAGCTCAAAAGTTATATGTATGACTCCTATTCATTGCTAGTCTGATCATATAACTTATACTTGGTCCCCAAGTGTTAGAATCACTATATTAACACCCTAAAAACACAGAGAAACAGACCATCTCATATATATCATCTATCTATATTAAAACCTCCATTGGAGAAGGAGAGCTAAGGTGAGGATCTTTGGATCCAATGATCCAAACACTTTTCTAATCCTTGGTAAACTACCATATCACCACCACCATCATAACCCACGAATTTACCACCTTCATTGGGCATATTCAGTAGCATTTGAATGTTGGTTAATGATGAAATCATTAATTTTGGGTTTATGATTTTTGTAATCATAATATTAGATTTGGTACTTTGTAATCAAACCACTCGCATAAATGGATTTGGTACATTTCTTTACTGATCAAATTGATATGTTTCTATGTTTATTGATGCTTGTGATTTTGATTATTGAATTGTTTATATTAGCTTCGCAGGGTCGAAGTGCGGCGCACAATTAGTTTTGTACGACGCACAATTAGTATTGTACGGCGCACTTTTTCCCTGGTTCGTGTTTATAAGTATGATCTAAATGCTTTTTTATTAGATGCTATTGTGTAAGACCATTTTTATGTGTTGGGTTTATTCATGATCATGACTAGTACTCATGTGAGTGGATAGATTTCTTGTCATCTAGTAAATGAATCGTGTTATTTTCTTTTGTAACGATTAGTGGAATAAAATGCATAACAACTCTTATACAATATTATCTATGAATTTTGTCATTGAAATCAAGCATAAAACATTCTTAATGCTTTTGATATGACATGATCTTTAGTCGGAGTTTTGTTATATTAATTAGATGTTGCATGTGCGACTAGTAATCCACATGTTGTCTTACCTTGTTTATGTGCTTGTAATTCATCTTAGCTATATATCATTTCTATGTTCTTTGAATCATCATTTGGATAAGCTTAAGTCTTTAGAACTTGTGACACTCTAAAGATAATTGTTTTAACTTGTTAACACCAATCCCGTGGATCGACCTAGACTTACCTTAAGACTATGCTATACACGAAAGGGTATACTTGCCTGTGTTATGTTTTTAGTCCCTCGTTTGGTAATAATCTAGTAATATAAATTTAGAACTCGTTTTCGCAACATCATGCTTTTGTCCCTTTGTTTAGGACGTGCGAACACACCATCAGCTACCCTTGAGAAAACTATACCATTGCATTTTATTGAACCAAAACCTTCAGTAGAGGCTGATGAGTTATCACCAAAAACTACTTTAGGGCCTGGTTCCTTCTTATACTTGTGCAAATAACTTTTGGTTCCAGTTATATGCCTTGAGCAGCCACTATCCAGGTACCAAATAGGCTTCCTAAGATCACACTACACAAGTTAAGGAAATGGTCAGTTTTGTTTTGAAACCCACCTTTGATGGGTGGGTGTTTTAGATCTGGAAGGTGTTCTAGATCTGGAGGATCCTTTTGATGAGGATGACTAGGAGTGCTCAGAAGAAGAAAGAGAGGTTTGAACAACATTTTCTTTCTTAGCCTGAAGGGCTTCACATCTTCTGAACCACTCTATACGATCGTGATCAGATGTAGTGTGGGCATTGCTTCCACATGTTTCACAACATTTGCTAATAGAGTTTGGGTACCTTGATTTAATGCCTCTTCTGAGAGAGATTACTCGATTATGTCCATGAGTGTCATGGTCATAACATCCACAAATGTTACAAACAGGGTAATAGTTTAACACCCCTTGCTCAACAGAAATACACATTTGGGTGCTAAACTCAAACATCATTTCACAACACACTTTTAACGATCTCAAATGAGACATTTCAAATATAAAAGAAAGTAATTTAACCATTTATCTAAAACCATCGATCCCAATTAAAACAAGAGTTTAACAATCAGAGTAGCGTTTCGGTCCCCTAAAGATCTCAACCAATCAACAAACATTTTTACCAAAATACATGACAAAACATAACTAGTTTTATGACAAGGGAAAGAAATCAGTTTTAGACTCATCAATCACAAAAGCAACCCGCAACCTTCTCCAGCAAGCTCCGCCATCTATCAACTTCAATCACCTGAAATATATGCTTAAAATCATCAACACAACGGTTGAGCAAGTCTATAGGTTTTCCAAATCATCATTTGAACACAAGAGAAAAAACAATCATAATCATTTAATAGAATTGTTGTACATACAACTATTGTTCAGGCATTTCATCTTATAGCATAATCTATGAATTTTGTTTAAGCTCATGACACTGACCTGTTATGACCAATCATCCGCCAAAAGGCCAGCATGATAAAAGTGAAACCATTTCCCCTCTTTAGGTAATCGTTGTAAATTTTACCTTGTCTCTTATTCAAGTTATCCGTCCGAGCAGCGCACTCAGCGTACTAACTCTCGTCTCGGATAGGGGTGTCACCCCCGATAGTACTATTAATTGTTTAAGCGGATATTTCCAACCCACACAAGGGCAAGACAATAGTTAACAGTTCATGAATTTAGGGCCTTCTACAACTAGGTACTCAACACAATTCAGGGAACATTCGGGTCCAAAGGTAACATACGGGTCCAAACAATTATTCATGAATTTTGTTCCATTTATTTTTAAATAGCATGTATCCCCCTCGCGGGTTTTAAAATCATTCAAAACAATTACAAAGTGAGGCTATAGACTCACCTTGAGTAATAGAAGTAGCAAGACGATCTTCGACGATAGTTGATGCCCGTTAAACACGAAAACCGCAACCTATCAAATAAGGCGCGTTCATTAATAATAGACTCGAGTAAAATCCATACTTAATAACATCAAACTAAAAATAATAAAATCTCAACAAACCTGAAAGAAAAACAATACAAGTGACCTATTACTTCCTTCTATATGTTTACTTTAAGACAATACATTCGATAAAAATCTGTCGATACATACCAAATGTACAAGCCATTTACCCCACTTAAACACGTCAAAAATTTATGATACTACTATGAGAATTCACTTACTATCCATAAAAAATCATCCCAAAAATTTGTCAAAATATTTTACTTTTAAGAATCCCTGCTCCACACATCTTTGAACTACAAAAACCGGAGAGTTTTACGTCATCGACTCATACAACCATTTTGACTATTCTAAACAATCCCGTTTATAAATCTGACACTTGAGTTTGAAATAGACTCACAATCCTAAGTTTAGAACCTAACATCAGACCTTGAACCTTTCTACAACTCATTCTATAGTCACCGAGATTCGATCCAAATATCGACAACAACTTTAAATTGTGACGATACTCGTCTCTTGATACACGAATAATCAAACTATCATACTTCTCGCTTGTTTAGCGTTAGAAGCTCTACTTTACGCCAAAACTAAGATAATAAAAATCTACATAACTGTATCTAATTAGTTTAACCATTTTCAAACATAAGGCATAAAAACAACCTTTTACCTACTGCCCTAAATTACCCTTTAAAATCTTACATGAAATCATACTTTTGATCAAATTCAACCATTTTTATCATCATCCTAAGCCCCTAATAACAACATATCCTAACCTTATCACATGTATCAATCTTCAAATCAAAAACCAAAAAATCAAAAACATGTTTTTAGTAAAAATAACATGATCACATGCATGATCAACTAACAACTCTACCAACCATAATTTTTAACCAAAAATCAAACTTCATGCATGTTGCTAAAATTAGTACCAATAGAATCTCCTTCAAGTTCTAAGATAGGGCCTTGTTTTGTTTTTGATTAGATCTTAGTAAATTTTGAAAGAAAAATGGTCATGATGGTGTTGTAGGGTGACGGTAAAGAAAGAGGAGGAGGGAGGTGGGATGAAAACTTTTCACACTTGATAACTATGTGAAAATTAGGTAGTAAATGGCCTTTTATATGATGTTCCAAGGGCCTCTTTTGCCAATTTGGGATAGTTGTGGTCCAAAGTGCAATAAAATAATTTAAAGGGTAGAAAATATATATTATTCAATCTTGAAAATATTTACGGGATTCGGGTTTCGTAAAAATACTTCTCAAAAGTTAAAACGCACTCAAATATTAATAATATAGTCCCGGTACGACTTAATACACAATTAAAATAAAAACGTCAAAAATATAAACATCGAAACAACAAATAATAAAACATAAAATTTCGGGCATCCGTCGATGTCGTCATCACTAATAATCCTCGCTATTAGTAAAATGGTATAAATAAGGCCTCCAACATCGGTTTTAAATTAAACCACCAAACGTCATATCATTCAAGCTCATCAAAAATTTCAAAAATATTCGTAAAATAAGATTAAATAATGACCTCGGGTTTGGGTTATCACATCCTACCCTCCTAAAAGAGAGCGACGTCCCGACGCTCGGCCCCTCTTATACTCACATTTCATACCTTTAGAACAAAAGAGAACTCTTTTCCTTAAAGAAATCCTCATGCTTCCTTTGCAAATTCAGGTTCATTCCTAGAATTCTTGTATCATCACAATATTAATCTTACTATGCTTCAACCTCTTAAGAACTCTTCAAAGTTCTCTCTATGAAATGCAACTTATCTTCCAGTTGAATTCTTTCCTTGTTGTTTCCAAAAAAAAATTCATCCTTCATAACGACACCTTAAGCATAACCACGCTTCCCAATTTCAAACCCCATTGATTTCCTTTAATTACCAACATATCTCTTTTGACAACTCTTTACTGCTAACAAACGGTCCTCAATCATTACAATCTTATCAGTAGTCACCAATATCATTTCTAGCTCATTCTTTTATTTCTTCCTACATTACTTTAATACAAAGAAAACCTAACTTACGTTCATAACTCTTGATCTTTAATCTTCACAATTTGAAGTTCTTTATGGTCCCTCAAACAGTACAGCCTCATTACCATCATGATAACCATTATCATAAAAGAATTCCAACAATTCCTAAGTCAATCATATGCGTACAAGTATATCGTCCTGTGTTCGAATCGTCCTTTCACTCTGTCCATCAGTCTCTGTATAACACGCAGTACTCAACTCAACTTTCACCTTTACCCAAACCAGGATGTATCAGATACTTGACTTGTGAGATTCCTTCGTCACTAAGGCTCACACTCTTAACATACCTTTCTCAGATAAACATAATGGCCATCAAATCCGGTTCTCCAAAATACTTTATCTCAATCGATCTTACTGCAAAGTCCTTTCCATAAGTTTGACAGAATGTTGAAGCCACTTACCTTGACATCCTTCCCTATCAAACCAATAGCTTAAATTTTCAATATCCTTTCTATCAAGTCCACACTTCTTATCATCACCAAAACTCAAACCTTGGAGGCTTTTTCCTTTTCCTTCCTAATAAGTGCATCAGCTACCACATTCGCCTTTCCCGGATGGTAGCAAATCTCGTAGTCATAATCACTTACAGTCACAACCACCAACATACTCAAGTACTCAAAATTTATAACTTGTGATTTTCTATTCATCTCCTTTAACTTCCCAAGAAGTTGAATATGAGACAACTCTTATGATCCTTGATTACTACACACTTGATTCCATACAAGTAATATTTTCACAATCTCAAAGCAAACACCACAACTCCATAGCCCGTATGAAACGCATCACAACAAACTATAGAATCTTCAGATCTTTCCATTAATGACAACATCGGTGTAGAACACATCCTATCCTTTAGTGTTCAGAATATAGCTTCCTCATCTGATAAGGATCAGATCTCGAAACTTACATATTTAGATGTAGGGACTCACACATCCAATTCTCCTTAGTCATCTTAATCAATGGTTTAACAATAAGTGAAAACCTTTCGATAAACCTCCGATAATTCTCATCTTAGACCAAGGAATTAACAGACTTCTGTCGGCGTCGTTGGTACCGACCAATCCTTAATCGCTTCAATATTGGTAAGATTTTCACTAATACCTTTGTTGTTAATCACATGCCCCAGAAAATACACTAATTTCAACCAACACTCACACTTAGAGAACTTTTTATACAGCTTTTCTCTCTCCAACCATCCTAAAATTATCCTCATATGTTACTTATGCTCCTCCTTCCCTCTTGGAATAAAATAGAATAGCGTCGATAAATGCTATGACTAACTCATCCAAATACAGTTTACACACATAATTCACCCACTCTATGAATACGGTAGACAAATTCGTCAATTCCAAAAAGACATAACTTAAAACTTAAAGTATCCATATCAAGTACGAAAAATAGTTATAGGAATATCTTCTTCCCTAACTCTCAGTTATTGATAACCAGACCCCAAAACGATCTTCGAGTAGACACTAGATCCTTACAATTGGTCAAATAATGCCAATCCTCGGCAGTGGATACCGATTCTTGGCAGTTAATTTGTTAAGCTCACAATAATCGATACCCATCCGAAACAATCCCTCCTCTTTGACAAATAACACAGGCGATCATCATGGCGACAAAACTTAATCAAATACATCCCTTATCCATCAATTCTCGCAATTGATCGGATAACTCATTCTACTCTGACAGTGCCAAATCATAAGGCGTACAAATACTACTCAACGAAACGAAGAAGCACTACACAATGAAACGCAGGAGCACTACACAATGAAACGCAGAAGCACTACACCTATCACTTACAACCCTCAATTGACACGAAGTCTACTTCACGAGACGGCAATAAACTTGGAAAAACCTCAAGAAAAACTTCAGGATTGCTCTCGAATCATTAGCACATTTCCCAACTTCTTCTCAACTACACTATCACTAGTTACCTGAGCTCAAAATACATCATATCCCTCTTCCACATACTTCCTCTACTCCAAACAGACACACTTCTCAAATGGATAGTTCACTAATCACTTCTCATATTCAACACTCAGCCTCTCAACATAATCTAAACCAGTAGTTATCAATTTATAATAGGGATTTGGTTCCATCTCAACATCAACACTACACACAACTAACTAATTCATACCAATAATCTACAGATTTCTGTCGGCGTCGTTGGTACCGACCAATCCTTAATCGCTTCAATCTTGGTAAGCTTTTCACGAATACCTTTGTTGTTAATCACATGCCCTAGAAAATACACTAATTTTAACCAACACTCACACTTAGAGAACTTTATATACAGCTTTTCTCTCTCAAACCATCCTAAAACTATCCTCATATGTTACTTATGCTCCTCCTTCCCTCTTATAATTAAATAGAATATCGTCGATAGATGCTATGACTAACTCATCCAAATACAGTTTACATACATAATTCACCCAGTCCATGAATACGGCAGACGCATTCATCAATTACAAAAAGACATAACTTAAAACTTAAAGTATCCATATCAAGTACGAAAAACAGTTATAGGAATATCTTCTTCCATAACTCTCAGTTGATGATAACCAGACCCCAAAACGATCTTTGAGTACACACTAGATCCTTACAATTGGTCAAATACCGTCAATGCTCAGCAGTGGATACCGATTCTTAGCAGTTAATTTGTTAAGCTCACAATAATTGATACACATCCAAAACAATCCATCCTCTTTGACAAATAACACAGGCGATCATCATGGCGACGAAACTTAATATAATACATCCCTTATCCATCAATTCTCGCAATTGATCGGATAGCTCATTCTACTCTGACAGTGCCAAATGATAAGGCGTACAACTACTACTCAACGAAACGCATAAGCACTACATAATGAAACGCATGAGCACTACACAATGAAACGCAGGAGCACTACACCTATCACTTACAACCCTCAATTTACAGAAATTCCACTTCACGAGACGGCAATAAACTCGGCAAAACCTCAGGAAAAACTTCAGAATACTCTCGAATCATTAGCACATTTCCCAACTTCTTCTTAACTACACTATCACTAGTTACCTGAGCTAAAAATACATTATATCCCTCTTCCACATACTTCCTCTACTCCAAACAGACACACTTCTCAAATAGATAGTTCACTCATCACTTCTCAAAGTCTACACTCAGCTTCTCAGCATAATCAAAACCAATAGTTATCAATTTGACAGTTTCTCGTAATCTTTGGATTATCTAACTATGGAGATGATTACTAGAGAGAGAGATAGATAAAGATGTAGAGAGAGAAAGTAGAGAGAGGTTAGAGAGAATAATGAAAGATTAGATTAGAAGTGTGTAAAAGTGAACCAACAACTACCCTTCCTAACATGCTAGAAAGGGTATATACAGCCCACCCTACATGTGGGCTTTATCGGTTATACTTACATAACTAGATCACGAGCCCAATCTACGTATATATCGTTGGAGTGACCAATCCTTTCTAAATACGTAAGAATGTATTTCCAACAATCTCCCCCTAAGGGAGGTCACTCAAAGTTACAAGGTCCTAAATATTATATAGCTCGTGATCTATGCTAACAATGATGTGACAGAGACTTTCTTTAGAAAAACGTATTTCCAACAATTTCCCCCTAAGGGAGGTCACACCTTTTTACAAAATCTTAAACCTAGCATACTATGCTTGAGTCTTAGATCTTGTTCTTGTGAATATGATGATGAGATCTTTGACTTTAGTCTTGAGCATGTTTCCTTGCCTTGACCTTGTGCATTCATCACTTATGAAATTTGCCTCCTTGTGACTTCATGTTCCACATACTTACACCTTTATAAATTCTTGAAAGCTTCAGAGTTTGATACAGCGGAAGACTTGACTTTTAGGCTTTCATGAATTTGTTGAAGTATTAAGTGCAGAAAGCATAAGCATGTGGGGACGACTTCTTCTGGATTATACACCGCAATGCCACCTTCTTGTTATGCTGCATAAGACAGTTAGCAACAAAACATATACACGGATGAAATGGCCTTGAACATTTCATTCTAATTCGGTAGCATTTTACCTCTGGTCGGTTAAGACCATTGGATGATATTAAATATCGTACTTGTGGCATGTAGTTTCAATTAAGAACCTCCTTGACAAGATTTCACGGGTAAACCCATTATCTTTACTCGACCGTCTAAAGCTGACTGCGAACATAAAGAGTGAATCATTTGGATAAAATTATCCGCATGATTTGAAGCCGTCAAATCCGATTCCTGGAACAAGTTTGATTCATTAAAGAATCGCACCATCGTTGCTTTCCAGTTGTCACGAGCTTGATTCAAATTGAATCTTGCATGTTACCTACCAAGTGTTGTTTGATGTTAACACTAGAAGGATTTCCACTCATCACTGTTAACACTAAAGAGTGTCACTCAGAGTGTTCTCGCAAGATCACTAAGATATTGCGTAAAGGCCTGGAACGTGTTTAGATCCAATTAAGAATTAAACCACTGTTGCTTTCCAGTTATCACAAGTTTGATTCATAAAGAATCGCACAAGTCACCTACCATGAGCTTTTTTATATTCTCGCAAGAAGGATTTCCATCTTCATTGTAAATACTTTCGTATTACTCGGATATTCAGGCAAGATCATGAAGATTTTACGTAGGAATCTTAAGATCTTTCTTACTTTTCATAGTGTGTGAAAAAGCAAGGAATTATGAAAGTGTGTGCTAATGTGATATTTGATGATCTCAAATGGCTCTAGACTCGATCGTGCATTTTGGATTTTAGTGATCGGAGGTTGAAGAGGAGTGCCACCATTTCAGTACCAACTTATTCGCAGTGAATAAATCGATAGAAAACATGCTGATCTCCGTGTGATTAAAACAAATACCTTTTGAGAGATATCCGAGTTAGCTGGGTTGGGTTGTGCATTGCATTACTGGGTCCATGATGTCTATCTTCAATATCGAGCATCATTAAAAATGATCTCAATAGCATATGTGTTGACCTGGTTTCTGCCTAAGTTGTAAGGAGGGCTTCTTTCTTTTCACCCTTTATCATTACAATTCTTTTTCATTCTTCAACCCCTTCAATGCTTACCAATACGTCATAACTAGCACCTTGTTTTGATTGTTCCAGTGCTAACTTAAGTACTTGGTCGGCATTCAGCTACGATCACAATCTTTCTCCATCTTTCTTAAGGACTACTATTTCTAGATATGGAATATCCTTGGGAAGATTCCTCCGGTTCTAGAAGAATCATTGGACTTTAACCTATCCTACCATCCTTATGTCACCACAATCTTCATCTTCGTGAATAGAGATGTTTTGGGTAAGAGTATGTCACCATGAAATTCATTTTGATATCCAAATCCATTTTGCTCCCCCTTAACATATGCCACGATATTCTAAAATATTTTGCACATGTTTGGATGAGCCAGCACATTAAGTCAAACCATTATTGATCTCAATATTAAATCACATTTTCTCCCCCATATTAAAAATATTAACCGAATCGATGTTTTTAATATCAATTGATTTAATAGCATTTTAAGAAAAATTGGGAAGAAAAATGCAAATCCAATTATCTTCATGATTTTCACAAGTTCCCCCTCAAATTAATGAGAGTGTACTTGAATCGTAAATTAAATACCTTTTAAACACAAGTGTAAGGTACTTATCACGTGTAAAGACCATATATGATAATGTATTAACAAGATTAGCAATTTACGAGGTTGGACCTGAATGATGGAGAACATCATATGATAGAATCACATGGTTCTTGTTCACGAATGTTGGTCGCCTCGTCATGTCTGAAGTTATTTCTTGACACCATGTGTACGATTGATATCGTTGTCTTGACACCAACTAGTGACCTTGGCACTTACGGCATCAAAGATTCTGAATGCTGGACAATTTCTCCCACTCAATTGTTGACCCGTGTTTTATTGATAGAGTTGTAGTCGTCGTTTTAGTGGTCGCATCGTCGAGTATGTAGATATCAATTGTAAATTGCTGCGGATTGTGGAGATGATAACTTCATAAAAACAAGATTTCTTTTGTTTTAACAAATAAATTCACTGACACGTACATATATTCGTGTTAGATTGTGTTATTACGTAAACACAATCCCTTACATGGTTATAAAGTAAACCATGCCCGAGAAAATTAATTCTCGTTGTTGAGTCAAAGCTTTTCGATGAAATGCTTGACTTGAATATGAAAAGCGGGTTACTGTCTGAAATAACAGCAAACCATAATTGAGCATGTTTTAAAACATTTGAACTTCTGCTCGAACTTTATTTATAACCTCGTGTCATTATTGAATGACATTTCTAGGATCGTAAATATTATCGATTCCAGAAGACATGCTCATTTTATCAAAACATTGTTGAACACAAAATTTTGAAAGATTTAGAAAAACCTTTTGAAAAATTCTTGAAAATTTGTGTTCAAAGTTTTGAAAACCAATTACTTGAGCTTAAGATGTTGAATATCTTATAAAAAGAGCTCAAGTCCGAGAAGTTGTAAGCTTCCCGTTATGAGGATAAATTTATCATCGACGATAAACTTTCCTTTTAACTGAAGAGCGAGTTCTAAGCTGACATTTACTTAGAATTCGTTTTCATGAGCTTGAAAAACTTTTGAATGTTTTAACGTAAAGCTCATGACCGAGAAAGATGAATTTCTCGTTATGAGGAAAAATTCTCTTATTTAAAAGATACATTTTCCTTTCTGAGCTTAAAACTTAGAATGTTTTAATACAAGCTTATGACCGAGAAAAATTAATTTCTCGTTGCAAGGATAAGTTATCATAAAAGATACGCTTTCCTAAAAATGGAAGTCCGAGTCACAATATGATATTTAACTAGAAGTCATTGTGCATGAGCTTAAAAACGTCGAATGTTTTTAATATTAGCTCATGCCCGAGAAAAATTAATTTCTCGTTGTAAGGATAAGTTATCATCAGCGATAAACTTTCCTTCATTTGAAGTCCGGGTCATCGTCTGTTATTTAACAATGAACCACGGTTGTTAGCTTAATCGTAAATCCCCTGAAACACTTGATTCGTAGATATCAGCTTCTTCAGCAACCAAACGCTAAGAGTGTCCTTAGTTGAATGGTATATAGAGATTCGACCGATTTGTTGTTGTTGATGCTTAACTTTAGTACCTGTAATGGAATCAACATTTTGCATACTTTCACATGGGTTAGTGATATCTATTTTAGAACCATGCAGAGGTTCACAGCCAACTTTGGTAGTGAAAGAGGGAAACATCCTTCCTGTAGGAACCCATTGAAGATTAACTAAATTGATAATCCTACCCGTGGGTTACCACCTAAGATTGGATCTAGGCGACATGGTTTTCTTATGCACAGCTGAAGAATTAGCGGTAGAAAACCTATTTCCTTTAGGAATCCCTCTTTTAGCACATGAGTTCAGCTCCTTCAAGACTTTAGCAACACAAGCCGCATGATTTGTCGTGAAGACACTTTTCATGCATACGGAACAAACACCGTGTTTGTGGTCCGAATGAGATCGAGAGATCCTAGTTCTTGCTTGTATCATTTTCTTAGATGCATCTACATAGTGATTATTGGGTATGCTATTGGACCTATGTTGTGGCATATTCTTATAACCATACCTTGAATCACTAGAAGCAGTCTTGTTCGTAGGTTTTGCATAGGCTGGTTTGATCACATTAGGCCTAGATAGTAGAGTGACTCATCTAGAAATATGAACCATATCAACTTGGGAGGCAAACCGCGGTCTCGAGGATTTTGGTCGCTCGGATCTAAATGCAGTCGGTTGTCGAACGTACTGATTTGTAGGCGGTTTCCCCAAGATTGATGGTTTTTCAAGCTTAGTGTCCACACTAGTTCCTCTAGTTTTCCTTAATTCGTTTTTCAACGCAGATATAGTAAAAACCTTTTCATGAACTTGAGCCTTTAAGTCATCATTTTCAGTAGTTATCAATGTCGTTGACTCTAGAGTTTTAGACCTTATTTCTACGATAGTATTATTTAACTCCTTACAACGATGTTTTAAGGTCTCGTTTTCCTTTTGTAAGAGTTCTTGGGATGCCAATTTAGATTCTAGCAAAGTAATTTGTTTCACAAAATTACCTTTTTCGGCTTTAGAATCTTGAATTTTTTGATTTAATTTTCGTTCAAGAACAACGTTTGATTTTCAAGTTTTTCAAAATGCTTTTCAAATTTATCCGTTTTCTTCGAAAATTCAATTTTGGCATCCTCAAGCTCGTTTAATTGTTGAGCTATGATCATTTCAAGCTCTTTAATCCTAGAAGCAGAATTGGTTAAAGAAGCAGTCATAAGGCATATATCATGATTTTTAGCATTTTGATCACTTTCTCCCCCATTATGACTCACATCGGATGAATCAGAAGTGGTATTGCTATCACCCTTTTCCATCCCGTGTTTGGCATAGGTAGGTTCAGAATGCTCAACATGCTGTAAATCATTGTTAGATACAGTAGTGAATTGTGCCCCAACTATTGGCTCTTCGTCATGCTTGCTTTGACGTGAATTTATGACACTGCTATCATTATTAACCAATGCGGTCTCTTTTGAGCCATCCGTAAGACCATTAATTTCCTCTGGCATCTGCATCGGATTTGCTTGCTTCCAATTATCATAAGCAATTTGAAGTCGTGATCGTTCTAGAAACACATGTGTAAGAGAGGTCACGCATTTTGTAACATTCCAATTTGGTAAATGGAATGTCACGCGTGATTATGGCATGTCATCAAAGCATACAAGGATAAATGTATAAAATATCACATGACCATAAAGGAAATACCGGAAACAAACATTGGTACCCCAAAAGTAGAACTCATCACAAACAAACATAAGTACTGTAAATGAAAAGGACTAAACAATGTCCATAGAAATAAGTATCAAAAGTATGAAGAAATGTATAAAGTAATGAAGGCTAGGAAGCTTCCAATCCATATGCACGTACGCTTAAATTCTACGAGCGTCCATGAGTACCAGCCGTTTTAGGAACATGAAAGGAAAAACGGCTGAGCATAACGCTTAGTGCACGGATATACAAATAAAGCATGAATAATATAAGCATATAATCATAAAGCAGCGGAAAAGACTAAGTCCTGGATAACCTGGTATATCTTAGTAAAACTGGTTTTATAGTTTGAAAAGCCTTATGTTTATCTTATAAAAACTGTTTAACATGTTTACCATTAGCCAATATAGGTCATGAAATATCAACGTGCATGAATACTTGGAGGGGTGACCTCGTCATGCAAATTAGAGGGACTGCCTCTAATTTAATATACTGTTTGGGTAGGAGGGATCAGCTCCTTGTGAAGGATGCAAGGCACACACCACATTCACCTGAATAATCTGCTGAAAACATGTAAACTAGGATGCACCCATACGCCCCACATGATAATAATAATAATATGGCCAAAAGATGAAGGGACGCCACGAGTTATCACTCCGTCGTGGTGGAGTCATAACACTGGTGCCTCCAGTGTTATGGTTATGGTACCTCCATAACTAGGTGAAACTTGTCATGCATGCATATGGCTTTAGGTATCTAATTGAACATAAGCAATTCAAAAACATATAAAACATATACTGGGGAAAACAGTTGGATGCATACGGGGAATCCTAATAAGGAAGAATGTCCATACTGAACGGACGGAGAATCCGTACCTTGTGTCCAGTGAACGAAGAAGACGAACGGAAGAGAGTCCTACTTCGATATCACTAATGCTACATAAATAATATACGTGTATAAGTATTCTGATTACTGAGTACGTAACTGGTTTATGTCTTGTCTTAACTTGTTTGATATGTTCATGTCATGTTTTACTGGTTTTAGCTTTATACTGCGTATATCATGTATTATGTCTATTCTTATTAAGTATTAATTGTATTTCTTGTATTATTATACTTGTCGTGTAATAATAAGTAACTTTCTAAAAATAGCAGGTTTCCTAAAAGAGAAAGTTTCCAAAAATAGAAAGTTTCCAAAACTAGAAAGTTTCCAAAAATATATTTACTGCTTAAAATAGATAAGTTTTTAAAAATAGAAAGTTTCCATAAATAGATTAGCTGCCTTAATTAAATAAGTTTCTAAAAAAATAAAAAGTTTCCATAAATAGAAATAAGCTGGATTATTAAGCTAATAATATAAGCTTAAGTGTTTACTGATTAATATTCTAAGTCATGTGATTAAATAGTATAGTTTATTAACTATTTCATGTAAATTAAATAAACTATAGGTTAAAGTATTTAATTAAATATAACATGATTTAATTAAAAAACGTAAAAATACTTAGGTTAAAACATGTATTAATATTTATTGTTAATATAACCTAAGTCATGTTAATTAATTAATTATAAGGCATGTTTAATAATTAATTAATTATATAGTCTAACTTAAATAATAAATACTTAGGTTAAAATCTATGTATTATTATTAATAATAATAACCTAAGTCATGATGTAATTAAATTAATTAAGTACCATGTTAAACTAATTTAATTAACCTTGTAATTATTTAACTTGTAAAATAATTAACTTGCAAAAATAACCCATGAACCGAACCCATGTTTTAATCTAAACATGTCGTGAACCAGACCGGTTTAACCCATGACCCGGTCAACCAAACACACCCTTAACAGTGGCAAAACCGGCTTGGCCGGTTGCCACTGTTTTCGCAAAAACAGCCACCGGCTGAGTCGGTGGTTTCCCCTGTTTTCTCGGCTGGCCGGCAAAGTTCCCACCGGCTAGCCGGTGTTCCCCCTGCTGCCACGGCTGGGGTTCCCCCTTCTTTCCATATATAGCCACCGGCTTAAGCCGGTGGTGGTTCTTGTTTCTGCCGAGACTCACCCAAACACCAAAACACCCCCCGACAAGGTCGGGGGTTCCCTTTTTCTTGTGGCCGAGACACCACAACACCACACTGAGACCATAGGGTCTCGGTTGATGCACAACAAAGCAAGCCGAGACGTTTTGGTCTCGGTTCCTTGCGTCGGCCAAAACAAACACCCCTAAAACCATATGTTTTTAAACCCCCGTGATTAATTACATGTATTTAATACTTGTTTTTAATAAACTTATGATTTCATGTGTTCTTGATTTCATATCATAAATAAAGGAATTAAAAGAAAGGGTTTAAAAGATTACCAATACGTGGAATAATTAAGGGTTGATAACACGAACGATCTTGCAAGAAATCAATCACCAAAATTCAACAAACACACCCTTTGTGTGTGTTCTACTCGGCGGCCAAAAGAGAGTAAAAGAGAGATTAGGGTTTTTAATATTTTTCTAATTTCCTGTGATATGAAAAATATGTTTCCCTTTATTTTCTTATTTAGTAAAATAAAATGGGCTTGGCCCTTTCTTGTGTTCTAGCCGCGGGTAAGAGGGACCCACAAGGGGTAACCCATTGTTTTCCGTGTCTAAATATTGTACGTGTTCTCGTGTCATGTTTTACATGATTTATTTTGTTATCGTTCGTGTCGTAATATATTTATTCATAATCGTAATAAATATACGTAAATACATAATATTAGCTCGTGATTATTTACGTTCGTGATTTCATGTTCGTATGTTCGTGATTATAATTATTATTGAAATAATTATCGTGTCTTAATACGTATTAAATATTTATCGTGTTATAACACATACGTAATACTTGTAAATCTTGTTCGTGAATCGTAAACATGCAATAAAAGGAAAGTTCTAATCATGTATTTACGATCGTAAGGGTACTATCATGGTAAAAGCATGCGGGTTTTACAACTCTTCCCCCTAAAAAGAATAACTCGTCCCCGAATTATACATAATGTAAACTGGAAAAGAAGAACATACCCGAATTCAAAATATGAAATGAGGGTAAGAAGCCCGGATAGACCCCTCTGTTTCCTAAGTGGCTTCCCGCTTGGTATGATCCCTACAAATGATTTTGACGAATGGAATCGTCTACCTTCTCATGACTCGTTCTTGTCTGTCAATAACTCGTTCGGGTTCTTCTATGAAAGTGAGATCTTCACGAATCTGTTCCAGTGGATACTGAACCATGTGAAGGGGATGATACTTGTACCCTCTGAGTAAGGACACATGGAAAACATCGTGAACATGAGAAAGCTGCAGAGGTAACGCTAAACGGTAAGATACTTCACCGACTCGTTCAATGACATGAAACGGTCCGATGAATCAAGGACTGAGCTTCCCTTTGATTCCAAAACGTCTAACAACACGTGCCGGCGAAACCTTGAGGAAAACGTGATCTCCTACATTAAAATGTAAGTCCCTACGATGCTTGTCTGCATAACTCTTTTGACGTGACCGTGCTTCTTGCAGTTTTTGCTTAGCTACTGCGACCTTTTCGTTGGTCAAGTCAATCACTTCTGGTCCTTCAAGTGTTCGCTCACCAACCTGATCCCAGTAGATTGGGGCGCGGCACTTTCTGCCATACAACATCTCGAATGGAGCACACTTGATACTTGCGTGCCAACTGTTGTTGTATGCAAACTCTACCAAACAGATGTAATCGTCCCAATCTCCCATCCATTCCAACGCACATGACCTCAACATGTCTTCCAATGTCTGAATTGTTCGCTCTGATTGCCCGTCTGTTTGAGGATGAAAAGTCGTGCTAAGCTTAAGTTTTGTCCCCCAAGCTTTCTGCAGACTTCTCTATAATCACAAAGTGAACCAAGGATCTCTGTCTGAGACGATGTTGGATGGAGCACCATGAAGTCTCATGATCTCCTTCTTGTAAGTATCGGCGAGTTTACTGACCGAATCCTCCTTGCGGATCGGTAAGAAATGAGCTGACTTGGTAAGTCGATCAATGATAACCCAAATCGCATCGTGCTTCTTCTTTGTCGGTGGAAGACCAGTAACAAAATCCATGGTGATTTTGTCCCACTTCCACTCTGGAATATCTAACGGTTGAAGAAGACCGCCAGATCGCTGATGCTCGATCTTAACATGCTGGCAGGTAAGACATTTGGAGACGTAATTCGCAACATCCTGTTTCATACCACTCCACCAAAAGTACTGCTTGATGTCATGGTACATCTTGGTCGAACCAGGATGAATGAAGAATGGGGAGCTATGAGCCTCAACTAACAATGCTTCCCGGAGTTCTTGATCATCAGGAACACAAAGTCTCTTGCCCTGCCATAAGATACCATCTACGTCTACTTGAAATTCTGTCTGCTTCTGCAAATTCTGAATTATCGCCCAGATTTCTCCATCATCTTTCTGAGCTTTCTTAATCTTAGAGAGTAACTCGGGTTCCACTCTAATATTAGCCAAGTAACCGTGTTGTCCATGTACCATGATCTCTATGTCTAGTCGCTCCAAGTCTCTTATAATTTCCTCCTCAATTTTAATGCCGTTTATCATTCCGGACTTTTTGCTAGTGCATCTGCCACTACATTCGCCTTGCCGGGATGATACTACAGATTAATGTCATAATCCCTCAACAGCTCTAACCATCTCCTGTGTCTCATGTTCAGTTCACATTGAGTGAAGATGTACTTCAAGCTCTTGTGGTCCGTGAAAATGTCACATGATTCTCCATACAAGTAGTGCCTCCATATCTTCAATGCAAACACGACTGCTCAAGTCCAAGTCATGTGTAGGGTAATTTTCCTCATAAGGCTTAAGCTTCCATGAAGCGTACGCGATCAATTTCCCATGTTGCATGAGAACACAGCCAAGTCCCTTTCCCGATGCATCACTGTAGATCTGAAATCCACCTGTACCAGATGGGAGAGTAAGAATCGGTGCAGATACTAACTTCTGTTTTAGGTCTTCAAAGCTCTTCTCTCTTTCTTCAGTCCAGACGAATTTCTCCCCTTTCCGTATCAGTTTGGTCAATGGTAGTGCTAAACGGGAAAAGTTCTCCACGAACCTACGGTAATAACCAGCTAAGCTTAGGAAACTGCAGACTTCAGTTGCTGATGTCGGTCTTGGCCACTTGGTAATAGCCTCAACCTTTGCTGGATCCATCGTGATTCCTTCTGCTGATACAATGTGACCTAAGAATGCCACCTTCTCTAACCAGAACTCGCACTTGGAGAATTTAGCATACAGCTGCTTCTGGCGAAGAATCTGTAGTACTGTACGAAGATGGTCTTCGTGTTCCTCCTTGGACTTAGAGAATATCAGGATGTCGTCAATGAAGACAATAAAGAACTTGTCAAGAAATTCATGGAAGATTTTGTTCATCAAATCCAAGAACACTGCTGGAGCATTGGTAAGGCCAAATGGCATGACTACAAACTCGTAATGGCCATCGCGTGTACGGAAAGCAGTCTTGGCGATGTCCTGCTCCTTAACCCGTAGCTGATGATAGCCCCATCTTAGATCAATCTTGGAGAAATGTTTGGCCCCTTGGAGTTGGTCAAACAGATCGTCTATACGTGGTAGTGGATACCTATTCCTGATGGTAATCTCGTTGAGCTCGCGATAGTCTATACAAAGACGCATATTGTCGTCCTTCTTCTTAACGAATAAGACCGGTGCGCCCCATGGAGATGCGCTCGGTCGAATAAAGCCTCATTCTAGGAGTTCTTGCAATTGATCCTTCAGCTCCTTCAACTCTATGGGAGCCATGCGATAAGGAGCCTTGGAAATCGGCTCATCTCCTGGGATGAGCTTGATGTTAAATTCTTCTTCACGTGTAGGTGGTATGCCCAGAAGTTCTTCTGGAAATACATCTGGAAATTCTGACACTATCGGCTGATTCTGAATTGATGAGGATTCAGCATCCATGTCATGAACAGTAGCTAGATAGCCCTCGCAACCATGTGAAAGTAATGCACGTGCTTGCAGGGTTGATATGATTTGTACAGACCTTCCGGGTAAGAACCCGTTGTGAATATACTCTGGCGCATTAACATCACCAAAGATGACTCGATATGAATGGCAGTCTATGGTAGCATGATGCTTGGATAGTCAATCCATGCCCAAAATCAGGTCAAAATCATTCATGTCCAGTGGAAGTGCGTCAACAGGACGAATCTTGTCATCAAACTCTAGGGGAAGGCTCTTGTACACATGGGTTATGCGTACAGAGTCTCTCAAAGGCGTGGAAATATTCAGTATACTCTCTAGTGGCATGGGGAGTATCCTAACATTCTTGGCATAAGCAGTAGAAATGACTGAGTGAGTAGCACCCATGTCAAACAAAACACATGCAGCTTGACCATACATATACAAGATTCCAGTGATGGTACTTGTAGACTTGTTGGCCTGATCGCGAGATATCGTGTAAACGCGTCCACTAGTAGGAGGCAGCTTAGTATCAGCATGTCCCGATGTGCCCTCCATCTCGCCCTTGCGGCAGTCCTTCATGCGATGTCCAGGAAGACCACACTTGTAGCATGCGTCGCTGTTGCGGCGACATGGCCCTGGGTGCCTACAGTGGCAGGTAGTGCAAAGAGGATGAGTATATCCTCCAGCAGGTGTCCTGACTGGCTGAGAGCCTGATAAGAATAATATACATGAGACATGATAATAGGTACAAAGGGCAATGCGGATAATTCGTAAGATGGAATACCAGTGATAGCTGGACGGTTAGGCTGTGAACCTCTCTGGTTCTGGTCCCTCCCGTTACCATGATTCCTGGTAGAAGATTCTCTAATGTGTCAGAATTAAGATTTATAGCATGTAATCATAAGAAAATGAGTAAGTAAAAGGACCTGCTGCTGTTGGAGTGTCCAGCGTTGTTACGGTAATTATCATTACCGCCACGCCTATCCGTAGAAGAACGGTCGTGAGTCTGACCGTTTCCCTTGGTCTGAGTAGGTTGTTGCTTAGTAGCCGGCTGATACCGGTCCCCAGTCTTCTTCCTAGAAGTTACAGATTAAAGAGATGAAATATTGACATATACTGAAAGAATACGGTTTGGTCACCGCTGAATACGAATGTTTACCTCTTATCGGGTCTCTCTGCTTCCCCGAACTCTTCCCTTTCTTGCAACATCTCCAGCTTACGTGCTACATCGACCACTTGTGCCACCGTGTTGAACATAGCACACACTAGGTTGTTTGCGACCGATGTACGAAGAGCCCACCTGAAGTGGTGTGCTTGCTCTTCAGGAGTACATGCTGCTGCACCAAGAAAATCAGCCAAGCGAAGAAAGCGCTGCATGAACTCGTTGTTATTCTCCCCAGCTCTCTGTCGGATTCCATGTTACTCTCTCTTCAGCTTGTCTTGCTCAGCCTTGGGAAAGAACTGTCCCATCACCAAATCCCTGACTGAGCCCAAGTTAAACCAGCCACCTAATTATCACCTCCCTCAAACTGCTTCAGTACCGTCCACCATGATAGCACATCACCTTCGAACCTGTAGCAGGCCAACCTCGACTTGAAGACAGGGTCACAGCCCATAGCATCGAAGATCTTCTCAATGTGAGCCAACCAGCTTTCAGCTTCACTGGGGCGATATGTTCTCTCGAAAGCTCGAGGGCGTATATTATTGAATCTCTCCAGCCATGTGACCAATGTTGCTAGGGGAGGAGGAGGTACTGGGTGTTGCTGCTAATTGTTGGCAGCCTGCACCTCAACCCTGATTTCGTTCCTCAGCTGAGGAAGCATAGCTTGCATTGCAGCTTGGATTGCTGCATTGAGTTGTTCTTGCTCGCGTGTGAGAACCATCTGACAGTATAACATAAAATACATGATTAAACTGATCAAAACGTAAATTATATACATGAAAAAAAATTTATAATGATAAATCATGAGAAAAAATTTATGCAAGAAAATTAGTACATGAATGAATGATGCAGTTTTATGAAAACTTTTGTATGCACGAGAGTGAACGCCTATGGTCAGTTCACTCAAAACAAAAGACATGGCGAGGGGACGCCAATGGGTCGGTCCCAAAGTTAAAAGTTTCGATAAAAGCACATGTCACTAAATAGGGCCAGTCTTGTACCAACCATTACTTAGTCATAAACCTGCGTCAATGACATATATATGTATGCATGAAAATGATGAATGCATGAAAACCGACTATCAGTTCTAAGAAGACCATAGTGACTACCCACTAATCACACGTCGTGTTTTGAGAGCCTACAGGTCGAAGCCTTGTCTCTGATACCATAATTGTAACACCCCATTTTGGTAAATGGAATGTCACGCGTGCTTATGACGTGTCATCAAATCATACAAGGATATATGTATAAAACATCACATGACCATAAAGGAAATACTAGAAACAAACATCGGTACCCCAAAAGTAGAACTCATCACACACAAACATAAGTACTATAAATGAAAAGGACTAAACAATGTCCATAGAAATGAGTATCAAAAGTATGAAGAAATGCATAAAGTAATGAAGGCTAGGAAACTTCCAAACCATATGCACGTACGCTTAAAGTCTACGAACGTCCCTGAGTACCTGCCGTTTTGGGAACATGAAAGGAAATACGGCTGAGCATAACGCTCAGTGCACGGATATACAAATAAAGCATGAATAATATAAGCATATAATCATAAAGCAGCGGAAAAGACTAAGTCCTGGATAACCTGGTATATCTTAGTAAAACTGGTTTTATAGTTTGAAAAGCCTTATGTTTATCTTATAAAAACTGTTTAACATGTTTACCATTAGCCAATATAGGTCATGAAATATCAACGTGCATGAATACTTAGAGGGGTGACCTCGTCATGCAAATTAGAGGGGTTGCCTCTAATTTAATATAATGTTTGGGTAGGAGGGATCAGCTCCTTGTGAAGGATGCAAGGCACACACCACATTCATCTGAATAATCTACTGAAAACATGTAAACTAGGGTGCACCCATACGCCCCACATGATAATAATAATAATATGGCCAAAAGTTGAAGGGACGCCATGAGCTATCACTCCGTCGTGGTGGAGTCATAACACTGGTGCCTCCAGTGTTATGGTTATGGTACCTCCATAACTAGGTGAAACTAGTCATGCATGTATATGGCTTTAGGTATCCAATTAAACATAAGCAATTCAAAAACATATAAAACATATACTGGGGAAAACAGTTGGCTGCATACGGGGAATCCTAATAAGGAAGAATGTCCATACTGAAAGGACGGAGAATCCGTACCTTGTGTCCAGTGAATGAAGAAGACGAACGGAAGAGAGTCCTACTTCGATATCACTAATGCAACATAAATAATATAAGTGTATCACTATTCTGATTACTGAGTACGTAACTGGTTTTATGTCATGTCTT
Source organism: Glebionis coronaria (assembly GCA_025667525.1). Classification (NCBI taxonomy): domain Eukaryota; kingdom Viridiplantae; phylum Streptophyta; class Magnoliopsida; order Asterales; family Asteraceae; genus Glebionis; species Glebionis coronaria. The sequence goes on from CM046877.1 coordinate 154,456,253, forward strand.
AACTTGTTTTATATGTTTATGTCATGTTTTACTGGTTTTCGCTTTATACTGCGTATATCATGTATTATGTCTATTCTGATTAAGTATTAATTGTATTTCTTGTATTATTATACTTGTCGTGTAATAATAAGTAACTTTCTAAAAATAGCAGGTTTCCTAAAATAGAAAGTTTCCAAAAATAGAAAGTTTCCAAAAATAGATTTACTACTTAGAATAGATAAGTTTCTAAAAATAGAAAGTTTCCATAAATAGATTAGCTGCCTTAATAAAATAAGTTTCTAAAAACATAAAAAGTTTCCATAAATAAAAATAAGCTGGATTATTAAGCTAATAATATAAGCTTAAGTGTTTACTGATTAATATTCTAAGTCTTGTGATTAAATAGTATAGTTTATTAACTATTTCATGTAAATTAAATAAACTATAGGTTAAAGTATTTAATTAAATATAACATGATTTAATTAAATAAAAGGTAAAAATACTTAAGTTAAAACATGTATTAATATTTATTATTAATATAACCTAAGTCATGTAAATTAACTAATTATAAGGCATGTTTAATAATTAATTAATTATATAGTCTAACTTAAATAATAAATACTTAGGTTAAAATCCGTGTATTATTATTAATAATAATAACCTAAGTCATGATGTAATTAAATTAATTAAGTAACATGTTAAACTAATTGAATTAACCTTGTAATTATTTAACTTGTAAAATAATTAACTTGCAAAAATAACCCATGAACCGAACCCGTGTTTTAATCTAAACATGTCGTCAACCGGACCGGTTTAACCCATGACCCAGTCAACCAAACACACCCTTAACAATGGCAAAACTGGGTTTGCCGGTTGCCACTGTTTTCGCAAAAACAGCCACCGGCTGAGCCTGTGGTTTCCCCTGTTTTTTCGGCTAAGCCGCCGGCTGGCAAAGTTCCCACCGGCTAGCCGGTGTTCCCCCTGCTGCCGCGGCTGGGGTTCCCCTGCTTTCCATATATATCCACCGGCTTAAGCCGGTGGTGGTTCTTGTTTCTTCCGATACCCAACCAAACACCAAAACACCCCCCGACAAGGCAGGGGTTCCCTTGTTCTTGAGGCCGAGACACCACAACACCACACCTAGACCATGGGGTCTTGGTTGATGCGCAACATAGCAAGCCGAGACCTTTTGGTCTCGGTTCCTTGCGACGGCCGAAACAAACACCCCTAAAACCATATGTTTTTAAACCCCCATGATTAATTACATGTTTTTAATACTTGTTTTTAATAAACGTATGATTTCATGTGTTCTTGATTTCATATCATAAATAAAGGAATTAAAAGAAAGGGTTTAAAAGATTACCAATATGTGGAATAGTTAAGGGTTGATAACACGAACGATCTTGCAAGAAATTAATCACCAAAAATCAACAAACACACCCTTTGTGTGTGTTCTACCCGGCGGCCAAGAGAGAGTAAAAGAGAGATTAGGGTTTTTAATATTTTTCTAATTTCCTGTGATATGAAAAATATGTTTCCCTTTATTTTCTTATTTAGTAAAATCAAACGGGCTTGGCCCTTTCTTGTGTTCTAGCCGCGGGTAAGAGGGGCCCACAAGGGGTAACCCATTTTTTTCGTGTCTTAATATTGTATGTGTTCTCGTGTCGTGTTTTACGTGATTTATTTAGTTATCGTTCGTGTCGTAATATATTTATTCATAATCGTAATAAATATACGTAAATACATAATATTAGCTCGTGATTATTTACGTTCATGATTTCATGTTTGTATGTTCGTGATTATAATTATTATTGAAATAATTATCGTGTCTTAATACGTATTGAATACTTATCGTGTTATAACACGTACGTAATACTTGTAAATCTTGTTCGTGAATCGTAAACGTGCTATAAAAGGAAAGTTCTAATCATGTACGTACGATCGTAAGGGTACTATTCAGGGTAGAAGCATGCGGGTTTTACACATTTGGATAAAGTTCCACGGAAGTCTTGAATCTCGGTATGCATGTCTTCAAGGAATGACTGACAAAGCACTGAATTTTCTTTCTTGGCAACATCGAATTGAAGAAATGCCGAAAATTGTTGCAAAAGAACTTGAAGTGTAGATACGGATTCAATGCGATTAAAGTCTTCTTTGTCAAGTTGCTGCTGAAGAATATCCAAGTTTATCATTATAGCCTCTATCAAGAAAGGAGTATTTTGACCAAAGACTGCCACAAAGGATGGTCCGTAGTCTAGCTTGGTAAGCTCTTAGAGATGACATTCAAATTGTCTAAATGAAACCTGACATTTTTGTCTTGCTTCTTCTTGCATCTTCTGCAACTCTCCCTCTCGAGATGTCGAATTCGACGAATCCATTGAAAATCGATGATAAATGAAGGTAAGGATTACTTATCGATCGAACAATGAAAGAAAGTAATTGTGTTTGTTGTTGTGTGTAGAAGCCGAGAAATAAGGTTGAAATCCCCTAAAATATGCTCTCGATAAACCAAAAATTCCAAGACGAAAAACTCACGATTCGAAATTTTTTAAGGAATAATTTTGGGATCTTCGGAATTTTGATCGGAATATCCTGTCGGAATGTCTATCGGAATATCTGATCGGAATGTCTATCGGAATATCTGATCGGAATGTCTATCGGAATATCTGATCGGAAAGTCTATCAGAATAACCTGTCGGAATACCTATCGGAATAACCTGTCGGAATAACATATCGGAATAACCTGTCGGAATAACTTATCGAAATAACCTATCGGAATACCTATCGGAATAACCTGTCAGAATAACCTATCGGAATAACCTGTCGGAATAACCTGTCGGAATAACCTATCGGAATACCCTGTCATAATACCCTGTCGGAATAACCTATCAGAATATCTAATCATAATACCTATAGGAATATGTACCGGAATATAGAAACCCTTTTCCGATGGAATTCTGTCGGAATATATATCGGAATATAGAAACCCTTTTCCGATAGAATTCTGTCGGAGTAGTACCACAACGATCAAATTCCCACTTTCTCGGACAAAATCCAACCAATTCGATATTTTAAGCCAAAAATGATCAAAACACTAAAAAATTTTGGGTTTTTAGCCAAAGTAAATATACCAAATTTCTACCACAACTATGTAGAAGATTTGTATCAAGAAAAAAAACCATAAAAAACACAAAAAAAAATTTGGTTCGAATGATTTAGATCAAAATAGGCACGAAAATCAAAAACACAAACACAAAAACAAAACAATCATCCCATAGCTCTTGATACCAATTGACAGTTTCTCATAATCCTTGGATTATCTAACTATGGAGATGATTACTAGAGAGAGAGATAGATGAAGATGTAGAGAGAGAAAATAGAGAGAGGTTGGAGAGAATAATGAAAGATTAGATTAGAAGTGTGTGAAAGTGAACCAACAACTACCCTTCCTAACATGCTAGGAAGGGTATATATAGCCCATCCTACATGTGGGCTTTATGGGTTATACTTACATAACTAGATCACGAGCCCAATCTACGTATATATCGTTGGAGTGACCGATCCTTTCTAAATACATAAAAACGTATTTCCAACAATCTCCTCCTAAGGGAGGTCACTCCAAGTTACAATGTCCTAAATAGTCTATAGCTCGTTATCTATGCTAACAATGATGTGACCGAGACTTTCTTTAGAAAAACGTATTTCCAACACAATTTATAGTAGGGATTTGGTTCCATCTCAACATCAACACTACACACAACTAACTAATTCATACCAATAATCTACATCTAAGAATCCCAACTTTATGAGCATCCAGTCATTATTAAACATCTAATTCCCAAAATTCAAGGAACACTCTCTTAGTATAGAACTAATACTAGCAGCCTTTCCATCGATTAATTCCACATCATATTTAGTTGCTAATCTTAGTAATTCTTTATTGATAAAGCGACTGAATCTTTACATTTATAAATATTCTACCTAATCTAAAATCAAACAACACACTAACATAAATAATGTCAAGTAAGAACGTACCATTTACAACGTTCGGACCTTAAGGTTTGTCAGCATCACCCAACACGTAAGTTGGAGCGGCATCATTCCCACCTTGTCGATTTCTTTCCTTGGACAATTCCCTTGCTTGTGTCCTTTCTCACCACAGCTAAAACATATCACAACTCCAGGGGTACTAATTCCAGTAACTAATCCTCTTATCCTACACTTAGCAGCTTTATGACCAGGTTGTCCACACTTACAGCAAGCAGGAGGACAATTACCTACATGGTATAAGGTAGATCAAACACACTTGGTATTTATGTTGTTACCTCCAGGGACAGTGGCAACACGAATTCCCTCATTCCTTCCATAGTTTAAATACTGGTTTCTGTTTTGTCTCTAGTTATTGTTATTATGGCAATCCTCACGATTTTGTCCTTGATTCTGGTTTGACTGAGCAGATTCCCACTTCCTATTATTGCTTTCAACAACGCTATCTTTCTTATCTTGCAATTTCACATCCATTAAAGCATGTGCCATCTGAACAGCTTCATCAAAAGATTCAGGTCTTGAAGAAGTAGTCTCGCCCTTGATATTACTAGACAATCTTTTAATGTACTGCTTCATCTTCTTGCGGTCATTTGTAAAAGCATCAGGTTATAACAAACACAGCTCAGAAAACCTCCTAGTATCAGCAGTAATATTATCATTTCTTAACACTAAGTGCCTCAATTCGTCTTCCAACTGTCCTAGTTCCCCCTCGAGACAAAACTTAGCAGTCAATAATTCCTTAGTCACAGTCCATGTCCTACCATTAGCCATAACTAATCCTACAGTAGCCACTTGACTATTCCACCAACTCAGTGCATCATCCTGAAATTAGCAGCAGCAAATTTCACCTTATTAGTTTCAGAACACCCACTAATCTCAAATGTACTCTCTATCTTCTCAATCCATCTGCACAATCCAAAGCACCACCAATACCACGAAACTGAGTAGGACCACACTTCATAAAACTAGCATACGTACATCCTCTTGGAACCTACAGAACAGCAGCAACACTCCCAACTGGATCAGCAACATCATTATTATTCCCAACACCATTATATTCAGCATCATTAACTTCAGCACGATCAATTCCAACATGTTGATTCCTTGCAGCACGGTCAGCTTCAAGTGCTCTAGCAATAGCTCGCTCAATCATAGTGTTCACAGTAGCAGTTGTTAGCTTTGGCGGCATATTTCAAGAAATTTAGTCACGCAGCGATCCGCTAATGACAGAAATATGCTTCCTCTACTCTTTCTTCAATCATCACAGAAGAAAGAAACATGATAAGTATGCATATCAAGATAAAAGAAGGATTTATTTATTAGGACATATTATGGATACTACATACACGAACAACACAAATTATAATGATTCATCAACCAAAACTCAAAAGAGTTAATAAAGGCACATCATAGATCATGAGGGTAATTCAGATTGCGTTGAGGATTCAACAAGATAGTGGTAATGTCTGTCAGTACAATCATCTACCAATCAAATTTAAAAGATAATAAGTTTCATCATAATGCTACGACACAAGGTCTAAATAAGTTCGATTACAGAATGAAAAATAAATAAATATAAAGAAATTCATCACGCGATTAGTTCCTTAGACACCAGCTCCTCATCCTCCTTAACATTGTTGTCAGCTTCATCACACTCGTCTATCTCTCCTTCGCACTTCAAAGTCGAATCCATAACAGGATGGAAGCTCACTTCCAAAATTCAAACACTCACTTATACACGGCGGATTAATCACAAACAAGTCTCAGTACGACTTTCAACACTCCTAAATTTCTAAGCTTGACTCAAAATTGATCTCACATGAGACTCCCATTCACTCATCCTTTCAAACCTTGCTTGCTCCTCTTTAAACCTTTCAATCCAAACACTTAAATTTATCACCATCGACCTAATACTAGCAATCTCATCCATCTTTCGAACCCTAACAAATTCCAAAATCCCCATACCAAATACAACCTTTGAAACAACTTTTCATTCACATAAAAAATCCTAATCACACAAGTTTCAACCACATATCTATCATACATCAATCGATCAAACTTCCTCATACCCGATATAAGTCGCAAGAAATCAGTTGTAAAATTAATAGTCATCTGGTCTACTGTCCTAGACCCTCAGCGGTATATAAGGTCATTATTCAAAATTATATACATATGCATTGCATAAAGAAAATTACGATACAAGTACTCAACGTACTTTCAACAACATCGATACATCAACATAGTATTTACTTAATAAATACTCGTAAAAATTATTTCAGTTTTAAGGGATACATCTAACTATAAAACAATACAGAACAAATAATCTTACCGGAGCCTTGCAGAGAAGTTGCGTGCTTTCGTAAAATATTTTCGACACCAAAGTTATAGTTTAGGACATTTTTCAAAATCGACCTAGTTCTCTATAACATAAAGCTCTGATTACCAATCCTTAACACCCCCCAAATACATTGCACCACGGAAATACATATTTGGGTGCTAAACTCAAATATCATTTCACAACACACTTTTAACGATCTCAAAATGAGACATTTCAAATATAAAAGAAAGTAATTTAACCATTTGTCTAAAACCGTCAATCCCAATTAAAATAAGAGTTTAACAATCAGAGTAGTGTTTCGGTCCCCCAAAGATCTCAACCAATCAACAAACATTTTTACCAAAATACATGACAAACAATAACTAGTTTTATGACAAGGGAAAGAAATTAGTTTTAGACTCATCAATCATAAAAGAAACCCGCAACCTTCTCCAGCAAGCTCTGCCATCTATCAACTTCAATCACCTGAAATACTTGCTTAAAATCATCAACACAATGGTTGAGCAAGTGTATAGGTTTTCTAAATCATCATTTGAACACAAGAGAAAACTCAATCATAATCATTTAATAGAATTGTTGTACATACAATCTATTGTTCAGGCATTTCATCTTATAGCATAAGCTATACAATTGCGTTTAAGCTCATGACACCGACCCGTTATGACCAATCATCCGCCAAAAGGCCGACATGATAAAAGTGAAACCATTTCCCCTCTTAAGGTAATCGTTGTAAATTTTACCTTGTCTCTTATTCAGGTTACCAGTCCGAGCAGCGCACTCAGCGTACTAACTCTCGTCTCGGATAGGGGTGTCAACCCCGATAGTATTATCAATTGTTTAAGAGGCTATTTCCAACCCACACAAGGGCAAGACAATAGTTAACAGTTCATGAATTTAGGGCCTTCTACAACTAGGTACTCAACACAATTCGGGCAACATTCGGGTTCAAAGGTAACATACGGGTCCAAACAATTATTCATGACGTGTGTTCCATTTATTTTCAAATAGCATGTATCCCCCTCGCGGGTTTTAAAATCATTCAAAACAATTACAAAGCGAGGCTATAGACTCACCTTGAGTAATAGAAGTTGCAAGATGATCTTCGACGATAGTTGATGCCCGTTAAACACGAAAACCGCAACCTATCAAATAAGGGACGTTCATTAATAATACACTCGAGAAAAATCCATACTTCATAACATCAAACTCAAAATAATAAAATCTCAACAAACCCGAAAGAAAAACAATACAAGTGACCTATTACTTCCTTCTATATGTTTACTTTATTAAACAATACATTCGATAAAAATCTGCCGGTACATACCAAATGTACAAGCCCATTTACCCCACATAAACACGTCAAAAATTTATGATACTACTCAGAGAACTCACTTACAATCTATAGAAAATCATCCCAAAAATTTGTCAAAAGATTTTACTTTTAAGAATCCCTGCCTGACACATCTTTGAACTACAGAAACCGGACAGTTTTACGTCATCGACTCATACAACCATTTTCACTATTCTAAACAATCCCGTTTACAAATCTGACACTTGAGTTTGAAAACAGACTCACAATCCTAAGTTTAGAAACTAACATCAGACATTTAACCTTTATAAAACTCATTCTACAGTCCTCGAGATTAGATCCAAATATCGACAACAACTTTAAATTGTGCCGATACTCGTCTCCCGGTACACGAATAATCAAACTATCATAATTCTCGCTCGTTTGGAGTTAGAAGCTCTACTTTACGCCAAAACGAAGATAATCAAAATCTTCATAACTCTATCTAATTAGTTTAACCATTTTCAAAACATAAGGCATCCAAAAACAGCCTTTTACCTACTGCCCTAAGTTACCCTTTAAAATCTTACATGAAATCATACTTTTGATAATATTCAACCATTTTTATCATCATCCTAAGCCCCTAATAACAACATATCCTAACCATATCACTTGTATCAATCTTCAAATCAAAAACCCAAAAATCAAAAACATGTTTTTAGCAAAAATAACATGATCTATGCATGATTATCACTAGATAATCACATGCATGATCATCTAACAACTCTACCAACCATAATTTTTAACCAAAAATCAAACTTCATGCATGTTGCTAAAATTAGTACCAATAGAATCTCCTTCAAATTCTAAGATAGGGTCTTGTTTTGTTTTTTATTAGATCATAGTAAATTTTGAAAGAAAAATGGTTATGGTGGTGTTGTAGGGTGACGGTAAAGAGAGAAGAGGAGGTGGGATGAAAACTTTTCATTCTTTATAGCTATGTGAAAATTAGGTAGGAAATGGCCTTTTATATGGTGGTCCAAGGGCATCTTTTGCCAATTTAGGATAGCTGTGGTCCAAAGTGCAATAAAACAATTTAAAGGGTAGAAAATGTATATTAGTCAATCTTGAAAATATTTACGGGATTCGGGTTTCGTAAAAATACTTCTCAAAAGTTAAAACGCACTCAAATATGATAATAATATAGTCCCGGTACGACTTAATACGCAATTAAAATAAAAAAATCAAAAATATAAACATAAAAAATATAAACATCGAAACAACAAATAATAAAACGTAAAATTTCGGGCATCCGTCGATATAATCATCACTAATAATCCTCGCTATTAGTAAAAAGGTATAAATAAGGCCTTCAACATCGGTTTTAAAATAAACCACCAAACGTCATATCATTCAAGCTCATCAAAAATTTCAAAAATATTCGTAAAATAAGATTAAATAATGACCTCGGGTTTGGGTTATCACAAATAGTGACAATCATCTGAATGATGATTGCCCATACCATAATGAATGCATGGTGGGAAAGGCATGTTTCGCCTGGAATGGGATGCTCCACTGTTATGAGCATCAACACTAGTTTTAGCAAGCATATATTCAGTATGTTCACAAGTGCGATGGTCAGTTCTCTCATATTTGGTACAATAAATAACTTTTAGGAAAGTTTCAATGAGATGGTTATTTAAACCACATAAATCACAAGCCCTTTTAAATCGTGTCTTGTATCTATAATGTGGAGAATTTGAAGGTTCATCCCTGAATCGAGTTGGTGTTTTCTGTTGCCTGAGTTGTAATTTAAGATCACTGATCTCTTGCATGAGAAGAGACATTCTTTCATCTTTCTCAGTTCTAGCATTCTTTTGTTTATTTGATGAAACTAAAGGAGTAGTTCCCATATGTGAACCTTCAGCAGGAGCTGAAGAGTTCTTTGATGTGTCAATTTTTACATGCTTAGGAGCACTAATTTTGTATGTTGTGTGAGACTTGATGATTGACTGGATTGATCTTATACCAGTAGTAGGTTAATCACCAACTAACTTCTCCAGAGGAGGAAGTGGGTGCTTACTTCATTCTCTAAATCCTCATCTGAGTCATCTTCAGTAATTGAAGACTCAGCAGGTGCTGATGAATCAACATTTGCATGGAACTCAGGGAGAAGGATACGTCTAGTGTCATGGTTTGGTAAATTCTCTTCACCTAACCTTACAATGTCAGGGATCAAGCTACCATCCTCATTTGAGGCTTTGACAAAGGAAATATCACGAGAGTTGGTGCTGTAGGATCCTTCAACACCAAACATTTTCCTTTTTTGAGCAGGAATTTGTTCATTGATGCATTGATTAACCTTATTAGAGTTTCTAAGCCATGATTTAACAATATCTTTTGCTTCTTTTAGTTCCACCCTTAACGATTTGTTTTCATCAATGATTTCAGTGTTTAGCTGTTGAAAGGTAAGTAAATCAAGTTTATCCTCTTTTAGCTCAATTAATTTACTTTCATGATCTTCAAGTTTAAGAACAATTTTATGATATTTTTCATGAAGATTGTATCTTTGTTCCTCTACAAATTTGAGATCAATACACAGGTAATCAAAGACAAATTTAATGTCATCCTTTCTTCTAATTCAAGAAGAGTTTGTACCTTTTTTATCGTGATATTGACCCATTCACCATTTCGAGCACTTTCTTTGGTCACAACATTAGAGTTTGACCCTTCATCATCAACAAGTGCCATCAACACTTTCACATTCACTAATTCATCATCATTTGAAGAAACATCTTCTTCATCCCATTCATAAGCCTCAGCAACAAGTCCCTTATTATTTTCTTGTTTGGTGGGCTTAGAGGAGGATCCTTAAGTGCTGAGTAGAGACAGTATAGCCTTGATCTCTCTATATTTTGCCTCGAATTCTTTTGTTGGTTGAAGTTCAACCATGTTTTGCTGAAAAGAAGATGAAGCAATTTGTTTTTGTTGAAATAGTGATTGACCAGATGGTCTTGACTAAGCAAGGTGAGGGATAAGAAGGAATGGATGTTTTGGAATAACAACCCTTAGCAAAGTGACCAGACTTTCCACATTTAAAGCACACAGTGTCAGCCGTGGCTTTTGTGGTGCTGTAAAACTTGCCTATTTTCTTAAAGAACCTTCTAAACTTTGCTAGAAGAGCTCTTTCATGAAAATCCTCTTGAAGATCACTCATACATTCCTCACTAGTTCTAGTGTCTCCTTCATCATCAGGACTATCTTGGTAGTCCTGAATGACAGCTTCACTGAAGAAGGCTGTTGACAAGGGTGTAGCAATTATTAATGCTTTACTCTTGCTGGAGCCTTCATAAATCCTATCAACTAGGTTTTCTTTATATTTTAGTTTCCCAAAAAGAGAGGCCAGATCACAATCTTTAATGTGATTAACATTTCTCAAGATTTGGCAGAAACTGAGCAACTTCTTTGGAAATGCATTAACAAAAACTGTGTTGATTTCTATTTTTGAAAGCTCAACACCATCATTCACTAGTTCATTCATCAGAGCTTTGTATCTGGTGAACGTTTGAGTGAGGTTTTCCCATTCCTTGTGTTTCAAGGTGTTGTATTGAAGCTTTAAATCCATTATTCTTGTTTCTTTCACATCAGAGGGTCCCTCATGATACAATATAAGGTCCTTCCATGTAGATTTAGCTGTTTTACAATTCACAACAGAATTCATTTGGTCATCTGGAAGTACGGACATAATGAGACTTTTGAGACGCTGATCTAGGTTAGCAGCTTTTTTCTCATCAACAGTCCATTGTACTTCAGGTTTTTATTATCACCAACCATGGGAACAAATGGACCATTTTCAATGATTATAAGGAATTGAGGTTCGATTCAAACCATGTGGACAAGGAACCTTTTCTTCCAATTAGTGAAATTTGCTACCTTTAGAACAGGAGCAGCATTGAGTTAGCCACCCCTGTACTCTAGGGTTTGTGGTATTACTTGAGCCATGTTGTATCTTGTTTTGAAAACCTTAAAATGAGCAGTTTAATGAAAATAAGAGTTTAGCTAATCAAACTGCTCTAATACCACTTGTTGGTCCCTTTTAACTCTTTACTACTTATCAATTAACTAATAACGCCTTAGTAAGATTCAAATGTGTTGTTTATCAATTAATAAGAACTAATAACATATAAAACAACAATACCAATTTAACTTTTCAACGTATAGACTTTTATTAAAATTCGATAAAGAATCTATAACCCACTTTGTTTGCGGAATAACAAAGTGGTTGAATGACAATATAGGGTGATCTCCTCTACTTAAACTTTCAACCAAAGTTAATATTCTAAGTTTCAATCTAAACGTTCATATGCTCTTTGGCTATATGGTTTAGTTGGTATTGGGAGAGAAGGTTAACAAGAGATTCTTTCTCTTGTAAGGGTTAACCTATTCTCTCCCAAAGGCACTCCTTATATAGGCAGTGCAAAACTAGGGTTTACATTTCGCATGTTCCCATGCAAGAGTTTATCCAGTGGGTGGTTGATGCCCATGCTAGATAAACAGTACAAAGGACAAATAAACTATTCTAGGAAAAGATAAAGGTTGTACTTATAGCTAACTATAGAAGCAACCTACTTTGACTTAAAGTAATCTTTTCCCGCCTAATGTAAACCTTCAGAATACTGAAGTGTCTTCAGCATTCTAGAGGAGATCGACATCATTCAGTTTGGTATTGTCAAGCCAAACTAAACTGAAAGCTCTTCTTCAGGACTTGTTCTTCAGCAACTAGACCGCCTAGTCTTTGAAGCAAAGACTCCTTTGTCTTCTAAGTTCTCTGGAAGAGGAAAGCTGAACATCCTTTTGCAAAAAAATCTTCAGTAGGAATCTTTGTTTCTCTGGTCATGCTTCAGCAGAGTCACCATTCTGCTGAACATGAAACACTTAAGGGGATTTTATGGTCCAACAAAGTCGATGAAACTTTGAGTGAGAGGTGTCTTAACATTTTCCTTAAAAAGTTTTCTTAGATCTACTTTGACCAGAACTTTGCCCCTAACAATATTGGTACTCATACTTCTTTCATCTTCTATGTTGAAGTTCAAACGAAGTTGTTTTGTTGTGCTCTTTGACTAGTGACTTTAGGGACACAATATGCCTCTTAATTTGCTCTCTAGTTGTCGGGGAGGGGGTGTTTTCGTCCCTAAAGGTGATATATGATCCGTCATTCTTAGCTGGTGATAGATAAAATGTTTGGTCCTACAGATGGCGCAAAATTTGTGTTAATGCAAAGCAATGTCTAAAAACATTGTTAGTATTAATTAATCTTTCTTAGTTTTGATCACGATAAATTACAAAGACATTTATTGTCAAACACAATCATAAAACAAAATATCTAAGAAACACTATCATCAAGGTAATAATCATTACACTAACATATCTTAATCATGCTTAGTGATCATAAAAGTGATTAGCCTTAAACTCACTTTTGTCAAATGTAACAAAAGATTTTTAATAAAATTTATTTTTAAGAAAATGTTTTATTAAAATGAAAATGTAAATTTGAATATAGCATATTTCAAATGCCATAAGAATATCCTTTTAAGGTTTAAACAGCCTCAGATATTTCAAATTCACTAAAAGATAAAAAGGGGCGGAGTCTACTACCCGCGATTCCTTAAGTGCCTACACGGTGCCCTATCGATAAGGAACCACCTGGGTAGATAAGGAACCGCCCCCAGATAGCCGTTGGGATCTTGTCTCCTATAAATAGTGGATCAAACTGCATTTTCATCAACCCTTTTTGGACATCTCTTTCATCCTTCTTTCTCCTATCTAATCCTAGTCATTTGTAAATGATCACTTAATGTGTTAAGTATGTTTACTCATGATTATCCTCTTAATCTCCTTCTTTACCTTGTCCAAAGAGAAGATCACTCACACACTTGTGATGTGATTAAAGATGAAGCTTTGATGAAAATCACCTTCTCCTAAAGATCTAGTCATGTTCATCATTTATTTATTTGTGACTTGTGTAGATCCAATGTATTTGTAAATACTTGGACTAGTTGTGTTCATCCAAGCTATATGTGAATACTTGGATTAGAGTTGTGTAAATCCATTTCTCATGTGCGTGCTTGGATTTGTGTTGTGTAGATCCAAGCTACATGTGTGTACTTGCATATGTCTAGTTGAGTTGTAATTAGTTGTGTTAGTTCTCACTAAACTATAAAGTGTTGTGGTTGTATCTTGTGAGTTCTCACTAAACTATAAAGTGATGTGTAGTTGTGTTGTGTGAAGTTCTCACTTAGCTTCAAAGTGAAGAGTCGTGAAGAATGGTTCTAGCTTTGGGTTAGAACTCGACATCTAGCCTTGTGTCAGAAAATGGTGAAGTAGGCAACGTTGTGAAGATTGGTTCTAGCTTTAGATTAGAACTCGGCATCTAGCCTTGTGTCATAAATCAGTGAAGTGGGCGACGTGTAGATTGGTCCTAGCTAAGATTAGGTCTCGACATTTAGTTTAGTGCCAGAAAATAATGTAAGCGACGTTGTAAGGTTTTCTCCGCCAAGAAGGGAGCTTGTGGATATAGTGGAAATATCGAGTAAGGTGTACTCGAGGCGTGGAGTAGGAACGAGGATAGAGCCTCGTTTCCGAACCACTATAAATCTTGGTGCCTTCCTACTAGGTTGTTTCTTTCCTTAGTACTTACTTACATTCATTATCATTATACTTACTACACATTGTTAATGCATTAGAATTAAACATAATCATTATGCAACTAGCTTTCAAGTAAAAGATAGTTTTTGCACTCACCTAATTGGAAGGAATTTTAATTAGGAGATAAACCGATGAGAAACTATTCAACCCCCCCCCCCTTTCTAGTTTCTACAATTGGTATCAGAGCGATGGTGACACAAGATCTTTGAAGTATATTGTACTTTAAGACTTGCATCGATCCATTGTCTCCTCAAATTAGAAGGTTAAGTTGTACTAAAGTTTTTCTTTGGTCAAAACTATTTTTTGTTGAAAATAAGCCTTTTAAGTTGATAATATTGCATCTAATTTAGATTAGTAGTATTAATGCATTTTAGATTTACTCTTGAAATGTATCTACTAGTTTGCATCTTGTTATGTGTAGGTACTTATGAAGATAAATCATTCTATTGATTGTGGATTGAGTTACTTACACTTGTAGAAGACTCATCTTCTTTGATTTCTAACATCCTTGAATGATGATATCAAGATGGGTAGGAGTGATACTAGTCCTTGAAGACTTAGTAGTCACTATTAGTCATAGTTGGGCTTTGCATTGGTTCCCTGAAAGCTTGGAATGCAATTTGTGGCCAAGGTACGCTTTCGTACTTCCACACGCCCTATTGATCATTCTTTTGATCATTAATTGACTATATGCTTTTTCTTGGCATCCTTGCCTTGACATTTATTTGTGGTTTGTGATTCTTTCTTTTTTCCCTCTCAAACCTTCATTGCTTGGATACTTGACTCACTATGGAGATGTAGGGTGAGTTAGTAGAAGCTTAAAGTATCAAGCATGATTTCCAAGGTTTGCACCCTTACGGTTAGTAGGACCAATATCATGTGTAACTTGTTCAATTAAGCTCATCTCTAGGATGATTAGTGAATCCCTTGAGATTCCAAACTACTTCATTAAGTTGTAGGTGGATTTTACACATTTGGAATTAAAATATTCCAAGGATATTGTTATTGTTAATCCTAGCAATAATTATCCGATCATGTGGAAGAGAAAGTGAATCTATAATTTGCTCATGTTTTGAAATAGAATAAGACTACTCTTGAAAATGATCTTATTCTATGCATCAAAATTGCTTGGTATAATTCATTACCAAAGCCGTTTAGACTTTTGCCAGAAAGGCACGTTTTAAACCACTATATATGACACAAGCTCTTCGCCTCCTCGATTTGAAGAATGTCATTTGTCTCTTGAGCAATGCTCTTGGTCTTGATTCACTTCCCTTGACTCCTCTCCACTTTGCTTCTTTGCTACGAGTAGTCGTTTCTCCGTTTCGGTCTTTTTCTATCTCGATTCAACTCGTAATCCTTCAATAAAGCATTATTACCTAGTGTTGTGGTGGTCCAATGATATTCTAAAAGGTTTAAGATATATTTTTAAGTACTTTAAAAATTTTGGTGTTAAAAAATTCTTTGCTTTTCTTTGATAAAAACCGACTACGGTAGGCGGTTCCTTATATAGCACGGTTCCAATGCGCGGTTCCTTATCGATAAGGAACCGCGGGCAGAATCTTCACCAGAGCGCCAGTTTTATTAAAATAACCTTTTCAAACAATTCCTTCTCTCTCCTTCACACATACAGTGACGAAAATACCCAGTTTTCCACCATTGTTGTTTTTCCAAAACCTTCAATTACTCAAGATCAATTGATTTCAGTTTGTGGGTTTCACTCATCCTTCATCAAAGATCAACTATCTGTAAGTCATTTCTTTCAATTTCATCTAATTTGTTCTAGGGTTCATACATTCATAATTGGGGTTTTTAAAAATTGACATTGAATTAGAACCTTACTAGGAATAAGAGTTGACATAGTATTGTTACTATGATTCCTTAGGTTCATATTCATTGAGATTTCACTAAAACCCATTTGTAGAACAAATCCGAATTCTGACTAAATAGCTTTGGGTGATTGATGGAATTGATATGAACCCATGAACAAGTTGGTAATGGCATTGTTAAATGCTTACCTAAAAACCTTGTTTTGAAAAACCAATGTTCAAGTTCATTATTGATCTTACATGGTCAATATGTCATTGTTAATGATGAATTAGATACATTGTGAATATGAGAATGATAAGGATTAAACCTTGGTTTGTCAAGATATTGATGAAACACATTCTCATTTTTTTTTTATTTTTGGTTTATATGTAACATATGAGTAATTGGGGAAATATGTTTATATGTTATTTTTAGGTACTATCATGACTTCAGGATATCAAAATGACCACCTACATACTAGAAGATAAATGCCTAATCCTTCTTTGTCAAATCAAACTCGCTCTTTTCAAAACACTTATCACAATCTTGAATCTCGTTGTTTCCATGAAGGACGTATTGTTCCTTCTAACCTTCTTGGACTTGACTTCATTCGATTCATTTTCAATACCATTGGCTTTGATTGTTTGCTTGATATAGATGAGTCAATCTTTCCTTCTTTCCTCATGAAATTCTTTAACTCGTTCAAACTAATGTGCATCAACAATGGTCTATCTATAAGATTTTCCATCAAAGGGAAAACCTTTGTGTACACTCTTGAGGAATTTGGTGAGATTCTCGGAGTTCCATACGAAGGTCAATGTAGGTTCACTGATGCTTGGGGTTTAAACCACTTAGAATCGGCCCCCTATTGATGTGCATTATGTGACCGAGATTCCTTCGGCTTCAGCCATCTCTCGTGCCCTTGATACACCTCATGAACATCCTATTCTTGGTAATTTTGAAGGAGAATTTCGTGCTCTCATTCCTTGGAATTACTAACTAGCGATCTTAGTGATTTTATGATCCCGTGGGCCGAAATCATTAGGGAAAATGCAATGTGTTTGGTTGGTGATCTCAACCATGTACCCACTTGTCTTGCACATATGTTGTATTGTGTTGCTACCACCACTCCATACAACCTTGCATTTTTCATAGCTAGAAGGATACGATTTGTTCTCAATGGATCTCATTCTACTCTCCTTTATGCCATGATTCTCTCAAGGCTTCTTAAGAGAGTTCTTCTTGACTTTCCTCCTCTTGATCGTTCATATTTTCACTCCGTGGATCGAGTCATGCTTCCTATTGAAAGGAATGTCTCTTATGTTCCCACGCATGATTCAAATGAAGTTGAAAATATCTCTCAAGACAATTCTCTCATTCCTTGTTATGACTTGTCATCATCTAGCTCTCAATTGTATTCACTAGACATTGATTCAGACTATCAGTATTGTCTCAATCTTCATCTTCAAGATCAAATTAGAAGTGAATCAAGGCAAGGAGGAAATGCTCATAGATGAATGATACATATCATTTGTGTGTGACTAACATGTTTGTAAACATGTTTGGATTGTTGAACTTAATCTTTTTTAGCTTTATACTTAGGATGTTATGTATTCTTTAACTAACAATTTGTGTTTGGATTATCTAGTACATTAATCCTAATTATCCATGGTATCGATATTTTGATTTGCATGGCTCTGTGCATCTTGCCTGTTAGATAGCCTCCTAGTTTTTGATTATTAGTTCACTTTGGCTTGATAAACCTTGGTATAAAATATGGGCTAGCAAAAGTTTGAGGAAGTGTTATTTTTGAACACCTCTGGTCGCGGTTCCATATCAAACCCGCGGTTCCTTAGAGATAAAAAACCGTGGACCTACGTAAGGAACCGCCTAGTACTGTTTCAACAGAATCTTTGCTTTACACTGTTTTCTTTAATCTGTGTAAAATTTTGATAAAACTTTTGCAAAAACCTGCACTTTCCTAAACTAGGCTACCTAATTTCATTGTTCACATAAAATGATTTTAACCTGTTACTAGTTTTGATCATCCCCTTCTCTTCTTAAACCCTCTCTTTTTGATTGTGTTCTTCATCCCTTCAACTCTTCTCTAAACCTCAACATACAACCATGGTATCCAATAGAACATCCAATTCCTCCAAAACCTCCTCATCCAAAAGAAGCCTTAAGATGAAACTCAAGTCCCCTAAACTTGGCTCTCCATCTTCTCTCAAACCAAAAAGTGAAGCCTCACCTATTCTCATCTCTTCATCACTTTCACCACCACTTGCTTCATGGAAAACAAACTCAACCCATGGTACTAACTATTCATATGGTTCTACCTCCTCTTCATTCCAATCAAGAATGAATGAGTTTTTCTCACCACTCATTTCTAGTCCTCCCTTAAATGTGAGTGCTCAACCAAAACCTCATCAAAGAATTCCCTTTGTTTTTTAGCCTCTTTCTTTCACTCCACCAAACTCACCCATCTCGCCCATATCACCCTTGGATACCATGACTTCTCCTCATCCTCCTACCTCCAACACTCCACTCTTGGGGGTTCCCATTTCCCGTTTATTGGGTGATCCACACTTGTTTGACTTTTTCATGCACAATGGAACCAATTGTCCTTGTTACTTGAACAACTTTCACCTCATTGATATCCTTAGGTTGGAGATGATTAGGGTTCACATCAAGTTGCAAAGCTTTTTGTTGAACGTATTTGCTAATCCTCCTCCTCCTAGGAGATGAATGATGGTTTTCAAAATTAACATGCTTTTCAAAGAAGGTCAAGCCAAAAGAGGACTATGAATTTAAGACCTAGTTTTAGCTATCTTTGTAGTAGTTAACTGTATTTTATTTCTTGTATTTTCTTTCTTTTCCCTCATGATTTTCTCATGTGGATGAATTATGGATTTATTTTATGTGTTTTAGTCTATGTGATCACATTAAACAACTTCAATTTATTTAAAACTTAACCTAAATCTATCACAACCTCTAAAAACTTGACTTAAAATTGGATCAAAATGTTATCTAAATATTTTGTCACCCTTTGTCAAGACATTCTTTGTGAATGTGTTGCTTTTATGCAACCCTAGAATACTCTAGTGCTAAAAGAGGTAAAAATCCAATATTTGCAAATTTTTGAAAAAGTCTTATTTTCTCCAAAACTTTTAAAAATCAAGGTTTGTTGTCCTCTGGACGCGTCTCCTTAGCCCCCAGGCGGCTCCATATCGGTATGGAACCGCGGGCTATATTAAGGAACCACGTACAGTAAATCCGTTCTTGGCTTACTTTTGGTCTTTCTTCTTTGACCACTGTCTTGGTGAAGATTCTTTGTTTACCCAATTTGGCTAAACATTTCCTAAAACATTTCTTTTTCATTTCAAATCTTTTCCTTGTCTATTTTCTTTAAATTCTTCTCTTTTGGGAGTTCTTTCCTTCATCCCTCACAATGCCTAATTCTTCCTTTCTTAACCTTGAAATTTCTTTGTCACAAACTTCTCAACCTAAAGCTTCTTCTTCTAAGCTTTCGAAGAAACCAAAAATCTCGGTTCGACCCGTTTGGATAAAAAAGAACAAGAATCCTCATGATTCTTCTTCTCCAAAACCCTAAAGAATTCCTTCTTCTCCCCGATTCAATATTGGAATGAGACTTACTCTATAAATACAATTACCGGAGAAAAGGAAATTCTTCCACCACCACCAAAACCTTTCAACTCTTCTCAACTCAATGACCTATCTTCCTTCCCTAATCTCACTAGGCATTGTGAAAAAATCTCTTATCCATTATCTCCCTCTCCACCAACCTCTAATTTTGATGGACCTCCCCCATCTAACGACTTTTTTTTGCATCATGGTTCCTCGGGTGCTTGTTGTCGTTTTCAACAAATTGAACTTGCTCATATCTATGACAAGCTAAATTTCCTTGAATTCCTCCTCACTCGACCTCCTCTCAAAGTTTTTGTTCCCGTGAACAAAACTTCGAATGATGCTTCATCGTCTTTCTTCTCCAACTAAGGCACATTTTTTACTTTAGTTGTTTGAGTCAATAAAACTTAAGCAATCTTGGAAGATTATCACTATTAGAGTAGTTTATGCTTTGTGGTTTATTTTCCTTATTTTTTGCTTTAAATATTCATATTGTGTGTATAAATATTTCTCTTGTATGTTATTTCATATTTATGTAATATGAATGTTATGTGTGTTATCTTTCCCACTAATTCTATTTTACACATTGGTTAAAGAGTTGATCATGGTTAAAACTTAAAATTAATTATTGGTGATTCCATAAATTCTAAATTTTAACCCCTTGACATTTTAAATCATCTTTGATTGGTTTGGATGTTTCTTTTCTTCCTTTATTCCACCAATTGAACTATGATGTTGTCAATACACACTCTTTGGACATACTTAGCAAATGCTTGCTTCTAATTTGAGATTTCTTTTCCTTCTACCTCTCAAGTTAGTTAGTAAGTAGTGCACATACATACATTGGTGTTTCTTTTCTTTCTTTTAACCTTTGTGTAGCATGTCACCTTAGCTCATTTACTTGGTGTCCCAAGCAAGGGGGAGTAAGCACCAAGGGGGAGCTACTAGCAAAGTCCGGTTCTTTTCTTTTTCAAAGACTTGTGCTAACCTTTTTTCTTCGACAAAGGGGGAGAAATGATAGTGATAAACTCGTTAATAATTCGAATAAACTTGTATTTTACGTAAATGAGTTTATAGTTTGTCGTAATAAAAAAGAGGAGATTGTTAATGCAAAGTAATGCCCAAAAACATTGTTAGTATTAATTAATCTTTCTTAGTTTTGATCACAACAAATTACAAAGACATTTATCGTCAAACACAATCATAAAACGAATTATCTAACAAATACTATCATCAAGGTAATAATCATTACACTAACATATCTTAATCATGCTTAGTGATCATAAAAGTAATTAGCCTTAAAACTTACTTTTGTCAAATGTAACAAAAGATTTTTAATAAATTTTATTTTTAAGAAAATGTTTTATTAAAATGAAAATGTAAATTTGAATATGACATATTTCAAATGCCATAAGAATATCCTTTGAAGGTTTAAACAGCCTTAGATACTTCAAATTTACAAAAAGACAAAAAGGAGCGGAGTCTACTACCCGCGGTTCCTTAAGTGCCTACGCGGTTCCCTATCAATAAGGAACCGCCTGGGTAGATAAGGAACCGCCCCAAGATAGCCGTTGGGATCTTGTCTCCTATAAATAGTGGATCAAATCTGCATTTTCATCAACCCTTTTTGGACATCTCTTTCAGCCTTCTTTATCCTATCTAATCCTAGTCATTTGTAAATGATCACTTAATGTGTTAAGTATGTTTACTCATGATTATCCTCTTAATCTCCTTCTTTACCTTGTCCAAAGAGAAGATCACTCACACACTTGTGACGTGATTAAAGATGAATCTTTGATGAAGATCACCTTCTCCTAAAGATCTAGTCATGTTCATCATTTGTTTATTTGTGTCTTGTGTAGATCCAATGTATTTGTGAATACTTGGAATAGTTGTGTTCATCCAAGCTATATGTGAATACTTGGATTAGAGTTGTGTGAATTCATTGCATATGTGTGTGCTTGGATTTGTGTTGTGTAGATCCAAGCTACATGTGTGTACTTGGATATGTTTAGTTGAGTTGTAATTAGTTGTGTTAGTTCTCACTAAACTATAAAGTGATGTGGTTGTGTCTTGTGAGTTCTCACTAACTATAAAGTGATGTGTAGTTGTGTTGTGTGAATTTCTCACTTAGCTTCAAAGTGAAGAGTCGTGAAGATTGGTTCTAGCTTTGCATTATAACTCGACATCTAGCCTTGTGTCATAAAATGGTGAAGTGGGCAACGTTGTGTAGATTGGTCCTAGCTAAGATAAGGTCTCGACATTTAGCTTAGTGTCGGAAAATAATGTAAGCGACGTTGTAAGGTTTTCTCCGCCAAGAAGGGAGCTTGTGGATATAGTGAAAATCTCGAGTAAGGTGTACTCGAGGAGTGGAGTAGGAACGATGATAGAGCCTCGTTACCGAACCAATATAAATCTCGGTGTCTTCCTACTAGGTTGTTTCTTTCCTTACTCATTACTTACATTCATTATCATTATACTTAATACACATTGTTAATGTATTAGAATTGAACCTAATCATTATGCAACTAGCTTTCAAGTAAAAGATAGTTTTTGCACTCACCTAATTGAAAGGAATTTCAATTAGGAGATAAACCGATAAGAAACTATTCAACCCCCCCCCCCCCCCCCCCCCCCCCCCCCCCCCCCCGCGCGTCTAGTTTCTACAATTTGTTTAAGTAATTTCCTGCAGTGTTCTGACTCAGACAATCCTTCAGACTTCCTAGTCGTTGGGTCATTCGAATAACCTGAAATCAAAGTAAACGCGTTAACCTCGTCTGGGTGTTGATCCCAAATCAAGCTCCGCTGTGAGAGTAAGTAAAAAGTTATGCCGAAAGGTAGATGAGAGTAAATATATAAAAAAGAATGCAATAATATAGAATACATTAACCTTAACCATGAACATTATGACGGTATTTATACTTGTCAGTAGTTGTACGATTTTCTAACAGGCCGCCGTGCCACTGGGCTTTGTCTGAAACTTGTACGCCCTTTGGTTCACCAACTTTCTAAAATCACGGAAAGATGTTCATGGGTCGTGCCTTGGACTGGGTCGTCCGGTGGGCCGATGTCACTTCCTGATATTCGTGCTTGGTCTGTTGTTCGCCTTTGACTCGTTTCGAACATATACATGAACAAGTTACATTCAGAATTTTTTTTTTTGCGTCAGCTGCATATCAGCCCATCGCAACGCACGTATATTTTCCCACTCGTTAAAATACACATGGCAAAGTGAACGACCGATCTTTAGTTGCCGAATTAAATTAAATAAAACCAAATCACATGTTCGTTTTCTTTTAGCAATTTGCCAAAAAAAATCTACATCTGAGAATGTTAATAGTATTCATACTCTTGTTTACACGGTTCCTTCAACTCTTCAAGGGAGGCCTGTTCATGTCCAAGCCTGTGTGGAACAAAACAAATAAGAAAATACAAGCAGTGAACTTAAATAGTTGATGCATGGGTTGTGCATTTGTATATGTTTTTTAGTGAACTTTGATAAGTCCATCTAGATCACAAAATGGGCTTCAATGTAAGTCCATGTAAATAAATTGAGCCTTAGAGGTTTCAAAGAATGCTTGTCGTAGATTAAAAGTTTTAAGAGATGATAACGAGTTTTTATTTGTCCGTAAAACGACGGGATGATATGCTCGTTTACGGATTTTATATGTTTGTTTTTATCTAAATATAATGTATTATGATTTTGCATTGAGTTGAGACTAGTTGCAATACCCGTGCACGCACGGGTTTTTTCCTAAAAATCTAATTTAAGTATTCTTCTCAAGTAGAAAACAAACAAATCTTACATGTTGTAAATGATTTTACTTATCTGAATAAAAATGAGAAATTTGGAGTATATAGCTATGTTTGGTAAGGAGCGGTGGGAAGTTTTTTGGAGCAATGAACGGTGAAGAAGAGCATTTTGATTTTTAAAGCTTGTTTGGTAAAAGCAGCGGTGACCGTTATGATTCTTTTTAGTTGTTTGGAAAAAGAGCGTTTAACGGTGCTATTTTTTAGGAATTCTAGTAATCCAATGTTTTCTTTACAGCTCCTACTCACGGCTACTGCTCTATATCTATAATACTATATAAAACATTTAACCATTTTTTCTAAAATTAGAAGTCTTAAAAATTAAGCCTAAAACATTTCCTATAATAGAAAGATTTATTTTTTGCTAAAAAAAATTAATACATATTAAAAGTCTAGAAATAATTGTAATTAAATACAGTTTTGTAACGGAAACTTTAAATGTTAATAAATACTCTTAGAAGTTACAACAAAAAATTAAATGTCTCAATAATGCTGTAACTTAATTCATAAAATCATTTTTAAAACTTGTTGTCTAACAACTTTATGGAAACAATTAAAAATTTTAGTATATAAAGTCTTAAAAATCTTAAAACGCGGATGTAAAATATGTAAAAACAAAACCCTCGCTCTCTCTCAATCACCACCCGCTGTCGCCAACTTTGAAGTGCCAAAAAAATGGTCGTTGTCTCTGTAAAAGATGCTCATTTTTTGTAATGGTGGTTTCCTGATTTAACCAGATCCACAAAATTAGTCAGCGGCTACCCGCCGCCGCATTGCGCGGGTAGCCGGCTAGTGTTATTTTATTTATTTATTGTTTTTAGCTATGATTTTGGGCTGAATGCTTTTCTTTCTTCCATTATTAAAAAAATGCCATAAAAACTTGGAGCCTCTTAACATAGGAATTCATATACGTTAACTTCATCCTAATTAGGTTGTTAACCTTGGCTAGGATAACAACGGAACCTGTAATTCCTCAAGAAACGTCTCGCCTCGAATGTGAATGTCAACTGCTGCCCGAAAACATCGATATATCAAGTATGCATATGCAACTCTTACAAAACGACAAAATTTAATAGAACTTATATAGGCCCTTCAAATATCTCACTTCCGGTTAACCTTTGTCGATATGATCCTTTTAATTTTGTGCTCCAAAAGGACTACACCGTGCACTCGATCTTTTACGATATAATTACCAACACATTTAGACCATTGTCATGCTGTCATAATGATGGAAACCATACAGTTAGTGCCATGGTTCCATGTGACCATGAATTTTGTGACTGGATTGAGTTCCATGGGTAGTACCTTATAAACAGGTCCAAATCCACCTCTCTAATTTTACTATCTTCTGTAAATTTGTAGTGGCATTGACGATTGTAGAGAAGCTGAATAATGGTACCTCAATGGCTTCTTTGTTTTCTGACACATCCACCAATTTACCTGTACAATAGAAAAAGATATATCACTTGTTGGATTTGTTCATTGTCACTGGGCACATCTATGAAATTGTGCCTGCATAGATAAAATTTTAATCATCAAATCCACATCCCTTAAATCCACAAATCTAGTACTCAATGGAGTAACGTAAAACAACATTGTCGGACCTATAACCTGGCCCATTTATCTTCTTTGCGTTGAGCAAGCGCTAGATAAAGAGGTTTGCTTGAATAATCTTCCCATTCATCTCGGAGAGCTAATAAATCAGATAAGAAGTTAAATATCTACATACACAAAAACTTTTATAATGATAACACATGCTAAAATATTTGCTTACTTCTCTAGACGCTTCCTCAGAAGTTAGGAATGCAACAAACCCTGAACCTTGCTTGTTCCATTAGGATCTCGCATCACCTGGTGATAATAAAATAATCAATTCAACAGTTCACGGCCTTAATTTACATATAGGTTTAAGAAAAAAACAAACAAACAACTCAAATTCATGTTAATCGTATCCTAAGAAGTAAGCAGCTTAACAACCACGAAAAACATACTTCACCTGATTTTAAGAAATTGGATCTGAAATTTCTGGTCTAGTAAAGCTTTGTGTACGTGCTTGAGGGGTATTCATTTATTTGTTGCGGATAAAGCTTGATTGTACAGCTTCAATCTACAAATGAATATAACTTATATATGGCAATATAGCTTGCTTACCATGTATTATAAGGTTACCATATATGTTTCTTCTTGTAGGTAGCGATTTCAGGATAAGTACTGCATTGCTTACGGGGCGAAAAGGCTGGCTAGATTACTCGAATGTCCTCAGGACAATATAGTTGCTGAAGTAAATTAGTTTTTACCAACACATGGGACCACCATGGCAGTGGTATCTGCCCTGATGACGTGGCTCTCTTACTGGATATTAAGTTGAGAAGAGGATATAAGCACGCCCATAAACTCATATTGACATATACAAAGTCTATGCAGACACCTCGTGTTGACAAATATAATTATGAGCGGAATTATATATGCCGTTAGATCCATATACTTCTTCACCATTCACTGTCACTCCTGAAATGCTGATTCATTTAAAGACCTCACGTCAGATTGTGATGACTTGATGAATGATTAAAATGGGCATATATTAAACCATCTTATGGGCTCGAAGAATCACATCAACATATTAAAAAGTAAAAACCCACCATTATGAGCTTATCAAATTTTCTAAAGTCACTAAATGCCCTTAGACAAACACCTCTTTCTATCTAAATTAGCACAGGTGGTTCTACCTGCTTATTTTACCCCAAAATAAGCAAATAAGCCGAGGCAATTTGGAATCTGTCGCCCACCCTCTTGTCCTAATTCCAGTTCATGGCATCAACAGTCGATATATATACATTATCTTTTCAGCTCGAATTCGCTTTAGACCACATACTAATCTTGAAAACTATAAACTTCCACTTTTCGGCTTGTCTCAAAATCACAATTTCATTTTCAAAATTCAAAGTCGCACGCATAACAAAACCAAATGTTTGATCAAATTATTTTACATAAATTGTTCAGCCGCCCGAACCATTTCTCAGCAGCCCAAGCTCAAAAGGCCAACAGCTGAAGTCTGTAGCTAACAGGTGTTCTGTCTCAATTTTCGATCGCCTGGCTCAGTTTAGACCTTTTGCCTCAAATCTGATTTTTGAGTTGCCCAAAATTCAGGGCTAAACTTCAACGAAGAATTGGTTTTGGCTGACGGAAAATTCATGTTAGTGTGAATTTTTATTGACTTGTTAGAACATGTGATGACTAAAGTAAACTGTAGTACTGTACATTCTTTTAAAGAGGTATTTTCTTATAAGTTTAGCCAATTACTAATAAATTACTAATTTCTTTCATAAAAAGTATAACTTAATGAAATAGAATGATAATTAGACAGGTAAAAATAGATAAACCTTACCGGTAACAGATAGTGTAAAAAAGGTGATGAGCATAAGAGCAGTATGTGGGCAACCTCAGTTCACGGAGGTCCATATGTTAAGGTTTATGCCATGTCGCGACCACCTAATATAGTTGCGGATGTCGAGCTTACATGTTGTGCCGTTATTGGCATAAGTGTTGTCTCATAGTTACACATGATTACAGGCAGGCACCCTGTGTCACAATGACATGCACACACCACACTGATGAAAGTAGAATTACCCATTGGGTTTGTTGTGGACTATAAGTGTCGTTGTTGTAGACTATAATTATAAAAACTGTAAATGTAAATTATATAAAGCAAATAAATTGTATAGTTTAGATCGTGTGACCCGAGAATCATTTTCCTTTGTTATTGTTATGTGCTAATATGCACTCTATTTCCATTCTTTACTTGAAAAGTTCTCTGATCCTTTGCAAGTGTTGTATATTTTGTTTCCTGTATTTTCTTTTCAGGATTAAATGTAATGTGACCCGAGAATCATTTTCCTTTGTTATTGTTATGCGCTAATATGCACCCTATATCCATTCTTTACTTAATGAAAAGATTCCTAACAGGCCCATATTTCACCACAACTAAAAGCAGAGAAGAAAAATAAACCTTTTTTTCGTTAAAGATGGGCGAAAATTTGACTTGGAATTGAAGCGCTTTAGTTACTGCTGCTGCTGTAAACATCAAAGGGCACAGACACATTCATCGGAGCACCGTACCACGTTCTTGCTGCAACACATACAAATAACATAAATTAAAACCTTTTTTAAAATTTTGAGAAAACGGTTAATATATATAAAAGTTAATACAAACCTATAAATCAAAACAGTTGGGAATATATAGAGTAATTCACGTTGGGAACGAAGGTCTGCTTTCCGATGCTCAACCATTTTTGTAGGTAGCTAATTACTTGTCTCCTGCAAAGCATATTAGACACGAAAGTTTCATTAACCAACTTTTGTCCCTACTTTCGCCATTTACATCCATCAATAATCTACAAATCCCATCATATGACAACATATAATCATTTAATCATATCACTAAAAATTAGATAACGCAAAGTCTAATATGTTAGCCAATGGAATTTAAAAAAGTATAATAATTGATGCAAAGTATAATTTCAAAGCACGACAGCATTAAAAAAGATATTTGACTGGAATTTAAAAATCTAAATTGTTTGTTTGGGCAGCGGTTTTCATATATGCAAAAAGACATTGTTATCACAGATCATGTAATTTAATTATATAATATCATACTATTTAATTTACAAACATAAAGATAAAACTGCATAAACACTTACCTTCGGATTTATTCAAAAATTGAGTCCTGAGTTGAAGGATACATAATATAAAAATAGCGGGTATTAGTTGAATCTCTGCAAACACCAATCAACATCATTATATCGAATTAAAGTTAAAAAAATGGAGAAAAAATTGGATTAGACAATCAGATAATGTGCTTTAATTCATCATAGAAAACCCTTCAAGTTTAATTAATCTTTATTAAATAGTGATCAAGTACTCACCCCTCGATTTAGATTACACAGGTGGATTGTCATCGATTGTGTATTAGGGTTTTTTTAGTTAGACCAGAAAACAAAGATAGATCACCTTGAATCGCTTTGCAACATGATGTTTTTTGTAGGCTTCAAACCCTTCTCGATCTTATCATCAGCCTTCTTTATGGTTTCGAATAAATCCATATTTAGATGGATGGTGTTTGATACTTTTTTTTGTTTTGGGATAAAAGAATTGAAAAAGCGATTTACAGCCTCTAAAGTTTTATAATTGATACTTTTAACCTTAAAGTTTCAAAACTTTTGACCGCTTTTTATGTAAGTTTTTTTCTTTACGTTTTTTACACTTATATTTTGAACCTGAAATTTAACTTTCAATTAAACATATTACGAAAATTAGAGAATTATTACTAAATTAAGGAACACTATCATTTTTTAAAGGAATAAATAGAACAATTATTTCCTACTAAGGAAAGAATCTCTTGAAAAAGTCCCTACTTTAGGTTTTGCTTTACAAAGAAAAAGATTAATGTATATTTTTTTTAGCATGTATCATATTAATCAATTATATTCTTTCAAAACTTTTTTTTTAATTAAAAATCTCACGAACATCAAGTGAAAAAAAAATACATCATTAAAACGAAAATAAGATCATATTTCTGACGAGAAAAATGTATATACTTTCGACGAATTTTTTTTTTAGAAAATCAAATATGATTCGTATCACTGATCATATATGACTTTGTAAAATCATATATGATTCGTGATACGAATCATATATTATTTTCTCAGAAAAAAATTCATCGAAAGTATATATGTGTGCCCCTCGTTAGAAAGATGATTTAATTCTTGTCACGATAATATGTTTTGTTTTACGTAACGATTCGGCTTTTGAGATATTTAATTTATTAAAAAATAAATTTTTGTTGTTAGATAAAAAAGAATAGGTGGTTGTGATTGGTTGTTTGGCTAATGATAAAAAAATGGTATATATTAAACTTTTCTCTGCTTTCTGGTAATCATAATTTCCAACCTTTTAACGGACTAATATACTAAAATTGAGCTTGCCGCCACATGAACTCAAACTAAGGTAAAACCTTGAGTTCTAAAAAATATGTTTCTGCAATTATATTAGTTAATTTAATAAAGAAAGCTAGTGTTGGTTTGATGCTATGCTGAAATGACGCTGATATGATTTTATCTTTTGGTTGACATGATGTTGGTTTGGTGTTATGACACCTAACCCTCTTAAAAGAAAAATAACCGAGAAATAATCAGATATTTTGAGTAATTCGCTCAATTTGATGCATGAGTTGTACATTTCTACGTACTTAAAACGCTTTCTTCATTTACATTATGAGTTGGTCATTCCTTGTTTAAAAAATGAGAATCAAGTCTACAAATATATGCATACTCGATTCATACAAAGACTCGTGCATTTTCTATAAACGCTCTTTTGTATTGAGCAATAATTCGTCACAAACCGAGTTTACATACGTAAAATAATGTCGAAGCTGTTCGCGTTCGCGTATCTGGCCGCTCGGCCATATTTACATATTAGCCATCTTCTAAAAGCAAGATTAGTCGTACGGATCTGGCAGCCCAGCCCACCCACTAAGCACAGGTCTGGAGAGAATCCTCAAAAGTAGTGCCACTACATCGAGAAAGAACGGCGCACCCTATTACCCAATGGACCTTCACATGGCACTCGAGTTGAAGACTAATCCGCCTGCACACCTCAAAAGTAGGGAAGATTCCCTTGGAAACAACCGGTGCACCCTATTACCCAGAGGCCTCACATTACCTGTTGGATCAAGGGTTGGCCTGTCAGATCACAAGGCTCAAGGAATACGACCTCCGAGGAGGTACAATGAGCTATAGTGTTCTCAACACTATAAATA
The DNA here is from genome assembly GCA_025667525.1 of Glebionis coronaria. Taxonomy (NCBI): domain Eukaryota; kingdom Viridiplantae; phylum Streptophyta; class Magnoliopsida; order Asterales; family Asteraceae; genus Glebionis; species Glebionis coronaria. Next base: position 154,486,691 of record CM046877.1, read on the forward strand.
CCCCCCTTATTCAATGTAAGTCAGCACATTCTCACTCATATTTATTACACACACTCTTTGGCCTCTCGGCTCTTTATATTATTGACCATTCGGCTCAATTGGACTCTTACTCTCACACCGGAGTTGGTCTGGGGTCTCCCCTCCCGATGCGAGCTAACGTGTGCTACTTTCTTATTGGCTTGTGGAGAAGATAGTCCAGACGGCCTAGAGGCATTCTCAGCCCATTTAGAGGCCCAACGGACTTTTGCATCTACAAATTGGCGCCATCCGTGGGACCCTAAATTCGATATACCTAGTAGCTAAAGAATGACGGGTCCTGAACCAATATCACCTGAAATCGAAGCTCATGATGACAACCACAACAACCTCACGAATGAAGAAATCATTGAGGGTCACCTCTCGGCCCTGAAAGAGTTGATAAAAGATTAAAGTAACTGGGATTACCTCAAACCAAGGCTAATCAGCTTTGATGAAGGAGAAGAACATTCGGGAGACAAGGGGAAGAAGAAGGAAGGCCAAGACAACGGGGAGAGAGATAACGGGAAAAGGTGGCAGATGATGATTTGGGAAAACCTTTCAAATCATTGGCCAAATGCCCTCTTAGCCAAAGGATCATCGAATATTCATCCCCTAGTCATAGGATGCCAGCCAATTTAGGATTTACGCGGGAAAGGGAGATCCGGCTGATCACATCAACCATTTTAAGATGGGGAACCAGGGAGAGTGGCCCATGCCCGTATGGTGCCGAATGTTCCAACAGACGCTAGATGACAAGGCTAGAGCTTGGTTTGACGAATTACCATCGGGAAGCATAGACGATTGGAATGATTTGGAGGCCAAGTTCCTCACGCGGTTTGGAAAGTTGAAGGCATGCGCAAAGGACCCCACCGAGATCACGAAGATCATCCGTAAGGCCAATGAGAGCCTATCGGTGTTTAAAGAAAGGTGGGTAAGTGAATCTAATTCCATTGCTAATGTGCCTGACCTCGTGAGGATCTCCTCATTTATGGATTCACACAAATGTACTGGTTTGGCCAAGCGGTTTTTTGAAAGTATACCCAAGACGTTGGACGAAATGTTGAAGCATGTGGACGACTTTGTTCGTGTTGAGGTAGCATTTAGGGATGCTGAGCTGCCTAGAGGGGAGTATATCCGAGGGGACAGTTCCCCGACGGGAGGCCAAAGGATGATCGCTATCAGAAAAGAGGATTTGGAGGAAAAAGAGGTGGAGGGCGAGGTGCCTATCAAAACAGAACCCCTTACGCCCAACCCTACACTTCGCCTTACCGTCCTCCCCAGCGTCCACAAGAAGTTAATCGATAATTCACTCTAGAAGATTTGTCCAACACACCGAAGGAAATCTTAGCAGCAGAGCACCAGCTGAACCTTCTAACTCCACCTCCCTTGGTGGGAACGCCGAAGAAGGAAAATATGGATAGATATTGTGACTATCATTGCGCGAATGGGCATTAGACAAATGATTGCTTTCAGCTGAAGAGACAATTGGAGGCCGCTTTGGAATCTGGAAAGCTCAACCACTTGATCGAAGGCGTGAGGTAGAAAGGAAAGGGCGACCAAAAAGGCCACCCTCTAGAAGACCAAGGTGATCAATATGGTATCTAGGCATAGTGATAACTGAAAGAGGAAGTCAAGATGGGTGAACGAGGACTGGATGAACGTCCTAATAACGTTCCCACCATGCCCAGATGAGGATTTGTCAGAAGAAGCAATTGTGATTAGAGGCTGAAGTCGAAGGGTACCTGGTAAGAAGGGTACATGTGGATGGTGGTGCGTCTGTGGAGATAATGTATGAGCACTGTTTTAACAGCCTTCACCCAAGCATACAAGCTAGGATGACTAAGACGCACAACACGGTATCGGGATTCTCTGGGGAAAGTGTGAAGCCATTGGGGAAGATAGAACTGGAAGTCTGTTTTGGGGATGGAGGGTTGTTCCGAAGGGCCATGATGAGGTTCACCGTCATACTTGCCCCCTCTCCATACAACATTATCTTAGGAAGGCCAGGGATAAGGATGCTATGGGCTATCCCATCTACCATCCATGCTATGATGAAATTCCCAACACCACAAGGTATTGCAACTATTGTCACATCGTCTTCGATTATTAATGAATTGCAGGGAGTTAGGAAAGAGGAAAATGGCAAAAGAGGAGCCAGAGAAAGAGAATGACCAAGCGGTCAACTTAACAGAAGAGGTTATGATGAACCCGGCCTTTCTCGACTAACTCGTTACCATTGGGAGAAACTTGTCAATGGAGGGTTCAGAACAGATGAAACAATTTCTAAAGAACAACCTAGATGTCTTCGCATGGGAACCGCAAGACATGACCGGAGTGCCAAGAAGGATCGCCCAACACAAGCTTAATGTGAACCCATCGGTGACACCGGTGAGCCAAAAGCGAAGGGTATTGTCCGCTGAAAAAAGCGAGGTTGTGGCCAAGGAAGTAAAGAATGGGTGAAGGCAGGGATTGTAAGACCAGTTAGGTATCCCACGTGGATGTCCAACACGGTTTTGGTTAATAAAGTGGACGGATCATGGAGGATGTGTATAGACTTTAAGAAATTGAATGTCGCATGTCCAAAAGACTATTATCCTTTGCCAGAGATTGACGCTAAGATAGAAGCTGTTATGGGATACAATTACAAAAGCTTTTTGGACGCCTACAAGGGCTACCATCAAGTACAAATGTCGCAAGAAGACGAAGAGAAGGCAGCCTTCTACACCGTCCAAGGAACATATTGCTACACCAAAATGCCCTTCGGCCTAAAAAATGTAGGGGCCACATATCAAAGGTTGGTGGACACGGCCTTCGAGTCACAGATTGGACGAAATATGGAGGCCTATGTGGATGACATGGTCATAAAAATCAAGGTAGAAAAGGATATGTTGGCCGACATAGCTGAAACGTTCGACAACTTGCGAAAGATAAACATGAAGCTTAACCCCAAAAAATGTTCATTCGGGGTAGAAGAAGGTAAGTTTCTAGGTTACATGGTAACATCAGAAGGGATCGAAGCCAACCCGGGAAAGATTAAGGATGTCACCGATATGCAGACGCCTAAAACATGGAATGAAATGCCAAGCTTGGCTGGAAAGTTGGCCGCGCTCAACCGTTTTCTCTCAAAGTTTGCCGAAAGGTCATTGCCCTTCTTTGACACTTTGAAGAACATAACTAAGGGCAAAAAAGGAGGAGTACAGGTCGACGGAAGAGGCTGAGGAGGCCTTCCAACAAATGAAAAGAATGGTGATAGAACTGCCATCACTTACCACACCCAGGCCCAAAGAAACACTCTCCTTATATCTAGCCGCCACAAAGGGAGCAATCAGCGCAGTGTTATTAGCAGAAAGAAATGGGATCCAACGGCCAGTTCGTTATGTCAGCCGAAAGTACATGAAGCAGAGAGAAACCATGCACCGTTGGAAAAGTTGGCCCTGGCCCTTCTAAGCACATCAAGAAGGTTAAGGCGATATTTTGAGGGCCACCCAACCAAAGTCATCACGGATCAACCAATAAGGCAAGTCCTAAACAAGGCCAAAGCATCAGGAAAGCTTGCAAAGTATGACATAGAATTGGGGACATACGGCATCACCTACGAGCCAAGAAGCGCTATAAAAGGCCAAGTGTTAGCAGACTTTCTGAATGAGGTGCCAATAGGGACGGACACCTCGAAGGACCTTGAAACACATGTCTCTGATAAAGAAAAGGTTGATAAGAAGGAAGAGTGGGTGATGTACACTGACGGAGCGTCCAACCCGAAAGGCGCAGGCGTAGGTTTAATGTTGATCAGCCCCAACGGCATGGAGTATATGTATGCTTTGAGGTTGAACTTTGACAACACAAAAAATGAGTCAGAGTACGAGGCCTTGCTAGCTGGCTTAAGGATAGCTGAAGAGATGAGAGTAAAGCATTTGGCAGTAAGGGTGGACTTAAAACTGGTGGCCAGTCAAATCAATGGAGACTTCGTGGATACAAATGAAAGCATGATCAAATACCTAAGCAAAGCAAAGGAGCACGTGGCAAGGTTCAAAAGCATCAAAATCATGAACATCCCGAGAAGTAAGAATCAAAAAGCCGATATGTTAAGCAACTAGCCTCAGTAGAATTTAATCATTTGACGAACGAAGTGTTGGTAGAAGTGATAGACAAGCCCTCCACAGACCGAGAGGAAGTAAATGCCATTGTGGAGGAGGAAGAGGACAACTGGATGACACCCATTGTAAGATGCTTGGAGCAGGGAATATGGCCACATGACCACAATGAGGCACATGCCCTTCGGATGAAGATCAACCAATACGTGATGGAAGGAGGGGTGCTTTTCAAGAAATCTTACTTGATGCCAATGTTATGATGTGTAGGGCTACTCCAGGCCAACTATGTGATCCGTGAGATACATAGGGGAGCTTGTGGAATGCATTTGAAGACAAGGTTAGTGGTGGCAAAGGCACTAAGGCAAGGGTACTATTAGCCTATGATGCATCGGGACGTGAGGGAAGAGACAAAAGAGAGTGATGCATGCCAGATCTACTCATCAGTGCCAAAGATGCCCAAGACACTCATGACATCAATCATGGCCCCATGGCTGTTCTTTCAATGGGCTATGGATGTGTTAGGTCCATCCCTACGGCACCAGGCAAGGTCAGGTACATCATTGTAGCAATTGATTATTTCACTAAGTGGTTAGAAGCAAAATCCTTGGCCAATGTTAAAGGCAAGGATGTGATAAAATTCGTGTGGGATAACATTGTCTATAGATTTGGCCTACCACACGTGATAGTAACTGACAATGAAACTAACTTCGTGAATGATCCATTTAAGACATGGTACAAAAAGCTCAACATTAAGCAAATGAATATAGCATTGGCACACCCGCAGGACAATGGCCTCATGGAAAGGGCAAACAAGTCACTAATAAAGGGGCTAAAAATGAGGCTAGGGCGTGATAGGACTGGATGGGCAGATGAACTCCCAAATGTGCTCTGGGTACATAGAACCTCGTTGAAGACAAGTAATGGAGAGATGTCGTTTAGCATAACATATGGAAGTGAGGCCGCGATCCCTGTGGAGATTGGTATGCCAACCCATCAGACGTTGATGATCAAGGACGCAGAGGCCAACGATAAGGAGCTCAGACTCAACCTAGACTTGTTGCAAGAAAGAAGGGAGGCCGCAGCTATCCGAGAGGCCAAATACAAGAAAAAGATGGAGCAGTATTACAACAAGCGGGTCAGGGCCAAGTCCTTCAAGGTGGGGAGCTACGTCTACAGAAGAAACAAAGCCAGCCGTGTGAAAAATCCTGGAAAGTTGAGCCCAACATGGGAAGGTCCCTACAAGGTGACAGAGGCATACATAAATGGCTCGTATAAGTTGGAAAAAGTGAACGGAAAGGCAGTGCCACGCACTTGGCATGCAATCAACCTGAGGGAATGTCACATATAGTCTAGCATCTAAACTTATCATATCATTGTAACATTCAAATGTTGAAGTTAATGAAAGCTATCTCCCAGCTATGGAGTAGTAATTTTCCCTAATATGACAAAAGAGTATAAACATAAGTTAAAAATGATCCCCTCCGAAAGCCAATCACCTCCGGTAGGAATGTGTGGCCAATGTTTATCACCACCCTTTCTTTTAAAAGAACAAACATATAAGTGGTTCCACGTAGCCAATGTTCATAGATAAATAAAAAGCGATTCTGTGTGATCGATATCTAAACTAAATAGGCAAAGCATAAGCGACCTCGACGGAAGGCTCGCAATCCGAAATCGAAAAATAGGGTCGATGTCTATGGAAGGGGAATAAAGGATTAGGTGGCTCCGAGTGGAACTTAGATCCCTCCATTCGATATATGTAGTCAATATTCCCCAACCAAAATTAGGAGTTGAATAAATATCTAAGTGGCTCCGGAGGGTAGGTGATTCCTCCCTGCCGATCTATGAAGCCAAGGTTCACTCCTTGGAGGTAAAACGAATACAGGCCAGAGTACCTACGAGGTCTTATAGCCAAAAGTAGTAAGATAGAAAAAAGAAGCATAGATAAAGTGGCAAAACGACCAAACATACAAATCTAACAATTTTTCGAGTGCTTAAGGCCGAACGACCATTAAATTGTTATTAAGACAAAGTACTAATGCAGGTTTGAAGTAAATCACTGAACAGAGGAGCAGTCGTGTAGAAGAGGTCCTTGGCCAGGAGTCACCTCCCCATCTGGCATCACATTCTGAAGTTCCATGGGACTCTTAAACAAAGATCAAGAGACCTTCTCCACAAAGGGGTACTTCTTCACAAATAAGGCATCATATGCGTCCACCAAGCTGGTCTCTGTCATAGAAGAGTCAATTTGAGATGCTTCGGCCAAAACAGCAGCTTCCACCTCCTCAGTCCTGCCATGATGCAAGGCCTGCATAAAATCCAAGGAAAGAGCAAGGCTAAAAATCTCCCCATGAGTGGACTTATACTCCCTACTAGCCAAAAGGCGTCGAACGAGCACGGGGAAAATGTCCTTCACGAGATTCTTCCTCAAAGTGTCCTCATGGCCAAGGTCAACAGCCAACTTAGTGTTGTCAGCTCTTAACCCCTGGGCATCCTCCTCAGCGGCCTTCAATTCATTCTCCAAGGCAACAATCCTAGCATCCTTTGTGGCAATAACCTCTGCATGAAATTTTTGGGCCTTCTCAAGAACAGCCAAACGCCCAGCCATTTCCATCTCTTAAGAAATAAGAAGATCATGTTCGCCAGGAAGTTTGTCATAATCTCGGCGGCTCTTCAGCAATTCCTCGTTGGCAGCATCTAGAGACCTTTGACATTCCTCTAACTCAGATCGAGAGGACACGCATGCATTATGTTCTTCCAACAAAGATTCAAAACGAAGCAAAACGTTGGACTGCATTTACGTACTTTGAGCCAAGCGACGCCAGCTGGACCGTATGGCCACTTCATGGTCAACACCCTCGTAAAAATAAACCAGGTCAGCAGGAGTGAATAGGCTGGAGAGAATATCACGACAATCCTTAGACTTGTCCACCCGGGTAGATACAGTGAGGCCCCAATGGGGATTGAAAGGTCGGTTGCCAAAGCGCTTATAAGGGTCGCCTGCCAAAGACGAAGCAAACATAAGAAGAGAGGCGCACACACAAAAATAATAATAATAGCAAAAGACAAGACAAATGGCATTACGGAAGGAACTCTCAGCTTCATCAAGTACAACATCAGCATCAAGTTAATAGGCTTCGAAGCATCACCTAAAAAAAGAGAACACATATAAGAAAAAGGAAGGAGAGAAGTACATGCATAAGGAAAAGAGTAGGAAGGAAGAACAAAACCTCTCGGGAAAACAACATTCTCATCACCAAGGGAAACATGGTTATGGCTAGGCACAACGGATGCAATATGAGGAAGAGATGAGGGAGAATGTTCCTTTGCATGAGGCTCTTCTTCAGAAGCATGAGGCTGGGACAAGGCATCATCAGTGTGCTGTTGAAGGTCATTCATCACATTAGGCCTCTCGGCCGAAGGAGTAGGGGTGTGAGAACTACTATCACCAGCTCCCTCCCCAGCGGGAGTAGATGGCTCGGTAGGTGGTGTAGAAACTATAAGGGGGGGGGGGGGGTTGAATAGTTTCTCTTCGATTGGCAACCAAATTAAAATTACTTTCAATTTGGTTTGTATCAAAACTATCTTTTGTTTGAAGCTAAGTTGCATAATGATTAGGTTCAATTCAAATGCACTAGCAAAGATAATAGGTAAGTGTAATGATAATGAAATAAGTAAAGAGTAAGGAAGGAGACAACCTAGTGGGGAGACACCAAGATTTATAGTGGTTCGACAACGAGGCTCTATCCTCGTTTCTACTCCACTCCTCGAGTACACCTACTCGAGATTTCCACTATATCCACAAGCTCCCTTCTTGGCGGAGAAAACCTTACATCGTCGCTTACATTATTTTCCGACACTAAGCTAAATGTCGAGACCTAATCTTTAGCTAGGACCAATCTACACAACGTTGCCTACTTCACAATTTAACGACACAAGGCTAGATGTCGAGTTCTAATCTTAAGGTAGAACCAATCTTCACGACGTTGCCTACTTCACCATTTTACGACACAAGGCTAGATGTCGAGTTCTGATCCACAGCTAGAACCAATCTTCACGACTCTTCACTTTGAAGCTAAGTGAGAACTTCACACAACACAACTACTAATCACTTTCAAGTTTAGTGAGAACTCACAAGACACAACCACATCACTTTATAGTTTAGTGAGAACTACTAATCAAATCTATTACAACTCAACTAGACATATCCAAGTACACACATGTAGCTTGGATTTACACAACACAAATCCAAGCAAACACATATGCAATGGATGTACACAACAAATCCGCGTATTCACAAATAACTTGGATGAACACAACTAGTCCAAGTATTCATAAATACAAAGGATTGACATAAAACAAAAAGGGTATCATGATGAATATGACTAGCTCATAGATTCATCTTTACCACAACACTAGTGAGTGAGTGATCTTCTCATTGGACAAGGTAAAGGAGGGGATCAAGAGGATAATCATATGTAAACATCCTTAACACTTTAAGTGATCATTTACTAATGATTATGCTATAGAAAAGAAAAAAGGAGGCTGATAAAAACGTCCAAGAGGCTTGTTGGAAAATGAGATTTGACCCACTATTTAAAGGAGACAAAGCATAACGGATATACAACGGCTATCTGGGCGCGGTACCTTATCTAACCTGGCGGTTCCATATCGCTAGGGAACCGCCTAGCTACTTAAGGTTCCGCCCCTAGAGTACGCTCCGTGTTTTGTCTTTTATTGGGGTAGGAATATCTGAGGTATTTGAAGCCTTCAAAGGATATTCTAATAGCATATGGAATATGCTATTTTCAAATTTTCATTTTCCATTTTAATAAAACATTTTCTAAAAAAGAAAGTTTATTAAAAAGTCTTTTGTCATATTAACAAAAGTGAGCTTTAAGGATAATCATTTTGATGATCACTAAGTATGATTAAGAAAGGTTAGTGATATGATTATTACCTTGATGATAGTGTTAGTTAAATAATTCGTTTTGTGTTTTACACTAAATGTGTTGTATAGTTTGTTGTGATCAAAACTAAGAAAGATTAGTTAACACTAGTAATGTTTTTAGGCATCACTTGCATTAACAATCTCCCCCTTTTTGATTACGACAAACGATAAACTCATTTACATAGAAACACAAAATATCGAATTATTAACGAGTTTATCACTATCATTTATCCCCCTTTGTCGTAGCAAAAAGGTTAGCACAAGTCTTTTGAAGAAAATAGGACTTTGCTAGTAGCTCCCCCTTGGTGGTTGCTCCCCCTTGCTTGGGACACCAAGTATGTGAGCTAAGGTGACATGCTACACAAAGGTTAGTAGAAAGAAAAGAAACACCAATGTATATATGATCACTACCTACTAAGTAACTTGAGAAAGAGAGAGAGAAGAAATCTCAAATTAGAAGCAAGTATTTTGCTAAGTATGTCCAAAAAGGTGATTGACAAAATCAAGCTTCAATCCAATGAAGATGATAAACTTGTCAATGGGTTAAAGTTTAGAGTTGATGGAATCACCCATAAGCTATTGTAAAACTTAACCATGATCAACTCAAAAGAGGACTAAGGAAATAACACACAAACAACACAAAGGTTACATAAAAGAAAAGACATAACAAGGTAGATAGTCATACACACAATATGAGTATCTAAAGCAAAACAAATATGGAAAATAAACCACTAAGCATAAGCTATTCTAATAGTGATAATTTTCCAAGATTGCTTAAAAAATAAAAGACTCTAAAACAACTAAAGTAATAAAGACTCTAAGAGTAGTTAGTCCTTTAGTTGGAAAATAAGACGACGATGCATCATTCGAAGTTTTGTCCACCGGAACGAAAACTTAGATAGGAGGTCGAGTGAGGAGGAATTCAAGTAAATTTAACTTCTCATATACATGAGCAAGTTCAATTTGTTGAAATCGACAACAAGCACACGAGGATCCATGATGCAACACAAAATCATTTGATGGGGGTAGGGCATCAAACCTAGGGTTTGGTGGTGGTGGGGTAATGGGGTAGGAAATGTTTTCACAATGCCTTGTGAGGTTTGGTAAGGTTGAAAGGTCATTGAGTTGAGGGGTGTTTAAGGATTGAGGTTGTGGGGGAACATTTCTTTTGCTCTGGTGATGGGGTTAATGGTATAAGTCTCATTCCAATACTTGATTGGAGAGAAGGTAGGGTTTTGGGTGGTTTGGAGGAAGATGGTTCATTCTTTTTAACCCAAATAGGTCGAACCGATATTTTCGGTTTCTTTGAAAGCTTGGATGAGGAAGCTTTGGGTGAGTGGGGTTGTGACAAAGAAATGTCAAGGTTAGGAATGGAGGAGTTAGGCATTGTGAGGGTGTGAGAATGAAATCTCAAGGTTTGGAAGGTGTGAGTATAAAATCTCAAGGTTGTGTGAGAATGAATTCTCAAGGTTGGGTAAGTGTGAGAATGAAATCTCAAGGTTGGGGTATAAGTAAAATGTAATCAAGGTAAGAATTTGAATACAAAATGTGAAGTGTCAAGGAATGTTTAGCCAAATTGAGCAAACAAGGAATCTTGACAGGGTATAGGGTTTTAAAGAATTTTGACCAAAAACGTGTCAAAAGTCATTTACTGTCCACGGTACCTTATAGGGACTGGCCCTTACCACTTAAGGAACCGCGGGACTTTAAGGATCCGCGTGCAGTGGACTTGAAACCGAGTTTTTCCTGGGTTTTGAGAAAAACTAAGACTTTTTCAAAAAAATTGCAAATCTTGGAATTTTACCTCTATTAGCACTAAATTATGCTAGGGTTGCGTAAAAGCAACACATTCACAAAGAATGTCTTGACCAAGGGTGAAAAAATATTTAGATATCATTTTGAACCAATTTTTAGTCAAGATTTTTGAGGTTGTGATATATTTAGGTTCAATTTTGATTTCAAATTAAAGTTGATTAATGTGCACATAAGAATAGGAACACATAAAGCTAAATCCATTAACTAACTTCATGAAAAGATCATGAAGGAAGAAAGTACAATGACAAATGAAATAGAAGAACAACTAACTAATACAAAGTTAGCTTAATACTAGATCTAGATGAGTAGTCTTCTTTGGCTTGGTTTTGTTAAAAAACTTATTAAGAAAACTCATCCTTCATCTCCTAGGAGGAGGCATGGAGAACAAGGTAAGCAAGAACTCTTGCAACCTCCTATGTAGTCCAAACATCTCCATCCTAAGGTTATGGATGATGTAGTGGTTGTAGAGGCAACATGGATAATTAGGACCATGAGTCTCTTGAAACCCATAGTAAGGATCACCCAAAAGGAGGGAAAGTGGGACACACAAAATTGGAATGTTTGAGTTTGGTGGAGGTGGAGGAGGAATGTTCTCCAAGGGTGATGTGGGTGAGAGTGGAGGCATGTTCCCCAAAGTAGAAATGGGTGAGTGTGGAGGTATGTTCTCCAAGGTTGGTGAAATGGGTGAGTTAGGAGGGGTGAATGGTGAAGTCACCAAGGTGTCATCAAAGTCATTCACAAAAGGTATGCTTTGGATTGGTTGGGGTTGTGTGGTCATATCCAAGGGTGCACTTGGAGTGAAGGGTGAAAAGAGCTCATTCATTCTTGAGTTGAATGAAGATGAGGTAGAACCAATGTAGTGGTTAGTACCATGGGTGGATGTTGTCTTGCATGGTGCAAGGGGCGGTGAAGGTGATGAGGAAATGAGGATTGGAACCATCTCATTTTTAGGTGTGTGAAAGGGTGAGGAGTTATGCTTGGGTACCTTAATCCTAATCTTAAGTGTTTTCCTTGGGGTGTTTGAGGTTTTTGTAGAAACCATGGTTGACAAGGGTGGTTTAAGGGTTAGGGAAGGATGTTTTGATTTGTGAAGAACATGACTTAACAAGGTGGGTTTAAATGGGTGAGGGGATGATCCAAACTAGTAATGGGTTAAAATCATTTTAGGTGAATAATGAATTTAGGTAACCTAGTTTAGGAAATATGCAGGTTTTTGTAAAGAATCATGCAAAGTTTACACATATTGAAGAAAATAGTGTAAAGCAAAAGATTCTGTCGGACACAGTGGCGGCGGTTCCTTATCTAGGACCGACGGTTCCTTATCGATGAGGAGCCGTGGGTTGATATGGAACCGCGACCAGAGGTCTTTCAAAAATTTCATATCCCAAATTTTGGTTAACCCAGATTTTTACCAAAGGATTCACAAGCCAAAGTTAACTACTGATCAAAATCTAAGAAGCTAACTATCATAAGGAATGCACAAAGCTATGTAAATCACAAACATGAAGGCATACGCAACTTTTAGGATTAAAATAAATAACAATCCAAACATTTAGCATAAGTTAATACACACCCAAACCAAAGTAATAATAAGCAAATGTTTAAAGCATCACAAAATAAGTAAACTTTGACATAATTCAAAGTCTTCACCTCCGTTTCTTGCCTAATCCCTTGATCATTTTTCCCAAGTACTTGATTCCCTTTCTTGACTCAATCCGGTGTTCATGCAAATCACCTTGGGTTCGAAGATTTTGACGGTAAAGTTCCTCTAAATTGAGATTATTAGGAACTTCACTAGAGGAATAGTGAGGAGGGGAAGCAATGTCATCTAAACCATCCACGAATGAGTTTGTGGAGTGGTGAGAAGAACTCTAAGAGTCAATGGGAGCACTTGTGCCAATGCCATCACCATCACTTGTTGGCATGTCTATGTCCTCATCATTGAACTCTTGTTGGTCAGATTTACGATCACATCTTGTCTTTCTCTTATATACCTCTTGAATAGGTAGCATGGCCCGTTTGACCGGTTGAAACTTAGAAAGATCAAGATTTGGAAAATCACGGCCATCCCTTTTAAAAAGGCGAGTGAGAAGCATTGCGTAAAGGAGGTTTTTTTAGGCTTGTGAATAGCATAATTAATCCGTTGAGCGATAAAATATGCCAAATTGTAATTGGTGTTGGTAAAGATGCAATATAACATATGCACTAAACACGCCGGAACATGATCCCGGTTTCCACCAAGACAAAACACATTTTCCCTAAGGATATTGGTCCATTGAACCATATTATCATTAAGGTCGCTTAAGAGAACCTCATGGCGTTTTACCGAACGTACCTTAGTATGAAGGCTTCTCTTAACGGGTCGGTTACGCTTTTTGGAGACAATGTCGACAATGAAGTCAAGATCAATTTCCTCATGATCATTTGGAGGACAATTGTAGGATTCAAGGAGAGCACTAAGCTTCCATTTATCCGTGAAGCGACAAGTGCCTACAAATGGGACATCAAGAATTTGACCAAAAACTTCGAGAGAGTATTGAATGAGTTTATCTTTCAAGATGAACCTAACAAATATTCCATCGTTATTTTTAATGACGGAGTATGTGCTAAAGAACTCCAATAGGAATCGAGGATAGATGTCTTCCTTAATGTTCAACAAACAATCAAATCCAATGTTTTCAAACATGGACTTGATGTAGACATAATCCTTGATATCCTTTTGGACAACTCTACCCTCATGAAAGCAACGAGATTGAAGAGAGGAAAAAGTATGGGCAAGGTGAGTTGAGTGACAAAAGTCGGATAGGTTTGGCATATACTGTTTGGTGAGTTGATGATCCTTTTGGTATTGTGAAGGCATGATTAGTACCTAAATAAACACAAGAAAATATTTCTCCAATCACTCATATGAAAAATAAAATAAAAAATAAAAAATATGAGAATGTGTTATATTAATTTCTTGACAAACAAAGGATTGAATCCGTATCATTCTCATGCTCACAATGTAGCTATTCCATTATTTACCAAGAACATATGAACTATGTTGGATCAACAATGGACTAGAACATTGGTTTTTCAAAACAAGGTTTTTAGGTAAGCATTAACAATGTCATTACCTGTTTGTTCATGGGTTCATCTCAAATCCATCTTTAAACCAAAATAATTTAATCAAAATTCGGATTTGTTCTACAAGTGGGTTTTAGTGAAATTTTAATGAATATGAACCTAAGGAATCATAGTAAAATAACCATGTCAACCCACATTCCTATTAAGGTTTTAATTCAATTTCAATTTTAAAAATCCCCAATTATGAAAGGATGAACCCTAGAACAAAATAGATGAAATTGAAAGAAAATACTTACAATTAATTGATGTTAGATGAAGGATGAGTGAAACCCACAACTTAGAATCAATTAATTTGAGTGATTGAAGGTTTTGGAAGCTTCAATAATGGTGGAAAAGATGAAAAACGTCGGCTGTGTGTTTTTGGGAGAGAGAGGGTTTGGTTTGAAAAAGATTATTTTATTAGAGGCGCTCTGACAAACTTTACTGCCCGCGGTACCTTATCGATAAGGAACCGCGGGTATGAGCCGCCTAGATAAAGAACCGCCTACAGAGGCAGGTTTTTATCAATGAAAAACGCCAAATTTTAAAAACCAAGTTTTTCTAAGATACTTAAAAATATATCATGAACCTTTTAGAATAACATTGGATCATCAAAGCACTAGGCAATATGTTTTAATGAAGGATTGCGAGTTGAATCAAGATCGAAAAGAACCGAAACGGAAAAACGACTACTCGTAGCAAAATGGCAAAGTGGAGAGAAGTCAAGGGAAGTGAATCAAGACTAGGACCAATGCTCAAGAGATTAATCACAATCTTCAAATAGTGGTAACGAAGAGCTTGTGTCATATATAGTGGTTTAAGACGTGCCTTTCCGGCGAAACTTTATGTAACACCCCAAAATGTGATATGCGGAAGCGGTGAAGCTCGGGGGCTGTTACGTCAATGTATCATAGTTCAAGGTACAAGAGAACGACTCTAAATGAGACGTTTTATAAAAATACCTCGTTGAATTTAAATTTAAAGCATCACAGTACAAAAGGTCTCAGTTTCAAAAGATAGTGCAGCGGAATGTAAAAAGTTTTAAACATCAACGAGATAATAGTTCAAAAGCATAAGTAAATAAAAGTCCGAAGATAGCCAAGAAATGCATGCGGACTCCAAGTACTTCACACAGCAGGTACAACACATCATCAATTACCTGAGATAAATGCTAAATTGGGTCAACATAAAGTTGGTGAGAATATAGGTTTCAAGTAAAAATTCATAGAGTTCAATTTCAGATTTCATTTCATGTACACATGCAACTATAGGAGGTATAGTGCCAAGTGTAGGATAAATTGGGTGTTCATAATATTTATGATAGCTAAGCTCGTGACATCGAAACTAGTGATCTAGTGCATACAATAGATTGCATACATAAATTTTGCCCCAATGGAGTACCTAGCCAAGATAACTCCGTTCATACAAATGGTACACACTCGTCCGGCGTCAGAATACTCGAGTGGAGGTTGTCAACCCTCAATAGATCTATCCGTAACATAAGAGCTTACTCCAGCAGAGTAACTAACGATTCACGATAGTGGGGACTATGGCTAAAGCAACTTAAGCTATCTCATAAATAGTGTTCACAAAGCGTTAACATAAATCAAGTTTTACTTGCGTCCAGAAGCAAGTCATCAAAGCATTTATCACATCCCAAAACATTAAACATAGAAAGCAGTTTATTAGGGATCTATAAACTCACCTCAAGCAACGATTCAAACCGCACAAGTAAGATCAAATAGTAGCGAGCAACCCTAGCAACAACCTAAATATAATACTATAGTTTAGGCGCTAGCAAATAAGTCACATTAGTTCGTCACGTACGTTACTCATCAATCAAGTATATATTTTGTTGTTAAAATTATGACTTGTAAATGTTATATCGTTATAAACATTATAGTATATATATACTTAGGCAAAACTATTTATTTTTGACTCGACGAAATTTCGACAGCCTTTCGGCGTAAATTTTAATTTACCAAAATTTATCTTAACAAATTTTCCTACCCGATTTCTAACGAAAATTCGGCAGCCTTTCGGCGTCACATAAAAATTTGCCATTTTTAGTAAGTACTCAAATCTCGTCCTAAAACCCCTATTTTCAACAATTTCTCAATCACCAATATTTCAACAAGCCATTTTTCACAATAGTATCAATTTCCACTTCCAACGTTCAAACTTTTAACGTTACAATAAGTACTCACATTTCGAGCTAATACGCTTTTACAAAACAAGTCCAACATTCATACATACCATTTAGTAACCATTTCGACACTCAAAACAACTCCGTTTGACTCGAAAATGTCGTTTCGACCACTTTAACAATCTGGACAGCAACCACTTAAAAATTAAGTTTTCCGACAACGAAATTTAAACGACAATATCTTACTCATTTTAGCTCCGTTTTAGCCCATAATATATCGAAACGAAAGTATTAACTTATATTTTCATAATATCGTAGTAAACTAGTGTCAAAACAATTTTTACGACCCTCTACGCCTCTTACAAAAATCGGACAGATTGTATGTTTTTCGTAAAAACTCGTTTTCGACCATTTTCAAGCGTAACCACTAGTAGTAACACTACTAGTTCCCTCCAATTTTTCATAAACATCAACAAAATCAAAATTTTTACTTCAAGTTCACAAATCCAAAATATACATACTTATATTTTTCATAAATCTTATAATTAAACAATTTTCATGTATAGATCTAATAGATCCACACATAATTTCCTTAGATCTTAAAATATTTCATGACCAAAATAGTTTTTATCATTTTATTTCAAGAAAATACTTGATGAGTAACATGCATGCATAGATCTACAAAGATTATGCATGGAAAATAAAAAGATGAAAAAGGTTTAAGAAGTAACCTTGAGTAACGACTCTACGTAATCACAACGACCCGATCTACGCTCTAACCCACTAATAATCAACAAGAACTCTACTCTACAACTTCAAACCAAAAACTACTCAAATCATCAAACCAAGAAAGATCATTCTTCTTTATGCTTGTACACACTCTAGGGTGATTTTGTTTTGTGTTAATTCTTGTTAAAATGAAGCTTTAAGAAATCAACAATGGTGGAATGTGTTTGTGTTTGTGTGTCGTGTGTTTTGAGAGAGAAGGAGAGAGATGTGTGTGTTTTTTTTTTGAAGTGAAATGAGTGAATAAGTGTGAGGTGAAGTTAGGGTTAATATGGATAATAAGTTAAATGTTGTAAGATGTGTAAGTTTAAGCTTAAAAGGGTAAGGAGTAAAATTTTGGTGTATCTTGCATATGTGATGTTGTTTGGCCGGTTATGGGGGTCCCACATGGGGTAAATTATTCAAAATTTTTACTATGTAATTAGTTAAAAGGTTTAAGGTAAAAAGGTTAGTTAGTTTTAGGTAAATATCAAAAAGTATATAGTTAAGTTAAAAATTACGTAAAACTTAAAAATTTGACGAAATATATTAAATTTACGATTTTTCGACGAAAACTGACATTTTATGATTGGTAAAGTATTTTATGCACGCTAACGACGGTTAAACGTAAAAACGACGTAAAATACGAAAACGGATTACGTTAATTAAATATTCACAGTAAATACGATTTATTACCATAAATAGCAAAATACTAAAATACAGGCATATATAAACATATACAGAAATATTTAAATACGCTGCTCAAGAAAATACGATCACACTGTTAAAAACTAAACAGTTAAGCACATAATTCACAGATAACGAATAATCTCATGGATTATCGTCAATTCATTAACCGTCTCAGCACTTTGGTCAGGTTCACAGAAAATGTTCAGAATAATGACTGAGCACAGTGTCAAGTCATTACTCGTCATCAAACAGTTTTTTAGAAAACGCGGGATAACTTCCCGGTTCCAACACAGTTAAATCACATAGTTGACTAAATAAAAAGTCAAAGGGTAAAATAGTCATTTTACAAAGTAGGGAAAATTACCAGGTGTTACATCATCCCCTTGATAGAGAAGCTTTGTCCTCAAAGCTTAGGAGTGTCACGGTTTCTAGAATTGTCAAAGAGGTGCGGATATTTCTTGCGAAATTGATCCTCACGCTCCCAAGTGAATTCAGGTCCACGTTTAGAATTCCACCTCACCTTGATGATAGGAATACGACTCTGTTTCAATCGTTTGACCTCACGGTCCATGATTTCAACAGGTTCTTCGACAAATTGCATCTTGTCGTCGATTCGGAGGTCCTCCAACGTTATAACGAGTGTCTTATCAGAAAGGCACTTCTTCAAGTTCGACACATGAAAAGTGTTGTGCACGCGGCTCAACGCTTGCGGTAATTCGAGACGATAGGCTACGGTTCCAACCTTTGCCAGAATTTTGAAAGGTCCAATATAACGGGGGTTCAGCTTTCCTCGCTTGCCAAAACGTACCACACCTTTCTAAGGCGATACTTTTAGCATCACTTTGTCTCCCACTTGAAATTCGAGAGGCTTACGTCGAACGTTGGCGTAACTCTTCTGACGATCACGGGCTGCTTGAATTCGGCTCTTGATTTGAACAATCTTCTCAGTCGTTTCACGGATGAGTTCAGGGCCAGTGAGTTGACTATCCCCAACCTCACTCCAACACACAGGCGAGCCCTACGACCATACAACGCTTCAAACGGTGCAGCCTTAATACTGGTATGATAACTATTGTTGTAAGAGAATTCCACTAGAGGCAAATGTCTGTCCCATTGCTTTCCAAAGTCAAGCACACAAGCACGCAACATGTCCTCCAGCGTTTGAATAGTTCTCTCACTCTGTCCGTCAGTCTGCGGATGATATGTCCAATTGCGTACCCAACGCTTTCTGAAGTGATTTCCAGAATTCCGAAGTAAATCTACCATCTCTATCAGAAATTATCGAGATCGGTATCCCATGTTTTGCGACTACTTCCTTCAGATAAAGTCTCGTAAGCTTATCCATCGAATCATCTTCCTTCATAGCCAAAAAGTGTGCAGATTTCGTAAGTCGATCCACAATTACCCAAATTGTGTCATATCCGTTGGTCGTTTTAGGCAGCTTAGTTATGAAATCCATGGTTATATTTTCCCATTTCCACATAGGAATTATAGGTTGAACCAACAATCCAGATGGTTTTTGGTGTTCTGTTTTCACTAGCACAAGTCAGGCACTTCCCTACATAAGTAGCGATTTCAGCTTTCATATTTGGCCACCAATATAGCTTCTTCATATCCTGATACATTTTATCAGATCCTGGGTGAATCGAATACTTAGATTTATGCGACTCGTGCATAATCACGTCCCTTAGTCCTCCAAACCGTGGAAACCAACTTCTACCATTCAGACATAGCGTTCCATTTGTGCTAGTCTCCAATTTCTTTGTAACCATTCCTCCTAATTTCTCAGCTTCAACATGTTCAGGCTTAAGAGCTTCGGTTTGTGCTTCACGAATTTGCACAGGTAAGTTCGGATTGATAACCATAGCTAACGATCTAACTCTACGTGTCATCAGTTGTTCCTTTCTACTTGGCGCATCTTCCACTACATTGGCCTTCCCAGGGTGGTAACGGATTTCACAGTCATAATCGCTGAGCAACTCGATCCATCGACGTTGTCTCATGTTCAGTTCCTTCTTATCAAGAATATGTTGTAAACTCTTGTGATCGGTATAGACGACACACTTGGTTCCATACAAGTAGTGTCTCCACAATTTCAAGGCAAATACTACCGCTCCTAGCTCCAAGTCGTGCGTAGTATAGTTTTTCTCATGCGTTTTCAATTGTCGTGACGCGTAGGCGATAACTTTCTTCCTTTGCATCAACACGGCTCCCAATCCTTTTGATGATGCATCACAGTAGACCACAAAGTCTTCCGATCCTTCTGGTAACGATAGAATAGGCGCACTACACAACATTTGTTTCAACTTTTGGAATGCTAATTCCTCCTTATCTCCCCATTCGTATTTCACCTTCTTTTGAGTCAACTTCGTCAATGGTTTCGCGATCTTCGAGAATCCCTTGATGAATCTTCGGTAGTATCCGGCGAGTCCTAAGAATTAGCGAATTTCAGTCGGTGTCGTAGGAGCAGTCCACTCCCTAATTGATTCAATCTTGGCAGGATCAACATGAATCCCCTTGCTATCTATAACGTGACCTAGAAATTGTACTCTTGGCAACCAAAAATCACACTTCGGGAACTTAGCGTACAATTCCTCCTTCTTAAGTAATTCCAATATTATCTTAAGATGTTCCTCATGTTCTTTCTCATTCCTTGAGTAAATCAGTATGTCATCGATGAACACAATGACAAACTTATCCAAATACGGTTTACACACCCGGTTCATGAGGTCCATAAACACAGCAGGTGCGTTTGTCAAACCGAATGGCATCACTTGGAACTCATAGTGTCCATACCTAGTCCTAAAAGCAGTCTTTGCAACATCTTCCTCAAGGACTCTCAATTGGTGATAACCAGACCTAAGGTCAATCTTCGAGTAAACGCTCGATCCTTGCAACTAATCAAACAGATCATCGATCCTAGGTAACGGGTAACGGTTCTTGATGGTAAGTTTTTTCAACTCACGATAGTCGATACACATCCGAAAACTCCCATCCTTCTTCTTTACAAATAAGACTAGAGCTCCCCAGGGTGAAGAACTCGGTCTTATGAATCCTTTATCAGTCAACTCTTGTAGTTGCGTCGCTAGTTCTTGCAATTTCGACGGTGCTAAACGGTAAGGCGCTCGAGCAACAGGTGCAGCTCCCGGTATTAAATCGATCTGGAATTCAACTTGTCTAGCCGGCGGTAATCCAGGCAAATCTTCAGGAAAGACTTCCGGAAAATCCCGTACGATAGGTACATCTTCCAACCGTTTTTCTTCCGTCTGCTTTTCAGTAACACAGGCTAAAAATACGTGGCAACCTTCGGACAACAACTTCTGAGCCTTGACACGCGAGATAATATTCAGTCGTGACTTCCCTTTTCCGTCACTTGTATCCCCTTGTACCTCCAAAACTTCATCACCAAATGGTAAGCGAACGATCTTCTCGTCGCATACAATCGTAGCACGATATTTCGACAACCAATCCATTCCGACAATCACGTCAAAACTCCCTAACTCAACAGGCATAAGGTCTATTACGAAGGGATGACCTAGAAGATTTAAAGTGCATCCGCGAAGTATAGTGTCGGCTTCTATCAACTTCCCATTAGCTAACTCAATAGTGTACTTAGTGTCTAAGGGCGAAGGGGTCACATCAAGTAAGACACTAAAAGCAGTCGACACAAAAGTCCTATCGGCTCCAGTATAAAATAAAATAGAAGCATAACGACCATTGAGAAGAAACGTACCCGTCACGACGTCGGGGTTTTGTTGCGCTTCTCCTCCTCCTATCAGATAGACCCTTCCACGAGCTTCCCCAGCTTTAGCAATCTTTCCTTGGTCCTTATTCTTTTCTTTGGGCACTCATTGCGGTAGTGTCCCCTTTGCTGACATTCAAAGCAAGTGACGTTGGCTTTCGTGTTGGGTGGTGACTTACAATCCCTAGGAAGGTGTCCAGTTTTCTTGCAGTTTTGACACTGTACATTGCATTGTCCATTATGGTGACGCTTGCATCGATTGCACAGAGGTAACGTCCCATTGTACACTTCCTTTTCCCCAGTACCAGCAGTGTACGCTTTCACAGTGTCTTGCCTCTTATTAGGATAGTTCCCATGGTTGTTCCTTTGGTTATTCCCCCATTTTCTCTTGTTGTCCGTGGCATTCCCAGCATTTGCTCGAACAACTTGGTCCATCAGACTGTGAGCCATCCTTATAGCATCACTAACTTTTGTCGGTCCAGACGATGTCACATTCCCTTGAACTCTACCATGTAAACCCCAAATATAACGCTCAACCTTCTTTTCTTCATCCGGAACCATTCCAGGACATAGCAAACACAATTCTTGGAACCTCCTAGTGTACGTACCAATGTCATTGTTCTTCACAGTCAAGTTCCACAATTCGATTTCCATTTTCTGAATCTCATTACGAGGACAGTACTCCTTAGTCAACAACTTCTTAAGTTCCTCCCAACTCATTCCATATGCCTCCTCGGCTCCAGCCGTCTGCACATGGGTGTTCCACCATGTCAACGCTCCAGCAGCTAAAGTACAAGTAGAATAAGTCACTTGGTTTTCAACAACACATCCACTAACATGGAACACAGCTTCCATCGTTTCAACCCAACGAGCTAATCCGACAGCTCCTTCAGTACAATTAAAAGTCAAAGGGTCACAACTCCTAAAGTCCTTGTAAGTACACGGCTCAGGCGGTCGATTGTCAACATTGTTCGGTGGTGCTTCGTTCACGTTGTTGTTAGCTTGAACGTTTGTCAGTGCAGCAGTCACTCGTTGCGTAATCAGTGCTTCCAATTGTGCGTCAGTCATTCCGTTACGTGTGTTCACTATTGTTTCTCTGCGTTAAGACAACAATGCAATTAAGGTTCAAGCACGAATATACACGTTATATATTTCATATGCTAAAATAGAATGCAGAATTTAACAGTACAACAACATAAAAAGGATAGTCACTGGTCAAGGTCATAAAGTTAAATTCCCATTCATAATCAAAATATCAAGTACATAGTCATAAAATAAAAGTATGATTACATCTAGTCTACTCCAACTAACCGAGTACTACTCTAGTTTAGGGGATACAATACCCAAAAGATAAAGATGTCAATCTACTCTAGAATTAAGCACAATAACGGTGAATCTCTAAGTGCGACGACGACGATCACACACAGCACATCTCGGTGAATCACTCCTCGGGTCTCCATCTGCAGCTCGGTCTCCTCCACGAACTGACTCCAACTCACGCCTCAACCTAGCAACCTCCTCAAGTGTGGTATCCAACAAGTCGCGGGTATCCTCGTTATCCTCTAACAACCCAAAAACCGCATCCTCAAGTAGACGAAAACGAACAGCATCTGAATCCCTAGCAGATCCTATCATAACAACACATGACCTAGGTCTAGAGGGCTCTCCAACATGATGAGTAGGTGGTGTAGAAACATTAGTAGCAACTCGGATCCCATGAGTAGGCGATGCCTCAGGTGTAGTGTGTGAATCAGACATACGAATCTTCTTCCGTGGGCATGACGAATCAGAATCGGACAAAGCTCGAGATCTAACACCGGATGGTCAAGCTCCATCAGCAGGTGGTACAGTATCATCGGAATCAGTATAAACCTCAGCTGGTGGCGTACCCCATAAAGCTTCCCCCTCCTCTCTAAACCGCTGACAGGGAACAGTAGGCTTCTTTCTCAAGTTGGACGTCTTCCTAATCTCACTCCTCCTACTAGGCTCAACTCCCTCAGGTACAACAGTCAAAGCATCAACCCTACTATCATCATCAGCCTCAGCACCCTCGCTATCACTACTAGCCACAACCATCCTAACGTCAGTATCACTCTCAATCTCATCATCCATGTCCTCATCATCCTCATGATCTACCTCATATCCATCCATATCATCATCACCCTCATGATCTACCTCAACACCATCCATATCATCCTCATGACCTACCTTATGTCCATCCATACCCTCATCACCCTCGTGATCTACCTCAATACCATCCACGTCATCCTCATCATCCTCATCATCCTCACTACCACTAACCCACTCGATCAAAGTACGATGCACAACCGGTGGCATCCCATCAACAACATCGGAAGTATTAGACAACACATCAGGCTCACCCTCATCATCTTCCTCCGGATCCTCGTCAGGGTCATACTCCGCACCTTCCTCCTCAGGATCAGCCTCCTCTGGGTCATTCTCTGGCTCAACATGATCTGGTACCATCTCAATCTCGTCTTCCCACTCTTCGTCAGCAGAGTCGGGCTGGTAAGAAACAGTAGATGACGACATAACCTGCAACAACCAAAATGCGTATTAAAGCAGTTGTAGGGTATGCATGAAATAATCATGTATAGAAATTAAAGTATGCAAATCAACGAAATGCATATCTATATAATACATATTACGTATTACATAATATATATTACATATTACTTATAGTGTTATCCTACGTAATACATTACGCAGTACACATATATATACAGAGTAACAAGTAGCCACATCGGTTACAGTCTAGGCCTAAGATGCAAACCTAGTTCTCTATAACCAAGGCTCTGATTACCAATTCTGTAACACCCAAAATGTGATATGCGGAAGCGGTGAAGCTCGGGGGCTGTTACGTCATTGTATCATAGTTCAAGGTATAAGAGAACGACTCTAAATGAGACGTTTTATAAAAATACATCGTTGAATTTAAATTAAAAGCATCACAGTACAAAAGGTCTCAGTTTCAAAAGATAGTGCAGCGGAATGTAAAAGTTTTAAACATCAACGAGATAATAGTTCAAAAGCATAAGTAAATAGAAGTCCGAAGATAGCCAAGAAATGCATGCGGACTCTAAGTACTTCACACAGCAGGTATAACACATCATCAATTACCTGAGATAAATGCTAAATTGGGTCAACATAAAGTTGGTGAGAATATAGGATTCAAGTAAAAATTCATAGCAGTTCAATTTCAGATTTCATTTCATGTACACATGCAACTATAGGAGGTATAGTACCAAGTGTAGGATAAATTGGGTGTTCACAATATTTATGATAGCTAAGCTCGTGACATCGAAACTAGTGATCCAGTGCATACAATAGATTGCATACATAAATTTTGCCCCAATGGAGTACCTAGCCGAGATAACTCCGTTCATACAAATGGTACACACTCGTCCGGCGTCAGAATGCCCGAGTGGAGGTTGTCAACCCTCAATAGATCTATCCGTAACATAAGAGCTTACTCCAGCAGAGTAACTAACGATTCACGATAGTGGGGACTATGGCTAAAGCAACTTAAGCTATCTCATAAATAGTGTTCACAAAGCGTTCACAGAAATCAAGTTTTACTTGCGTCCAGAAGCAAGTCATCAAAGCATTTATCACATCCCAAAACATTAAACATAGAAAGCAGTTTAATAGGGATCTATAAACTCACCTCAAGCAACGATTCAAACCGCACAAGTAAGATCAAATAGTAGCGAGCAACCCTAGGAACAACCTAAATATAATACTATAGTTTAGGCGCTAGCAAATAAGTCACATTAGTTCGTCACGTACGTTACTCATCAATCAAGTATATATTTTGTTGTTAAAATTATGACTTGTAAATGTTATATCGTTATAAACATTATAGTATATATATACTTAGGCAAAAATATTTATTTTTGACTCGACGAAATTTCGACAGCCTTTCGGCGTAAATTTTAATTTACCAAAATTTATCTTAACAAATTTTCCTACCCGATTTCTAACGAAAATTCGGCAGCCTTTCGGCGTCACATAAAAATTTGCCATTTTTAGTAAGTACTCAAATCTCGTCCTAAAACCCCTTTTTTCAACAATTTCTCAATCACCAATATTTCAACAAGCCATTTTTCACAATAGTATCAATATCCACTTCCAACGTTCAAACTTTTAATGATACAATAAGTACTCACATTTCGAGCTAATACGCTTTTACAAAACAAGTCCAACATTCATACATACCATTTAGTAACCATTTCGACACTCAAAACAACTCCGTTTGACTCGAAAATGTCGTTTCGACCACTTTAAAAATCTGGACAGCAACCACTTATAGTGTTGTTCTCCAAAAATTAAGTTTTCCGACAACGAAATTTAAACGACAATATCTTACTCATTTTAGCTCCGTTTTTAGCCCATAATATATCGAAACGAAGGTATTAACTTATATTTTCATAATCTCGCAGTAAACTAGTGTCAAAACTATTTTTACGACCCTCTACGCCTCTTACAAAAATCGGACAGATTGTATGTTTTTCGTAAAAACTTGTTTTCGACCATTTTCAAGCGTAACCACTAGTAGTAACACTACTAGTTCCCTCCAATTTTTCATAAACATCAACAAAATTAAAGATTTTACTTCAAGTTCACAAATCCAAAATATACATACTTATATTTTTCACAAATCTTACAATTAAACCTTTTTCATGTATGGATCTAATAGATCCACACATAATTTCCATAGATCTTAAAATATTTCATGACCAAAATAGTTTTTATTATTTTATTTCAAGAAAATACTTGATGAGTAACATGCATGCATAGATCTACAAAGATTATGCATGGAAAATGAAAAGATGAAAAAGGTTTAAGAAGTAACCTTGAGTAACGACTCTACGTAATCACAACGACCCGATCTACGCTCTAACCCACTAATAATCAACAAGAACTCTACTCTACAACTTCAACCCAAAAACTACTCAAATCATCAAACCAAGAAAGACCATTCTTCTTTATGCTTGTACAAACTCTAGGGTGATTTTGTTTTGTGTTAATTCTTGTTAAAATAAAGCTTTAAGAAATCAACAATGGTGGAATGTGTTTGTGTTTGTGTGCCGTGTGTTTTGAGAGAGAAGGAGAGAGATGTGTGTTTTTTTTTTGAAGTGAAATGAGCGAATAAGTGTGAGGTGAAGTTAGGGTTAATATGGATAATAAGTTAAATGTTGTAAGATGTGTAAGTTTAAGCTTAAAAGGGTAAGGAGTAAAATTTTGGTGTATCTTGCATGTGTGATGTTGTTTGACCGGTTATGGGGGTCCCACATGGGGTAAATTATTCAAAATTTTTACTATGGTAATTAGTTAAAAGGTTTAAGGTAAAAAGGTTAGTTAGTTTTAGGTAAATATCAAAAAGTATATAGTTAAGTTAAAAATTACGTAAAACTTAAAAATTTGACGAAATATATTAAATTTACGATTTTTCGACGAAAACTGACATTTTATGATTGGTAAAGTATTTTATGCACGCTAACGACGGTTAAACGTAAAAACGACGTAAAATACGAAAACGCGATACGTTAATTAAATATTCACAGTAAATACGATTTATTACTATAAATAACAAAATACTAAAATACATGCATATATAAACATATACAGAAATATTTAAATACGCTGCTCAAGAAAATATGATCACACTGTTAAAAACTAAACAGTTAAGCACATAATTCACAGATAACGAATAATCTCATGGATTATCGTCAATTCATTGACCGTCTCAGCACTTTTGGTCAGGTTCACAAAAAATGTTCAGAATAATGACTGAGCACAGTGTCAAGTCATTACTCGTCATCAAACAGTTTTTTAGAAAACGCGGGATAACTTCCCGGTTGCAACACAGTTAAATCACATAGTTGACTAAATAAAAAGTCAAAGGGTAAAATAGCCATTTTACAAAGTAAGGAAAATTACCAGGTGTTACACTTTAAACGGCTTTGGTAATGAATAAACACAAAGCAAATATTCAAGTAGAGACTAAGATCACTTTTAATAATAGTCTTAGTCTAAACCAAAATATGAGCAAGGTATTAATTCACTTTCTCTCCCACGAAGGGCCTACTAACCGTATGGGTGCAAACCATGGAAATCATGCTTGATACTTTAAGCTACTACTAACTCACTCTACATCACCATAGTGAGTCAAGTATCCAAGAAATGACGGTTTGAGAGGATAAAAGAAAAGAATCACAAATCACAAACAAATGTCAAGGCAAGGATGCCAAGAACAAGCACATAGTCAAGTAATGATCAAAAGAATGATCAAAGGGCGTGTGGAAGAACGAAAGCGTACCTTGGCCACAAAGAGCAATCCATCAAGGAATCAATGCTATGCCCAACAATGACTATGATGAGTACTAAGTCTTCAAGGACTAGTATCATTCCCAATCATCTTGGTATCATCATTCAAAGATGTTAAAGATCAATGAAGATGAGTCTTCTACAAGTGCAAGTAACTCAATCCATAACCAATTAAGTGATTTATCTTCATGAGTACCTACACAAAGTAAGATGCAAACTAGTAGATACATTTCAAGAGTAGATCTAAAATGCATAAAGATTACTAATCTTAAGTGGGATGTAATATTATCAATTAAAAGACCTATTTTTCAAAAACAAAATAGTTTTGACCAAAGAGAAACTTTAGTACAACTTGACCTTCTAATTTGAAGAGACAATGGATCGATCCAAGTTTCAAAGTACAATATACTTCAAAGATCTTGAGTGACCATCGCTCTGATACCAATTGTAGAAACTAGAAGGGGGGGGGGGGGGTGAATATTTTCTCTTCGATTGACAACCAAATTAAAATTACTTTCAATTTGGTTTGTATCAAAACTATATTTTGTTTGAAGCTAAGTTGCATAATGATTAGGTTCAATTCAAATGCACTAGCAAAGATAATAGGTAAGTGTAATGATAATTAAATAAGTAAAGAGTAAGGAAGGAGACAACCTAGTGGGGAGACACCAAGATTTATAGTGGTTCGACAACGAGGCTCTATCCTCGTTTCTACTCCACTCCTCGAGTACACCTACTCGAGATTTCCACTATATCCACAAGCTCCCTTCTTGGCGGAGAAAACCTTACATCGTCGCTTACATTATTCTCCGACACTAAGCTAAATGTCGAGACCTAATCTTTAGCTAGGACCAATCTACACAACGTTGCCTACTTCACAATTTAACGACACAAGGCTAGATGTCGAGTTCTAATCTTAAGGTAGAACCAATCTTCACGACGTTGCCTACTTCACCATTTTACGACACAAGGCTAGATGTCGAGTTCTAGTCCAAAGCTAGAACCAATCTTCACGACTCTTCACTTTGAAGCTAAGTGAGAACTTCACACAACACAACTACTAATCACTTTCAAGTTTAGTGAGAACTCACAAGACACAACCATATCACTTTATAGTTTAGTGAGAACTACTAATCAAATCTATTACAACTCAACTAGACATATCCAAGTACACAGATGTAGCTTGGATTTACACAAAACAAATCCAAGCAAACACATATGCAATGGATGTACACAACAAATCCAAGTATTCACAAATAAATTGGATGAACACAACTAGTCTAAGTATTCATAAATACAATGGATTGACATAAAACAAAAAGGGTATCATGATGAATATGACTAGCTCATAGATTCATCTTTATCACAACACTAGTGAGTGAGTGATCTTCTCATTGGACAAGGTAAAGGAGGGGATCAAGAGGATAATCATATGTAAACATCCTTAACACTTTAAGTGATCATTTACTAATGATTATGCTATAGAAAAGAGAAAGGGGGCTGAGAAAAACGTCCAAGAGGCTTGTTGGAAAATGAGATTTGACCCACTATTTAAAGGAGACAAAGTATAACGGATATATAACGGCTATCTGGGCGCGGTACCTTATCTAGCCTGGCGGTTCCATATCGCTAGGGAACCGCCTAGCTACTTAAGGTTCCGCCCCTAGAGTACGCTCCGTTTTTTGTCTTTTAGTGGGGTAGGAATATCTGAGGTATTTGAAGCCTTCAAAGGATTTCTAATAGCATATGGAATATGCTATTTTCAAATTTTCATTTTCAATTTTAATAAAACATTTTCTAAAAAAGAAAGTTTATTAAAAAGTCTTTTGTCATATTAACAAAAGTGAATTTTAAGGATAATCATTTTGATGATCACTAAGTATGATTAAGAAAGCTTAGTGATATGATTATTACCTTGATGATAGTGTTAGTTAAATAATTCGTTTTGTGTTTTACACTAAATGTGTTGTATAGTTTGTTGTGATCAAAACTAAGAAAGATTAGTTAACACTAATAATGTTTTTAGGCATCACTTGCATTAACAGGTGGGACAACATGGGCCCGAGTGGCCTTACTCTTTTTATGAGAAGAATCTTCGCCGTCAGCTTTCCTCTTTGACTTCGTGGAATGAGTAGTAGCTCGAGTAGCCCTAGTGCCAACGCTGTGAGAACCACCAGCCGTTGCACCCTCCCGAGCGGCCTTTTCAACGGCACGCCTCTGCTTTCTCTCACGATCAACAACCACTCTGGCGTCAACAGTCTCAGCCTGCTCCATGGCAGTGGTCTTTGCAGGGATGGGAGCATCCTTTGCCAAGGGGGTGTAGTGTGGGTAGAAACGACTGTGCCTTCCGGCAAAGGGTTTCCCTGACGAATGGTCGCGCCAGCAAAACGGGGGATCCTTAGAAACTCAGACATAGTAATATCTACAAAAAAGAGAGAAGGTTAGGCAGTACATAAGGTATAAAAAGCCAAACAAGAGAAAAAAGAGAAAAACATTACTCTCCCCAGCCGGACCGTTGAGGACGCAGTCAAAACCTGGATACTTCCAAAAAGGAGTAAGACGGCCAACATATAGAAGACTTTGATATGGCCTACGGAGTGGAATAGCAAATTCACAAAGTTTTTTGGCATCCAATGGATCATATTCAGAAACCTTAGGAAAGGGGGTCAGCCACACTGGAGTCATGATGTCTCCATGGCATGGCGATAGGAGTGGCCCTTCGATTAACAAAGAAGAAAAGACCTTTCCAACCCTTTAAACCCATAGGACCATCCTTAAGAAAAGGACGATAAGGTTTGGAGCCTCGACTCTGAAAGGAAAACCAATTTCCCACCTTACAAAGCTTATAGAAAAGGCGGAACAACGGCACAGAAGGATTGATACCCAGACCACGACAATAGATCTAAAAAAGAGTGGCCTTATTAACACCAATAGGTACGAGTTGTGAGATATGTACACCGAAATGCTCAACAACACAAAGAAAGAAGGAAGAAAAGGGAATGCGAAGTCCACCTTGCGCAAAGTGATGAACATAAAGACCAATAAGATGAGAAGGA
Organism: Glebionis coronaria; assembly: GCA_025667525.1. NCBI lineage: Eukaryota > Viridiplantae > Streptophyta > Magnoliopsida > Asterales > Asteraceae > Glebionis > Glebionis coronaria. Next base: position 154,517,421 of record CM046877.1, read on the forward strand.
AGCTCGTTCATACGAAAGTTGCGAGAAGGTGCAGAAGGATTGAGGTCTGAAGGAATACAATAAGCCTCAACCAGGCGACGCACGTGATCAGAATTCAAATCAAAATGGTAGAGATGCATATCAAACTTAGGCATAACTTGGGCCTCATTTATGGCTTCACGTTGTTCCTGGCTAGGGAGGCCTAGCTCTAAGGACCCATCGGAGGACCTAACGATAGGCTGGGGAGGACCAAGGAAAGAAAGGAAAAGAAAACAAATAAAAGAAGAAAAAGACACACCTGAAAAGGAAGGATGTACCTCACGGCTCTCGACGGTAAAAAAGGGAAGAAGGTAAGAAATGAGAAGTGGAGTGGGGTATTTATAGGGACCTAAGGGTCGACCAATGGTCACTTCAGTAACAATAAAAAACACGTGGCGTGCCCCTCAGCCACAGAAAACGCAAGTGTTATACAGCTGGAAGACAAAGGGTGCAGGCGTATTAGATGAAGCGCGACTACCCGTATTTTTTACTGAGAGTAATTATGAGGGTAGGTGTGACCCAAAAAAAGAGACAGAAGGGAGGAGAAATAAAATATTCACAGGGAGTTATGGATAAAAGACAAAACAGGAGACGGAGGAAACGGCACTACGGTTTAAAGTATTGGATCACCAACATTTCACATTGATAATCAAATACTGGAGGGACATGTTCGCGTATCTGGCCGCTCGGCCATATTCACATATTGGCCATCTTCTAGAAGCAAGATTGGTTGTACGGATCTGGCAGCCCGGTCCACCCACTAAGCACAGGTCTAGAGGGAATCCTCAAAAGTAGCGCCACTACATCGGGAATGAACGGCGCACCCTATTACCTAATGGACCTTCACATGGCGCTCGGGTTGAAGACTAATCCGCCTGCACACCTCAAAAGTAGGGAAGATTCCTTTGGGAACAACCGGTGCACCCTATTACCCAGAGGCCTCACATTACCTGTTGGACCAAGGGTTGACCTGTCAGATCACAAGGCTCAAGGAATACGACCTCCGAGAAGGTACAGTGAGCTACAATGTTCTCAACACTATAAATACCCCCTTATTCAATGTAAGTCATCATATTCTCACTCATATTTATTACACACACTCTGTGTCCTCTCGGCTCTCTATATTAATGGCCATTCGGCTCAATCAGACTCTTACTCTCACACTGGAGTTGGTCTCGGTCTCTCCTCTCGAGGCGAGTTAACGTGTGCTACTTTCTTATAAGCTTGTGGAGAAGATAACCCAGACGGCCCATAAGCATTCTCAGCCCATTTAGAGGCCCACCGGACTTTTGCATCTACAGAAGCTGATACACACTAATATATTTTAGAGTCTAACAAAGACAACCGTATCTTTCTTAGATTTTTATCATGTTTTTATAATGCAATCCGTACGTATAAGAAGACAAAGCCTATGCCTTGATTAATCATGCCTTAATTAAATAATTAAGTTTAACTTAGCTACAAAGCATTAATCTTCTGTTTTTGTATTAGAAAATTCAACAAAGTGGTACTCAATTCAATTACTTTATTAGTTTTTTTTTTAATAACAATAATCTTCTCCCACTCTTAAACTAGCACGTTAAACAACATGAGTATAGTTTTCTACCTAAAAAATAGCTATGAATATTAAACTTGCAAGAAAAAGTGCTAATTACATGCGTTCGATGGTGAAAGCTTAAGCATAATGTTATTGTTCTCTTATTAACTTTGTATATAGTTAGATTAAACGGGATCATTTGAGAAACTTTAATGCAGCCAACAAAGTTATTATGAAAATTCATACTAGTAATTAATTAAATGCATTAGTAAATAATTTAGGGTCGTCTCAAAATGTTGAGATGCCAAAGTGAAGAGTCTTTAGTTTTAACTTCCTATGTATTTAATGTTGTAATCAAGTCAAGCTTTTATCATGGAATTTTAGCTCGAATTTGAGCTTAGTTTGATCAAATCAAGTTTTTATTAAGCTCAATCTCAAAAAATTGCTCAAAATATGTATGAAACTCAAACTCAATCAGCTCGACTCAATGTCTTTATCACGTTTTTTTGAACTTTAATAAAAAAATATTTTCATAAATTTTTTTTTTGGTAACTGTGATTTCCGACTCATTGGCCGACTAATCCACGGGTTTAAAATATATTTTCATTATTAATACATATAAACACATAAGGGTTAATTTGACTATTAATCTAATTATAAGAGCTTATTTTATAAATAAATAAATAATATATTACATAAAGATTTTTAACTCTAATTAATTTTGTATTTTAATTTCTTATATTTTAAATATCTTTTACTTTTTACTTATTACGCATTATAATATTCATAAATTATTTGAATGTAAATATAAAGATTCCGTTATTATATAATATACCATCACATTAATTATAATAATATATATTTTGTTAAAATATTATAAATTATTTTTGCGTATGACTTATTCTAATGTTAAGCTTTAGTACGACTATAATTGTTTTAGTTATAATTTTTTGTTTATTTAACTTTATACATATGTTTAATGATGTGTTTTGTTATAAAAAAATTAATTTATACGTATTCAAACTTTTTAATTAAAACTTAAATTTTATCAAACCAAGTTCAAAGCTAGTTGATTAAAGCATGACAAGCTAGCTCTCAAGGTAAGCTCAAACCTACAATATTTTTTTTTCAAGTAAGCTCAAACACCCAAGTGTATTTAAGTAAAGCTTTCATAGTTCATCTCTTTTGGTAAACCCTAAAAAACTTGTTCAAAGATTGCTGGCCTGGTTAATCCTGAGCATAGCGTTTGTATACAATTTGAGGCCTTTACAAAATCTGGGTGCCAAGGCCATTATTTTAGTTGCTGCTTTATGGTTATGACTAATCAATTTGATTTATATAAGTGATCACTATGAACAATCACAGTTCTATTTTATTTTCACTGGATATAAAATTATCTAAGTGCACATCTAATGTACGTATATAATCTCCGCAATAGTAATTCATTAATTGGAGACATTCAACGTAAATTACAGCCTTACATGATATGATCTCATGCATGCGTTTAGATCAGTCTCTTTACCCTTCGAATCATGATATTCTGCGATTTTTGTCTATTCGTGGTGTGACTAGCTAGTAAGGGTCGGCATATAATTTAGTTGGAGGAAAGATTACTTTTTTTCTTTTCAAAACTAATACTACTATCAAGTACTATGACAACTTAATGATAATATTATTAAGTCAGAAGTAGAAACCCAAATGATGGTACGTAATACATAATAATACTACGTAGTTTAGTTGTTTTGTGGGGACTGAGGGCATATCATGTTCTTCTTGACAGGCTCTCATATTCTAAGCATAAATTTTCTTGTTTTTTGTGATGTTTTTATGGAGGAGATATCCATGCCAGGAAGCAGTAGACAACATTTATAATAAATATAATGTCCTTTTTTTTTTCAATTTTAAACAAATTCTCAATTCCTCAATTTTTGGTAAAAATGCCGAAAAATCACACTTACACCCTTTTATTTGGCACCTTCGTATACATGAATGGAAAAGAAATGTTAGCAGTTCATTAAAATAGTTAGTAGATTGTAAGTCCATAGAGGTTTTTATGGTCGTTTTATAATCAGGATGAACAACTGATCACTAATTATTGACGAACATTAACGATCGTACTAATCGTACTAGCTAATTAACTAATGATCATACTCACCGATAATTGAAATTAGACCTGATAATCTGGGGGATACTATATAAAAAGATCGTCACACTGAGTATATGCACAACTAGATCAAATCAGTACACTTGGGAGTACTAAAAACCATTCGTTTTTTACAATCTTCGCACTTGCTTAGGTCACAATTTGAACCAGAATAACGATTTAAACTATCTTTACAGAATTGTACTTCAAAGACATTGACAGTCGATTTCAAAACTCTCAACAGATGGAGTCGTCATGCAGAAAGCCCATAGATCGACAACCAACTCTTGAAAAATGTTTCCATACTCTAAACTGTATACGGGATGAATAACTGGACCGCGATGTCATTTCTTTTTTATATACATTGTTCTAAATAAATGATCTCTTTTGGCTAGATAATGTTTTTAGCATATGAATGTTAATTGTTGTCTAAGGTTCTTGAAGTAGACTAGACACCTTGATTCACCAAAAGTTGGATGGTCAGAAACTACCAAGAATAATAAAGACTGTTGCAACATATATAGCACCTTTACTTTTTGAATTGTGATAACAATTACATCAAAATCAGCGTTTACTTTTAAGTTTCAAAAGCTAAAAAAACCAGTAGTTTTTTATAACTGATGAAGAATAAGTACTACAGATAATGTAAGCTTAAGAACCAAAAAGATCAATATAAATTCCAATTTCAGTTTTTAAAACATTAAACTAGACTTGTGGGGAATAATTTATGAAACATAAATAGTTTTGGCTGATTCTTTGGACTATACTAATATGCTTCTTTGCTACCATCCCCACTTTGTTTCTTGGTGGGGTGGGTTAGAAACAACTAATCCAAAAAACATTATAAAAAAAAACCAATATCTGAAATCAATCTTTCCAAGATCTAAATATATTTACACACTAGCTTGAATTAAAGCAAATTACTGACAAAAAGAGTATTATGGATTCTCAACCAGACAAAATTAAGAAAAAAAATCATATGTAATTGATCAAATTATGATACTAAAGCTTTAAGGACAAGTCTAGTTTTTGGGACTCATCTTGATTAGTCTTCAACTCTGGCCACCATAGGCCCGCATCATCCTTAGTGGTTGAGTTCATACCAGTCCTAACCATCTCAAACCGCCCAACACTGCCGTGGTTTAACGGTGAAGCTGTGGTGAGACTCGAGGCGTAGCTAGATAAGTTAAGCTTCCCTATGGCTGGTTGTTGATCAACATGTGGTCTTGAGGACCATCCATTTTGTCCATAGAAGCTCTTGAAGCCCGATGAAGAGGTCGAAAACATGGAACTATTATTATGTTTGTTGATCATTGAGTGTACCTGAATACCGAGTGATCGATTCTTATTGTTGCTGCTGTAACCAAGGAGAGGAAGTGAAGAAAGACTAGAACAATAGTTTTGATCATGGTGTTGCTGTTGGTGTATATATGTATGACCAAAAGCAGCAGCTGCTGAGAACATTGGACTTGAAAGAAACCCCATTCTTTGACCTCTTTTGGCAAGGTTTCTTTCTCTTTTGTGGGCATTTTGGTGACCCCCTAATGCTTGTGAACTATAAAATTTTCTTTGGCAATAGTTGCAGGAGAAAACCCTAGGCTCAGTTGTATCAGATGCTTGTGGAGGTGTAGTTTCTGAGGAACTACCCATGTTTATACTATCTAGTAAATTTAGTTCTTGATTCAATCTTGAATCATCAACACCATTACAGTTTTCGATCTTTCCTTGTCGTTCTTGGTCTTGGTCTTGATCCATACCTCTTTCGTGTTCTTCTTGTTGCAGCATGATCTCTTTGGGTCTTCGGAATTCGGCGTCTGATTTTAGATCACAAGAAGATAGTAATTCTTCATCATATGATAAGTCCATAACCACAAGTGTGTGTGAGTGGGTGTGAAATTGAAAGGAGAAAAGAAGTTGTTTATGGAAAGTGAATGCTTTGTGCTTTAAGTGGAAAAATACTATGTGAAAGAGATGTCCTAGATAAAGACTAAAGATAGATGATATACTTGAGCTAAAGTACAGTGTAAGTTTAGATAAAGCTTTTCACCTGATTCACAAATAGTTAATCATGTTACTATTAATTATACCCTATATATTTGTTGTTAGATTTGTACCATGTTATAGATCTATTCAATCATTTTTGCAATGAAAAATTTCCATGGTCCAGATAATATTTTTAACCTAAAATACGAAATGAGTAACTTTTTTCTAAAAGAAAAGTTTATTTTGATTTTTGTTTTTTTCACGTGCTACCGGACAAATTTTTATCATTTATGTTGATTTTATGAACTAACTTTTATCACAGTTGATATTTCACAAGTGATAAATAATGAAATATTAGTAGTGATAACGTAATGAATATCACTGGTAATATTACACTGTAACTATTTTATTAAATATTACTAGTGATATTTCATTCTGTTATCACTAATTATATTTTATTGTTTTTGTTACTGGTGAAATTTTATTATTAATAAATATTTTTCGTTAAATTTACAACTTTAATCTTTCATTGTTTTAAGTAATTTTTGAACATTTTAGCCAAAAAAAAAAAAATCTATCCATATTTTTTTTAATGAGATTTAATATTATGTAATAAATATCAAAAATCATTTCCTTAGTTTATAAATAAAAAGAAAGATGCAAATAACTCAACATTTTTTTAATGTCTTAATGTGTGTGCCACATTTTTGAAACAAACTGCATTTTGTTTTTGGTAAAACTTGAACACAAACTACGAAGATATGTTACACCTTTGTTACATCTTGAAATACCACATGCTCAAATACACAGTACTCGGTAACAAATTAAACTTTAGCAAACTCATAGGTGTATTTTGTTATTAAAAAAAGAACAAGATGGTCTATCAGGAAGCATATTTTGTCTTGATGCATGTTGGTTTTAATGTGCCAATTCCAACTCTCCGTTCTAAAAAGGATATTTGTATTTTATTCGTACGCAAACAAGTAAAATCTTATTTTTCAATAGACTACTAATATAGTTCAAGATTGCATAGATATTTGTTTATTTATGTTTGTTTGATAGAATATATAATTATTTCACCAATAAACATGAATGCACAAGACTCAATCCTTTCTTAATCACTTCATTTATCTATGGGGATTTAAGTTACTTGTTTTATCACTGACACGTGCTTTGTAACATAAAAACTAAACATATATGTTTACGTCCTTTTATTTCAGATAATACAAAGGTATAACAAAGAAGTTAACAATTATAATATTGCTAACAGATACTGGTGAGATCTTTTCGTATCCTTGACTTTCTTTTAAATTGCATATTGTGCTAGATTTTACGTCATGTTGTCTGTCAAAAACTCAACTTTGACAGATAATAAGGTAAAGTATTTATAATTCTTCAAAAACGTTGAGATAAATGAGCTAAATTAGGTCAGATTTTGTGTATTAGTTTAATTGGAATGATTAAAGTTTGAGATAATATGAGGACAAGTGGTGTGTCTCTTAGTCATTTGTTATTGGACAAACAACAAAACAGCAGGTGAGAACTTTGAAGACATCCAATCACAAGTTAACTGGCATCTAAGAAAGAGCATCTTTCTCAAAAGGAACAGACCACTCTTTTTGGAGAATCCACACTATTTGGGCCAACTTAGGATTATTGCCTATTTATGGGGTATGATTTTTATCGCATAAATTACAACTAATTTAGCTATTTCTTTTATAACTAGAACTAATACTTAATTTCCGTGTATATACGAGATTTGAATATAAAAAATAAATTAAGTAATAATTTTATTATTGCGATTTTATGTATATTATATTTTTCAAAAACATCGATTATATTGTTGTTTTACTATGCACTGTGTAAATTAATATAAAATCACTTAAATTTTATTTTTTAAATTTCATACTCTTTTTACTTTTGATATTTTATTCTAAATAGTAATATATATCTTAATTATCAATCAACAAACTACTTACATCAACCTTACACGTACACGATTTATAACTTCATGATTTTATAATGTTTAATATTATTTTATAAAACAATATTAAATTTTTAATACTTAAATAGTTACGATCCTCATGGACCCACGAGTTTTACACGATTTTACATTATGTGATAATATCAATTGATATTGTATAAATATTTGTTACACAAAGGATTCGACTTTGATTAACTGAAATTTTAGCTATCATTTTCTAAACATTGTGTGTTTAGTAACACATAACGACATTGAAACAATATATGTTGTTGTAATATGTAAAATCTCGTCTATTTATTTTCACCTCACACCGATGTTTGAGGCCTTGCGTTCATTTTAATATTTCTATTCTTGTTAATAATAAATAACGTATATTACATTGTTTGACTTTGTTAAGTGTCAAAATATAATATTTGTGTTCTTATTTAAATACTTATAATTATGTGATTTGTTGATTTTTTAATAACATATATGTTGTATGTTTAAAATATAAAGTTTAGAGGATATAAAGTTTAAAGGGTCTTTTGTTTATTTTATAAAGTTACTAAAATTATGAAAAATTATAAGTTTACACTTAAGTCCATTTAATTTATTTAAAATTCAACCATTAAATTTTTATTAATCCCATCCTCCTTTTTTAAGTTTTTACTTTCATAAATTTGACACATATATCTTTGTGTGTTTTTATCAAATTTATCCATCAAATTTTTTAATTTTGACTAAATTCAATTCAATTTTGACCTTTTTCCACCAATCACATCGCACGATTTTGCTTATGTGTCAAAATAGTCATTTGAGTGGTCCAACTGTTTTTCTACAACTTTCACTTTTCACTAAAATTCTCAAATAATCTAATTCTTTTATTATATAAAAGATATAGAAAATCAATTCATCTTTTTAATAGTAATCATTATCTTAATTAATTTGCGTTGCAGCTGCGGATATCCCGTAATTAAAGTTAAAATGCAAAAAATAACAACAGCGCGAACCGATTAGCCTAAAAAACAAATAAAATAGTTGGTTACCTTCTGTTTCGTTTTGTGATAACTTTGATTGGCTAGTCGAACCGAACACGAGTTCAGTTTCCGGATGACTTCGTTGTTCCGGTCCAAGCGCATTTAAACCATCTACTTGGTATAATTGTATGAAGATTAATGTGTTAGTTTGTACAATATGGAAGATAGCATATATTTTTTATTTTAAGATGTTTTAAAAATAACATTAGTAAGTGTGTTGTACTTATACTTTTTACTTTATTATATTATTTTTAGAGTTAAATTTTAAGAGTCGTTTAATGAATGAATGGATTGTGTGCATTTAAGGATTGTACCATAAGTTTTAAGAGTCATTTTACTTAATACTTAATTAAATGAAAAAATATATACTAATTTCTCTTATATGTAGTTTAAACAAGTATTAAAGACTCGCGCTTCGCTGCAGGGGTCTTCGTTGTTATTGTTGTTTGTTTTATGGATTTACGCGTGCAAGCAACAACCAAGTTATTTTAAACTATGAACTATACATTAATTTTATTTATATGTATCCTGCAAGATCATACTCATCAAAAGTATAATTTTTAAAACTTTGTACTGCTCACATGCGACAGGCGATGCGACGTATACGAGGCTCAGTTTAACAGCCAATCGAGTGAAGAGGATGCAACCACTATGGCTGCTACCGCATAGGTGTCGTGCCAAAGTAAAGACAATCTCAACTTCACCGACCCAATTAGAATCATCAGAACCTCATATATCAGATACCATGACAAACATATATCACAAAGGTAACTAACATCGAGTCATGTAAAAGCCCAGTATAAGTATCAAACATTCATTTGCCTCAGTTGTTTAGAAAGTTCACTAAAATATAGATCATAAATCAGTTCAAATAGAATAAAGAGGATTCTACTATGGCTACAACCATAAGGTTATCTTGCCCAAGCACGAACAATCTCATATTTACTGATTCCATCTAGAATCATTAAAGCTTCGTACAACATATACTACCATGAAAAACCAAGGCCACTGTAAACGTGTTTATTTCACGCTAATAAGCCATGGCTGCAATCGCCGTTTCAAATGCTATCTTTTCAAGTAGCAGTTACCATCCCAAACGCGCAGCCAAAAACGCATATAATCTTTTCAACTTTGCCCACATATAAATTTCATCATCACAACCTATTCTATTTCTTACCAACCAAAGAAAATTCATTCATTCTTGCAAAAAAAAAACCAGTCACAATAGACATGTGAGGTAACACTATTCACATGTGTGAGAATACCGTTAGGAAAAATCCCAGCCAAACGCAGGCATTCACGCTAGTCAAACATATACAAATACATAACCGCCATGAATCGCAAGAAATAATAGAATAATAAGTCACTTTTCGTAACACATATAACATGTATACAGTAAATTCTGAGTTTCTATTCTGCAAGATGATACTCATCAGAAGTATAGCTTCTGAAACTTTGTACTGATCACATGTGGCAAGCAATGCGACGTATTGGAGGCTCAGTTTAACAGCCAATCAAGTGAAGAGGATGCATCCCCTATAGCTGCTACCACATAGGTGTTGTGCCAAAGTAAATACAAACTCAACTTCACCAACCCGTTAGAATCATCACAGCCTAATATATAGGATACCATGACAAACATATGTCACAAAGGCAAGAAATACCGAATCATGCAAAATCCACTATAAGTATCAAATACTCATTTGCTTCCGTTGTATAGAAAGTTGACAAAAATATATTTGAATACAAATATTGCATTAAAACGATCTTTATATTTTTAATCCCTCTTAAGTTCTGTTATAGAAAAAACATCGAATCTACTTTTAAGCTTGTATTAAAAATAACACTAAAGCTTTGGATCAATGATTTAATATTTCTAACTTTTATAAAAAGTTCTCTATATTTATAAAGATTTTGTATAACCCTTAATTGTACAAAATACATTGTATACACTCCATATATCTGATACAAAAGTCAAATGCATAGTGTAATTATGATTGAGTGTGATCTTGGACAAGGTATTTCTGAACCAACAAAAGTTAGAACCCACACACCTAAACTTGGTAAAGACAGACCCAAAGGATTTGGTTTGTGCGGTCGGTATGAATCTGGTCTTGTTGCCTATAAATACCAAGCACTCTCCATGCTATTATAACATTCAGTAGTTTTGGCTAATGTAATATCAATATATATGTAACTGCCCATTTGATAAATAAATAAAGAGGAGAATTTACAAGAAATATTTGCATTTTGCTATGATATATGATTGAGTATATGGATTCTCACTATCTCAATTGCCACTTCAACATATGCCTATATGTTTTAAACAATATATATATATATATATATATATATATATATATATATATATATATATATATATATATATATATATATATATATATATATATATATATATATATATATATATATATATATATATATATATATATATATATATATATATATATATATATATATATATATATATATATATATATATATATATATATATATATATATATATATATATATATATATATATATATATATATATATATATATATATATATATATATATATATATATATATGTATATATATATCAAGTCTGAGTTCTAAAAGTAACAATATGTATATATTATAAATAAGAACAACTCAAGTATAACAAAGATGCCCTAAATTACTAAAGAGCCTTAGAAACCCTATAAATCCTTTATAAACCAATATTCCAAGCAATATAACTACATAATATCTATCTACAATTATCAAATACACTTTACTAATTATAATCGATCATATAAAGTAAAGGTAATAGATCACAAAATACTAATATTCACTAATCTCAAGCTAATTACAAGTATATGACCTAGTAACCAAGATTAGCATATAAAATCTATTTCACATTGAATTGAAGTCTAATCTGCTGCAAATAATTATAAAACTCAACTAAGTATCATAATAAGTTAATACATTTATCTCAAGCCAAGTTACAAATTAATAAAGCATAAAGTATAAGTTATCAAAGCATAGGATCTTAAGCTAACCTAATCCCTAGGATATGATCAACCTATACAAACCCTTAAACTAAGAATGTAGAAACCTTAGAAGTCATAAACATACTATATAAGACCTATAATAAGCCTACATTATGATATAAACACTAATCACCCAAGATAAAAAGTCATTAGGATTAATGACCTAGAAACCCTTGTATTAAGCAATTTACATAGAATCAAAACCTAGTCTTTCAGGACAAGTATACAAACACTTATAGCATTTTATTAATGTTATAATATTATGTTATAACAAAGTACAAGTATCCTTAAGCACAAGGTACAAGATTTCAATACATGACTTGTAAATTAGGTCAAACTAGGTATTTTACTCTTTAGACATGTTTACCTAGAATAACCTATTAAACCAAGTGTGAGAACTTATTACATACCTAAAACACAATTTATAGGACCTAAATTAAGTTTACATCAGTATCTAAGAGGAAGAATATGATTTTTACATAGATTTAATCATAGATCATTAGAAACCCTAATCTACATAAGTTTACTTCCCAATTTTACATCAAATCTTTGTTAAACCTCAAACCAAGGACCCAAACCTTCTAAATACAATTTGTAAACCATAATTAAATCCTAATCATTCACTAATCACATTCCTAAGTCCCTAATCACCAAAATTACAAAGTATAAGTTACAAGCCCTAGATTTAGGACCCGATTTTACATTTTCCCTCCAAAGACCTATTTAATCACTTTCCCTCCTAAATTCAAACCTTATATTAGATATTTAGGATGTTTTAAGATATTTTCCAAGTGAAAACAAGTAGTTGCATCACCTCTTTGTAGATTTCACATCCTTATTCTTATCAACAACATGCCGTGTAGATTTTTAGCCACAAGTCTTAGATATTTTCATCCTAGAGACTATAAACTTGAATAGACCTTAACTAGCTATCCTTAGTCACTAAGATATCATTTTTACACGTTTTAAGCCTAGAATTGGAGCCTAAGGGTTAGAATTACTATAAATAGGGGCGAACTCTGATTGTAGAAACTTGCACCCCTTTTTATTTGTATCTCCTACCCCTTCTACAATTACAATTCTATATACATTATGGGACACTTAGAAGACCAGAAACCAGGTCTAGAAATAAGCCATTGAAGCTCTTGAAGCTTTGATAGCAAGTTGTGTCATAGGAAGCCATAAGGAGCCATTTTGGAGCTACCTAGGTAATCTCTATGTTAACCAAGCTTTGATCTTGTCATAATGAATTATTAGACTTTTTATAATGCAAAAATTATGTTAGAAAACTAATCTAAAATAAATTAGAGCATTTGATCATTTTAAATGAAAGTTATAAGCTAAAGATGTCTTAAAATCCTAACTTTGTATTTTACATGAAATAATGACTTAAAACCCATTTCAAAAGCTATAATTCTAGATAAATGTTGTTATTATGATTATAAATGTTTTTTCAAACTTTGTTCTCAAATCTTAGATTATTTGGTAAATTTTTGAGGTTGTTATATGATTTTTACAAGTATAGGGACCAAAACTGTCATTTTTGAAACTATTTAACATTTTGGGATAAAAGTGTCATTTTGTGAAATTTAAACTATAATAATAGATACTGGAAAGTTTGAGACCCTAAGGTTAATTTTTGAAGGTTTAAATTATAAATAATAAAACTATATACTTTAGGGGTTAAAAGTGTAATTATGCCAAAATATAACAATAAGGGCTATTTTTACCGATATTGAAACTAAAAACATAAAATTTAATAATATAATATGTGTCATGTTAGTAGGGAACTTTGTATAAAGATGTTCCATCTCGATATTACGTTCTGACCGAGTGGTTGGGTTTACGATTTAAAGTGCCCTCGCTCCTTAAACGTTTATAGAATGGTTTCTGAGTATAATGGCCCGAACAATGATACTATAATTCCAAAATATGTATAATCAAAGAAAAATATAAATTACTATAAGAAAAGATTGAACTCAGAGATTACGACTTGATATATATACATATTTGTGTGTCAACTCAAATTCCGTGAGAAAGTTGTGACTGGTTGTTTCAGAATAATTCAAGACCCTATCGCTAAGGTGAGTTTATAGCCTCACTTTTGAAAGATTATAAATGATTTGAAAACCCGTGAGGGGGATATATGATAAAACTGGAATACAAATATTTTTATATGCTGCCTAATATGATTATTGAGACTACATTTATTATTGCCATTAAATCACTTTTCAATCGTAACCGCTAATCATTCTAGAAATGAGCGCTAGTATTGTGAATAGTACTATTGGAGACTGACATCTCCTATCTGGGCAAGTCGCACTTGCTGGAACGCCAATAGGTTCCTACCTAGGCTAAACAGATATGCTTTATTTTGCTAAACTCAGGAGTTTGGTAAACTACCTGCATAAGGGCAATTTGTTGGTTTTATGTTATGTCAAGTAGCGGGGTACGAGCTAGTGCAATAAGAATCAATGAATTTAAAAATAGGGTGTATAACACCGTAGCCCTAGGGTCATACTTGTATTTAATTATTATTTAAACCTATGAATTCACTCAACCGTTGTGTTGATTTGTAAGCATATATTTTAGGTGAATGAAGACTAACGGGCTGCAGATGGTGGTGTCTTGAAAAGTTATCATTCTAATGAATAAAACTAGATCTTTGAGAAACTTGTGATTTATAGTGTATGTACAGTTGTTTTGTTAACTCTGAATAATAAATGAATGATAACGTAAGTCTTAAATAAAAATTTCTCTTGAGCGTTTTCTATTATTGTGACTATGATACCTTGAAAGTAATACCCCAGATTAGCTTCCGCTGCTATATGTTAAAAATGGGGGTGTTACAGCTTTCAACTCACTCCTCTTCTCTACAATCTCTCTAAATCTCTGATTATATCTTACTCTCGAACCTCTAATCTCGTTCTCATTCTTGTATCTTGTGAAATAGATCTTACTCTCTTTAAGATCATTACCAAGAACTTTATACCCATGCTTTGATCCTTCAAAGTTTACTTGTGTGATTGTGTTAAGTGTTACCTATACAATCACCATTGTTGTAACCATTCATCTACTACTTGTGTAATAGTGTGGTTAGTATTTTAGTCCCCAAAATACATAGTTTGAAGGGAGTTGTTGTACCCATATGAAAGAATGCGACATCTTAGATTAGGTGTCGGTAAATATTATAAGTGACGTGTAAGTGTTTTCTCCACCGGTATAAAGGAGGTTGTTGACTAGTGAAAGTCGAACTCTCGAGTGGATACTCGAGGAGTGAAAGTAAGGGCAAGATAAGTGAGATCTTGCTAGGCCAAAACACTATAAATCACTTGTGCATTATGGTATAATTTACTCTTCCTTTATCTCTGTTACTTACTTTACTACAACTCAATCGTACTCGATCTATATATCCTCACTATTCAGATATAAAGTTTCAAATATGTTAAAAATAATTGGTAAAATTATTCAACCGCTCCTTCTAGTTTTCCACAATTGGCATCAAGAGATACGTTACTCAAGATTTTTAAAATATATTGTAATTTAAAACTTGTAACGATCCATGGATTTTGAAAATTACAAAGAAAGGAAAT
Source organism: Glebionis coronaria (assembly GCA_025667525.1). Lineage (NCBI taxonomy): Eukaryota > Viridiplantae > Streptophyta > Magnoliopsida > Asterales > Asteraceae > Glebionis > Glebionis coronaria. Next base: position 154,532,732 of record CM046877.1, read on the forward strand.
CTATGCAAAGACCACCACTATTTGAAATCGATGGTTTTATCTATTGGAAAAACTGTTTTGAAACTTATGTGAAATCTAAGGATATAGATCTTTGGTACATAATCATTAAAAGGTGATTATGCACCAACCGTCAAGAATTTCACCACTAATCAATTTGAATCAGTTCCACATGATCGACAAACCGATGATCAAAAGAAAATGTTGGCAAAAAATAATGAAGCCAATATGATGCTCTACAATGCTCTACCTAAAAAGGAATACGAAATAATATATAAGTATCAAACAGTCAGAGAAATTTGGCACTCGTTAATTGTCACACATCAAAGAAACTCACATATCAAAGATAATAGAATTGATCTTCTTGTTCAACAATATGAACAATTTCTATCCTTGAAGAGAAGTCGATTTATGTGGGGGTTGCTTGGTTTAATAGCATCATTACTTCACTCAAAGCACTTGACAAAAATATCTCTACTAAGAACTTTGTCATGAAATTTCTAAGAGCACTTCATCCAGAATGGAGAGCTAAAGTAACCGCCATCGAAGAGTCGAAAGACCTCTCTAACTTGTCACTAGATGAGCTTATCGGGAATCTTAAGGTTCATGAGATGGTGATGGAAAGGACTCTCAGATTATCAAAGGAAAGAATGAGAAACAAAGATCAATCTCCTTGAAAGCTAGAATTGAATTTAGTGATTATGATGATCAAGAATCTGATAGCAATGACGAAAATGCAATGGCAGTCCGTGACTTTAAGAAATTCTTTAAAAGACGAGGAAGGTTCGTTAGGCAACCCGTTGATGACAAGAAGACGTCCCGAAAACCTTTTTGACATCAAGAAAGGTAAAGATGAAAGAAAATGATACCGATGCGGTGATCCAAATCACTTCATTAGTGATTGTCCATGCCTAAGCAAAAGACGCAAAGAGCATTTGTTAGTGGAGCTTGGATTGCAAGTGATGATGTAAGAGATGACTCTAAAAAGGAAGAATAAGCACTCATGGCACATGATACCTATGAGGTACATTCTGACTCCTCACATTATTCTTCGTCATTAGATGATGATACCTTGCAAATTGAATATAAGAAACTTTGTGAACAAAGCCTTAAGATCATAAACAAAAACAAACTTTTGAAAACTAATAAAGAAAGTTTAGAAAATGAGATTTGTGAATTAAAAGAAAAGTTGAAAAGGTTAGAATAAGGTAAATCATCTAATGAAAAATGTGAGTCATGTCAAGAACTTGCTCTCAAAGTTGAAAAACTGAAACAAAATCGAGATGTGTTAATCAAATATAACCCAAAGTTTGTAAAGTTTAACAAAAGCTCATATAGCATTGATGATGTGATAAGTTTTGAAAGAGATAGAAAAGATCAAACATGGCCAGGGTTTGGGAAACAAGACACGCCTTCTAGCTTGAAACTACAACCACAAAGCAATAAGGTTAACGGCTCTGCAAAAACAGTTACAAAGAACCACGGACCCCGCGGACCCAAACAACTTAGGTCCATCGTTGAAAAACTTGGGTAAGTTTTTCTGGCAGATCAGTAGAGGCAAAACCGCATCAAATTCGTGGTTGTGTCCCGTTAACCAAGACAAACAAATCAAGAAAAATATATTACCAATATTAAGAACCTGGAAAGAAACACTAGAACTAGAAACTCTCAATCTCGGCCAAGACCATCCTTTCCCAAATGCCCCTTTCCAAAAAGTGACCGAGGAGTACTCAAAAGGTATAGTATAGTACCCCTAAATTATGACTATCAAAATCAGTTCTCAATAGGAAACCTAGTACCATGGGACATGTTTGGTAACACTCCAATTGGTGTTGCTATGAGAAGTATGTTCAACCCAAACAGACCCAAGAGACAATGCGGACCACACGTTTGATTTCTATAATTTATACGTATGCTTGGTATCCGGACTTGAATCAGATGAAGGAGATTGGTTGTTCAAGGCACATGACGGGAAACAAGAATCTCTTCAGTACATACAAACCTATGGATAGATTTAATATTATTTTTGGTGGAAATGTCAAAAGCAAAATCATCAGCAAAGGTATGATTTCTAATGACCATATTATCATAGATAATGTTGCTTATGTTAAAAACTTAGGATTTAATCAACTTAGCATAAGTCATCTTTGTAGTAATAAATGCAAATTTCTCTTTGAAGAAGACGATAGTAAAATACTAAAAGATGACATAACCATAGCAAAAGGAATTAGGAAAAATAACATATATGTGATGAAGTTTGACTCATCCAAAGACGCAATTTTCTTGACCACAATATATGACACCTCAACCCTTTGGCATAGATGTCTAGGTCATATCAACATGCGTCTCTTGCAATCCTTGTTTAGCAAAGACCTTGTTAGAAACTTACCCAAACTAAAATATGAACAATACTTTTCCGATGCATGTAAAATCGGAAAACAAGTACACTAAAGCCATAAGGCTAAGAATGTTGTGTCTACATCTAGGTGTCTAGAAAACCAAAAATGGATTTGTTTGGTCTATCCGCGGTGCAATGTTATGGAGAAAATCTCAATACCTTGGTCATCGTTGATGATTATTCTAGATATACTTGGAAAAAATTCTTGAAAACTAAAAATGAGGCTTGACCATTTTAAGATTTTAAGCAAGAAAAGTGAAAACCAACTATATTGTCATATTGTGTCCATTCGGACGGATCATGGTAGGAAGTTTAAAAATGAGGCACAATTCGGAGCCTTTTGTGACGCCAAAGGTATCACACATAATTTCTCATCTCCTAGAACTCCTCAATCAAAAGGTATGGTAGAACGTAAAAACGGTACACTTAAAAAATGAATGGAACAATGCTAAATGAGTCTGCTATGCCACAAAATTTTTAGTGTCATGTCGTAGATACCAATACATACATTCTTAATCGCATCTTAATTAGACATCTTCTTGTGGAAACTCCATATGAACTCTTAAAAGGAAGAAAACCTACCATATGGTATTTTAAAGTGTTTGGAAGTAAATATTTCATTCTTAACACTAAGGATTACCTCACTAAGTTTGACCTAAAGTAGTATGAATAAGTTTTCCTTGGATATTCTCAAAATATCAAAGAATACATAGTCTTAAATAAACAAACCATGTGTGTCGAGGAATCGTTGAACATAACCTTCAATGAAAGTCCACCTCCCTCTAAAACATCACCTCTGGTAGATGATGATCTAGTTGAAACTCAAGCGCATAACCAACAAGTTAATCTTGAAGTAAACAAGGGCAATGATCCCTTAAACCTGTAACCATCAAAGAACCAAAAGGCCATCCTTTAAATAACGTCATTGGTAAACTAACTTAAAGAATCTTAAGGTCACAATCTTAAAATTTAAGTAACTTCTTTTGCTTCGTATCTCAATCTGAACCTAAAAATATTGATGAAGCTATCATACATGAAAGTTGGACATTAGCTATGCAAGAGAAACTTAATCATTTTTTAATGATTTTTGGTACTTGCTACGTAGGCCTAAAAATCAAACCACAATATAGACAATAAAGTTTCAAATAAGTTAAATAAGTTAAACTCATCGGTAAAACTAATCAACCCCCCCTCCTCTAGTCTTCCATAATATAGATCATAAATCAGTCCAGTTAAAACATTAAAGAAACAAAGAAGGGCAAAAGAAGAGAGTTTACTTATCTGAGCAACATGTTGTGGATACAAAAAAATTCCATGACGATTGCAAGTGACCTCAATTCAGAAGTATAAAAGGAAGAAACATACTATATAGTATGCTCAGATAAAAAAGAAATTGAATGAAGAGGATTCCTTTATGGCTACAACTTTAAGGTTGCCATGCCCAAGCACTGACAACCTCATCTTTGCTGACTCTGTCTAGAATCATTAGAGCTTCGTACAACATATACTTCTGCAAACAACCAAGGCAATTGTGAGTGTAAAATATCCATATCCAAAACTTCAAATATCAATACTTCTCTTCTTAAATAAGCTTAGATATGTAGCAAACACGTTTATTTCATGCCAATAAAGCATGGCTGCAATCGCGGTTTCAAATGCTATATTTTCAAGTAACAAGTACCATCCCAATTGCCCAGCCAAAAAGGCATATAATCTTTTCAACTTTGCCCACATATACATTTCATCATCACAACATATTTCAATGTTTTAAAAAAACCTAAAAACCATCACGCTTAGGGGGTTTTGGAATCGAAAAAAAGTGGACATCCGCCATGGATGCAAACATATTACATTTCCTTTCCAAAACACGACGCCCAAAACTTTCATTAAAATTGCTCCGACTCATTGCAGCGTGTCATATTAAGTATAGATTAGTAAATGAGAAAAGTGGAAACATCAAGCGTGGCTGCAAACACAATAGCTTTCCCAGGCAAACGCATACATTCACGGATCTAGTGAAACATATTCATACACATCAACGCCATACCAAATGATGGGTATACCCCGTCATGGTTTCGTATTTAGTATTCGTCTTTCCAATATGTGGTGAACCTCAACTCTATACATTTTCCCATCCTATCAGATTCTAAAGTAAATAGATTTCGATTATATAGAACCCTCAAAAACAAAAATACCCAAAATTAATATTCAAAAGCCAAACAACTAAAAAATCACCAAAAAAGTATGCTGATCTTGTTTAATCAAAACTTACCGCTTCATATTGAACCTTTATAGATTATCAGAACTTGGGAACAACAAATCCCTAGCAAATCAAAGAACCTTCAACCAATATCACGCACCGAACACCATTGTCATGCACTATGAAGGGTGGAAACAAACAACCATTGACACACCGAACACCATCACCACATACACAAAACAACACAAATCAAAGCACCCACAAAATGAACCGCGAACACACACCAAAACTCACCAACGTTACACACAGATAAGCAACATCACCCACCATGAGCGGCGACAACGAAGAAATCAGAGGCATCGAAGTGAGTGTTACGATTTCGATTTTATGTGCTTCATAACCTTGACATAATTTCTAGCTCTGTGTTATGGAGCACCATTTAATTTGTGTGTGTTTTTTGTTAAGTGAGATCTGAGGAAGATAATGGTCGGTCGTGAATGTTGAGGAAGGTATGAAATAATAGGGTCGGTGGTGGATGTGAAGGGAAAATAATAAAAAATTGCAAGAAATAATAGATAATAAGGCACTGTTCATAACACATACAACATGTATACGATAAACATATATAAGTTAAAACTTATGATACCAAAAATTTTACTTCTTTATAAATAAAAGTTCCATTGATCAAACTAAATTTTGAACTTTACTTTACTTTTAAATTCGTGATACCCACACTAAAATTTATTTTTGAAAATGTGCAACAAGAGAAGTTAATGTGTCTAACTGTAAAAGAGAATATGAATACAACGAAATTATATATTTACCATTCACATGTAAAATTGAAAGTAACGGAAGGCCAATCATGCAGTTAGTCTCCTTCATATTGTAGTAAAGGAACGCGTCCTCTCATTACCAAGCAAAAAACAAACACGTCCTCCTACTTTATTTTCATTCTTTTGATCGCCTATCGAATCGAGCAACTTGACACTCCTTATCCGTAGCCATATTTTTAAAACTCCTAAAAATTCAATAGAATCCTAATTCATTTCCTATAAAAATTCCCTATTATATTTTCATTTTTTTCACACTTTATTTTACATCAATCAATTTATATACCAACTAAAACAATTTGTTCCAAAATTGCCACCAAGAAAAATAAGAAAGTGTTCAACGAACCGTAGAATCCTGATGAGGAGGAAGCTTTGTGTAAAGCTTGATACACGTTCTGGAAACGTATCACCAAGAAGAATAAAAAAGTTCAAATAGATAGTATTATCAATAATTAATTTGTTAAAAGAATTACCCAATTAATTACTAATAACATCAAATATTTAACTTTTTTTACCTCTATATCCTTTAATTTTTCTCAATTTAGTGCTAATTAACACCTAATATTGCAAAGATTCATGTATTTTGTGTTTTGCATGTAAAATTCAGCAAGTAACAGAAAATGAGGGTAAATGATGGAATTTGACAAGGAAAGGCGCCAAGCACAAGAACTCAAAGGCACTTACGACGTATGAGGTTTCCAGACCTACGTCGTAGATGCAATGATGTCATAGTTTCCATATTAGAAGGCTCTACGACATAGACCATATGAACTTATACCGTGTAGGTGCTAATTATTTGACAATATACGCTAGGCAACAAGATCAAGGCTTAAGGCTTCTGTTCCTCTACGTCGTAGATCGTGTGTATCCATAAAGGAGTTACTATATTGAAGACCTATAGTGTAGGTACTTGTTCCTATTACGTTGTAGGTATCTCGTCTTCAGAAGGAATGTTTTATATATTTCCCCTATGGCATAGATCGTAATATCATCTACGATGTAGGTGGTCTGAATAATATAAATAAAGAGCCTTTTCTTCATAATTTGACACACAATATCATACATAATAACTCAGTAGGCTTTAAATTGATTTTGGAGGGTTCTAAAGGTCAGAATTCGACCGGATTTACCATTGTAAGGTAGAATTTGATTTATAGCATCATTTGTCTTAATCATTCGTTCCTAAGAACATTGTAATATTTTTCATGATTTATATGACCATTATGATTATGATTACTTGTTGTGTTGCTGCTATGAGCGGCTAAGCACCATTATTGTTTAGTTTATGCTTTTACTGTTTGGGATATTCATAGACCTTTTATGCAACCCTTGTATTTTGGTAGTACTTGATTATTATTAGATTTCCGTGGCCTATACGGCATTTATAGGAACTGATCGATGGTAACTTCGGGAAGGGATTTACAAGGAGAAGGTTGGCAACTATCTTGGGTGTAGGGGTTTAACGATCATCGCCTTTTCTAAGTCGGTTACTTAAAAAATGCAACAATCCGTGTGTGTGTGGGGGGGGGGGGGGGGATTGAATAATTAGGTCGTATGGGTAGTTGTGGTTCAAGCACTGCTAAATTTTACTTGGCTAGTCGTGGAAGCAGTGGTTGGGATTTAGAAGACATAGGACAAGGGATATTAAACAAATTGGCTTGTTGAATTTATGATCACTAAACTGTTAAACATAAATACTAGGTTATAAGTAATTTATGTAGTACGCTCTTTAACTTGAGTTCATACCTTTAATTCTTACCAGTCCAAGTTGTGTTTCACATGTGCATAGCATATCTTTTAACTAATTATTACCTAGATAACATTAATCACAACTAGATAATAATAGAGTAGCTAGGTGATGACATTTCTCCTATTGATCTATTACATGCTATTTAATTTCCAGTATTTGCTTTCTATTCTTAGTTACTATTATTATTATTTTTCTGACATTACAAACTAAAACCAAACTCACACTTAGCTCCTTAGACGACCTCAAATTTACCATTTCTAGTACTTCAGACGACCGGGTTCTCGTCCGATAGTGCGTTGTCGGTAGAACGAGTTTTATATATTTAAAACATGATTAAAAATATGTTAGAACAAAATACGCGTCAAGATTTTGGTACCTGTGTCGGGAGCTAATATTTGTTTTTAGTTTGATTTTACCTTAAAGCAACATGGAGCCCGATTTCAACTGGATGACAATTGGAGAATACCTAGAGTATCAAGCTAAAAATGAGATTATGTAGTGAAATAAGAGGGAAAATAATTCCACCTATACATAACAATCTTGTTCACTAGAATTATGATTCCTTTGGTTTTCAGGATTACGAGGATGATAGGTATTATGGGGAATCATATCAAAAGTCGCAGCTAACCTATGATAAGTATACAGACAACGAACTCAGTAGAAAAAACTATGGAATATTACAAGATTGAGCTAGCGATTAGGGTGATGTTTGACGAACTACGGGATATTACTTTTGGGTCACCACAACCAGTTGGAAGGGAGAAGACCCTGGAAGAATACGCTCAGAAGTTTGACGATATATTTGGAAAAGATGTAAGAGTGTTTCGCAAGAAAAAGAAGTAGAAGAATCAAAGCATATGAAGGAATATGCCCAAGACTTCGAGGAACTTTATGAATACCATATCTACAAGGATTTAGTGATTACCTAATAATACAAGGTTGAGATGCATAAAACGTTGGAGGAATATGCCATGGAATTTGAAAATTTATTGGGATATATAATTGGAAAAGATGATAGATGTCTCCTACATAAATATGATTTGGAAATACTTGAACTAGTTAAGGAAAAATTTACTATACATACTCATCAACATTGTTTTGAAGAGCTCCCTAGAAATTTAATTGAAGAAGAAATATCTGGCGCGAAAGATAAAATTTTTGAGAGAAACAAAAGCATTGGTTGTGTCGTAGAAATGAGGAATGATAACTTAGATTCATGGGAAGCCATGTATAAGTCTTAGTTATAAATAGCCTATGCAATCTATGGAGAAGAAGAAATCAATAAAATTCTATCTATTGATCCCAAACTCTCCCATTATGATTCAACAGCCAAATACTTTTACCACTTACTAGCTATTGATCACATAGTCGAACACCTGGACGAACCCCGAAGGATTCTCCGATCCCATATACCTAAGCTACAAACCTTCGCCAACTCCCTTTGGTTTTGTGCGGTCATCAAAACCAGATGATTGATGATTTATGAGGCTTAAAATGACCTCTATTTATAGTGCTCAGCTCGTCTATGGCGTAGATGAAGTTATCATCTACGTCGTATGATGACGTATAGTCCCTAGTCGGGTTGTGCAGCCCGACCCAGGGGTACTACCCGTATCCATTACGTATGGATCATAGATAGACAGCGCTAAGGCCAATGTGGCCCAGTAAGTCGTTGTCGCACACGGTTCTATCTCAGCCGTGTCTTGGTCGCACGCGGATAGGATCAAACAAAATCATAATCTAATTACGATTATGTTTTACCTAAGCTCAGAGGATATACACCCTCCTTATTTACGCGATAAGGATCTTATTGTACATGGTAATTGTCTCTTTCTTAGGCCGCAAGAATAGGGAAGCCCAATTAGGGTCTCACCGGGTATAAAAGGAACCCAAAGGTTCTACAAAGGTACGATTTACACAATAATCTAAACCCTTAACGATTACTGAAAACGTTTACTTACTCTCACGTTGGAATCTAATCGTGTGATACATTTCCACGGTAAGCCTAACGGTGTTCGTTATTTAGTGTGCAGTGTCTTCGTAACAAGTTCACTTGGTGCAAGAGACAGAGTCCTCAAACACTCGAATTAAGCCTAATTCGGGTCAAGCGTGGTCCATCCAACTTTTGTATCAACAAGTTGGCGCCATCCATGGGACCCTGCAAAAAACATTACACTAGTACAAAAAATGGTATCCGTCACACTAAAAAAGAGTGACCGTAGCCATACAGTCACACACGGTTTTTTTGTCTTTGTGACCAAAGGTCCCGTGACCGTAGGTACACTATGGTCACGATCTGATCTTTGTGACGATAACCAGCAAAAAAATGTGACCAATACTCGAAAACGTGTGACGAACTAGGTACAATATTTGGTGTTTTAGTGAATATGTGTGACGGTAAACACTCTACAGTTACACGAGTTTTGTTTAAGAGTGACTATTGTTTATAAATTTGTCACATGAATATACAATATGTATGACATTTACTATGTGATTAGTGTATTTTGTGTGACTATATGCATCAAATAGTCACATGAAGGGTATGTTTGTGTGACCATTTATGACATGTAGTCACACAAATTATGCTAATGGCTCTGAGTTTGTCACATACAATTAACCAAAGAGTTACCAATAGTAGTAATAAGTGTGACTGTATGTGATGGTTGTAATTTTACACTTGTTTAGGAAAACAAGGTAATTAGGGTAAGTACGACGATTTAGGAAAATCGTGCACAAATGACCCAAAGTGGGGATCGTTCTCAAGGAGTTGGTGTGTGTGTGTTAAGAATTGATTAATTATGTGATTATATGATTATGAGAAAAGAAAATAGAAATGGGATAAGAAGAGAATGACGGTTACGATGACGGATTAAACTAAGACGAAAAGGTCGTACACGTAAAACCGTAAAAGCAACAAAATTAAAAATTTACTCTAAAAATTCCTAGAAATTTGCAATAAATCCTAAATAATGTAATTAGAGTTTACAAAAAATCAAAAATCACCCAAATCTTTTATTTAATTAAATAATGATTTTTTAATGCTAATTAAAGCCCTAAAAATCAATTTACTTAACAAAAAGCCCAAAATGAGATTTATCACTTTGTAAACCTCTAAAATACCCTAACTTAATTTAAAACTATTTTTGAAAGTTTTAAAATGAACTAAAACTATTTAAAAACAATTAAAAACTCTTAAAACTTGAAATAATTATAAAAATTAATCTAAGAACAACAAAAATATTCTAAAAGTGGTAAAATTCCTAACTTAATGTGTTTAACCTAAGAAAAATGTAAAAACTTGAAAATATAAATTTTAATTTTTAATAATAAAATAATATTAAAATAATATTAAAATAATATTAAAAATCCAAAATTTATAAAAAATTCTAAAAACTTGCAAACTAGCTTAATTTAACCTAAATAAGCAGAAAATAAACTTGAAATTACAAAAATACCCCTAATAGGCCAAAAGTCCAAACAGTCCCCTTAAAGGGCTCAAATAGGCCCAATAAGCAAAATGTTGTCCAATTAAGCCCAAAAACTCCTATCTGACTCAAAATTTGATTCTGAACACAATTTTTTAAAGGCCCAAAAGCTGAAAATGTGAAATAAGCTGGCTTATATCAAACAGCTTATTCTTAATGGGCTTTTTGGCCCATTAAGCTATAAGGTGATGCCATAAGCTCAAATTAGACACACAAGCTTTTTTTAAGTTGCTTAAGACTTCTGTAAAAAGAAATTTGAAAAAAGTCCAAGGAATAAGCCTGAAAATGCAATAAGCAATCTACAGGAAACGACAAAATAGTCGTTTTTGAGTTCTAGGCCACCCCAAGAGCTGATTCAAGTTTCAAAAGCTTTTAAATGACTTAACTAAGCTTATCAACAAAAAATTTTAAAATAAGTTCACTCAATAAGCTGAAATAAGCAAATAAGCACTTATGAAAAAGTCAAATTAGTTGGTTTTCTAGCAAAAAGTCAAAGTCAAAGTCTAATAAGCTCCAGTTCAAACAAATGGGTCAAATGATGAAGATTGATCACAAAAAATAGGTTGTTGCAGGCCTGGATAAGACAAAATGGCTTATTGATAAGCTAACTGAAAAATTGCACCAGCAGGGGCTAGTTTTGGATGTTGAGCAGTGGAAACTTTTTCCACTGCTTGACTTCTTAACTTTTTTGTCTGTAGTGACTTTTTTGGAGATTCAAGTTACACAAAGGCACCCAAATGATCAGTGGATCAAGAGGATTCAATAACAATCAAGAAATCACAATCACTAACAGCCAATTAGTATAGTTTAATCAAGACATCACCAGATATGCACCAGACATGAACACATAAGCAGTTATGAGCTTATAAGCTGTTTTAGCAAATTTTAGCCAACCAAATTGCACCAAAAGCATACACAAGTTATTATAAAATTAAATGAACAAGTTTAAACAGTTTTCATGCAATGGCTCAAAGCGTAAAGCAAGATTCAAGCAGATGAAGGTTACTGATGAACACTAACACAAGCAGATTTTACTTTTGCTGATGCACTTGACCAACAAGCCAAATTCAATCACTCAGATCTATCTCATATGTTATATTAATGATGTTTTAACAACTTTTAACCCTAAGCATGCATAAATTCTAGATTTTACCAAAATCTTAGGTCAAAATCAGTCAAACTCAACAAGATATAGCACAATGTATGATTCAAGGTTTCAAACCCAAAAACTTGCAGCAATATGCACTCAACCAAGTATTTAACAGATACAAAGCACAAATAACACTTTCCACAAACACAATAACCACTTATGATCTATAACAGGTAATCCCAAACACCCTTTTAACTTTTCAAATCACAATTTTTCAAATCAAACGTGTATTCCAAGACCACCCAAGCCCAAATAAGCACAATAACAAGTATAATATGCAGATTTAAGCAAGATTAGACCATAAAATCAGCAAGAACACAAGTAGCACACAAATTCACCAAAAATCAAGATTTTAACAAATTTTGGGTAGAAAGGTGTGTACCTCATGGATGTACATCCGCACCCACGAATTTTGAGCTTATGTACTAGCAAGAACAAGTATAAGCTTCCACAAACAACCCTGCTAAGAATCAACAAGGTTAAGAGCACAATATCAAAAGCAGAAAAATGAAAAATTCTTGATTAATGCAACCTTAGTTCCCCACACTTGATTATCCCCAAGTTATAAGCTTCACCACACCTTGCTAACTCAATATCAGGATGTTATGATCAGCTTTATAGCCCAAGAATTCCAAGGTTTGAACTAGACTTAGCAAAATATCAAGAAAAGTTGAAAATGTGCAAACTTTTGCACACTCCTTTTGAAAACAGGTTTAAGATTCAAGAACTAGGAAGCATTAACAACAATAAACAGATATTAAGAGTGACACTTGAGCTTTCTCCACCAAATTCAAACACATTTCATTAAGATAAATATGTGATTTACAGATTTGTGAACCAAGGAAAATTCAAGAGCAAATGTAAACGTGAAGCCCTATACCCTTTATATAGAGGGTGTACATGGCCTTTGTAACCTAAAAATCTCAAAACCCAAAGCATGTGTTCTTCCAGAAATACCCCTTGAGGGTTTGAAGATGCTTGAACATGTGACAAGTTCTTGGCTGCTTGTGTGAGTTGGCATGTGTGAAAGTATGATCAATGGCTTCAAATAAGCTTAGAAAATAAGCTGGAATGTGGGTTGTTGGATTGCTATCCAAATTTTGGTAGTTTGCACAAAGTATGTAGCAGGGAATCTTGTGTGGGGTTCCGTGTTGATGTAGCATGTGATTTAAAGGTTGGGTTCTGTTTATATGATCATTAATCACTATTCTGGAAAGATTTAGGGGCTAATTACAAGTAATTAGTAAACCCCTAATTATGTTCTTAAGGGAATAGTGCCATGTTTTAATCCGTTTTTGGTTTGGATTAAGTTTAATGACACCAAGATTAGTTAATAATAAACCTGGTGAGTGGATGGGTGAGGTGGAGCAATGGTGCATTCTGAATGGTTGTGGGGTGTTAGTGGGGCACATTTCAAGCCCTCAATGGTCTAGGTAACATTTGTTGTCTGCCACATTTAGTCCCTCACCTTTAATACTCCTTTCACTTGCAAATAAATCTAGCAAAGCTTCATTTGCTTTGTTATTGAAGTTTTATTTTTCACACTTTTGCCCCAAATACTTTTCTAAAGTATTTTCAGGGGTATTTCTTGCCATTTCTTGATTCTTGAAGGACTGATTTGGTATTTTCTTCAAGGATTATGGCCTTGAATTGTATAATTGCAATTTTGGAAGACTAAAATTGCCAAGTCATGATTAATGAGGGACCATTTTTGCCAAGTCTTCAAAGTCAAGGGTCCTTTTGGTAATTTTGACTTTTTCAAAGGACCAAATTTGTAATTCTTGTAACTTGGAGTTCTTTATGGTATGTTTGACTTCGAGGAGGATAAATATTGACATTTTTGTTTTGTTGAGGGACTAAAATTACCATATCTTCAAAGTGGAGGGTCCTTTTTGCAATTTTGACAAACTTTAGGTACCAATCTTGTAATTATGAGGATACAAGGGTATAAAGTGTCAATTCTTCAATATTGGAGGACCCTTCTTCATAAATCTTCAAATCTTCAAGGGTTTTCTTTGGAAAATCTTCATTAGGGCTTGGTTCAATGTGCGACTTCGTTTCCCGTGTTCGTTTTTGCATGATTCTTGTGATCTTTTGTCATTTTCTCAATATCCGTACCTAAAATACACAAGCAACAAACACAAGCATATATTGGGGTATTTTGATGATATTTAATGCATTTAAAGCCCTTTTTGGACGATGAGACTATGTATAAAAGCAGTCTCATCACTCCCCCATACTAAACCATTGTCGTGCCCTCCTAATTTCCTAAGTTGTATCTCTTATATTTTATTATGTCTTGAATGTTTCACGAGGATACATTGTTTGACTTATGCGATAATAGAGATTTAGGTCTAAAAATAGAGTCCTAACGGTGTAACCAATACCATCAAGTAAATAACCCCTCCTAATAGACAACGATGTCAAAAAATTAAGTCAACAAGAAGGATCGATAAACACGGTTTTATAACGGTTTTGAACATGAGACTTATTACCAAGAATTTTATATGCCCCCTAACAGAAGGGCCTTATTATCTTTGGTTTACCTCCACATTTTATTCAACTTCGCCATGAAGCTTTTATTATGATTTTGGTCTTGCCTTGCCTTTTATTATCTACCTCATCGGTAGTTTTATTAGCCAAAGACGTATATCCTCACGCTAAGGAGAATTTTGGATCTTTAAAGCTTCAAAGATTAAGGCTTGATTCACTTTCAATTTTGCATAGATTTTTCGGCCTTGTGGGGCTTCAAATTGTTTGTTTTGAAATCTTATTATTGGGTGAAGCTTTTGATTATTCGGGTGCCAATACTTCAAAACCGTGACGCTGGCGATACCTTAATGTCTTCCCAATTTAATTAAACGGAAGCTACTAGAAAAGACTAGAAACCCAACAATCAAGACTAAACCGCTAAGTCAATATTTATTAAGCAAAAAATATTTAGAAGCGAAGGGAGAATAAGAAAACAACGAGAACACATGAGTTTTTGAAAGAATATGAGTACTCTACGTTTAGCATAGTAACTTATAATTAACCCTATCATTTCTTGTCCTCATTTAAGAGACTTAGCCTAATGTGAAGTTAAGGAATCAAAGCTAAGTGCTCAACACGCACGGTCGAGTAAAAAATTACTCTTATTCTCGCCATCGGAAAATATACATTCGTGTCTTCAAACACTTATAAAACATGAGAAATTTTTTAAAATTTGGCCATTTTTAGCCTTATTTTGCAACAAAACGATAAACAAAAAGATAAACTTTGGAAAGCGTGAAGGTTTGGCAAGGCAAGTATCTATTCACCCCCCATACTAAAATTAAACATTGTCCTCAATGTTTCGAGTCTAGGGGTGTAAACGCCCCCATACTAAAGACGTAGTCGAATGCCTAATCTAGCATGGAAAGGGTGTAACCGTTAAATTTAAAGCCGTTTATGAAGTGTTCTATAAACCTAAGGTTAGAACATCAAAGGATATATCATGGATATTGAGAAAGTCTTCAAAGCAAACGATCGAGTGCTCCCATAAAACGAACACGAGAGGCTCTAATCGTGAAGATAATGATCATCTAAAATCCACAATTCACAAACAACCACGAAACAAAGGTTGGAAGGGCACAAATCCCCACACGTTACTACATTAGAAAGCGATAATATGTATATAGGATAAGCATGGGACTCCCCCACGAGGCACCTCGTTTTTGATTACCGAGTCATGAGCTCGACTCGATCCCCTCAATACTAATTATCATTGTGGAAGGTGATTTGGTCGAGGTAGTTGAAGCATGGAACTTCCCCGCCAAAGTAGTGCTTCAACCTATGTCCATTCACCTTGAAATTGGGGCCATCATTTTGAGCTAGCTTGATGGTCCCATATGGAAAAACTTGAGTCACGGTGAATGGACCGGACCAACGGGATTTCAACTTACCGGAAAAGATTTTCAAACGAGAATTAAAAAGCAAAACTTGACCCCCAATGTTAAAAACCCGGTTTTTAATTTTAGAATCATGCAACTTTTTAGTCTTTTCTTTATAAATCAATGAATTTTCATAAGCAATATCCCTTAATTCATCCAATTAATTTAATTGCATTTTTTGGTGTTTTCCCGCGGTCTCCATGTCATCATTACAATGCTTTAGGGCCCAATAAGCCTTGTGTTCTAATTCAATTGGCAAATGAAATTTTTTTCCATACACAAGCTTATAAGGAGTGCACCCAATGGGCGTCTTATGAGCGGTCCTAAAGGCCCATAAAGCATCGTCCAACTTATCCGACCAAGATTGTCGGTTTTCCCCAACGAATCTCTCTAAGATCCTCTTCAAATCTCGGTTTGAAACCTTAACTTGCCCACTCGTTTGTGGGTGATAACCCTTAGAAAGCCGATGTGTAACCCCATATTTCCTTAAGACCCTTTCTAATTGGTCATTACAAAAATGGGTTCCACGATCGCTTATGATCGCACGAGGGGTTCCAAACCGAGAAAACAAGCTTTTCAAAAACTTGACTACCACACGAGCATCACTGGTGGGCAAAGCCTTAGCTTCCACCCACTTAGATAGGTAGTCAACCGCAACAAGGATGTACTTATTACCACGAGATGATGGTAACGGCCCCATAAAGTCTATGCCCCAAACGTCAAAGATCTCACACACTTGGATGATATTTTGTGGCATTTCATCTTTTTGTGAGGCTTTTCCTTGTCGTTGGCATGAGTCACATGACTTCACAAGCTCATGTGCATCTCGATAAATAGTAGGCCAAAAGAAACCGGCATCAAAAACCTTCTTAGCCGTGAGATTAGCACGATGGTGACCACCCGTGGGTCCCTCGTGACAAGCTCTAAGGATATAGAAGCTTCGGTACCAAAGACACAACGTCTGATAATTTGATCCGCACAAGTTCGAAACAAGTAAGGGTCGTTCCAAAAGTAGAACTTGACGTCACGAAAGAATTTTCGTTTTTCTTGAGTCGTCATACCATTGATGATGAAGTTGCCCGCATGGTAATTTGTGAAGTCCGCAAACCATGGGGTGTAAGAATCAAGCTTAGAATTCACTACACCAAGTGTCTCGAGTGGAAATGTTTCGGTGATTTCCTTGGGCTCGTAAACACTTTGGTGAGGATCTTCCAAACGAGAAAGATGATCGGCCGCTAGATTCTCGACTCTTTTTTGTCAACGATTTTGTGATCAAATTCTTGAAGGAGGAGAATCTAACGAAGTAATATCGTCTTTGCATCTTGTTTAGCCATAAGATATTTGATAGCCGAATGATCCGTATACACTATGCATTTCGTCAAGACGAGATAAGGTCGGAATTTCTCAAATGCATACACCACGGCAAGGAATTCCTTATCCGTTGTAGTGTATTTTAGTTGAGCCTCGGTCATCGTCTTGCTAGCATAGTAAATAGGCAAGAAGTGCTTTTCATGACGTTGCCCCAATACGGCCCCAATAGCGTAGTCACTAGCATCACACATAAGCTCAAAGGGGAGGTTCCAATTGGGAGCAACAAGAATGGGAGCTTCGGTAAGTTTCCTCTTAAGGATTTCAAAGGCTCGTACACAATCTTCGTCAAAGACAAAACGTGCCTCTTTTTCAAGAAGATGTGTAATAGGTCAAGAGATCTTTGAAAAATCCTTGATGAATCAACGATAAAAGCCCGCATGGCCTAGGAAACTCCTAACTCCCTTAACGGTTTTGGGATGAGGTAATTTGGCGATGACGTCTACCTTAGCTTGATCTACCTCAATCCCCGCTTTCGAAACCTTGTGCCCTAAGACGATTCCACTTTTAACCATAAAATGACATTTTTCCCAATTAAGCACAAGGTTGGTTTCCTCACAACGCTTCAACATTCTCTTAAGATTCGACAAACACGAAGTGAACGAACAACCTAACACGGAAAAGTCATCCATGAAGACTTCCATCGTCTTCTCGATCATATCATGAAAAATAGCCATCATGCACCTTTGAAAGGTTCCCGGTGCATTTCAAAGTCCGAATGGCATTCTACGATAGGCAAACGTTCCATATGGACACGTAAACGTAGTTTTTTCTTGATCACGAGGATCGATGGGGATTTCGAAGTAACCGTAAAAACCATCTAAAAAGCAATAGAAATCGTTTCCCGCAAGATGCTCCAACATTTGGTCCATGAAGGGCAAGGGAAAATGGTCTTTACGAGTGGCGTCATTCAACTTACGATAGTCAATGCACACTCTCCATCCGGTCACGAGTCTAGTGGGAATTAACTCGTTGGCATCGTTTGGCACAACGATCATTCCTCCCTTCTTAGGGACACAATGAATAGGACTCGCCTAAGGGCTATCGGAAATAGGGTAAATCATTCCCGCGTCAAGGAGTTTTAGGACTTCCTTTTTGATGACGTCGTGAATTTTGGGGTTCACCCTCCTTTGACATTGGATTGCGGGCTTATAATCCTCCTTCATTAAGATTTTGTGGGTACAAAATTTGGGATCGATCCCCTTAATGTCGGATAACTTCCACGCAATTGCCCCTTTGTGATCCTTTAGAACATCGACAAGTGCGGGTTTTTCATCATCCGAAAGTTCTTTCGCAATAATAACCGGCAACTTGTCGCCCTCCTCCAAATAGACATATTCGAGATGCGGAGGTAAATCTTTCAAATCGAGGATAGGTGGTTCCTCAATTGAAGATTTGGGCTCGATACTCATAACCTCCTCGGGTGGAGGAAATGGGAAATCGTTAAGAAAATCCTTGATAATCGAGAAGTCCTCATCGTTGGCGAGGTCTTCGTTACAAGTACGTGGAACATCGAATTCTTCCAACGTAAAACCACCAACCTTCAAATGGCGTGAAGGTTGGTGTCGAGTTATCAAGAATGGGATCTAACATAGTGGGATTGCCACTATTTTCATTATCACCAAAACCTAGAACTTCTTGTGAAAATTCCTCGCAAACAATGTCAATCATATCAACGAGGTTTATGGTCGCAACGGAATAAACATGAGAAATTTGGGAGCTTTGAGTTGCGTTTATAACAAGTTCCTCGTCGTTGAAACGTAAGGTGATATTTCTAGCATGAACATCGATCAAAGCCATAGACGTATCTAAAAACGAACGACCTAAAATGAGAGGAACTTGAGGATCCGTGGGAATATCGACAACGATAAAGTCTACCGGATAATAGAACTTTCCCACTTTCACAAAAAAGTCTTCCGCCAATCCACATGCGGGAATCGTGGAATGGTCGGCCAACTCGATAGACATTAGTGAAGGAGTAAGATTAGGAAGATTGAGCGACTTGAAGATTGCAAGTGGCATCAAGTTAATGCTAGCACCAAGATCGGCCGAGGCATAGCATTTTTCCATATCTTGGATTGCACAAGGGATCAAGAATTTACCGGGATCACCAACTTTTTGAGGTATGCGATTAAGATAAACCGATGAACAACTAGACAATTGATGCAATTTCTCCTTGTTATTCAACATACTCTTAAAGTTAGCGGCAAATCGAGGCATCATGACCAAAGCATCGACAAAACTCACATTAAAGTGAAAATCACGAAACATTTTCATAAAAAGATCAAATTGGTAATTGTCGCGCTCTTGACGTTTCTCATTTCTAAGTCTCGATGGATAGGGAAAAGGTGGTGTGGGTTGAGGCATAGGCATATCCTTTGGAATCTCGGGTTCCAATGTTAGTAATGGGTCAACCGTAGGTGTGGCATGAGCGGTACTTCGTGGGATTTAGACATGCTCCTTTTCGACCACCACCTTGGGTTCTTCCTCAATTGCATCCTCCGTAGGAGCAATTGGTTGAGGAGTCGGTTCCTTAAGTGTCTTACCACTACGTGTGGTATCACTTTCATCTCACCTTTAGGGTTTGATACGGTGTTGCTAGGAAGACTACTCGAAGACGGTTTGCACATAATTGCCTCAAACATAGATGAAATTTTATCCTCAAACATAGATTTCCTCTTCTCGGCTTTAATCATCTCTTGCTTAATTTCATGTTGTCCTTGTTCCATTTTTTGTTGGTTTTGTTGTAACCTAGTTACATTTCCTTCCATTTGTTTGTATGGATTTTAAGCTCATTTCCTAACTCATTTTTCAACTCTTTCTTCAAGTCGTTCATAAACTCGGATCTTAGGCTAATGATTTCTCTTTGAATGTTGTCAAACCTAGCATCGTTTCCATTAGCGTATTCAGCAAATTCATTTGGAAGATCTTTCAACGTTTGCAAACTTTTGTTGTTGTTTTGAAAATCATTTTGATTTTTGTTTGAAACTTGATTATTAGCCCCTTAATTACCATAGTTTCCCTTGTTGTAATTGTTTTTGAAACCGACTTGATTGTTGTGATAGTTGTTGTTAGCATTTTGATTTGAACCAAAACCCGGTGGAGTCAATTAATTAGAGCGGGTAACTTGACCGTTTTGGTTGTAAGTTCCCGTGGCCGCGTAGGCACTCGAAGTGTTACCACCGTAATGCACTCGGAGAAATCATGACCTCCACCACAATACATGCATGAAACCTCAACCGCTTTAGCCGTAGCGGGAGCACTTGGTTCTCCAACTTTGAACTCAATTAGAAGACCTTTAAGCTTATCAAATATTTTGTTTTCCAAATTTTCCTCAATTTGGCAAGCATCGATGGTAGTAGACAAAGAAGGTGAAGCTGAAGACGAAGCCTTACGAATACTAGACGTGCTACGAGGACTATACACCTTAGATCTATTTTCAATTATCACCAAAGCTTCCTCAACCGTTTTACACAAGATGTTACCACCCGCGGCGGCATTAAGATAATCCCTTTCATGATCATTAAGTCCATTGTAAAACGTGTCAATTTGATGCAAGTCGGAAAAACCGTGATGAGGACACTCATGTAACATTTCCTTAAACCTATTCAAAGCCGTTGAAAAACTTTCATTAAATTCTTGTGAAAAGTTTGAAATCTCGTTTTTCAAATGCGTAGTCTTAGAGGACGGAAAAAATTGGTTCACAAACTTAGACACGAGATCCTTCCACGTCAATATAGAATTGGGTGGCTCTTTCTCTAACCAAATTTTAGCGGGCCCCGCTAAGGAATACAGAAAAAGCATCATCTTAATCGAGTCATAGCAACATCCTTAAATTTGCAAGTGGCGGTAAGACGATTGAATTGGCGGATATGGTTGTGTGGGTTGTCCTTCTCATCACCACGGAATTTGTTGTTTTGGATCATCGACAACAAACCCGTTTTCACCTCAAAATTCTCCGCAAGGATAGCGGGAATCACAATAGCCTCTCCATAACCCTCGGTGGGTGTTTGAAGTAACTCCATCATAGTTCGATTCACCATGGTTGATTCTTCTCTTACAATGGGTTCGTCAATAGGATACTCCTCACTAGAAAGATTAGGAGTAGGTGTTGACTCCTTTCGGTTTTTCGTTTACGTGCACGTCTTGCTTGATTACGAGTAAGCATAAACGTCACGTACAACGTGGGGGTGAGCAAAGAAGATTCTTTTTGGTGTTTTGTATTTTTCCAATTTTTGTGTGGTTTTTGATTGTTTTTACTTTTTTTTGGATTTTTTGTGATTGTATTAGGTAGACCAAAATCTACAAATCTCCTCCTTAATCAAATCTCTTGATTAAAGAAGCCTCAAGGAATGAAAACGATCACGTGAAGTGAACGCCTTCGTTGACTTTAGAACGTTGGTGGAACACCAAAACGTTCAAGAGGGTTTAATCAATGAAACCAAGAACGTATATATGATACTTAATAATACTTTGGGCGGCAAAACCCTCGATTAGCTCTCAAAATCAAATACTCACAAGCAAGCGGGAAAACGAGGCGGCGCGAAGCACTTAAGAGCCTTTTTCCTTAGGGTATATTTTATAATACCCGCCTTATACCCACCTTATAGTTTGTATTTTTCAAAATCGAGCTTCACGAAAGTATTTATCTATTTTTTCCTTTCTTTCTTGTTTGAGATTCGAATACAATGATTGGGTAATGACCTCCCAAGTCAAAGTTGTGCTTTCACACTTTTGGAGTACTTGTGAATGTTAGAAATACGTTTTTAACGTATATTTGAAGTATCGATCACTCCACGATATTATTAAATGTTGTATAGCTCGTAGTTAAATATTTGTTTACTTTGTTAAGTAAAACCGGCCCATGGGCTTGTCATAGGTCGGCCCAAGTCCATTAGTGGCTTGGATATTTAAACCCCTTTCCACCATGGAAAGGGGTGTTGGTTGTTTCACTTTCATATTAATAAAACACACATTTTCTCTCACTTTCTCTCACTACTTTCTCTCTCTAGAAACATCAACCCACCTTATTGATTCACAAGATTATCACAATTCTTTAATTGGTATCAAGAGCCATGGGATGATATAAGGTTTTTTTTGTGTTAGTTTTTAGTTTTCATACTCTTTTAATCAAGTTATATCCGTGTTTTCAATTTTTTGTGTTTTTCACCACAAAATCTTTGCTACAAATTGCCTACATAGTTGTGGTAGGAATTTGTGTTCTTCATATTGGTGATTTATCATAAAAAGTTGGAATTTTTAGCTTGATTTTTGGGTAAAACTTAAAAGTTCAAAGTTTTTTTCATATACGGAATATAAGGGTTTTAATTTGTCGGAATACAAGGGTTTACATTATTCAGGATAAGAAGCTGCAAGAATTATTCAGGATAAGAGGTACTCAAGGTATTCCGGATAAAAGACAAGTAAGTTATTCCGGATAAGAGGATTCTAATCATTCCGGATAAGAGATTATTCCGGATAAGAGGATTCTAATCATTCCGGATAAGATATTATTCCGGATAAGAGGTTTCTACGTATTCCGGATAAGAGTTGTCTAATTATTCCGGGTAAGAGCTTTGTCAGATTATTCCAGATAAGAGGATTCTAATCATTCCGGATAAGAGATTATTTCGGATAAGAGGTTTCTACTTATTCCGGATACGAGTTGTCTAATTATTCCGGGTAAGAGCTTTGTCAGATTATTCCGGATAAGAAACTATTCCGAATAAAAGATTTTGCAAGATTATTCCGGATTAATAGATAGTGATTATTCCGGATAAGAAGCTTGAGATTTTTCCGGATAAGATCTAGTAGTTATTCCGGATAAGAAGTCTGAGACATATTCCGGATAAGGGCTAGCAGTACACATTCCGGATAAGAGGACTTAGAAATTTTCAGGATAAGCTTCAGATTTCTACATCAACTCACAACAAATTTCATAACCTTATTTCATTGCTCGAACAACCGATAATCTTTGTTTCTTTAAAGTGATCAAAATGAATCCAAGTTCATTAATGCCTCAAATGACATCACTTACGGATATTTCCGTCATAACGGGAACGGATAATCGCCCTCCAATGCTCATTAAAGAAGTCTTTGAAGCATGGCAAGGCCGTATGATGTCATACATTAAGGGAAAACCGACATATGGGAGGCTTATGGTCAAGTCAATTCTAAATGGTCCACTTGATTATGGTACCATCGTTGTTAACAATGTGACTCGACCATGGGAGTTTGATGAACTTACGCCAGCTCAACAACTTATTGCCGATGCAGATGAAAAGGCTCTTCAAACCATTCTCCAAGCTCTTCCACATGACATCTATCGAATGGTAAGTCAATATACGGTTGCAAAGGAGTTATGGGAACGTCTACAGGTTTTTCTACAAGGTACGTCTCTTACTAAACAGGAACGCGAATGTCTGTTGTATGATCTGTTTGATAGGTTCACGTACAGTCCAGGGGAAACGCTTCACGACTACTACTTCAGATTCACTACTCTCATGAATGATTTGAATGTGTACAATCTCGTGATTGGTCCATTCCAGGTTAACACCAAGTTTTTAAATACCTTACCTCAAGCTAGATGGGGTGAGTATATTACTGATGTTAAGTTAACTAGGGATTTGCATAAGTCCAATTTAGATCAACTCTATGGTTTTCTCCAGCAACATGAGAAACACGTGATCATGCACCGTATGCCTCGAGGTATGTACCCTGAACCTTTAGCTTTGATGGCAAATCAACCAAGCTTGTCATATAACAACACTCCTTATATCATGGAACACCAAGCTTATCATCCATCTCCTTACATGACTCCAAGCTTCCCCCAATATTCGATTCTACCTCAACCACCCACCTCAAATCAGCAACAATATCGGTTTAATGCACCTTTGTCTCAGAGAGAACCACAAGCATCACAATATGCTCCACAACCTCACCCATATTCACCAGCAAGCATTGCACCCTATGCTCAGTCATCATACTCGCCATATCAAGAAAATGCAGCATATCCACTAAGCTATTCTGACCATACAAGTACTCCTTCTAGTGCTTATGCTGCTCAACAAGACCAAGCAATGTATTGTGATAATGATGAGGTTCCCATTCCTGAATTCAAACAAGGA
Source organism: Glebionis coronaria (assembly GCA_025667525.1). Classification (NCBI taxonomy): domain Eukaryota; kingdom Viridiplantae; phylum Streptophyta; class Magnoliopsida; order Asterales; family Asteraceae; genus Glebionis; species Glebionis coronaria. Next base: position 154,556,948 of record CM046877.1, read on the forward strand.
ACTGACCCAGCTGAAGTGTTAGCTACCATGTCTGCTTACCTCACAAGGACTTTGAGCAAACGAGGATTTAGAGGACCAGCTCCTACTAACAATCAGCTGAGGAAATCATCTAATTCTCGACAACAAGCTACCATTGAGAATGGCAGAGTAATGGTTCAACCTATTCAACCTTATTAGGGGAGATACACTACATCAACCCCCAATGCACGCATGGTCAATCCTGCTCTAATGGTCAACACTGCTCCAATGGTTACTGCTCCACGGGCTAATTCCACAGGTAAGTTGTGAATGATAACATGCTACAACTGTAAGGAAGAAGGTCACATGTCTAGGGATTGCACAAAACCCAAGAGGAGAAGGGATGGTCAATGGTTTGCAGAGAAGATTTATTTGGTGAACGCTCAGGCACAAGGACAGGAACTTTATGAAGAGGAGCTAGCATTTCTTGCTGATCTAGGGATTACAGAATAAGAAGTTCTCACTACACATAATGCAGCATACCAAGCAGATGATTTGGATGCTTATGATTCAGACTGTGATGATCTTCAATCTGCTCAGGCAGCTCTTATGGCAACTATCTCTAGCTTTGGGTCAGATCAAATATCTGAGGTACTTACTAATACCACTAATACTAGTATTCAACCACATCAAGTTAGGCAAGAGGGTGCTGATCCGAATGAGTATTCGGTGGTGAGTCTTTCAAATGAGGAGACAATCAATGATAGCAATATCAATGGAAGTCCCCAGACTTTGAGTGAATCACAACCGGGAGTCATTTCGCATACGCATACTCCTACTCAACAAGATTTGGTCATGGTTCCTGCAAAGTTACTTAGCCAAATGAATACTACACTTTTAGAAACCCTAGCTACGAAATAAGAATCTGTCGGCTGAGCTTGCCTTGTGCAATGAAAAAGTTCAAACTTAGGAATTAGTTCCTTCGTCCAATGTTTTAACAAATCCCGAATATGATCATTTTCGAAACAAACAAATGGGTCATTTGCAAGAAATTGAAATCTTAAGAGCAAATCTTTCCAACGAACTTAAAGAAAAAGAGTTAGTGGTCACTAATTTTCACAAACTTCAAACGGATTTTGAATTACTCGAGTCTAAAAAGAATGAAATGGAAATTAATGAGGCTAATAGGATTAAAAGTTTAGATTATTTGCTTTTAAGACAATACGCTGCCTCTCAACTAGTGCACTTATTTGACTCATCGTTTAGAGAATTTAACTTATCGCGTCAAAGGACCTTCCCCCTAATCCACGGTATGCAAGACAAGCTTTTATCCATAATCCAAGACTTTATGATGCAACCAAATTAGGATTGGTCTTAGATCCGATTTTTATTTTCGAGGATCGCAATAATAAGGCTCTAGTTGATGAGAGTCGGTCATACAACTTTGCAAAATATCCCCAGTGTGAATATTTTAAAATGAATCAGGAGTTTGCAAAAAAGGACTTTAGAATTCGCTTCCATATTGATAAAGATCTCATCACAACACCAACCTACATGTTAAATGAAGAAAACCCTAGTACACTTCCTACACTTGTCAAAATGGAAGGACCCAAGGAAATTCCAAAGGATCTTCCACCTATTAGCACTGTATGGATAAACTTGCAAGAGATTAATCAATACTTTGCTTGTTTTGACAAGGTCATCCTGGAATGTACGACTTCAAATGGTCTAAACACCAGAGAATGGGCTTTCGAACACATGAACGAGGTGTTTAAAAATGAGATTAACCCTTTTGTCGAAAATCTAAAAGGAAGTTTTGCATCTCTTTCGGAAAATCTCGATTTTGAAATTAAAGAAGTTCAAAAAGTGTTTTATGAAATGGACACCGCTTACGAACTACAATTAATTGAAAAGGAAAAGATTTTATCCAAATATGACCGATTCTTGTCCCAAGTAATATCGTGTGATGTGCTTACTACTGTGAATGTTAATTATTCGAATGAGCTTACATCCGCTATGAATAAATGTGATGCTGTGAATATATGTGATGATGTGCATGATCTCTCTGTAAATGTTACTGATGCTGTAAATGACGTAAATAATCACTCTTGTCACGAGTCTAACGCTGAATTTTTAAAGCTTCAAGATTCTTACAATTTACTTGCAAAACGTTTTAATCAACTTGAACAACATTGTATATCTTTAGAATTAAAACAGCAAACTCAAAATGAGGATCTTTTGGTAACAAATGGTTGTGAAAACAGTGTTGAGACGAGTGACAAGATGATTGAGATAGTTAAGGCATTAGAGGAAGAGATTATGAGATTAAAGAGAGATTTATCATCGAATGAAACACTAACTTTGGAACTAGAGGCTGCAGAGTCTAAAAACCAGTACTTAGAAACTAGACTTTCGTCTATTTTAGGGGAGATGGATCATGCAAGACAGGGACTATCCACTCTTTATGGTTCAATAGAAGAACGCTTAGCTTTTAATGCAGCACAACAACAATCTTATGTTGAACAATTGAACCAAAAGTGTGAGGAAATCTTTGACTTAAATTTCCAGCTCATTGACAAAAACATGGTCTTGGCCGAGTTAAAGGAGACACTTCTTTTCACCCGACAAGAAGTTGTTAATAACTTAGCTACAAACTCTGCACCGTCCTCTAGTGCTCCATCAACCAATTCAGTGGTGGTCTATAAGAACCCGCTCCATAAGCAAAATCCGGATACTTACGACGTTTATATGAGGAATGCAATTAAGCACGTGGATCTTGTTAGGGATATTTAGATGATTTGTATGCGTTAGATCTCTCAAGCAGTCACTATTATTCAGCTCATGCATATATTCAGCGAGTTCAATATTGCTTAGAATATTTGCAATACAAAGGAAAACCGGGTTCTGCACTACTTACTAATCGACCCTTTGCTGTAACTCCATTCAATAAAACCCCAGGAGCAAAACCGTCATTGGCACCATCAACTAAGGCACCTTTAAAATCTGTTGCTAATGTTCCCACTTTGCCTTCTACAGGAGTAAAAGAGTCTACTAAGGCTAAAGGATCGCAAGTCAAGAAAGATAGGATCAAGCCCTCCACTAGTAGTACCATCAAGAAGAAAGTAGAAGCTCACCCTAGGAATGTTATTTCAGATTTAAATAAAAAGAATCATGTTGCTAAGACTAAAAGCTCTGCGCCTGTGCAGAAGTATAAACCATTTGTGAATTCTAATTGAAATGTTGGAATTGTAATGAATGCATGTTTTCTCAACGTCATGATTTGTGTCTTATTGATCATGTGAATGAAATGAATGCCATTAGGAATGATCTTGAATGGAAGCCAACTGGGAAAACTCGTACCCAAGTTGGATGGCAATGGCGTCCCACTGATAGGACCTTTACATTAGATGGAAAAATGTGCCCTTTAACTAGGAATGCATCCATTGAGGTTAGGTCTCAGCGTCCTTTAATTAGGCACACTAGCACTAAAGTATGGAAACCGCGCCCTTTAATTAGGTTAGCCCCCACTATAGTGCCTATCTGTGAAGAAATACCTCAGGATTTAAGCCAACTTGAATCTACACCACCAACTAGGAAGAAGGCTAGGAAATCTAAGAAACCTAATGTTAGCAAATCTAAGATCATTAAATTTGTACCTGCTCATAACAAGGAACATTCAGATTCCGAAACCTATACATTGTCCTCGTCTGGTGATATTTTCAGGTGGTCTAAATCATCCTCTGGTATTTGGACTCCGGTTGCTCAAAGCATATGACCGGAGATCGCTCGATGCTCAGAAATTTCGTCAGCAAGTTTCTTGGAACGGTTAAATTCGGTAATGATCATATTGCAAAGATAATGGGGTATGGTGAATATCAGATTGGAAATGTTACGATTTCAAGGGTATACTATGTAGAAGGTCTTGGTCATAATTTATTTTCAGTAGGACAGTTCTGTGATTCCAACCTAGAGGTTGTTTTTCGACAACACACTTGTTTCATCCGCAACTTGGAAGGAAAAGACTTGTTGAAGGGGTCTCGTGGTGCAAATCTTTATACTTTGTCCCTACAAGACATGATTGCCGCCTCTCCAGTATGTCTTCTCTCCAAAGCATCTAAGACCAAGTCATGGTTATGGCATCATAGATTATCTCATCTCAACTTTGATGCTATTAATCATTTGGCTAAAAACGAATTAGTTCGTGGTCTTCCAAAGCTCAAATTTCACAAGGACCATTTATGTTCCGCGTGTTCAAGGGGGAAAAGCACCAAGAAATCATACAAGCCCAAAGCTGAAGATACCAATCAAGAAAAACTTCATCTTTTGCATATGGATCTTTGTGGGCCAATGCGAACCGAAAGTGTGAGTGGTAAGAAATTCATCCTTGTTATTGTGGATGTTTTCTCCAGGTTTACATGGGTTAGATTTATACGTACAAAGGATGAAGCACCGAAGGCTATCATCACTTTCCTGAAATTCATTCAGGTACGTTTAAATACTACTGTCCGCCATATTCGTACTGATAATGGAACAGAGTTTGTCAACCAGACTCTTCGTGATTACTATGAAGAAGTTGGTATCTCACATGAAACATCCGCTGCACGTACTCCACAACAAAACGGTGTCGTTGAAAGACAGAATCGTACGCTTATGGAAGCTGCTAGGACTATGCTGATTTATGCAAACGCTCCATTATTCTTATGGGCAGAAGCTGTATCTACTGCATGTTACACCCAAAACCGCTCTATCATTCGGAAACGCCACGGAAAAACACCTTACGAGCTTCTACATGATCTTAAACCCGATGTTTTATTCTTTCATGTGTTTGGTGCTCTTTGTTATCCAAACATTAATAGTGAGAATTTGGGCAAACTTCAACCGAAAGCCGATATAGGTATTTTCTTTGGTTACTCACCCTCAAAGAAAGCATACCGAATTTACAACCGTCGTCTTGGTAAGATAGTAGAAACTATGGACGCATATTTTGATGAGCTGACAGCGATGGCTTCTGAGCAACGCAGCTCTGAACCCGCGCTTCACGAGATGGGAACCGGTGCTATTAGTTCCGGATTAGTTCCCAATAATCCTACTTCTACATCATTTATACCACCTACAAGGCCCGAGTGGGATAAACTATTTCAACCGTTGTTTGATGAATTCATTGATCCCCCAAGTGATGAAGTTCCAGCACCTGTAGTGATAGCTCCAATCCCTGAAGTTGTTGCTCAAGCTAATGAAGCTTCATCAAATGCATCTTCAATTAACATTGAACCAGATGCACCTCCACCAAGTAATTCTCAAACTACACCTGAATCTTCACCCTTACTTGTGCCTAATGATGATGAAGAGGATTTTGTTGATCACGATTTGGAATATGCTCACCAACAAGAGCTTCCATTCTTTGGTATACCGATACCTGAAAATCCTTCAGCCGCGTCTACCTCAGAAGAAGCTCCTACAATCGTTCACTCCAGACCACCACGGATTGAAAATCACAGCACCAAATGGACAAAAGATCACCCAATTAGGAATATTATTGGAGGTCTCGATCGAACAGTCTCGACACGCCATCAATTACAAGAGAGTGCACTCTATTGCTATTTTGACGCATTTCTCTCCGAAGTTGAACCTAAAAACTGGCAACATGCTATGACTCAATCATCTTGGATTGAAGCCATGCAAGAGGAACTAAATGAATTCCAAAGACTTGAAGTATGGGAATTAGTTCCTCTCCCTGACAAGGTTAACATCCATACTTTGTTGTGGGTTTATAAGGTTAAACTCGATAAGATGGGTGGAATTCTGAAGAATAAGGCTAGATTGGTTGCTAGAGGATACAAACAAGCCTTGGGTATCGAATTTGAAGAATCTTTTGCTCCTGTTGCAAGATTGGAGGCTATTAGACTTTTCCTTGCGTATGCTGCTCATATGAACATGATCGTCTATCAAATGGATGTGAAGACGACATTTTTGAATGGTGAACTAAGGGAAGAAGTCTATGTTAGTCAGCCGAATGGGTTCGTTAGCACGGAGTTTCCTAATCATGTGTACAAGCTTAAGAAGGCTCTCTATGGGTTGAAACAAGCTCCACGCGCGTGGTATGATCTCCTTTCAACATATCTCATGTTGGAAGGCTTCTCCAAAGGCAAGGTGGACCCCACTCTATTCATTCTCAAGGAAGACAACGACATGATACTGGTACAAATTATGTTGATGATATAATATTTGCTGCCTCTAACATAGAATTGTCAAACCGCTTTGAGAAAATAATGTCCACACGCTTTCAGATGTCAATGATGGGAAAAATTTCATTTTTCTTAGGATTACAAATTTCTCAGAATCCCAGAGGCATCTTTATTAATCAATCTAAATATGCTCTAGAATCATTAAAGAAATATAACTTTGAAAATTGTGACCCCGTGGATACTCCAATGGTGGAGAAATCCAAGTTAGATGAAGATAGGAATGGGATTGCTATCGATCTGAAACTCTAACGTGGGATGATCGGCACCCTTCTCTATCTGACTGCTAGCAGGCCTGATTTGCAATTTGTCGTATGCATGTGTGCCCGGTATCAGGCTCGGCCTACCGAAAAGCACCTACATGCTGTTAAAAGGATCTTTCGGTATCTCAAAGGAACACTTCATCGTGGTCTAAGGAATCCGAAAGATTCCTCTATTGCTTTAATATCATATGCAGATGCCGATCATGCTGGGTGTCAAGACACTAGGCGTAGCACTTCTGGTTCTGTGCAACTCCTTGGAGACAGATTGATTAGTTGGTCTTCAAAAAGGCAGAGAAGCGCTGCAATTTCAAGCACGGAGGCTAAATACATTGCCATGTCCGGTTGTTGTGCTCAAGTCCTTTGGATGAGATCACAACTAACTGACTACGGTCTTGAATTCAACAAAATCCCGATGTATTGTGACAACAAGAGCGCCATTGCCCTTTGCTGCAACTACGTTCAACACTCCCGAGCAAAGCACATTGACATTCGCTACCATTTCATTAAAGAGCAAGTGGAAAATGGAGTGATCGAGCTGTATTTTGTCACCACTGAGTATCAGCTGGCAGATATGTTCACAAAAGCCTTAGATCGAGGACGAATCGAGTTTTTGATCGACAAGCTTGGCATGAAATCCTTCTCTCCAGCGACTCTCAAAGAGTTGGCAGAAGAATCAGCAGAATAGTGGTGGTAAACTATTCCTGCGTATCCTTTGATCGTGATCATGTATATTATCGTATATATATAAACCACAAAAAGAAAAAAACAAAAATATAAAACCTACAAAAACCATAAAAAAATATAAAACCTACAAAAACCATAAAAAATATAAAACCTACAAAAACCATAAAAAATATAAAACCTACAAAAACCATAAAAAATATAAAACCAAGAAAACCCAAAAATATTTTCGTCTTTTTTAAATCGGGCATGTCTTTTAGTACGGTAATATTTACAGCCTTAGAAATGTCGATTAATATTGACACGGCGCCATAAATAGAGTCCGTATAAAAGTTGTACATTTTTAAAACATGCCCATTATGGCTTGTAGTTATTTCTGACTGCAACCCGCTTTTCGCATTAAAGTCACGTATTTCCTTGGAAAACGTTGGCTCACAACGGGAATTAATTTTCTCGGGCATGATTTACAAGCCAAATCATGCAAAGGGATCAAGTTTACTTTATAACTTGGTCTAACACGAGTTAGTGTACGTCTCAGTGCATTAATTTGTCAAAATAAGAGAAATCTTATTGCCACCACGAATCAATTTCTCTAAGACATTAACTGGAAAATTCTTTCTTCAACATGTGCCTCGTTAAACAATGACTACAGCTCTTTAAATAGAAAACGGGTCATCGTTTAAGGGGGAGAAAATGTTAAATCGTCTTCGTCATCAAAACAGTCTTCAAAATTTTTCGAGGAAAATTAATTGGCTAAATGGTTAATAACTGGTATTGCTTTGGTATTCGTCTTGTATTCGTTCGTGATTTGTCGTGAATAGTTAAGTTGTGTGATCGCTAAGATAGGTTAAAGTGGTTAAGTCTAACGATGTTTAGGAAGTTTAACGATGGTTAGTCACTAGAAATGAAAAGAAAAGGAAAAGAAAAGACAAACAAAAAGTCAAGGGACAATAAGTGACAAAGACTGTAAAATGAAAGGGTTAAAAGTGGCAAAAGGAAAAACCTTAGAATGTTTGACCTAAGTCAAACAAATAACCCCCGTCTCCTTCTTTCTTTCTTCTTTCTTTCTGTAACCGCCATTAACACACAACACACACTCAAGCTTCAATATCGCATTTTTTTATTGATCTCCAACTCGTCTCATTCATCTAACAAGGTACAAACTTCATCTAATTCGTCTAATTCATTTCTTTAATCCAATCAATTAAATCATTTTAATTAAAATCAATCAAGTTAGGGCGTTTGATTTAATTAGGTCAAAATTGATTAGGGGGTTAGTTGGGTTTCACTCGGAATAGGATTAGATCGAGTTGTGTGGCCTTTAGAATGCTTAAAACACTCATATAAGCTTAGATAAATCTATCATAAGGTGCGTTTAGGTTATTCCGGATAAATGCCCAAAACTTATTCCGGATAAGTGCCCAAACTTATTCCGGATAAGTGCCCAAAACTTATTCTGGATAAATTCCCAAAACTTATTCCGGATAAGTGTTCAACTTCATTCCGGATAAGTGCTCAATCGTATTCCGGATAAGTGCCCAAAACGTATTCCGGATAAGTGCCCAAACTTATTCCGGATAAGTGACCAAAACTTATTCCGGATAAGTGCCCAAAACTTATTCCGGATAAATGCCCAAACTCATTCTAGATAAGTGCCCAAACTTATTCCGGATAAGTGTTCAACTTCATTCCAGATAAGCGCTCAATCTTATTCCGGATAAGTGCTCAATCTTTATCCGGATAAGCCCCTTGATGTTTTCCCGGATAAGAAAAAGGATTTTACTCCGGATAAGCTAAGTATAATATTCCGGATAAGAAAAAGGATTTTATTTCGGATAACCTAGGTATTTTATTCCGGATAAGCAGATGATTTTATTCCGGATAAGCCACATGCTGTTTCCCCGGATATGCCTTAGTACAATATTCCGGATAAAGCTGCAAACTTTATTCCGGATAAGACAGAAACTATTTTTTTCGGGATAAGTCTTTTGCTCTTTATTCCGGATAAGACTAGGGATATCTTGCATGTTTTCTGGATCACAGTTTTGATATGCTTTCTTAGTAGTCTGATTTGTATGTGTTTCAACTCGATGATTATTTTGGGTAATCTTTGCATGATTTTTTGATATGTCTTCGGGAAAGCTAGGTTTATACATTATGATATATATCTTCGTATTGTGTATCAATATGTATGTCCTGTCTTAGCAGCTATCATGTCTCGCACTCAAGAGCAACAAATGGCACTTGACAATGAACTCGTTCCTGAAGAGAACCGTCTTCCAATCACTTCCAATAATCATCGACTGAAAGAAGACTTTGTTCCATCCCAAGCAGCATTCAGAATTGCCATCGAAGTCCTTGATATCTCCTCAATCAAAAATGCACTACGGATGTCAGCAAGTGTTCCCGAAATCTACATGCATGAATTTTGGGCATCCATTAAAGCCATAACAAGCACCAAGTTTTCTTTCAACATCAACGGTCAAAAGAAGGAATTTTCTCTTAAACAACTTCGCGAAATCTTTGAATTCCCCCAACCTAAAGGGAAAACATATGATACTGTTCCAGACTCACACAAAATAATAGATTTGATCTTGTCTCTTGGTTATGATACAGAATTGCCTATCATATCTAACTTTAACACTGCTAGGCTTGGACAACCATGGAAGGCAATCTTTACTATCATTATCCGATGCTTGTCGGGTAAATCCAGAGGAGCAGATTCTATGAGACTTTCTCAGGCTCGTATTTTCTATGGCATCTACAAGAGACTAGATTTGGATTATGCTGCTCTCATATGGGAAGAAATTCATTATCAAGCCTTCCGAAATGTTAAGAAGAAATCCGAACATCTTCAGTTTCCTAGATTTACAAAGCTTATCATAAATTACTTTATGAAAGCTGATGAGACTATTGATCGACGTGGTGGATTCTTTGTTAACTCAGAATATGATGATTTCCTCATGCTAGCCATGAGAACTGAAGGACAAAAGAACACTTACTCAGGTATTCCAGCTCCACTTCTGGATACTATGCTGAACGACAAAATCAAGAAGAGTGCTACATATAGGATTCTTCTAAAGGAAGTGGACGAACACATCCAGAAACTAGCTGCGGGAAAATCTAAGTCACCAAAACCCAAAGGAAAAAGGAAGGAAACTGATTCTTCAGAAGCTGATACTCCAAAACAAGACAAAGGCAAAAGAACAAAAAGAGTGTCTATAGGGGAGAAGAAAAAGGCCAAGGGAAAGAAAACACTTCTTTCTGATGAAGACTTGCTTAAAGACGTGGACGAACAACAACAGTCGTTGACTAAGAAACAAGAATCCAAACAATTGAAGAAGGCCTTAATACAAAGCAGAAGGGCGACGGGAGGTAGTGGATCGAAACAGCCTAAGACAGCCGAATTGTCTGACATTGATGAATTTGGAGATCTAGATAATTTCCTTGACGAACCAGTTCAGGGAGATGAAGAAGATCAACAATACGAACAACAAGACACGTTCCTTGATGATATTCAGCCAGAGACAACAGTTACAGGGAGCATCCACAAGGACAAGAGTGTTACCAAATCCTCGTCTTTGTCAGATCCAGTAGGTAAGTACTTGAACTTTGACTCACTTGAATCTGAAGTTACTAACACTGATCTTTCAACAAACCCGAACATGGTAAATGTCCCTGTAACTATGGCCACTACATCAGTACTCAACACCACTGTCACAACTCATGTCACACCTACACAATCAACTGTTCATCCAACACCATTGCTAGTATCTCCACCCGTCACCCCAGATTTTATGCAAATCATCGAACAACGTTTAAAGGCTCAAGAGGATAAAACTATTCTAGTTACAGAGCAATTACAATCTTCAAAGACAGCCTATGAAAAAGAACTCGCTTGTCTTCGTGATGAATTAGCAAGCAAGAAAGATTTTGAAAAAGAAATCGACCAGCTTCGAAAAGAATTAACAAGTCGTCAACAATCTGAAGAGTCAAAAAGAGAAAATCTAGAAGCTACAGTGGAAAGGAAGCAAGAAGCAATTACACGTATTCGCGCACTCAGAGACAAATACAAAGAGGAGAAAGAAGAACTTGCTCTAGCTAATGCTACATTGATTGAATCAATCAATGAAAAAGTTCAAGAATCTATTGAAACCGTACTTCCTCCTCTGCGAGATGAACTGAAAGACATCGCTGCAAACAAAATGATTATCAAGTCTTTCGACACTCCGCAATCTGACTTTCTCATAGCTTAAAGACTCACCGATTACGAGATGAAGAAGCTGTTGCATGCTAAGATGATTCAAGTCGGGTCCTACAACCGAACACCAGAACAACAAGCACTTCACAAAGCTTTAAAGACGACAACAAGCACCGTCGTCCCATATAGCACTCTCGATAAAGAAAAAGACGATGAAGATGAATCTTCCTAGAATGAAGATGAAGATGCAGATGAAGATGAAGATGACGATGACGATGACGCTGACGATGAAGATGAAAATGATGATGATGGTGACAATGCTGATAAGGGTAAGCGTAACAATGATGACGATGACAACATGGACGAACGTATAAATGATGATGATGATGTCAACAATGATGATGATGGTGACGATGATAAGGAAAAGAATGACGAAGAGAAGGATGACAACAAAAAAGATAAGTCGGATGTTGAAGCAGATCAACCTTCAGGAAAAGGTGACAAGTCTCAAAAGGAAAATCCAACATCTTCAACAGCCGAGGAAACTCCAGTATCTGAGTCACATCCAACTGGCAGACGCACTAAACACCGTCATGATACTGATGCTAATCTGACATCGGGTTCACTTCAATCAGATTCAGCTAACACATCTACATCACCACCACAACAACTACCCATCCGAGAACCTGATCAACCAATACCTGAAACGTCTAAGTCTACACCAGTGAAGGACACTCAACGTACTCAGACACTTCGAGTAATTTTTCTAAATCGACCTCCAACATCTGTGCAAAGTCATGATATTCAACAATCGAGCGAACCGGCATGGGTGGATACAGTTAATGTAGATGAAGATGCACCCGAGCAACCTTGGGTCACAAAAGCTGCTGGCACTTGTCCGTTAACTCGAGAGGATGAACCAGATTTCTCCCAAATAATCAACAATCCCATCAACTTCTCAGCATATCTAATCTACAAGTATGGAACTGACAATGTAACTCCAACGATGGTAACTCGAGCTTTTCATGATCCCACCATCATTCCTACTTCAAGAATCAGTAGAATGGAGGCTGAATACAATGCGAATGAGCTATTGAAAACAATGAACCTTCCTCAAAAAACATGTCGTCACAGGCCTGAGAATGCCCCTCTCCCGATCACGGATACTGACAATCAAATCATACGTGATTACTTTGTCTGCTATGACCTTGAGTATTTAGTAAAAGGCGCCAACAAGTATGCGACTTCCTTAACATTGGTCAAAGCTGAAACTTGGGGGTCAATACCTTGGATTGAAGAAAAAGTTGATCGTATATGGGTAAAGAAATTGATTCCTGAGTATGATCATTATGCTGAATTGGGTGCTTCACATTAGGAGGAAACCATACAGAAAGCCTACAGCTACGCATGTGGTTTGAAGTCAAAGACTCCAGTAAAATCCGAGTTCAGAATCAAGGCCATTTTAGGAGTACGAGTTGAACCCAAAGTCGGCTATCATCATGTAACAGAGATCCGATTAAAAAGAGAAGACGACAAATTCTATACCATCACGGAAGGAGACTTCTCGGATCTTCCTCTTGTTGACATTGAAGATATGTTACTGTTGATGACTCAAGACACACTCAAACACCTGAACACTGACGACTACATTGACCTGAATTCAGCTCTACGCATGTATATTCGTTGTATTGTGATCAAGAAAAGAGTTGAAGATTTGAAACTTGGTGTTGAGAGTTATCAGAAGAAGCTAAACCTCACGGCTCCATACACAGAAGTTCCTGCTATTCATCACGACAAAAGTCCGTACACAAGCACTTCAAAACCGGTTCCGGGCACTTTTTACTTGAATGGATCCGGTGAGAAGAAATTCATGAGAATAGCACAACTCTCTAAGTTTAGTGACGGGACTCTTGAGCAAGTTCGGGACACATTGATTCAGATCAACAGAACCAAGAAGCATCCCCAACTTACCGTCCAGTGGCACAAAGGGTACGCAACAAGTGCTAACTACCTGATAAACAAGATCAATGAGAAGTTGAGGGAAAGACGCTTGATGAGGAGCATTGAACGATTCGTTGGTGGCAAACCATATGGAGCGCACCACAAGCTGTTGCAACGATCCATCTAATGGGTCGTACTATCTCAGGTCTATTCCATTGGTTAATTGTGAATATGTGAATATGTTAATACTGTGAATATTGTGCTTTTGTGGCTTGATGTAGTGTGAAGGTATGATAGTTTTTCAATAATTTCTCACGAGATTCTAAATCTTTCAAAATATATCATACTCAAGCACTACAACTAACCCTCATTAATTTGAGGGGGAGCATTAATATGTTTTATGGCCATACATTGATTTCATTTTTACCCAAAGACGGGTTAATCCATTCAATATCCCAAATATTAATGGTTAACATTTTGGATAAGGGGAGAAAATGGGATTAAGGAGACTTAATGATATTTGGCTAATGACGAAAAAGAATTAAAGATAATCCAACTTAATATGTGTAATGCATGTCTTAAGGGGGAGCGATTTTGATGAACAAAACACTTAATGCACAAAAACTTTGATTATAATATCACAAGTGCCTAGTGATTTTCAAGGATTTTTCATGGTGACAATACTTACCCACAACACACTTAATTCACGACGGATGTGGTGACAAAAGGGTGGTAGGTAAGTATTAGTCCAATGATTCATCAGAACCGATGGAATCTTCCCAAGGACAATTCCCTAGATAGAATTAGAAGTCCTAGGAAAGATGGAGAATGATTGTAAACGAAGTTGAATGCCGACCAAGTACTTAAGCTAGCACTGGAACAATCACAACAAGGTGCTAGTAATGGCGTATTGGTAAGCATTGAAGGGGTTGAAGAATGAAAAAGAATTGTAAAGATAAAGGGTGTAAAGAAAGAAGCGCTCCTTACAACTTTAGGCAGAAACCGGGTCAATACATATGCTATTGAGATCATTTGTTAATGATTCTCGATATTGAAGAAAGACATCATGGACCCAGTGATGCAATGCACAACCCTTCCCAGCTAACTCAAATATCTCTCAAAAGGTATTTGTTTTAATCACACGGAGATCAACACGTTATCTATTGGTTTATTCACTCCGAATAGACTGATATTGAATAGGTGACACTCCTCTCCAGCCATCGCTCACTAAATCAAAACGCACTATCGAGTATAGAACCACGAGATCATCAAAAGTCTCATCAGGACACTTTCCATTTATTCCTTGCTTTCTTACACACTGTGAAAAGTAAGAGATCTTTATGAGTCCTACGCAGTATTCTTGTAATATTGCCAGAACATCCAAGTGATACGCAAGTATTACAATGAAGATGGAAATCCTGCTTGAGCCAACATCAAACAAGCTCATGGTAGGTGACACGTGCGGTTCTTTAAGAACCAATCTTGTGAAAACTGGAAAGAAACAGTAGTTTAATTCTTAATTGAACTTAAACTCGTTCCAGGCCTCTACGCATTATCGTATGATCTTGCCAGAACACTCAGAGTGACACTCTTTAGTGTTCACAGTAAGGAGTGGAAATCCTTCTAGTGTTAACATCAAACAGCACTTGGTAGGTAACGTGCAAGATTCTTTATGAATCAAGCTCGTGATAACTGGAAAGCAACGATGGTGAAAATCTTAATTGAAATTCACTTGTTCCAGGTTTCATGAATTGACGGCTTCAATCACAAGGATAATTTATCCAAGTGATTCACTCTTTATGTTCGCAGTCAAGCTTAGTGATCGTCGAATAAAGAGAACGGGTTTACCCGCGAAATCCTGTCAGGAAGTTACTTAATTGAAACTATCCGTCACAGGTACGATATCTAATATCTTCCAACGGTCTTCACCGACCGGAGGTAAAATGCTACCGATTTAGAATGAAATGTTCTAAGCCATTTCATTCGTGTCTTATTATGTTGCTGCGAAGACGGTGGCGTTGCGGTGTACCAGATGAAGTCGTTTCCACATGCTTATGTCTTTCTGCATCAAATTTCAACAAAATTCAAGAAAGTTCAAGATGAAGTCTTCCGCTGTACCAAACTCTGAAGCTTTCAAGAATTCAACAAAAACATAAGTGTGTGGAACATGGAGTCACGAGGAGGCAAGAATCACAAGAAGGCAAAGATCGCACGTGAAGGGTCAAAAGAACAATGCTCTAAAGCCAGAGCCTAAAAGATCAACATCAACATATTCACAACAAAAAGAAAAGATAAAAGAAGAATGGACTACGAGCTGAAGAACGAAGACTTAGTATAGTATGCTAGGTTTAGAACTATGTAACGTGGAGTGACCTCCCTTAGGGGGAGATTGTTAGAAATACGTTTTTAACGTATATTAGAAGTATCGGTCACTCCACGATATTATTAAATGTTGTATGGCTCGTAGTTAAATATTTGTTTACTTTGTTAAGTAAAACCGGCCCATGGGCTTGTCATGGGTCGGCCCAAGTCCATTAGTGGCTTGGATATTTAAACCCCTTTCCACCATAGAAAGGGGTGTTGGTTGTTTCACTTTCATATTAATAAAACACACATTTTCTCTCACTTTCTCTCACTACTTTCTCTCTCTAGAAACATCAACCCACCTTATTGATTCACAAGATTATCACAATTCTTCAGTGAATTTATTGTTCTACGTATACAATATAGTAATAGTATTCACACAAAAAAACGAAAAACCGATAATACGTATTAGTAGAGTGCTACTAATAAAAATAGATATTATGGCTATATATAAAAACAACAATTGCCAAATCAAAACACAACACGCCTCCCCGGCAGCGGCGCCAAAATGATAGTTGTAATTTAACACTTGTTTAGGAAAACAAGGCAATTAGGGTAAGTACGACGATTTAGGAAAATCGTGCACAAATGACCCTGATGAGACTGATTTTATACATAGTCACATCGTCCACAAATGGCTTAAAATGCATTAAATATCATCAAAATACCCAAATATATGCTTGTGTTTGTTGCTTGTGTATTTTAGGTACGAATATTAAGAAAATGACAAAAGATCACAAGAATCATGCAAAAACAAACACGAGAAACGAAGCCGCACATTGAACCAAGCCCTAATGAAGAATTTTCCAAGAAAACCCTTGAAGATTTGAAGATTTATGAAGAAGGGTCCTCCAATATGGAAGAATTGACACTTTATACCCTTGTATCTTCGTAATTACAAGATTGGTCCATAAAGTTGTCAATATTGCAAAAAGGGCCCTCCACTTTGAATAATTGGCAATTTTAGTCCCTCAACAAAACTAAATGTCAATATTTATCCTCCTCAAAGTCAAACCTACCAAGAAGGACTTCAAGTTACAAGAATTATATATTTGGTCCTTTGAAAATATCAAAATTACCAAAAGGACCTTTGACTTTGAAGACTTGGCAAGAATGGTCCCACAAAAATGAACACTTGTCATTTTCAGTCCACCAAGAAGTCAAAAAACAATTCAAGACCATTATCAATCAAGAAAATGCCAAATCATTCCTTCAAGAATCAAAAACTGGCAAGAAATACCCCTAAAAATACTTTGGAAAAGTACTTGGGGCAAAAGAGTGAAAAGTGAAACTTTATTACAAAGGGAAAACGGATTATGGGCTATTATTTACAAAGTGAAAGAAAGAAGGGAGTTAAAGGACCAAAAGGGGCAGACAACAATATTTACCTAGACTAATCCACATCCAACACGTGTCCCACTCACCTTTTCCACCAATCAGATTCCACCATTCTTCCACCTCACCCATCCACTAACCCGGATTAAATAATTAACTAATCTTGGCGCCTAAACAAGTTTTTAAACATAATCCTAACCCAAAACAGATTAAATACCTGTTCTTCATGTTCATCACACAATTTGGGTATTCCTTAATTATCATGAATTAGCCCTTAATCTTTTCCAGATTAATGATTAAGGTGCTAATGATCATAACCCAACTTTAAAAACCCATGCCACATCACCCTAGAGTTCACATGCTCCATGCCCTGCACACATTTTTTAGGATACTGCCGAATTTTGCCAGGGAATCTACACACTTGGTTTAGCTTTGTTTCTAAGCTTCAATATGGACCTTTGGATCAACTTTTCACATGCTAGCTCCACTACAATACAAGATTCAGTCACATGATCTTCAAAAGTTCAAACAAGACAAGGGGCAAATTTGGAACTTCATTAGCTAGGGTTCACGTTTTTTCAGCTTTCCTAGATAACTTGTATGCCTATATAAAGGCCTTAAGGTGCATCATTTGCACTTTGGTCTTGAATTTTCAGTTGTTCACAAATCTGTAAATCTCATATTCATATCAATGAAATATGTTTGAATTTGTTGAAGAAAGCTCAAGCGCCACTCTTATAATCTGTTTATTGTTGTTAATGTTTGCTTGTTCTTGAATCAAAAACCTGTTTTCAAAAGGAGTGTGCAAAAGTTTGCACATTTTCCACTTTTCTTGATATTTTTCTAAGACTTGTTCAAACCTTGGAATTCTTGGGCTATAAAGCTGATCATAGCATCCTGATAATAAGTTATCAAGGTGTGGTGAAGCCTATAACTTGGGGATAATCAAGTGTGGGGAACCAAGGTTGCATTAATCAAGGATTTTTACTTTTTCTGATTTTCATATTGTGCTCTTAACCTTGTTGATTCTTAGCAGGGTTGTTTGTGGAAGCTTGTACTTGTTCTTGCTAGTACATAAGCTCAAAAATTCGTGGGTGTGGATGTACATCCATGAGGTACACACCTTTCTACCCAAAATCTGATAAAATCTTGATTTTTGGTGAATTTGTGTGCTACTTGTGTTCTTGCTGATTTTATGGTCTAATCTTGCTTAAATCTGCTTATTATATCTGTTATTGTGCTTATTTAGGCTTGGGTGGTCTTGAAATACACTTTTGATTTGAAAATTTTGGTTTTGAAAATTTAAAGTGGTGTTTGGGATTACATGTTTGAGATCATAAGTGGTTATTGTGTTGTTAGAAGTTTGTGTTTATGCTTGTTATCTGTTCTTGACTTGGTTGAGTGCTATTTGCTGCAAGATTTTGGGCTTGAACCTTGAAATCAAAGATTGTGCTATAACTACTTGAGTTTGACTGTTTTTGACCTAAAATATTGGGAATACTTAGAGTATATGCATGTTTAGGGATATAAGCTGTTAAATCATTGTTATCATAACATATCTTAGAGATTTGAGTGTTTGAATCTGGCTTGTTGGTCAAGTGCATCAGCAAAGTGAAAAAAAATTGCATGTTCATAGTTCATCAGTAATTTTAAGTGCTCAAATCTTGATCAATACTTTGAATCAGTGCATGAAACCTGTTTAGACTTGCTTATTTAAGTTTAATACTGCTTGTGTATGAATTTGGTTAAATTTGGCTGGCTGAATTGTGCTATAAGTGCTTATTGAACCATATCTGCTTATTGTTCTAAGTCTGGTGCATATTTGGTGATTGATTGAATTAACTGTACAAATTGGCTGTTTTTTATTGTGATTTCTTTGTTGTGATTGACTCCTTATGATCCACTGATCATTTGGGTGCCTTTGTGTAACTTGAATCTCCAAAAAAGTCACTAAAGACAAAAAAGTCAAGAAGTCAAACAGTGGAAAAAGTTTCCATTGCTCAACACCCAAAACTAGCCACTGCTAGTGCAATTTTTCATTCAGCTTATCAATAAGCCATTTTGGCTTATCCAGACCTGCAACAACTTATTTTTTGTGATATATCTTCATTATTTGACCCATTTAATTGAACTGGAGCTTAGACTTTGACTTTGACTTTTTGCTAGAAAACCAACTTATTTGACTTTTTCATAAGTGCTTATTTGCTTTTTCTAGCTTATTGAGTCAACTTATTTGAAAACTTTTTGTTGATTAAGCTTAGTTAAGTCATTTAAAAGCTTTAGAAACTTGAATCAGCTCTTGGGATAGCCTAGAACTCAAAAACGACTATTTTGTCTTTTTCTATAGATTGCTTTTTTCATTTTCAGGCTTATTCCTTTGGATTATTTCAAATTTCTTTTTACAGAAGTCTTAAGCAACTCAAAAGAAGCTTGTGTGTCTAATTTTAGCTTATGGCATCAACTTATAGCTTAATGGGCCAAAAAGCCCATTAAGAATAAGTTGTTTGGTATAAGTCAGCTTATTTCACATTTTCAGCTTTTGGGCCTTTGAAAAGTTGTGTTTAAAATCAAATTTTGAGTCAGATAGGAGCTTTTGGGCTTAATTGGACAACATTTTTCTTATTGGGCTTATTTTGGCCCATTAAGGTGACTGTTTGGACTTTTGGCCCATTTGGAGGCCCATTAGGGGTATTTTGTAATTTCAACTTCATTTTCTGTTTATTTAGGTTAAATTAAGCTAGTTTGCAAGTTTTTAGAATTTTTTATAAATTTTGGATTTTTAATATTATTTTATTATTAAAAATTAAAATTTAGATTTTTCAAGTTTTTATATTTTTCTCAGGTTAAACACATAAAGTTAGGAATTTTACAACTTTTAGAATATTTTTATTGTTCTTAGATTAATTTTTATAATTATTTTAAGTTTTAATAGTTTTTAATTGTTTTAAACAGTTTCAATTAATTTTAAAATTTTCAAAAATAGTTTTAAATTAAGTTAGGGTATTTTAGAGGTTTACAAAGTGATAAATCTCATTTTGGGCTTTTTGTTAATTAAATTGATTTTTAGGGCTTTAATTAGCATTAAAAAACCATTATTTAATTAAATAAAAGGTTTGAGTGAATTTTGATTTTTTGTAAACTCTTAATACATTATTTAGGATTTATTGCAATTTTTAGGAATTTTTAGGTTAAATTTTTAATTTTGGTGCTTTTACGGTTTTTCGTGTACGACCTTTTCGTCTTAGTTTAAATCGTCACCGTAACCGTCATTCTCTTCTTGTCCCCTTTCTATTTTCTTTCTCATAATCATATAATCACAAATTTAATCATCTCTCTACACAACACACTAGCCTCCTTGGGAAACGAACTTTCACCATTGGTCATTAGTGCTTGGTTTTCCTAAACCGACACTTAATACTTTCTACTATTTTGCTCTTTTTTCCTAAAGGGTAGTAAAAAGATTACATCAATTTTGGCGCCGCTGCCGGGGAGGCGTGTTGTGTTTTGATTTGGAAATTATTGTTTTTATATTGTATTAGTAGCACTCTACTAATACATATTATCGGTTTTTCGTTTTTTGTGTGAATATTATTAATATATTGTATACGTAGAACAATAAATTCACAAGTACTCCAAAAGTGTGAAAACACAACCTTGACTTGGGAGGTCATTACCCAATCATTGTATTCGAATCTCAAACCAAAGAAAAAGGCAAAAATAGATAAATACTTTCATGAAGCTCGATTTTGAAAATACAAATTATAAGGTGGGTATAAGGCGGATATTATAAAATATATCCTAAGGAAAAAGGCTCTTAAGTGCTTCGCGCCGCCTCGTTTCCCCGCTTGCTTGTGAGTATTTGATTTTGAGAGCTAATCGAGGGTTTTCCGCCCAAAGTATTATTAAGTATCATATATACTTTCTTGGTTTCATTGATTAAACCCTCTTGAACGTTTTGGTGTTCCACCAACGTTCTAAAGTCATCGAAGGCGTTCACTTCAAGTGATCGTTTTCATTCCTTGAGGCTTCTTTAATCAAGATATTTGATTAAGGAGGAGATTTGTAGATTTTGGTCTACCTAATACACTCACAAAAAAAATCCAAAAAAAGTAAAAACAATCAAAAACCACAAAAAAAATGGAAAAACACAAAACACCAAAAAGAATCTTCTTTGCTCACCCCCACGTTGTACGTGACGTTTATGCTTACTCGTAATCAAGCAAGACGTGCACGTAAACGAAAAAACCGAAAGGAGTCAACACCTACTCCTAATCTTTCTAGTGAGGAGTCTCCTATTGACGAACCCATTGTAAGAGAAGAACCAACCATGGCGAATCAAAATATGATGGAGTTACTTCAAGCACCCACCGAGGGTTATAGAGAGGCTATTGTGATTCCCGCTATCCTTGCGGAGAATTTTGAGGTGAAAACGGGTTTGTTGTCGATGATCCAAAACAACAAATTCCGTGGTGATGAGAAGGACAATCCACACAACCATATCCGCCAATTCAATCGTCTTACCGCCACTTGCAAATTTAAGGATGTTGCCAATGACTCGATTCAGATGATGCTTTTTCCGTATTCCTTAGCGGGGCCCGCTAAAATTTGGTTAGAGAAAGAGCCACCCAATTCTATATTGACGTGGAAGGATCTCGTGTCTAAATTTGTGAACCAATTTTTTCCGCTCTCTAAGACTACGCACTTGAAAAACGAGATTTCAAAATTTTCACAAGAATTTAATGAGAGTTTTTCAACGGCTTGGAATAGGTTTAAGGAAATGTTACATGAGTGTCCTCATCACGGTTTTTCCGATTTGCATCAAATTGACACGTTTTACAATGGACTTAATGATCATGAAAGAGATTATCTTAATGCCGCCGCGGGTGGTAATTTTTTGTGTAAAACGGTTGAGGAATCTTTGGTGATAATTGAGAATAGATCTAAGGTGTATAGTCCTCGTAGCACGTCTAGTGTTCGTAAGGCTTCGTCTTCGGCTTCACCTTCTTTGTCTACTACCATCGATGCTTTCCAAATTGAGGCGAACTTGGAAAACAAAATCTTTGATAAGCTTAAAGGTCTTTTGATTGAGTTCAAAGTTGGAGAACCAAGTGCTCCCGCTACGGCTAAAGTGGTTGAGGTTTCATGCATGTATTGTGGTGGAGGTCATGATTTCTCCGAGTGCATTACCAATGGTGGTAACACTTCGAGTGCCTACGCGGCCACAGGAACTTACAACCAAAACGGTCAAGTTACCCGCTCTAATCAATTGACTCCACCGGGTTTTGGTTCAAATCAAAATGCTAACAACAACTATCGCAACAATCAAGTTGGTTTCAAAAACAATTACAACAAGGGAAACTATGGTAATCAAGGGGCTAATAATCAAGTTTCATAACAAAAATCAACATGATTTTCAAAACAACAACAAAAGTTTGCAAACGTTGAAAGATCTTCCAAATGAATTTGTTGAATACGCTAATGGGAGTGATGCTAGGTTTGACAACATTCAAAGAGAAATCATTAGCCTAAGATCCGAGTTTAAAAACGACTTGAAGAAAGAGTTGAAAAATGAGTTAGCAAATGAGCTTAAAATCCACACCAACAAGATGGAAGGAAATGTAACTAGGTTACAACAAAACCAACAAAAAATGGAACAAGGGCAACATGAAATTAAGCAAGAGATGATCAAAGCCGAGAAGAGGCAATCCATGTTTGAGGATAAAATTTCATCTATGTTGGAGGCAATTATGCGTAAACCGTCTTCGAGTAGTCTTCCTAGCAACACCGTATCAAACCCTAAGGGTGAGATGAAAGTGATTACCACACGTAGTGGTAAGACACTTAAGGAACCGACTCCTCAACCAATTGCTCATACGGAGGAAGCAATTGAGGAAGAACCGAGGTGGTGGTCCAAAAGGAGCATGTTCCAATCCCACGAAGTACCGCTCATGCCACACCTACGGTTGACCCATTACCAACATTGGAACCCGAGATTCCAAAGGCCATGCCTATGCCTCAACCCACACAACCTTTGCCCTATCCATCGAGACTTAGAAAGGAGAAACGACAAGAGCGCGACAATTATCAATTTGAGCTTTTTATTAAAATGTTTCGTGATTTGCACTTTAATGTGAGTTTCACCGGTGCTTTGGTCATGATGCCTTGAT
Source organism: Glebionis coronaria (assembly GCA_025667525.1). Taxonomy (NCBI): domain Eukaryota; kingdom Viridiplantae; phylum Streptophyta; class Magnoliopsida; order Asterales; family Asteraceae; genus Glebionis; species Glebionis coronaria. The sequence goes on from CM046877.1 coordinate 154,580,100, forward strand.
TTTCCGCTAACTTTAAGAGTATGTTGAACAACAAGGAGAAATTTGATCAATTGTCTAGTTGTTCATCGGTTTATCTTAATCGCATACCTCAAAAAGTCAGTGATCCCGGTAAATTCGTGATCCCTTGTGCAATCCAAGATATGGAAGAATGCTATGCCTTGGCCGATCTTGGTGCTAGCATTAACTTGATGCCACTTGCAATCTTCAAGTCGCTCAATCTTCCTAATCTTACTCCTTCACTAATGTCTATCGAGTTGGCCGACCATTCCACGATTCCCGCATGTGGATTGGCGGAAGACGTTTTTGTGAAAGTGGGAAAGTTCTATTATCCGGTAGACTTTATCGTTGTTGATATTCCCACGGATCCTCAAGTTCCTCTCATTTTAGGTCGTTCGTTTTTAGATACGTCTATGGCTTTGATCGATGTTCATGCTAGAAAGATCACCTTACATTTCAACGACGAGGAACTTGTTATAAACGCAACTCAAAACTCTCAAATTTCTCATGTTTATTCCGTTGCAACCATAAACCTTGCTGATATGATTGACGTGGTTTGCGAGGAATTTTCACAAGAAGTTCTAGGTTTTGGTGATGATGAAAATAGTGGCAATCCCACTATGTTAGATCCCATTCTTGATAACTCGACACCAACCTTCACTCCATTTGAAGGTGGTGGTTTTACTTTGGAAGAATTCGATGTTCCACGTACTTGTAACGAAGACCTCGACAATGATGAGGACTTCTCGATTATCAAGGTTTTTCTTAACGATTTCCCATTTCCTCCACCCGGGGAGGTTATGAGTATCGAGCCCAAATCTTCAATTGAGGAACCACCTATCCTCGAGTTGAAGGATTTACCTCCTCATCTCGAATATGTCTATTTGGAGGAGGGCGACAAGTTGTCGGTTATTATTGCGAAGGAACTTTCGGATAATGAAAAAACCGCACTTGTCGATGTTCTAAAGGATCAAAAAGGGGCAATTGCGTGGAAGTTATCTGACATTAAGGGCATCAATCCCAAATTTTGTACCCACAAAATCTTAATGGAGGAGGATTACAAACCCGCAATCCAATGTCAAAGGAGGGTGAACCCCAAAATTCACGACGTCATTAAAAAGGAAGTCCTTAAACTCCTTGACGCGGGAATGATTTACCCTATTTCCGATAGCCCTTGGGTGAGTCCTATTCATTGTGTCCCTAAAAATGGTGGAATGATCGTTGTGCCAAATGATGCCAACGAGTTAATTCCCACTATACTCGTGACCGGATGGAGAGTGTGCATTGACTATCGTAAGTTAAATGAAGCCACTCGTAAAGACCATTTTCCCTTTCCCTTCATGGACCAAATGTTGGAGCGTCTTGCGGGAAACGATTTCTATTTCTTTTTAGATGGTTTTTCCGGTTACTTCCAAATCCCCATCGATCCTCGTGATCAAGAACAAACTACGTTTACGTGTCCATATGGAACGTTTGCATATCGTAGAATGCCATTCGGACTTTGTAATGCACCGGGAATTTTTCAAAGGTGCATGATGGCTATTTTTCATGATATGATCGAGAAGACGATGGAAGTCTTCATGGATGACTTTTCCGTGTTTGGTAATTCGTTCACTTCGTGTTTGTCGAATCTCGAGAGAATGTTGAAGCGTTGTGAGGAAACCAACCTTGTGCTTAATTGGGAAAAGTGTCATTTTATGGTTAAAAGTGGAATCGTCTTAGGGCACAAGGTCTTGAAAGCGGGGATTGAGGTAGATCAAGCTAAGGCTGACGTCATCGCCAAATTACCTCATCCCAAAACCGTTAAGGGAGTTAGGAGTTTCCTAGGCCACGCGGGCTTTTATCGTCGATTCATCAAGGATTTTTCAAAGATCTCTCGACCTATTACACATCTTCTTGAAAAAGAGGCACGTTTTGTCTTTGACGAAGATTGTGTACGAGCCTTTGAAATCCTTAAGAGGAAACTTACCGAAGCTCCCATTCTTGTTGCTCCCAATTGGAACCTCCCCTTTGAGCTCATGTGTGATGCTAGTGATTACGCTATTGGGGCCGTATTGGGGCAACGTCATGAAAAGCACTTCTTGCCTATTCACTATGCTAGCAAGACGATGACTGAGGCTCAACTTAAATACACTACAACGGAGAAGGAGTTCCTTGCCGTGGTGTATGGATTTGAGAAATTTCGACCTTATCTCGTCTTGACGAAATGCATAGTGTATACGGATCATTCGGCCATCAAGTATCTTATGGCTAAACAAGATGCAAAGCCGAGATTACTTCGTTGGATTCTCCTCCTTCAAGAATTTGATCACAAAATCGTTGACAAAAAGGAGCCGAGAATCTAGCGGCCGATCATCTTTCTCGTTTGGAAGATCCTCACCAAAGTGTTTACGAGCCCAAGGAAATCACCGAAGCATTTCCGCTCGAGACACTTGGTGTAGTGAATTCTAAGCTTGATTCTTCCACCCCATGGTTTGCGGATTTTGCAAATTACCATGCGGGCAACTTCATCATCAAGGGTATGACGACTCAAGAAAAACGAAAATTCTTTCGTGACGTCAAGTCTACTTTTGGAACGACCCTTACTTGTTTCGAACTTGTACGGATCAAATCATCCGACGTTGTGTATTTGGCACCGAAGCTTCTAATATCCTTAGAGATTGTCATGAGGGACCCACGGGTGGTCACCATGGAGCTAATCTCACGGCTAAGAAGGTGTTTGATGCTGGTTTCTTTTGGCCTACTATTTACCGAGATGCACATGAGCTTGTGAAGTCATGTGAATCATGCCAACGACAAGGAAAAGCCTCACAAAAAGATGAAATGCCACAAAATATCATCCAAGTGTGTGAGATCTTTGACGTTTGGGGCATCGACTTTATGGGGCCGTTCCCATCATCTCGTGGTAATAAGTACATCCTTGTCGCGGTTGACTACCTATCTAAGTGGGTGGAAGCTAAGGCTTTGCCCACCAATGATGCTCGTGTGGTAGTCAAGTTCTTGAAAAGCTTGTTTTCTCGGTTTGGAACCCCTCGTGCGATCATAAGCGATCGTGGAACCCATTTTCTTAACGACCAATTCGAAAGGGTCTTAGAGAAATATGGGGTTACACATCGGCTTTCTACGGCTTATCACCCATAAACGAGTGGGCAAGTCGAGGTTTCAAACCGAACGTTGAAGAGGATCTTGGAGAGATCCGTTGGGGAAAACCGAAAATCTTGGTCGGATAAGTTGGACGATGCTTTATGGGCCTTTAGGACCGCTCATAAGACGCCCATTGGGTGCACTCCCAATAAGCTTGTGTATTGGAAAAATTGTCACTTGCCAATTGAATTGGAACACAAGGCTTAGGGCCCTAAAGCATTGTAATGATGATATGGAGACCGCGGGAAAACACCGGAAAATGCAATTAAATGAATTGGATGAATTAAGGGATATTGCTTATGAAAATTCATTGATTTATAAAGAAAATACTAAAAAGTTGCATGATTCTAAAATTAAAAACCGGGTTTTTAACATTGGGGATCAAGTTTTGATTTTTAATTCTCGTTTGAAAATCTTTTCTGGTAAGTTGAAATCCCGTTGGTCCGGTCCATTCACCGTGACTCAAGTTTTTCCAGATGGGACCATCGAGCTAGCTCAAAATGATGGCCCCAATTTCAAGGTGAATGGACATAGGTTGAAGCACTACTTTGGTGGGGAAGTTCCATCCTTGAACTACCTCGACCAAATCACCTTCCCGAATGATAATTAGTATTGAGGGGATCCAGTCGAGCTCATGACTCGATAATAAAAAACGAGGTGCCTCGTGGGAGAGTCCCATGCTTATCCATGTACATATTATCGCTTTCTAATGTAGTTAACGTGTGGGGATTTGTGCCCTTCCAACCTTTGTTCCGTGGTTGTTTGTGAATTGTGGATTTTAGATGATCATGATCTTCACGATTGGAGTCTCTCGTGTTCGTTTTATGGGAGCACTCGATTGTTTGTTTTGAAGACTTTCTCAATATCCATGATATATCCTTTGATGTTCTAACCTTAGGTTTATAGCATACTTCATAAACGGCTTTAAATTTAACGGTTACACCCTTTCCATGCTAGATTAGGCATTTGACTACGTCTCTAGTATGGGGGTGTTTGCATCCCTAGACTCGAAACATTGAGGACAATGTTTAACTTTAGTATGGGGGGTGAATAGACACTTGCCTTGCCTAACCTTCACGCTTTCTAAAGTTTATCTTTTTGTTGCAAAATAAGGCTAAAAATGGCCAAATTTTAAATTTTTCTCATGATTTATAAGTGTTTGATGACACGAATGTAGGTTTTCCGATGGCGAGAATAAGAGTAATTTTTGACTCGACCGTACGTGTTGAGTACTTAGCTTTGATTCCTTAACTTCACATTAGGCTAAGTCTCTTAAATGAGGACGAAAAATGATAGGGTTAATTATAAGTTACTATGCTAAACGTAGAGTACTCGTATTCTTTCAAAAACTCATGTGTTCTCGTTGTTTGCTTATTCTCCCTTCGCTTGTAAATATTTTTTGCTTAATAAATATTGACTTAGCGGTTTAGTCTTGATTGTTGGGTTTCCAGTCTTTTCTAGTAGCTTCCGTGTAATTAAATTGGGAAGATATTAAGGTATCGCCAGCGTCACGGTTTTGAAGTATTGGCACCCGAATAATCGAAAGCTTCACCCAATAATAAGATTTCAAGTGCTCACCTAAATCAAGCAAACAATTTGAAGCCCCACAAGGCCGAAAAATCTATGCAAAACTGAAAGTGAATCAAGCCTTAATCTTTGAAGCTTTAAAGATCCGAAATTCGCCTTAGCGTGAGGATATACGTCTTTGGCTAATAAAACTACCGATGAGGTGGATAATAAAAGGCAAGGCAAGACCAAAGTCATAATAAAAGCTTCATGGCGAAGTTGAATAAAAGATGGAGGTAAACCAAAGATAATAAGGCCCTTCCGTTAGGGGGCGTATAAAAGTCTTGGTAATAAGTCTCATGTTCAAAACCGTTATAAAACTGTGTTTATCGATCCTTCTTGTTGACTTAATTTTTTGACATCGTTGTCTAATAGGAGGGGTTATTGATTTGATGGTCTTGGTTACACCGTTAGGACTCTATTTTTAGACCTAAATCTCTATTATCGCATAAGTCAAACAATGTATCCTCGTGAAACATTCAAGACATAATAAAATATAAGAGATACAATTTAGGAATTGGGAGGATAAGTACGTGATTAGGGCATATGAGTAGTGTTAGCATTACTAACTTATAATAATAATGATCTCGTTGCACGCTTAGCATGGAATTGGGGTGAAAATCGAGGACGATGAAATTATTTCTAATGAAGCATTCACGTGTTCTTATTCTATGAACCTAAACGTCCCATTTTGCGATGAAAATCATACATTATGTCTAACAACGCAAGTAGTAGCAATAGTAGTAATATAGCTAGTTTATCATTCAATAAAGTGAATAAAAATGAATTTTGGAGGTGCTACGATACTTTATTTTAGCATTGCGTGAGGGCACGGCAATGGTTTAGTATGGGGGAGTGATGAGACTGCTTTTATACATAGTCCCATCGTCCAAAAAGGGCTTAAAATGCATTAAATATCATCAAAATACCCAAATATATGCTTGTGTTTGTTGCTTGTGTATTTTAGGTACGGATATTGAGAAAATGACAAAAGATCACAAGAATCATGCAAAAACGAACACGGGAAACGAAGCCGCACATTGAACCAAGCCCTAATGAAGAATTTTCCAAGAAAACCCTTGAAGATTTAAAGATTTATGAAGAAGGGTCCTCCAATATGGAATAATTGACACTTTATACCCTTGTATCTTCATAATTACAAGATTGGTCCCTAAAGTTGTCAATATTGCAAAAAGGGCCCTCCACTTTGAAGAATTGGCAATTTTAGTCCCTGAACAAAACTAAATGTAAATATTTATCCTCCTCAAAATCAAACCTACCAAGAAGGACTTCAAGTTACAAGAATTATAAATTTGGTCCTTTGAAAATATCAAAATTACCAAAAGGACCTTTGACTTTGAAGTCTTGGCAAGAATGGTCCCTCAAAAATGAAGACTTGTCATTTTTAGTCCTACAATAAGTCAAACAAACAAGTCAATACCATTATCAATCAAGAAAATGCCAAATCAATCCTTCAAGAATCAAAAATTGGCAAGAAATACCCCTGAAAATACTTTGGAAAGTATTTGGGGCAAAAGTGTGAAAAGTGAAACTTTATTACAAAGGGAAAACGGATTATGGGCTATTATTTACAAAGTGAAAGAAAGAAGGGAGTTAAGGGACCAAAAGGGGCAGACAACAATAGTTACCTAGACTAATCCACATCCAACACGTGTCCCACTCACCTTTTCCACTAATCAGATTCCACCATTCTTCCACCTCACCCATCCACTAACCCGGATTAAATAATTAACTAATCTTGGCGCCTAAACAAGTTTTTATACATAATCCTAACCCAAAACAGATTAAAAACCTGTTCTTCATGTTCATCATACAATTTGGGTATTCCTTAATTATCATGAATTAGCCCTTAATCTTTTCCAGATTAATGATTAAGGTGCTAATGATCATAACCCAACTTTAAAAACCCATGCCACATCACCCTAGAGTTCACTTGCTCCTTGCCCTGCACACGTTTTTGAGGATACTACCAAATTTATCCAGGGAATCTACACACTTGGTTTAGCTTTGTTTCCAGGCTTCAATATGGACATTTAGATCAACTTTTCACATGCCAGCTCCACTACAATACAAGATTCAGTCACATGATCTTCAAAAGTTCAAACAAGACAAGGGGCAAATTTAAAACTTCATTAGCTAGGGTTCACATTTTTTCAGCTTTCCTAGATAACTTGTTTGCCTATATAAAGGCCTTAGGGTGCATCATTTGCACTTTGCTCTTGAATTTTCAGTTGTTCACAAATATGTAAATCTCATATTCATATCAATGAAATGTGTTTGAATTTGTTGAAGAAAGCTCAAGTGCCACTCTTATAATCTGTTTATTGTTGTTAATGTTTACTTGTTCTTGAATCAAAAACCTGTTTTCAAAAGGAGTGTGCAAAAGTTTGCACATTTTCCACTTTTCTTGATATTTTGCTAAGACTTGTTCAAACCTTGGAATTCTTGGGCTATAAAGCTGATCATAGCATCCTAATATTAAGTTATCAAGGTGTGGTGAAGCCTATAACTTGGGGATAATCAAGTGTGGGGAACCAAGGTTGCATTAATCAAGGATTTTTACTTTTTCTGATTTTCATATTGTGCTCTTAACCTTGTTGATTCTTAGCAGGGTTGTTTGTGGAAGCTTGTACTTGTTCTTGCTATTACATAAGCTCAAACATTCGTGGGTGTGGATGTACATCCATGAGGTACACACCTTTCTACCCAAAATCTGATAAAATCTTGATTTTTGGTGAATTTGTGTGCTACGTGTGTTCTTGCTAATTTTATGGTCTAATATTGCTTAAATCTGCTTAATATATCTGTTATTGTGCTTATTTAGGCTTGGGTTGTCTTGAAATACACTTTTGATTTGAAAATTTTGGTTTTGAAAATTTAAAGTGGTGTTTGGGATTACCTGTTTGAGATCATAAGTGGTTATTGTGTTGTTAGAAGTTTGTGTTTATGCTTGTTATCTGTTCTTGACTTGGTTGAGTGCTATTTGCTGTAAGATTTTGGGCTTGAACCTTGAAATCAAATATTGTGCTATAACTACTTGAGTTTGACTGTTTTTGACCTAAAATTTTAGGAATACTTAGAGTATATGCATGTTTAGGGATATAAGCTCTTAAATCATTGTTATCATAACATATCTTAAAGATTTGAGTGTTTGAATCTGGCTTGTTGGTCAAGTGCATCAGCAAAGTGAAAAAAAATGCATGTTCATAGTTCATCAGTAACTTTAAGTGCTTGAATCTTGCTCAATACTTTGAATCAGTGCATGAAACCTGTTTAGACTTGCTTATTTAAGTTTAATATTGCTTGTGTATGCATTTGGTTAAGTTTGGCTGGCTGAATTGTGCTATAAGTGCTTATTGAACCATATCTGCTTATTGTTCTAAGTCTGGTGCATATCTGGTGATTGATTAAATTAACTGTACAAATTGGCTGTTGTTGATTGTGATTTCTTTGTTGTGATTGACTCTTTATGATCCACTGATCATTTGGGTGCCTTTGTGTAACTTGAATCTCCAAAAAAGTTACTAAAGACAAAAAAGTCAAGAAGTCAAGCAGTGGAAAAAGTTTCCACTGCTCAACACCCAAAACTAGCCCCTGGTAGTGCAATTTTCATTCAGCTTAACAATAAACCATTTTGGCTTATCCAGACCTGCAACAACTTATTTTTTGTGATAGATCTTCATTATTTGACCCATTTGATTGAACTGGAGCTTATTAGACTTTGACTTTGACTTTTTGCTAGAAAACCAACTTATTTGACTTTTTCATAAGTGCTTATTTGCTTTTTCCAGCTTATTGATTCAACTTATTTGAAAACTTTTTGTTGAGTAAGATTAGTTAAGTCATTTAAAAGCTTTTAGAAACTTGAATCAGCTCGTGGGATAGCCTAGAACTCAAAAACGACTATTTTGTCGTTTTCTATAGATTGCTTTTTGCATTTTCAGGCTTATTCCTTTAGCTTATTTCAAATTTCTTTTTACAGAAGTCTTAAGCAACTCAAAAGAAGCTTGTGTGTCTAATTTGAGCTTATGGCATCAGCTTATAGCTTAATGGGCCAAAAAGCCCATTAAGAATAAGCTGTTTGGTATAAGTCATCTTATTTCACATTTTCAGCTTTTGGGCCTTTGAAAAGTTGTGTTTAAAATCAAATTTTGAGTTAGATAGGAGCTTTTGGGCTTAATTGGACAACATTTTTCTTATTGGGCTTATTTTGGCCCATTAAGGTGTCTGTTTGGACTTTTGGCCCATTTGGAGGCCCATTAGGGGTATTTTGTAATTTCAACTTCATTTTCTGTTTATTTAGGTTAAATTAAGCTAGTTTGCAAGTTTTTAGAATTTTTTATAAATTTGGGATTTTTAATATTATTTTATTATTATTTTATTATTAAAAATTAAAAATTAGATTTTTCAAGTTTTTATATTTTTCTTAGGTTAAACACATAAAGTTAGGAATTTTACAACTTTTAGAATATTTTTATTGTTCTTAGATTAATTTTTATAAATATTTTAAGTTTTAATAATTTTTAATTGTTTTTAATAAGTTTTAATTAATTTTAAAATTTTCAAAAATAGTTTTAAATTAAGTTAGGGTATTTTAGAGGTTTACAAAGTGATAAATCTCATTTTGGGCTTTTTGTTAATTAAATTGATTTTTAGGGCTTTAATTAGCATTAAAAAATCACTATTTAATTAAATAAAAGGTTTGAGTGAATTTTGATTTTTTGTAAACTCTTAATACATTATTTAGGATTTATTACAATTTTTAGGATCTTTTAGGTTAAATTTTTAATTTTGGTGCTTTTACGGTTTTTCGTGTACGACCTTTTCGTCTTAGTTTAAATCGTCATCGTAACCGTCATTCTCTTCTTATCCCCTTTCTATTTTCTTTCTCATAATCATATAATCAAAAAGTTAATCATTTCTCTACACAACACACTAGCCTCCTTGGGAAAGGAACTTTCACCATTGGTCATTAGTGCTTGGTTTTCCTAAACCGACACTTAATACTTTCCACTATTTTGCTCTATTTTCCTAAAGGGTAGTAAAAAGGCTACATCAGACCCAAAATGGGGATCGTTCTCAAGGAGGCTTGGTGTGTGTGTTAAGAATTGATTAATTATGTGATTATATGATTATGAGAAAAGAAAATAAAAATGGGATAAGAAGAGAATGACGGTTACGATGACGGATTAAACTAAGACGAAAAGGTCGTACACGTAAAACCGTAAAAGCACCAAAATTAAAAATTTACTCTAAAAATTCCTAGAAAATTGCAATAAATGCTAAATAATGTAATTAGAGTTTACAAAAAATCAAAAATCACCCAAACCTTTTATTTAATTAAATAACGATTTTTTAATGCTAATTAAAGCCCTAAAAATCAATTTAATTAACAAAAAGCCCAAAATGAGATTTATCACTTTGTAAACCTCTAAAATACCCTAACTTAATTTAAAACTATTTTTGAAAATTTTAAAATGAACTAAAACTATTTAAAAACAATTAAAAACTCTTAAAACTTGAAATAATTATAAAAATTAATCTAAGAACAATAAAAATATTCAAAAAGTGGTAAAATTCCTAACTTAATGTGTTTAACCTAAGAAAAATGTAAAAACTTGAAAAATCTAAATTTTAATTTTTAATAATAAAATAATAATAAAAATCCAAAATTTATAAAAAATTCTAAAAACTTGCAAACTAGCTTAATTTAACCTAAAAGTAGAAAATAAACTTGAAATTACAAAATACCCCTAATGGGCCTCCAAATGGGCCAAAAGTCCAAACAGTCCCCTTAATGGGCTCAAATAGGCCCAATAAGCAAAATGTTGTCCAATTAAGCCTAAAAACTCCTATCTGACTCAAAATTTGATTATGAACACAACTTTTCAAAGGCCCAAAAGCTGAAAATGTGAAATAAGCTGGCTTATATCAAACAGCTTATTCTTAATGGGCTTTTTGACCCATTAAGCTATAAGCTGATGCCATAAGCTCAAATTAGATACACAAGCTTCTTTTGAGTTGCTTAAGACTTCTGTAAAAAGAAATTTGAAAAAAGTCCAAGGAATAAGCCTGAAAATGCAATAAGCAATCTACAGAAAACGACAAAATAGTCGTTTTTGAGTTCTAGGCCACCCCAAGAGCTGATTCAAGTTTCAAAAGCTTTTAAATGACTTAAATAAGCTTAATCAACAAAAAGTTTTCAAATAAGTTCACTCAATAAGCTGAAATAAGCAAATAAGCACTTATGAAAAAGTCAAATGAGTTGGTTTTCTAGCAAAAAGTAAAAGTCAAATCTAATAAGCTCTAGTTTAAACAAATGGGTCAAATGATGAAGATTGATCACAAAAAATAAGTTGTTGCAGGCCTGGATAAGTCAAAATGGCTTATTGATAAGTTAACTGAAAAATTGCACTAGCAGGGGCTAGTTTTGGATGTTGAGCAGTGGAAACTTTTTCCACTGCTTGACTTCTTGACTTTTTTGTCTTTAGTGACTTTTTTGGAGATTCAAGTTATACAAAGGCACCCAAATGATCAGTGGATCAAGAGGAGTCAATAACAATCAAGAAATCACAATCACTAACAGCCAATTAGTACAGTTTAATCAAAACATCACCAGATATGCACCAGACATGAACACATAAGCAGTTATGAGCTTATAAGCTGTTTTAGCAAATTTCAGCCAACCAAATTGCACCAAAAGCATACACAAGCTAATATAAACTTAAATGAACAAGTTTAAACAGTTTTCATGCAATGGCTCAAAGCCTAAATCAAGATTCAAGCAGATGAAGGTTACTGATGAACACTAACACAAGCAGATTTTACTTTTGCTGACGCACTTGACCAACAAGCCAAATTCAATCACTCAGATCTGTCACATATGTTATATTAATGATGTTTTAACAACTTTTAACCCTAAGCATGCATAAATTCTATATTTTACCAAAATATTAGGTCAAAATCAGTCAAACTCAACAAGATATAGCACAATGTATGATTCAAGGTTTCAAACCCAAAAACTTGCAACAATATGCACTCAACCAAGTATTTAACAGATACAAAGCACAAATAACGCTTTCCCAAAACACAATAACCACTTATGATCTATGACAGGTAATCCCTAACACCCTTTTAACTTTTCAAATCACAATTTTTCAAATGAAAAGTGTATTCCAAGACCACCCACGCCCAAATAAGCACAATAACAAGTATAATATGCAGATTTAAGCAAGATTAGACCATAAAATCAGCAAGAACACAAGTAACACACAAATTCACCAAAAATCAAGATTTTAACAGATTTTGGGTAGAAAGGTGTGTACCTCATGGATGTACATCCACACCCACGAATTTTGAGCTTATGTACTAGCAAGAACAAGTACAAGCTTCCACAAACAACCCTGCTAAGAATCAACAAGGTTAAGAGTACAATATCAAAAGCAGAAAAATGAAAAATTCTTGATTAATGCAACCTTAGTTCCCCACACTTGATTATCCCCAAGTTATAGGCTTCACCATACCTTGATAACTCAATATCAGGATGCTATGATCAGCTTTATAGCCCAAGAATTCCAAGGTTTGAACTAGACTTAGCAAAATATCAAGAAAAGTGGAAAATGTGCAAACTTTTGCACATTCCTTTTGAAAACAGGTTTAAGATTCAAGAACTAGTAAACATTAACAACAATAAACAGATATTAAGAGTGGCACTTGAGCTTTCTTCACCAAATTCAAACACATTTCATTAAGATAAATATGTGATTTACCGATTTGTGAACCAAGGAAAATTCAAGAGCAAATGTAAACGTGAAGCCCTATACCCTTTATATAGAGGATGTACATGGCCTTTGTAACCTAAAAATATCAAAACCCTAAACATGTGTTCTTCCAGAAATACCCCTTGAGGGTTTGAAGATGCTTGAACATGTGATAAGTTCTTGGCTGCTTGTGTGAGTTGGCATGTATGAAAGTATGATCAATGGCTTCAAATAAGCTTAGAAAATAAGCTGGAATGTGGGTTGTTGGATTGTTGTCCAAATTTTGGCAGTTTGCACAAAGTGTGTAGCAGGGAATCTTGTGTGGGGTTCCATGTTGATGTAGTATGTGATTTAAAGGTTGGGTTGTGTTTATATGATCATTAATCACTAATCTGGAAAGATTTAGGGGCTAATTACAAGTAATTAGTAAACCCCTAATTATGTTCTTGAGGGAATAGTGCCATGTTTTAATCCATTTTTGGTTTGGATTAAGTTTAAAAACTTGTTAATGGCGCCAAGATTAGTTAATAATAAACCTGGTGAGTGGATGGGTGAGGTGGAGCAATGGTGCATTCTGATTGGTTGTGGGGTGTTAGTGGGGCACGTGTCAAGCCCTCAATGGTCTAGGTAACATTTGTTGTCTGCCACATTTAGTCCCTCACCTTTAATACTCATTCCACTTGCAAATAAATCCGGCCAAACTTCATTTCCTTTGTTATTAAAGTTTTATTTTTCACACTTTTGCCCCAAATACTTTTCCAAAGTATTTTCAAGGGTATTTCTTGCCATTTCTTGATTCTTGAAGGACTGATTTGGTATTTTATTCAAGGATTATGGTCTTGACTTGTATAATTGCAATTTTAGAGGACTGAAATTGCCAAGTCATGATTAATGAGGGACCATTTTTGCCAAGTCTTCAAAGTCAAGGGTCCTTTTGGTAATTTTGACTTTTTCGAAGGACCAAATTTGTAATTCTTGTAACTTGGAGTTCTTCATGGTATGTTTGACTTTGAGGAGGATAAATATTGACATTTTAGTTTTGTTAAGGGACTAAAATTGCCAATTCTTTAAAGCGGAGGGTCCTTTTTGCAATTTTGATAAACTTTAGGGACCAATCTTGTAATTATGAGGATACAAGGGTATAAAGTGTCAATTCTTCAATATTGGAGGAACCTTCTTCATAAATCTTCAAATCTTCAAATCTTCAAGGGTTTTCTTTGGAAAATCTTCATTAGGGCTTGGTTCAATGTGTGGCTTCGTTTCCCGTGTTCGTTTTTGCATGGTTCTTGTGATCTTTTGTCATTTTCTCAATATCCGTACCTAAAGTACACAAACAAGAAACACAAGCATATGTTGGGGTATTTTGATGATATTTAATGTATTTAAAGTCCTTTTTGGACGATGAGACTATGTATAAAAGCAGTCTCATCAGTATGCTTTGTTAAGTCAAGCCAATTGTATTTTGTGTGACTATATGCATCTAATAGTCACATGAATTGTATGTTTGTGTTACCTTTTATAACATGTAGTCACACAAATCATGCTAATGGTACTGAGTTTGTCACATACAATTAACCAAAGAGTTACCAATAGTAGTAATAAGTGTGACTGTATGCTTTGTCAAGTCAAGCCAATTGTATTTTGTGTGACTATATGCATCGAATAATCACATGAATTGTATGTTTGTGTTACCTTTTATGACATGTAGTCACACAAATCATGCTAATGGTACTGAGTTTGTCACATACAATTAACCAAAGAGTTACCAATAGTAGAAATAAGTGTGACTGTATACTTTGTCAAGTCAATCAAATTGTATTTTGTGTGACTATATGCATCAAATAAGTCACATGAAGGGTATGTTTGTGTGACCTTTTATGACATGTAGTCACACAATTTATGATAATGGCTCTAAGTTTGTCGCATACAATTAACCAAAGAGTTACCAATAGTAGTAATAAGTGTGATTGTATGCTTTGTCAAGTCAAGCAAATTGTATTTTGTGTGACTATATGCATCCAATAGTCACATGAATTGTATGTTTATGTTACCTTTTATGACATGTAGTCACACAAATCATGCTAATGGTACTGAGTTTGTCATATACAATTAACCAAAGAGTTACCAATAGTGGAAATAAGTGTGACTGTATGCTTTATCAAGTCAAGCAAATTGTATTTTATGTGACTATATACATCCAATAGTCACATGAATTGTATGTTTGTGTGACCTTTTATGACATGTAGTCACACAAATCATAATAATGGCACTAAGTTTGTCACATACAATTAACCAAAGAGTTACCAATAGTAGTAATAAGTGTGACTGTATGCTTTGTCAAGTCAAGTAAATTGTATTTTGTGTGACTATATGCACCTAATAGTCACATGAATTGTATGTTTGTGTGACCTTTCGTGACATGTAGTCACACAAATCATGCTAATGGCACTAAGTTTGTCACGTACAATTAACCAAAGAGTTACCAATAGTAGTAATAAGTGTGACTGTATGCTTTGTCAAGTCAAGCAAATTGTATGTTGTGTGACTATATGCATCTAATAGTAATTTCCTTGGAGTTTTGGTCTTGCGACCGTACTCCCCAGGCGGAGTGTTTCACGCGTTAGCTGGGCCCCTGATCCGCGTAGACCAAGGGCGAACACTCATCGTTTACGGCATGGACTACCAAGGTATCTAATCCTGTTCGCTCCCCATGCTTTCGCACCCCAGCGTCGGTAAGTATTGTGTTTTAATGCATGGCTTTATCTTTCTTTGTTTGGTGGAGATCTACTCCTATGCTTA
Source organism: Glebionis coronaria (assembly GCA_025667525.1). Taxonomy (NCBI): domain Eukaryota; kingdom Viridiplantae; phylum Streptophyta; class Magnoliopsida; order Asterales; family Asteraceae; genus Glebionis; species Glebionis coronaria. The sequence continues at coordinate 154,595,387 of CM046877.1, forward strand.
CTAGAGATAGACTCCTATGCTAAGTGTCTTTGTTCACCTTCCCCCCTCATAGTCCATTAGTGGGTAGGGCGATAAACTAAGAGGCCGCCGACCTCCTCTTCTTAGGTCTCATTGAGACTCCCTTTTAGAAAGAGAAATGAACAAGAACTTCACTCATCCGTAAACGTGATTCTATGTCCTGTAAGCATCAGACTAGATCAAAAACCTGCCCTTTCTCCTCTCGACGAGTGTCAACTCCTTCTAGGTACGCAGGTTGGCTAGTGTTATGAAATAGAGAAGTCAAAGTAGAGAAAGTCCCGGATAGAATTGTATGTTTGTGTGACTTTTTATGATATGTAGTCACACATTGAAATGTGAATAAGTGTGACTATGTTTCATCTTCTAGTAACCTTTCAGAATTCAATAAAAACAAATAACAAAATTCCAGAAATCAAATTTCAATTGCATTAATATATAAAATTGAATGTACATAATCAAATCAACAAATGTAATGTCGTATTATTCTCAAGTAACATACTTTTCACATAGAATCACATTTGTAAAGACTTTGAATCACTGTATTGTAAAGTCTTTTGAGCCTTGTTATTCCTAGCTTGTTTCTGCATATGAGTAATAGTCGTAAATGTACTGCCTGCTGGAACATTCATCGAGCGCTTAGATCCTATCTTTGGTGCACTTTCAACAACAGCTTTCATGGTATTTGGTGGTGTTGTTTCCTGTATGGAAACAAAAGCCGTGTATTAAACATTGAACTAAATATGAAAAGCTATGTATATGTAGGATAATAAATTAAGTGTATGTACCTCTTCCAAAAAAATAACCTTTTCCTTTGGCCATGCCACGAAACTACCTTTTACATCCTTAACAGTTTTTAAACCATTATTTCCGTCATCAGGTATGAATGTTGCATCCACTAGGGATTCATCAACTGAAACTTTGTAGCAATCTTTTGGTAGTGGTTGGTTATGAATCATTACATTGTCTCCATCCTAGACTTGTATACCCTACCGTTACCAATGATAATTGTCCTAGATATGTTCCACAGTTTGCAATTAAATGTCTGAAGAAAAAATGGTTACATGCGTTAATGAGAAATAAATTAAACAAGTAATTATATGAAAAATGATGAAATACTTACATCTGGTAGTGATGGTGGAGACTGATTTACTTTCGATTTAGAAGGAGTACGCTTCTTTCGTAATGATGCAATAGTTACGTCTTGTTGTGTCGAGGGAGACAGATTTTGTTGTGATCCGGAAGCTGGATAAATATCTTCTTGAGATTGGGAATTTTGAAGTGGAGACTTCTTTTCCAACGATCTAGTCTTATTTTTTGCTAACCTAGTTCTAGTAGGTACCTGCATATATACATAACACAATAAATAAATCATGTATATTACAATTTAGAAACCAAACATGGTTTTTTTATAACTTACCTTCTTCGCAGTTACAGTTGCAGCTACAGTTGCAGTGTCCAAATCCTTGTTCGAAGTTGCAGTTGTCTTGGACATTGGAAATAACACACCCTTCTGAAGTCCACCACCACGTATCGACGTCCTTTGCTCTTCACTAGGTATTTTATTTAATGTATTATGTTCTAGTTGTAAAACCTGTAATATATAAGTATGTTAATTGTTATTGGTCTTATAGACTGAAAATCATCAAATCAAAATTAGAAAACTAGTCTTACATTTGACTGACTTGGCATTAACTCGGCTATATTAACACCTTGTACAGACATAACTTTCAACATTTTTTCAATGGTTTCCTGTGTTTGTGACATCTTGGTGTTTAATTCAGCGATTGTATTCTCTTTATCTTTACGCGCCTGTCTCTCCTTCTCAAGTTCATTTTCAAGCAACGCAATCCTTACATCAGTTCCTTGTTTCCTTCTAGGTAGATCAAAGAACTTCCTGCACGTAACTCTGCCTCCCACTCCTCGTGCATACCCTCCCTTTTCCTTTCCTAATACACGTGATAATGAATCTGAGCCACTATCAACCGTCAAGGTTCCATCTCTAATATGTTCCTATGCTTCCAGTTGCACACAAAAAATGGTAAATAAATTATTATACGAATATAAACATTATATAAAAAATTTGCAATAACACTTACAATCTTAGTGCCAACTTTGATTATTTCATCATCTGTCTCTTTTCTTTCTTTTCTAACCCTTCCATTAAACCACAATACACCACGGGGGGGGGGGGGGGGGGGGGTTCTTGATCTGGTGTAATTTCTTTTTTTATGATCTTCCAAACAAATACATACAGATGAAAAGTTAAACCAACATGGACAATAGTGTTATGATATTACACCAATATAACCTTACCATTTGCTCTTTTATATATACATAACCACCATGTCCCATTGTATGCTGATAAAGAGACTTGGAACGCGCCAATTTATTAGCAGCTGATTTCACCTAACAAAAAAGATTACTAGATGAGAAGTTGCTAGTACGTAACACACTGTGTTTGTCATACTGAGTTTCCAAACAATGCATACATACGGTGTTTGTAAATGTAAAACAAGATAGAAATTAACAACCTTAAATTCTTCTGTCGCCGTGTGGTTTACAAAAGCAACCTAGTGTTCGGCATTGACGATTGCTTTGTAATTCTTTGGAACTATATTTAGTTTTTCAGGATTATCTAGGTTGGGAACTATGTGCTTTGCTGCCAATTTACTTCTGAAATTTCTTAGCAGTTCACCTAGCTTATTCATAACCAACTCTTTGTAGGACACATCAAATTCAAAGTATTGCTGCACATATTAACATAATGTTAAAGTAACTGTAGGAATACGACTAATAGTTGGGTTAAACATTTTGTATTTGTACCGTGGTTTCAGTCCAAAGTTTTTCTCTTGCTTCCTCCTTCACATCTTTCCACGATAGAATCTTCAATCCTATCTGCTCCCGAATCGTGTCTCCTAAAAAACTGATAAACAATGATCTGTTTGGCCCTGATATTCTATTCAGTGCATCAAAGTTCACATTTATCTTCATGACATCTGGTTTTCCATATTTTATCCGAAACGTGGATAACCTAGTTATACCCTTCTTATTAACAACCTTCTGTTTACTGATGTCTTCATCCTCATCTGATTGATCACCATAATCCTCTGATTCATAATCTCCTTGATTATCTTGATCTACATCATCATTATTAACCAAATAATCATCATCATTAACAATATAATCTTGATCATTGTTTTCAGTGTCCATGATTATTGAACACAAATCGATGTGTACAAGAACAATAAGTGGAAATGGTATGAAACTAGTGAAAAATTAATTGAGATGGAGATGGAGTTAGAAAATTATGGTATATTTTGTGATTTTGGAGAAAAATCAGGATTTGAGATGGAGATGTGATACTATCTTTTTCTTTGGGTTCAATTATGTTCTCTCACAGTCCTCTCGAATTGATCTCGGCCTTAAGTGGAATGATTGTTCTTGGTTACTAAATAAAAGGGTTTGGTTTTCTAATCTAATAAAAAGTTTAAATGTACTAAAATGAAAATTTAAATCAAAAACAATTAACTTAATGACAACTAACAAGACTAGAATTAAAATTAAAATTTAAAATAAAGAAACAGTATGAAATAGTACGAAATAGTAACACAGTAACTCTTAAAAATATTCAAAGAAAACTGATTCGGAAGTATGACCTTGATTCGGAACTTTCATGCGGAAGTTTATCCGGAAGTTTATCCGGAACTTCACCCGGAACTTGGCTCGGAACTTCGTTCGGAAGTTTGGCTCGGAAGTTGGGTCGGAACTTTCACCCGGAACTTGGCTCGGAACTTTGTTCGGAAGTTTGGTTCATCCGGAACTTTTTAATTCATTCGGAACTTTTAAACAAAAGACTCATTCGGAACTTTTAAACTCATTCGGAACTTTTAAACAAAAAAACTCATTCGGAACTTTTAAAGAACATATTTATTCGGAACTATCAACTCATGCGGAACTTATGTTCATCCGGAAGTTTTTAGTTCATTCGGAAGTTTTTGGTTCATTCGGAAGTTTTTGGTTCATTCGGAAGTTTTTGGTTCATTCGGAACCTGGGAAACACAAATACAGTAATTTTACCCGAAGAACAAGGGAAATCAACTTTAATCCAAAAATCACCAAGTTTTTCACCAAAAACTTAAATACACTAACCACTAAGCATCTACTAACCATAAACTACAAATCCCATCAACAAAAACACAAAACCCAACAACTTTAAAGATCAAATCAATCAAATAAAAACTTAAGAACTTGAAAAGAAAGATGATGATGAACAAGATGAAATAGAAAGATTAAACAAGAACTTGTATTGAATGATTAATGTTTTAACAATCACAAAACATAGATTAAAATTATACGATTTGAAGAACAAAGATTAAAATCACCAATCACCCTAGTGGTGATGGTGATGCTACGAAACAGATCGGGAGAAAAAGGTGGAGAAAATAAAAGAACTAAAACTAACTCAATGAAAAGTGTGAGGGGAGGGCTTTATATAGCCTTGTCTTTTGGTTGGTGAGTGGGCTTTCTCCCGTTCTTCTTGTCTTCTCGTCTTTTCAGAAAAGTTGACGTTTTCGATTCTGATTCGGGATTTTTTGTCGATTAAATTCAACCCGTCTTTTAATTTCTTCGTTTAATAGACTTGAGTTTCTTCGACTTTTGTAAATCTTCCATCTTTGGTCCTTTTCTTTGATAAATCTTCGAATAGGCCCAGTGACTTCAAATCTTTTGCATCTCTTGGACAATAGACTTTATCTTGAGTCTTTTTCTTCGGTAAACCCCGTGCAATCCCATGTTTTCTTCAATAATCATCCGGTTGGCTCTGAAAACACAATAAACATAAAAACCACGCATAATTCCAAACAAATGATATTAAATACGCGTTTTGGTCTCGTTTTAGCCAGAATTAAGTGGTAAAAGGATGGGTTTTTACACACCTATCAAGACACACAATGGTAGGAATCAACTCGTTGTTTGCATTTGGCACAACGGTGATGCCGCCTTTCTTAGGCACACAATGGATTGGACTAACCCATGGTGAATCCGAAATAGGGTAAATCATACCCGCATCAAGAACTTTGATAACCTCTGTTTTGATGACTTCATGGATTTTTGGATTCACCCTTCGTTGGCTTTGAATTGTGGGCTTGAAGTTGTCCTCCATGAGAATTTTGTGTGTGCAGAAGTGAGGATCAATTCCACGAATGTCGGAGATTTTCCAAGCGATAGCTGTTTTATGCTTCTTCAATACGGCGACAAGTCGGGCTTTTTCTTCTTCTTTTAGGTCCTTTGCGATGATGACGGGCGACTTCTCGTTGTCTTCAAGGAAAACGTACTCAAGATGAGGAGGTAGGTCCTTAAGCTCAAGAGTGGGAGGATCCTCAATAGATGGAGAAACTAACGATGGATCATCATTAGTCACCTCTTTAGGAGAAGGAGGATCAATAGTAACCGTTGGAGATGGAGGAGAAAGATTGTCTTCTTTGAGAAGGTTTTCAATGAGGCGGAGATCTTCATCCCAATTGGTAGTAGAATCGTCATTGTCTAAATTCACATCTCCCATGGTGGCTTCCAAATGTTTCCAAAGGAAATCACTTTCTCCAAATAGAGATAGTGATGAGTCGATAGAGGAAACGGTCTCAACATTGGGAAGAGAGGTAGGAATACTTTTACAAGCATCTTTGAAGTGTTCTTCACAAGCCTCATCAAGAACATCAATACAATTAACATTCTCGTATGAATAAGGCTGTTTAGAAAGCTTTCCCATGTTGAAGACGATCTTATCGTCACCCACTCTCATGATAAGCTCACTGGCTTCAACATCGATTAGAGTGCGACCGGTCCTCAGAAATGGACAACCAACGATCAATGGCACACGAGGGTCCATGTCGTAGTCAACAACGATGAAATCAGCAGGAAAAGTGAATTTGTCGACTCCAACAAAGACGTCTTCGGCTATCCCTACTGGATAAGCAACCGTACGGTTGGCTAATTCCAAAGTCATTTTGGTGGGGACTAGCTCAGGAAGAGATAATTGCTTCCACACACTTAAAGGCATTAGATTGATACTGGCACCTAGATCGGCTAGGGCCATGCAATTCTCTACTCCTGGGAAGTTGCAAGGAATAAGGAAACGACCCGGATCACCAAGCTTGGTTGGCAATTTCCTTAAGAGCACTGCAGAGCAATTCTCATTAAGTTGGGTGTTAGAAATATCAAGAAGCTTCTCCTTGTCGTTTAGAAGATCTTTAAACATCTTAGCGTATTTGGGCATGTGAGCGAGAGCCTCGGCAAAGGAGATGTTAAAATTCAATTGTTTAAACATTTTGAGAAAGTTTGAAACTTGAATATCATCCTTGCTCTTTTGCTTCTCTTTCCTCAACTTTGAAGGATAAGGTATATTGGATGAAGAAGAAGGCTTTAGGGGAATAGGATCACTCACAACCACGGGTGGTGGGGAAATGGGGTTAGAAGGTGAAGGAGGCGGAGGAATTGGGGAAGTAGAAGGATGAGGAATAGGAGCAGGTGACTCGTTCTCCTTAGTCACAACCACCGGTGGAGGTATAGGAAGCTCGGGTTCCTTGGTACCTTTGCCACTTCGAGTAGTGATTGCTTTCATCTCCCCTCTTGGATTCGCAACGGTGTTACTCGGAAGAGTACCCGAAGAAGAGGGTTGATTACCTTGGAAAAAACTAGCCATCATGTTCTTCAAGTCATTTGTTTGGCTATCCAACGTATTTCTCATGTCGGCTCTCAAATCGTTCCCTTGTTTGACCAAGTATGCTTTAAGGTTGAGCACTTCTCTCTGAAGATTTCCCACTATCACATCGTTAGTCCTCATATAAGTTTCCACTTCTTGGTGAAGAGCGGTGGGTTGGTTGGGAGGAGCATTGTATGCGGGTGGTTCATAAGCAGGTTGTTGGTAGACTTGGTTGTTTCGTTGAGGTGGTTGTTGCTGCTTATGAGGAGGGAGGTATGGTGTACGAGGTTGTTGTTGTTGTTGAGGAGGGCGGTTGAGGTTTTGTTGTTGGTTTGGGTTGTTTTGGGGAAAACCGGGTGGTGAGAGGTAGTTGTTGGAGCGGTAGCTAAGCAAATTACGGTCACCTTGAGGTCTAGCTTGATAAGCAGGTTGAGGATAGATGCCATAAGCTGCATTCGCATTCTCAGCAGGGTAGTCTTGGGTGGCAGTACAAGTAGTGTAAGAGTGAGGACCACCACATATCTCACAAGGTTGGCTGACAGCGTTAACTTGAGCATGTTTAGCGTTGTTGCTGTTGTTGTTGCTGACGATGTGGGTGACAAGCGATTCAAGAAGCGTAGTGATTTTGTCAAGTCGCTTGTCGCTGTCACTAGTGCTAGCACTAGCGACATTGGTCCGAACACTCTTGGTTTGCACACGAGACTTATTCTCAATGATATCCCAAGCAGCATTGGAAGTCTTAGCCAAAAGATTACCCCCCGATGCATTGTTTAGTGAATCTTGGTCACTCATGCTTAAACCATTGTAAAAAGTATTGATTTGATGTACTTTTGTAAAACCATGTTGTGGGCATTTTCTTAAAAGATCTTTAAAACGATCCCAAGATTCACTGAACGACTCATCGTACTTTTGTTCAAAATTTATGATTTCATTCCGCAAAGCGGTAGTACGAGAGGGTGGGAAGAAGTAATTGATAAACTTTGTTTCCAAATCCGTCCACGAGAGAATACTCTGTGGCGGTTCCTTAGCAAGCCAATGCCGGGCTTGTCCCTCTAAAGAAAAGGGAAAAAGTTGTAACCTGATAACCTCTTGTGGAACACCATTGAATTTGACCGTGTTGGTTAGTTGCAAGAATCTCTTGATATGGTCATGTGGGTCATCAATGGTACGTCCCAAGAATGGTTGAGCAGAGACCATCTGGATAAAGCCTGATTTTAACTCAAAGTTGTTAGCGGCAATTGGAGGTATGACAATTGGGTCAGTGTTGCCATCTACATGAGCTTGCAGCAATTCAATCATCGGGCGATTATCCGGTTGAGGCTCATTGTTGTTGTTATTGTTCATGTTGTTGAAAGGTGGGTTATTGTTGTTATTATTATTGTTTGGAGGTGGTATGTTGTTGTTGTTTTGTACACCAGCCATGTCTAAGTTATCGAGAGGCTCGGGCTCTTGATAAGACGTGGATCGAGTGCGCATACACCTGCAAAAGAACTAACAAAAGAAAAATAAAGCAAAATATTTTTGGTTTTTATGTTTTTTAATGTTTTTGGATTTTTTGAAAATTTTATATTTTTTAGTGTTGTTTGAAAATTTTTATGAAAAAGTAACGTTCACGGGGAACGGATCCCAAAATCCAAGTTCTCACAAAAAACTTTTGATCTTAACGAGAAGAGCCGGCAGCGGCGCCATTTGATACAAGCTTTTTACAATGGGTTCAATATTCTCTCGATATCCTCTCGAATTGATCTCGGCCTTAAGTGGAATGATAGTTCTTGGTTACTAAATAAAAGGGTTTGGTTTTCTAATCTAATAAAAAGTTTAAATGTACTAAAATGAAAATTTAAATAAAAAACAATTAACTTAATGACAACTAACAAGACTAGAATTAAAATTAAAATTTAAAATAAAGAAACAGTATGAAACAGTACGAAATAGTAACACAGTAACTCTTAAAAATATTCAAAGAAAACTGATTCGGAAGTATGATCTTGATTCGGAACTTTCATGCGGAAGTTTATCCGGAAGTTTATCCGGAACTTCACCCGGAACTTGGCTCGGAACTTCGTTCGGAAGTTTGGCTCGGAAGTTGGGTCGGAACTTTCACCCGGAACTTGGCTCGGAACTTCGTTCGGAAGTTTGGTTCATCCGGAACTTTTTAATTCATTCGGAACTTTTAAACAAAAGACTCATTCGGAACTTTTAAACTCATTCGGAACTTTTAAACAAAAAAACTCATTCGGAACTTTTAAAGAACATATTTATTCGGAACTATCAACTCATGCGGAACTTATGTTCATCCGGAAGTTTTTAGTTCATTCGTAAGTTTTTGGTTCATTCGGAAGTTTGTGGTTCATTCGGAAGTTTTTGGTTCATCGGAACCTGGGAAACACAAATACAGTAATTTTACCCGAAGAACAAGGGAAATCAATTTTAATCCAAAAATCACCAAGTTTTTCACCAAAAACTTAAATAAACTAACCACTAAGCATCTACTAACCATAAACTACAAATCCCATCAACAAAAACACAAAACCCAACAACTTTAAAGATCAAATCAATCAAATAAAAACTTAAGAACTTGAAAAGAAAGATGATGATGAACAAGATGAAATAGAAAGATTAAACAAGAACTTGTATTGAATGATTAATATTTTAACAATCACAAAACATATATTAAAATTATACGATTTGAAGAACAAAGATTAAAATCACCAATCACCCTAGTGGTGATGGTGATGCTACGAAACAGAAAGGGAGAAAAAGGTGGAGAAAATAAAAGAACTAAAACTAACTCAATGAAAAGTGTGAGGGGAGGGCTTTATATAGCCTTGTCTTTTGGTTGGTGAATGGGCTTTCTCCCGTTCTTCTTGTCTTCTCGTCTTTTCAGAAAAGTTGACGTTTTCGATTCTGATTCGGGATTTGTTGTCGATTAAATTCAACTCGTCTTTTAATTTCTTTGTTTAATAGACTTGAGTTTCTTCGACTTTTGTAAATCTTCCATCTTTGGTCCTTTTCTTCGATAAATTTTCGAATAGGCCCAGTGACTTCAAATCTTTTGCATCTCTTGGACAATAGACTTTATCTTGAGTCTTTTTCTTCGGTAAAACCCGTGCAATCCCATGTTTTCTTCAATAATCATCCGGTTGGCTTTGAAAACACAATAAACACAAAAACCACGCATAATTCCAAACAAATGATATTAAATACGCGTTTTGGTCTCGTTTTAGCCAGAATTAAGTGGTAAAAGGATGGGTGTTTACACACCTATCAAGATGGAATTAGAATATTATGGTAACTGCATATGCATTAATTTAGCATGGACATCAGATTTATTTATTACCAATATGAGAAGGTTTGTAAGATTCCTCCTAGTCTTTAATGTTTATTCAGAAACTTGATTCCTAGGGTAGATATCAAGTTTAGGGGAGGATTGTTGGGAATAAATTATAGCCAGTCTACTTGAGCGCTGACGAGAGTAAAACAAGCGTTGATAGGAGTAAAACAAGCGCTGACAGATCAAGCATTGACAAGAAGAAGTCAAGCGTTGATACATTGAAGACAAGCACTGATGGAAGGATATGATCTACACGTTTATTATATTCTAGATTACTTCTAGTAAAGATAGGAACAACAATGTATTTTCTATATTTATCTTTACCTAGAATAGTTGATACGTAGATTATTGTACAAGGTTCTTATGTCTATAAAAGAAGACCTTTAGGTTATTGTTCAATATAAGATTTCATACGTTAAACACTTTCATTGTAAGCAAGTTTGATATCATTAATCAAAGTGAAAGTTTGTTTACATCTTGTGTGTTCTTGTTTAAGTGTTAATTCCGCATAACACTTAGATTATCATATACATATACAAAGGTTTCTCTAAGTGTATTACTTGATCTAATCTCTTATACATAAAGCTAAATCGATCTAAGTTTGGGATCAACAAGTGGTATCAGAGCTTGTTGAGGAACTTTTGATCTTAAAGAACACAAGAACCCTAAAATCACCAAAACCCTAATTTTCTCAAAACCCTAACAACATCATGTCAAATCCAGAAATAACCACTTCCTCCTCACCTTTACCCAACATCAAGATTCCCATGCTTGATGCAACCAACTTTGAATTGTGGAAATTCATCTTTGAGCAATATCTGGGGATCTATGATTACACACTCTGGGAGATTATTGAATATGGAAACACATTCAATAAAGCTGAAAAGGTTGCTGCTGCCATTGCTACAAGAACTGCTGTTGCTGGATGTCCAGAAGCAGATAAGAAAGAAAAACCTGGTGATGGTAGAGTTGTGTCTTCTGAAGACATAGCAAAGAAAAGGGTTGACATGAAAACCCTAAACATACTTAAAGTCTCTTTGGGACAAGAGAACCAGCATAAATACAGAGGTTATGAAACTGCTAAGGACCTTTGGGAAGCTCTTGAAGTTGCATATGGTGGTAATGATGACACTAAGGAAGAGAAGAAGAAGCAACTCATGCATGATTATGCTGTTTTCAAGGCTCAACCCAATGAGAAGCTTAACAGTGTGAGAAGCAGACTGCTTGGCATTACAAGCAAGTTGTCCTTCATGGGGACACAACTTGGTGATGTTGACATAAATACCACTTTTCTTAAAAGTCTTGGTGAGGCATGGAAGATTGAGGCAAGATCTATACTTTCCAACAACACTCACAAAAGTTCTACTTTTGATGATATCTACAACAAACTGAGGCTGTTGGAAGATGAAACTCTTTTGGAGCATAGAAGCAAGTCTACCAATAGTAATATGGCCTTTTTCTCACATAGTGAAGGTCAATTTAATCAAAAGGACTCTTACATGCATCCAGTTACTGGATCATCATGTGTCAACGCTGGAACAAGTCCTGTCAACGCCTCCTTTTCAGACGCTGACACATACAAAAGTGACTCACCAAGAGTTAAACCTGCTGGTTTTGATCTGGATACTGTATGTGCTTACATTGCTTCTTTGCCCAATGGTTATGAGGACCTTGAGCAGATAAGTGATGAGCACTTGGAGGAGATGGATATTATGTGTAACATGGCTCTTGCTAGTATAAGAGCAAACAGGTGGAATAGAAGGTTTAAGAATAAGATGACCTTCAATGCAAAGGACACTGCTGGATTTGATAAATCCAAGGTTGAATGCTACAATTATCATCGTATGGGGAACTTCATGAGAGAATGTAGATCTCCTAGAAGATCTGATGCTGGCAAACCTTCAAGTCAAATTGTTAAGGCTCAGGATCCTAAGGCCATAGTTGCAGTGCAAGAAATTGATGGTATAGGATGGGATTGGAGCTATTTGGCTAAAGATGTGGAAGAGGATAAAGCTTTGGTTGCTGAGATAGAAGAAGAAGAGCATGTTCAATATGATCTCATGGCACACTCCTCCTCTTCATCAGATAATGAGGTATACGATGATGCTTTTTATAGTAAAGGTTGTAGGCTAAATACTGAGAAACTTAACAAAGAGGTGTTAAGATTATTAGATGACATGAGTACTGAGATTAGCTCTCACTCAAACTGAGAAGACAGTTTCTGAATACAAGAAAATGGAATTTGATTTAAAGGATAAAATAAATATCTTAAAACATGAGTTAGATGCTAGTAATGATGTTAGGAACATCATGGAAAGGGTTAATAGTGAATTACAGGCTAAGCTAGATGAGGCCATTAAGAATAAAGATAATGTTGACCTTAAAATTCAGAGATTTGATAGGGCCACACAAACCCTAGGAGAATGTGTGAATAAACAAAGGGATCCTAAGGACATGACTGGGATTGGGATGAAAGACTACTCTGTGGTTCCACCACCAGCTGGTGACTTCTATGGTGTCCAACAAAAGGACCTATCTTGGACTGGTTTACCAGAGCTCCAAGAGGAGGAATTCATTCCTCCACCAAGAGTCATTACCCCAGTTGAAGAGTATCAACAGAAGTTGACTGACTTAAATGAATGGAAGAGAGCCAACCCTACCTTATTTGTTAAGGGTGGCTTGTTATGTGAAAGTCCTAATGAGTCAACCCCCATTAAGGTAACAAACCCAATCACTGGTAAGGCTGTTGACCTTGGTTCAAATACTGTTAGAAAACCTAGTGTCAAGTATGCAGAAATGTATAGGAATACTAGGTCACCTAAAAGCCAAGTTAGTAATGATGGAACAGGTTTCTTCTCTTCTAGACCTAGGGTTGTGTCTAGAAAAGCCTGTTACACTTGTGGTAGCTTTTCACATTTAGTATTTAAGTGTGTCAACGCTTCTAAGGTCAACATTGTTAGAAAGTCAAACGTTGTCAGACCCAAACCTTGTGTGCAGCAAAGTCCACAAGTTGTTAGACCTGCCCCATTCTTCACTATAGGTTCTAACACTCATGGACAAAGACCATTTCAAAAGACAAATACTTGGTCTAACAGGCAATGGGTTTCTGTAGCAAACCCTAGGTTCAACGCTGACAAGGGTAATTTCAGCGTTGACAAGACAAAATCCAACGCTGACAGAAACGTGACCAGACCTAAATATTTGCAACCACATGGCAAGGGGTCTAAAGCTTCTTCAAGCTTGACATGGAGACCAAAGAAAGATCAAAACCCTAATGATAATGGGATTTCAATGACCTGCAATAGATTTAATTACATTTCAAAGGTCATTACAAAACCTATTGGGGTTAACTGGGTATTTCATCCAAAGAGGGATGAACAAGGGGTTGTTATGAGAACTAAGTCTGTTCTTGTTGAACAACCAGATGAATCAAAGTCTGCTAAGGCTTGGGTTCCCAAAGAAAACTAACTTGTTTTCTTTATGTGCAGGGCATTCAAAAATAGGTCAATGATTATGGATATTGGGACAGTGGATGCTCAAGGCACATGACAGGGAAGGAAGATTATCTTACTAACTTCACTCCCATTAAGGATGGTGATAAGGTTTACTTTGGAGGCGGATATGGTACTATCACAGGCAAAGGAACACTTCTCACCAAGAACTTGCATTTTGAAAACATATTTTTGGTAAAGGAACTTGATTACAATCTTTTTAGTGTATCATAAGTTTGTGATAACAAAAATAAAGTTCTGTTTACTGATACTGAATGCTTGGTGTTAAGCAAGGATTATAAGATCCCTGATGAGAAATATATTGATTATAGAACACCTAGCCATAAAGACATATATAATGTGAATCTGAATGGGATTAAAATGAATAACAATATGTCATGTTTTTATGCTAAAGCTTCAGTAGATGAAAGTAATCTATGACACAGGAGACTAGGGCACATAAACTTTAAGAATATAAACAGGCTTGTGAGGCTTGGCTTGGTTGATGGTTTGCCTGAAAAGGCTTTCCACAATGACCACTCTTGTGTTGCATGTCTTAAAGGCAAGCAGCACAAGGTCTCATTCAAGTCTAAACAGGTGCACTCTAGTACTAGACCTCTTCACTTGCTTCATATGGACCTATTTGGTCCAACCAATATAGAAAGTTTAAATGGTAAATCATATTGCTTTGTCATCACATATGACTTTTCTAGGTTTACTTGGACTTTCTTTTTAGCTATGAAGAGTGATACAGCTCACACTTTAATTGACTTTATCACTCAGATTGAGAAGAAGACTGGTAAAGAAGTTAAAATGCTTAGGAGTGATAATGGTGGTGAATTTAGGAATAAAGTGTTAGATGATTTCTGTGCCAGAAAAGGAATTGCTAGGCAGTTTAGTGTTGCCAGGACCCCACAGCAAAATGGGGTTGTAGAAAGAAAGAATAGAACCCTAATTGAAGCAGCCAAAACAATGTTGGCTGATGCTCATTTCCCCATTGCCTTTTGGGCTGAGGCTGTTAATACAGCTTGCTATGTTCAAAATAGAGCATTGGTCAACAAGATACAGAACAAAACACCTTATGAGTTACTTTGGGGAAGAAAACCTAATATTGGTTTTCTTAGACCTTTTGGTTGTCATGTAGTTGTTCTTGATACTAGTGATGCCTTAGGTAAATTTAGTGCAAAATGTGATGAAGGCTATTTCATGAGGTATTCAGTGCAGAGCAAGGGATATAGGGTTTACCTTAAGAAGGAAAAACGTATTCTTGAGAGAGTACATGTTAGGTTTTTAGAGAGTAAACCTAGTGATCCTGAAAGTGGTCCAAATTGGTTGTTTGACTTCGAACCTTTATCTAGGACTTTAAATTATATGCATGTCACTAATCCAGACATTGTGAAGGTAACTTCAAATGTTGTGGAAGAACAAGTTGTTGATGTTTCAGGTACACAGGTTCTTGAAAAGGTTGGATGACAAGCAGAAAAGTCATCTCCTATACTAGAGTATGTCACAATTCCCATATGGACATATGCTTTTGTTGTTGCTACTGCTGCTGGAAAAGATAATGGTGGATCCCAAGTACCACCAGATAACAACATGCATGGTCCTTCAGGCGCTGACAAAGGCAAATCTAGCGCTGACAAGACAAATTCAGACGTTTGTGGCTCAAACGTTGACAACAAGATTTCAAGCGTTGTTAGCCCAAACGCTGACAACCAAGGTTCAGGCGTTGACAACACTTTTGCACATCTTTTCTCTTCTACTTTTGAACAGGGTGAACCTTCCAATTTATATGAAGAGTTTCGTCCTCATGTTGATGAAAGAGAGTCTGAAGAAGAAGATATTGGCAACTTAGAGAATGAGATTGAAGACACCAGACTTTTTGAAGGAGGAGTTCTCACTTCAACTATGAAGAATCACCCCACTTCTCAAATCATTGGTGATATTATGACTCCTGTTCGGCCTAGAAGATCTCATCAAGGTCTTGGTGGATTTATTGCCAATATTCACAAGAAGGTTGATACCCCTCTTGTGCAAGCATGTTTGTTTGCCTGTTTTCTGTCACAACAGGAACCCAAGAAGATATTTGATGCTCTCAAAGAACCAAGTTGGGAGGAAGCAATGCAGGATGAGCTTCACCAATTTGCAATTCAGGATGTTTGGGAGCTGGTTGATTGTCCCAGATATGTCAGACCTATAGGGACAAGATGGGTTCTAAGAAACAAGAGAGATGAAAGAGGTGTTGTGGTCAGAAACAAGGCAAGATTAGTGGCTTGGGGATATACACAAGAGGAGGGGATAGACTATGAGGAGGTCTTTGCACCAGTTGCAAGGATTGAAGCTATAAGGATCTTTCTAGCCTATGCATCCTGCATGGGCTTCACTGTCTATCAAATGGATGTCAAGAGTGCCTTCCTCTATGGAACAATTGTTTAGGAGGTATATGTGATGCAGCCTCCTGGTTTTGAGGATCCAGAGAATCCAAACAAGGTGTATAGAGTCAAGAAGGATATGTATGGACTTCATCAAGCCCTAAGAGCATGGTATGGTACTTTGTCTACTTATTTGGTGGACAATGGATTCAAAAGGGGCACCATAGATCAGACACTGTTTACAAAGAAGAAGGGTAAGGATGTTCTACTTGTTCAGGTCTATGTTGATGATATCATCTTTGGATCCACAGATCCAAATATGAGTGAGGATTTCTCCAAGCTTATGACAAATTCAAGATGAGTGCTATGGGGGAGATGAACTTCTTTCTAGGGTTACAAGTTCAGCAGAAAGAAGATGGTATCTTCATCTCCCAGGATAAGTATGTGGCAGAGATCTTGAAGAAGTTTGGCTTTTCTCCACATGAAAAGAGGGCTACTACTCCTATGGATAGAGAACACCCTTGGGGAAAGATTGGAGATGGAAAGGATGTTGATGTCAGGCACTATAGATCAATGATTGGTTCATTGATGTATCTCACAGCCTCTAGACCTGACATCATGTTTGCTCTGTGTGCTTGTGCACGCCATCAAGTGACTCCCAAAGAATGTCACCTTTATGCTGTCAAGAGAATCTTTAGGTACCTAAGATGTTATCCTAGTCTTGGCTTGTGGTACCCAAAGGATTCACCATTAGAGCTGATTGCATATTCAGACAGTGACTATGGAGGTGATAAGTTTGATAGAAAATCCACAACTGGTGGATGTCAATTTCTTGGGAGCAGGTTGATATCTTGGCAATGCAAGAACCAAACAGTGGTGGCTAATTCTACAACTGAGGCAGAGTATGTGGCTACAGTTGCTTGTTGTGGACAAGTTTTGTGGATTCAGAACCAGCTGTTGGATTATGGGTATAATTTCATGCATACCAAGATATTTGTTGACAATAACAGCACCTTATGCATTATTAAGAATCCTATACATCATTCTAAAACTAAACACATAGAAATTAGACACCATTTTATAAGAGATTGTTTTGAAAAAGGTTTAATACAACCAGATAGGGTTGACACAGAAGAAAATGTGTCAGATTTACTAACTAAACCTTTTGATGCTGGAAGATTTCAATACTTGGTAACAAGTATTGGAATGATCAATCTCACATAATATGTGTTTTGGAGTCTTTTTGTAAAAGTATGTACAGGATAATGCATTGTTATTGGTCCTTTTTGAGGATTTAGATTTTCCACTATATTTTTCTAACACTGACAAAGGTTGCTTTAACGCTGATAAGTGTTATTGTGACGTTGTCAGCAATATATTTGTCTAATGCTGACAAGTGTTTCTTTAACGCTGACAAGTGTTATCGGGGCGTTGTCAGCAACAATGTTAGTTTTGTGGTTTTCAATCTAAATGTGCAGGTGGTGTTAGCATTATACCATTGGATACAGAGTTGATTATGGATCATTGGAGAAGCATTTGAGCATGTTTTTGTTTATGGATGATGGTTGGAATGTTCAATTCCTATCTTGACATAAATTTTTATTTTCATGCATATTTTTAGCAACATATGTATCACAGTTTAAGGGGAGGTTTTAGGAACCTCTAGGATTTTTGGGTATCCTTATGATACTCTTATCACAATTCTAGATTGTGTCCATAGGTGAGTATGAGTTAGTTTTACTAAATCATGAGGCACTGTAGCATGCAACGTTGATATACTATGCATGCTGCCAAGACATTTTTGGCCTAAAATTGGTTGTGGTCTGTTGGGAGACTTGGGAATGATTTTATCATGGGTTTTACCTGGGAGTAACAAGGAATTATATAAGGTAACTTAGTTTGTAAGAGTTTTGGTTAGCAAGGGACACTAGAGAACTGGTATGTCTATCTTGCATAAGCAAGTGTGCATAACTGGACAGTGCTTGCCGCCCTATAATAATTATCAACTTTTTGGTTATCTTCTCTAGGATAGATTACTTTGTTAAGGTCATTTTTCATTTTTAAAACATTTTTATTTTTGGACGTTGACAAGTATTTTATCAAGCGTTGATGTGCCTATTTCAAACGTTGACACCATTCCTTCACAGACCCAAACACCCCTTAACCAACCAACATCCACCCAATCCACATCTTCTTCTCCCTCAACACAATATAGGTTACAAAAACGCCAAAGGACTACTAGAGTGTTCTCCTCTAATGGTCCTAGCCATGTAGCAGAGAGAACCACCACCACAAGTGTGGTTGGTGTTATGAGTGAGGCTGGGACTATTGGTCCTGGCTTAGAAGCTGGCCAAGACAGTCCTACCATTCTTAAGACCTCATCCATGCCCAATGAATCTAACTTGGGAGGTCAAATACCCATTTTAGAAGAGGGCAGATTGGAACCAATGACTTTGATGGAATTGACAGCAGTCTGCATTAGCTTGCAAAAGCAAAATGCAGACTTGGTACAAGTTGTCAGCACACAAGGCCTTGAACTCAAGCAATTGAGGGAGAGGATTGTTATCTTGGAGAATGCTAGCACAAGGATAGGTATGGAGGAATCTTCCAAAGGGGAGGATGAACAAATAAATGTGAGTGATAAGGGCTCTCATAATGGTCAATCTTTAGATGTTGCTGAGGCCCTAACAAGTTTGAAGAAACAGACAGGTTTTGATACGTCTCTAGTCTCTCCTACAAACTTAAATTTATCATTTACAGCCATGTTGGAGGAAATTGCAAGAGGCGCTGAGACAGGTACTTTGGGCGTTGACAAGACAGATTTGAACGCTGACATGAGTAACTTGGACGCTAACAAAGCAAAAGTGAGCGTTGACAAACCTACAAATGAGGTTGATGTATTCCAGTCATCATCCATCATCAAAGAGGTTTCTTCACAGGTATTATCATCTACCTTACCAACAGTTGATCCATTAGATAAGGGTAAGGGTATTATGGTAGAAGAAGTTGTTCCAAAGAATGCATCACAAATTGAATTTGATAGAAGGTTGGCTGCACAAATTGTGGAACAAGAAAGAAAGCAGGTGGGTGAATCACCTTTTGTTGTCACTTCAGAAGAGCAAGAAGGAAGTGATGAAGCCAGTTCAGACTCAAGTGTTATGATCATAGAACAGCCAGAAAGGCTTGAGTATGGTGATGAATTGGCAAAAGAGAAGTTGAATGAGCTGAAATTGCAGGTTGATTTTGATATGCCAGAAGTTGTTCAGATGTACCATGCTTGGGAAGATAGGTGTATGGAGAATCCACATTTGACCATTTTAGATCAGATACGGGGATTGGAAATTCTTCTCAGAGTACAAAAGGATTGCAAGGTAATTCTGAAACACAAAGCAAGCAATGTTCTCTCAAATTTGAAAAGGGATAGAAGGGAGTTGTACTGCATGCTGCTCAGGTGTCATGGAACAGGGTGGACTTATAAGAAGTTGACTGGATTGACATTTGATGAGTTGGAATGTAGAGCTTATCCCATTTGGGTTAGAGTGCATGAAGAAAACACTCTATGACTTCTTTCTGATGAAAGAAAAGAAGAACTTGCAGAGGAAATGGAGCTTAAGAAGGCAATGTTTGTTCCCAGACCCGTGAAGAAGGGAGTTTCTCTTGAGTTTCCCAAAGATATGGATCCATTACATCCAAGTGAAGCTGTTATAAGAAAGAGCCTCAAGCTCTCACCATTAGAAGCTTCAAATATGGTACAAGTGTTACCACTTGATTCCAGAAACCCTATTGTAAGTTATGAAGAAGATGAATGTGGGTTTTGGAAGATTGACAGGTATGGAAAAGAGGTTCACACTTTTACCACCCTTATATCTTTGTTTGCAAGTTGTGATAGAGAAGACTTGGTAGACCTATGGAGGTTGCTAGAGGCCAAGTATGAGACTGAAGCACCAACTTCAGTCAATGGAATAAAACTGTGGTCAACATTCAAGAGAATGTGTGGACCAAGAGATGAAGATCCTGCTATTTGGAAGGATATTGAAGATGACCTCAGTGGTATTCAATGGAGATTGTATTCAGCTGCTGGTGTTTATTATTTGAGTTCTACAAAGTTTGTTGAGTATCTACTTGTAGATGGCCAGTATTTCATGTCCAAGGAAGTCTTGGAGAAGATGAAGAACACACAGCTGGAAATTGATTATTCAAGTGACATGGCAAAAGATTTGATCAGATTTATTTATTACCAATATGAGAAGGTTTGTAAGATTCCTCCTAGTCTTTAATGTTTATTCAGAAACTTGATTCCTAGGGTAGATATCAAGTTTAGGGGAGGATTGTTGGCAATAAATTATAGCCAGTCTACTTGAGCGCTGACGAGAGTAAAACAAGCGTTGATAGGAGTAAAACAAGCGCTGACAGATCAAGTGTTGACAAGAAGAAGTCAAGCGTTGATACATTGAAGACAAGAACTGATGGAAGGATATGATCTACACGTTTATTATATTCTAGATTACTTCTAGTAAAGATAGGAACAACAATGTATTTTCTATATTTATCTTTACCTAGAATAGTTGATACGTAGATTATTGTACAAGGCTTCTTATGTCTATAAAAGAAGACCTTTAGGTTATTGTTCAATATAAGATTTCATACGTTAAACACTTTCATTGTAAGCAAGTTTGATATCATTAATCAAAGTGAAAGTTTGTTTACATCTTGTGTGTTCTTGTTTAAGTGTTAATTCTGCATTACACTTAGATTATCATATACATATACAAAGGTTTCTCTAAGTGTATTACTTGATCTAATCTCGTATACATAAAGCTAAATCGATCTAAGTTTGGGATCAACAATATTAACTAGTTAACAAACCATATTGTTGATTACAGATAATTGATAATTGTTTCATAATGCTAGTAATGCATACAAATCTATTAAATTGTTGCAACATGTAGTTTGATAATACAACAGGTGCCTAGTAATACCAGAACAACAAAACTCAAAAAAATTGTTCATATTAAACAGGGAGAACTGACTGTTGGGTCAAAAAGTTGATGTGGCAGAAACTCAAAAACGAAGAAAACATGAAGATATTGTCTAAGCGTTGTCAAGAGCAATCCAAGCGTTGACAAGAGCAAACTAAGCGTTGATGGCTCAAGAGTTGTCATGTGCAATCTAAGCATTGTCACATGCAATTCAAGAGTTGACAGAAACGTAGACAAGAAGCTTATGGAAGCTTCTATTTAGATAAACATGCAGGATATATTTTGTATAAGTTTATCTAAATAGAAGATTTACTTGTTTATTCATTATTATCTCTTGTAAAACCCTAATCCTTACACTATAAAAGGAACCAAGGTTATTAGGTTTTTCATAAGTTCATTCATAATGTAAACCTAAAGCGTGTGTCGACTAGGTGTGGGATTCAATATACACACACCTAGTGGTTGTTTGTTATTAATATAATGAGCAACCCAATTGTTTTAATTCATGTCTCTTGTGCCCTAAACACCTTGTTAACGTGTCATGTTCTAATTCCGCTTTGATTATCTAATCATATGAACATGATGCATTCCTAGTAGCTTTAAAGATCCGGAAACCAAGGTTTCCACAATTGGTATCAGAGCCTCGTGGCTCGTGATGCTAGGACCAACAAGGTGTTCGTGTATAGTGAAAAGAAGAAAAATCCGTCTAGGGTTTTTCTGGACGTTTTTGTGTGTGCAGCAATATTCAGAAGGCCATAACTTTTTATTGAACCGTTGGATCGCCACGAAATCTTTTGTGTGTGTTCTACACACATATATCTATATATCCACCAGAGGGATTGTCGAGATCTATCCCCAAGAAAAAGTTATTAAGTGTCAAAGTCACCAGGGGTCATATGCTGTTTTCTGTGAACAGTAATAATAAAAACGCGATTTCTCCTTCGTTAACCGTTGGATCGTCGTGAAATTCGATTTGTAGGTTCTTGACACTTGTGTCTAGGATCTCACCGAAGGGATCTTCGGTCTGAGCTCTCATGAAGAAGATATTCGATGTCAAAGTTCACTGCAGTTTATGGTTTTCACATAAAATCATGATTTAGGGTTTATAAAACCCTAGATCTATTACCCGCTGACATGTTTTATTTAGACGCTGATAGATGTTGGTGTGACACTGATAGATGTTGGTGTGACGCTGACAAGGCATGGATGAGACGTTGATGGCCAGGCGCTGACAGGTACAAAGTTAGCGCTGACAGGAATAAGTTAAGCGTTGTTGGGAAGCGCTGACACTTGTTGTCCGATATATACATTTTCAAACGCTGATAAGTGTTGTCTGATATTGGACAACACACAGTGTTGATATCTTGGACAGTGAAGGATATTGGAAAACAAAAGGAATAGCTGCTGTTGAGAAAATTGGTACGTTTTTAGCACACAAAAATGAGGAGTTTACACACGAAGGTACATGGAATCTCCGTTTTTATTTAGAATATCATGTTGATATTTATGGCTCGAATACTTTTAAAAGGGACAAATGATTTTTAAGTAAGTTAGCAACAATTCATGAACCCTTTGATTGATATTAGAGTATGTAATCGGGATAGCCTTGTGAAATAGTTATTCGCTAACATCTTTTACATATGAAGATATTGACTTGTCATGAAGAGGTGTTGGCTTAAGGGGAAGAATTCTTATGGTAAGTTTGATGTTTGAAGAAGATTTTCGCGAGTTTGTGTTCTATCATATCTTAAAGTCATGCACTTCCAGCCACTGACTTTTAAGGTAACTTGTTCGTGCTTTACATGGTTGGTGACGAAGACTTGTCATAACACTTGAAGGAGTTACATTATCGTGCTCAGTGTCTCACAAAGGATGAGAATATTGACAAGGGATCAAGGTCTACTTATACTTGGTGAGATGAGTATAAGTTCTTCATCACATGGATAGTACAAGATATGGAACACAAGGTTGGGTTATTTTACTTCTACATCAAGAATACTTTATTTATTTTTCTTCAATATCATTACACAGAGCCTACATTTGGAGAATCTTCAAGATTGCATACATTGTTTACTTCCCTGTTGATGTGACAAAAAGGGGAAGACATACATGCTACACTTGAGGGGAAGCAATTTGAAGATCATGTACAACTTACAAGAGATACACATAGAGTTTTGCCGACATCAACTAGGGGAATATTGTTGGGTCAAAAAGTTGATGTGGTAGAAACTCAAAAACGAAGAAAGCATGAAGATATTGTCTAAACGTTGTCAAGAGCAATCCAAGCGTTGACAAGAGCAAACTAAGCGTTGATGGCTCAAGAGTTGTCATGTGCAATCTAAGCATTGTCACATGCAATTCAAGAGTTGACAGAAACGTAGACAAGAAGCTTATGGAAGCTTCTATTTAGATAAATATGCATGATATATTCTGTATAAGTTTATCTAAATAGAAGATTTACTTGTTTATTCATTATTATCTCTTGTAAAACCCTAATCCTTACACTATAAAAGGAGCCAAGGGTTATTAGGTTTTTCATAAGTTCATTCACAATGTAAACCTAAAGCGTGTGTCGACTAGGTGTGGGATTCAATGTACACACACCTAGTGGTTGTTTGTTATTAATATAATGAGCAACCCAATTGTTTTAATTCATGTCTCTTGTGCCCTAAACACCTTGTTAATGTGTCGTGTTCTAATTCCGCTTTGATTATCTAATCATATGAACATGATGCATTCCTAGTAGCTTTAAAGATTCGAAAACCAAGGTTTCCACACTGACATCATCCAACCTTCCTTTTGCGTTTGTTGTTGCTCCCCTCTGCAGCATTCCTTGACCGACCCTTCTCAGCAATTTCTTTCTAAGTTTTTTTATTAGCTAGGCCAACAACGACATTTGGTCTTGGAGCTTTAGCTTGAGAAGATGGAGCTTTGTGAGTGTGCTTTGATCTGGGAGTGTGCTTTCGTCTTGGAGCATCAGCTTGAGCAACTAATTCTTCATCACTAGAGTCAAAGAAAGGGCTCTTTCTAATCTAATCTATGTTTTCCCATTCCTCCTGATATTTGACCACATCATGTGTTTAAAACATATAATCGGGGGTATAAACGTATACAACTTTATGCATAAACACATAACAACTTAACTATACTTTGTCTGAAATTTTCTTATATCCTTTCGAGTAAGCAGTCAGCTTTGACTTTGAACCTTACATAGCATTAAGTTGAATAAATTAAAACTTCACAATGTTGTACATTAAACCATAAAATTTTAGTTTTAAACAGATTTACCTTTAGAATTGCTATTCTTCTTGAGTTCTAACTCATAATCCTCATCACTCGTGTCTTTCTCCTCATCACTTGTATCTTCCTCCTCGTCACTAGAATCTACCTCGGCATCATTAGTGTCTTCATCATCATTAGATGAATCTGATTCATCCTCTGCAGTAGTTTTGAATAGAATAGGAGTTTCTAAACAGGGAGGATGAACTTTTTTGGAAGATGTTGTGGCATTAGGTACACCTAAAATTTGAGTTTGAAGCAAGGCAGGACGAACAGAGGGAGGACGAACTCGAGCAGATGAACTTGTGGCATTAGGAGTTTGAAACAAAGAAGGACGAACAGATGAAGAACTTGTGACATTATGTATGCCTACAATAGGAGTTTGAAACAGTGGAGGACGAAAAGAGGGAGTACTTGAAGAACTTCTTGGCAAACTACGAATAGGACTTGTATTGCTAGGGGTGGGCGAAATTTAGCACTTTCAGAAGTAGATGATGAAGTGTTAGATTCTATATGAATTACTTCTGCAAACATGTACATATTAATGTTAGTTATATGTCAATGAAGGGAGTGTTTGGCAGAATGTGTATTATGGTTGTGGATGCCCTAATAACATTTGGATTTGGTTATACATATGTTTGTATAGGGGACCATATCCTTAAACTATAACATACCATAGGACCATATCCAGACACATTAACAAAACCCATATCCTAGATTGAAACATAGACCATATAAACACATTAAGAAGGGTTAATCCTATAAATTGAATCACGTTAATTAAATATGACATAGATCCACATACATGCATTAAAAGTAAGTGTAAACTCTAATATCAGTAACAAACTTACACTATTCGTATGAACCCTAATATTAAATTAAACAATACTGATTTTTGCATTACCTCTTTCCTGATGTTTCATGTTGTTAATGATTCTGTAGATTGGCCACTATTGTTTATGAGGTTTGATTTTTTTTATCAGTTATTGGGTGGTTAAATTAGGGTTCGTTCTTCTTGTGTCATTGTGAAAATGGTGGTGAAAATGGTGGTGGTTACAAGATGGTTACCGAATATTATGTGTGTTTAATGAGAATGTAAATATTAAATTTACTTAATAATAAAAGTATAATTAACATTTAATTTTTAAAAGTTAATAATAAAAAATAATTAAATAACTTAAATATATTAATAATTAAATAACTTAAATATATTAATAATTAAATAACTTAAATATTTTTAAAAGTTAATAATAAATTTAATTTTTAAAAGTTAATAAGTAAATAAAAAAGCATAAACATTTTATTTTTATGAAAAAAAATTAAAATATTACTTTAATTTTAAACATAAAATTATAGTTAAATAACTTAAATATATTAGGTTATAATAATACTTGACAACCACGAGATAAATATATTTTGGTTTTTAAATAGTATGTGGGATTTAGTTGAGCTTTATATCAATCACCTTGAATAATCATCTCAAGCAATTTATTATGAATAAGGTTGATTTTTAATGGACGGTTTAATAAGGTTAGGGTTTAGGGTTTAAGGTTTATGGTTTGTGGTTTAAGGGTTAATTAATGTTTAATGTTTATAATTTAAGGTTAAATGGTTTAAGTTTTATGATTTAGTGTTTAGGGTTTTTTCGGGTTAAGGTTTAGGGCTTCGGGTTTGCGGTTTAGGGTTAGGGTTTAAGGTTTAGGATTAATGGTTTAATTAGCTAGGGTTTGTGGTTTATTAATGGTTAATTAATGGTTTAATGTTTATAGTATAAGGTTAAATGAATTAAGATTTATGATCTAGTGTTTAGGGTTCATTGGTTTAAGGTTCAGGGTTCAGGGTTTAGGGTTTAAGGTTTATGGTTTGTAGTTTAAGGGTTAATTAATGTTAAATGTTTATAATTTAAGGTTAAATGGTTTAAGGTTTATGATTTAGTGTTTAGGGTTTTTTGGGGTTAAGGTTTAGGGCTTAGGGTTTGGGGTTTAGGGTTAGGGTTTAAGGTTTAGGATTATTGGTTTAATTAGCTAGGGTTTGTGGTTTATTAATGGTTAAATAATGGTTTAATGTTTATATATAAGGTAAATGGTTTAAGATTTATGATCTAGTGTTTAGGGTTCATTGGTTTAAGGTTCATGGTTTAGGGTTTAGGGTTTAAGGTTTATGGTTTGTGGTTTAAGGGTTAATTAATGTTTAATGTTTATAATTTAAGGTTAAATGGTTTAAGGTTTATGATTTAGTGTTTAGGGTTTTCTGGGGTTAAGGTTTAGGGCTTAAGGTTAGCGGTTTAGGGTTAGGGTTTAAGGTTTAGGATTAATGATTTAATTAGCTAGGGTTTGTGGTTTATTAATGGTTTAATGTTTATAGTATAAGGTTACTTAATGGTTTAATGTTTATAGTATAAGGTTAAATGGTTTAAGATTTATGATCTAGTGTTTAGGGTTCATTGGTTTAAGGTTCAGGGATTAGGGTTTAGGGTTTAAGGTTTATGGTTTGTGGTTTAAGGGTTAATTAATGGTTTAATGTTTATAATTTAAGGTTAAAGGTTTTAAGGTTTATGATTTAGTGTTTAGGGTTTTTTGGGGTTAAGGTTTAGGGCTTAGGGTTTGCGGTTTAGGGTTAGGGTTTAAGGTTTAGGATTAATGATTTAATTAGCTAGGGTTTATGGTTTAATTATTAATTAATGAATAATGTTTATAGTATAAGGTTAAATGGTTTAAGATTTATGATTTAGTGTTTAGTGTTCATTGGTTTAAGGTTCAGGGTTTATGGTTTATAGTTTATGGTTTAGGGTTTATGGTTTATGGTTTATGGTTTATGGTATGCATGATTATGATTTATGGTTTAATTAAGGTTTATGGTTTTATGGTTTATGGTTTACGGTTAAATGGTTTAAGATATAGGATTTAGGTTTTATTATTGGTTTATGGTTTAATTTGTGTTTATGGTTTAATTGGTTAAGGTTTATGATTTAGGGTTAGCATCATTCGAGATAGATGGGTTTGACATTTCATATTTTTTAAAAACTTTAAGGTTTTAAAATCTATCAGATAACAAATTAATCTTCGTTTATTTTACATTCATACGTGAGCTTGTTGAAATAAGTCATAAAACCGTTTAATCACCCGACTTATATTATATAATTAATAAAAAACATTTATGTTATAATTATTAAGATAATTATCATGATAATTAAACATGGCCATTTTATTTAAATAAAATTATGTTAAAATAATTATTAATATAATTATTCATGTTACATTTAATTAATTAAGAAACATAGCTTAATTATGTTATATTAACTTTTAACCAAGGTTTAATTAAATTAATAACATCCTTTAATTTAATTATCCAATAATCATGTAAGGTAAAGTTCAATTAATAAAATCATGAAAAATTAATAAGATTATACTACTAAACTCGACTTATACTAACGTGTCTAAAAAGTGAATCGTTTAATTTGCATGCAACTTGATATATTGCATCGGTACCCCGTCCATTAATAACTCACTCACACACACACATTCAATATCCGAAGGTCAAAATGAATCAACCACCCACCCACCGAGACACAAACAGTAACAAATCTTCAAACCCTGATAAATCAAACCTAAATGACCAGATGGATATTTATTTTAAGATCACTGCTGAGATGATTAATTATGTGATGGATAAGTATGGAACCAACTGGAGATATGATGATCCTCTTGCTGACACTATTATTGAAGACTTGATGTAGTTAGATTTAAAAAAACAGACTAAAGGAAAATCAAAACAAGGTTAGGGTTTTACTTCGCAACAATGTTATTGAAGTTTTGATGATTTGTCTTTGTTTTGATGATGTTGCATGTTATGAAAATACCAATAATTGATTCTAATTTAATATTTGTTATATAGATGACAAGGCAGATGAGGCTACGAAGGTTGATGAAGCTATGAAGGTTGATGAAGCTATGAAGGTTGATGAAGCTATGAAGGCACATATTAAAGGTCAATTTTATGAAATTTTATGTTTATATGTTTGTTAGAAAGGCGTTAGATGGATCATTAGTTAGTGTTTACTATGTAAAGTTTTAGGAGTAGTGAAAATGATAAATGGTTCAAGTATTCTGTTGGTTATATGATGATGTCGATACAGGAGATAAGGGGGTGTTTGGTTTAGCTTATATAATGGGCTTATAAGCTTATTAGCTTATATAAGCTTATAAGCTCAAACCAAGTGTTTGGCTAAGCTTATATTAGTGGGCTTATAAACTTATATATGGGTGTTATGATAAGCCATAAAAATTTGGCTTTTTAGGAAGGTTTGGGCTTACATAACATATTTACCATTTTACCCTCATGTTAACTTAAGTTTATATAAGCCATGGGCTTATAAGTTTATTAAACATAGGATTATATAAGCAAAAAATAGCTCATATAAGCCCATTATATAAGCTAAAAAAACACACCATAAATTTTTATAAAAGGGGTTGGTCATACTAGAAACCTTAAACATTTGAGTTGAGATTAGGTTTGATTATCTTGATGTGAAAACGTATAGACTTCCTGGCCAACTTTTTTGAATCTAAGATGGCATCGATAGAACAACCTACATCTTTTCGTTTACCCTTTTTTATGTAAGTACCTCTTACTATGGCCGTGTCATTTCCCTTTTTCATGGTCCTTGTTAACATCAACTACGGTCTTTAATAAATGACCCTTTTCTTTTCTGTTGATTGGTCGAATGTTTTCATTCCCAGTTCCCATTTTTGGGGCTTCATGGGGTAGCAAGTTATCCGAGTCACCACTATGAATGCTCTCTTTTTAGTTTCAGTTTCAGTATCCGAATACTCTTTCCAGTTGAGTATCTAGATACAGACTTGTGTGGTTTATATCATGCATTTAGTATTTGGATTGATCCATGTGTGGATTATATTTCGATACGGAAACTCAAGTGAGAGTGAGCGTGTTCAGAGTGACGACTTGGATAATTTGATGCCGAAATAAGCGCCAAAATTTACAAATGGGAAGGAAATCCTTCGACCAATCAACAAAAAGGAAAAGGGTCGCTCAGTAAAGACCTTAGTTGATGGTAGTGATGCCCATGAAAAAGATAATGCGACGACCATAGTAAGAGGGGCTTACATAAAAAAGGGTAAACGAAAATATGTAGGTTGTTCTGTCGATGCCATCTTAGATTCAAAAATGTTGGCCAGGAAGTCTATACGTTTTCACAGCTGCATTGGTTCATTTACTATATTGTTTATATGTTGGTTATATGCTGATGTAGATACAAGAGCTAACTTAAAGAAAAAAGAAAAAGGCAAGGGATCAACAGAAGCTGATAAAGCATTTGATCCTTTTAATCTAGATAATAGAGTGGAAAAGCTTGAAAGGGAATTCAAACTTCTTAAACAGACACAGTTGCAGGGAGGTAAGTAAACTAAATTTTAACCTTTAAAGAAATATAGTTATTCACTAGCTTCGGTATCACATGTATGCTATAAAGTATTACAGCTCCACATAGACGACATCTCAAGCCCGTTTCCTCTTCGAGGTAAATATCGCCATGATTCCTCTTTCTCGTGAAAATCATCATCTCATGCCCAGTGTGTGAATTCAATATGCATTAACATCTTTTTGTTTAGCGTTTTTAGTAAAGGACCTCTTACTTTGGCACTCATATTCGCTTTTTCATGGGTATTGATGATATTGATATCAACCAAAGACCGAATGTGAATGTCAAATTTTGAGCTACTTACATAGAAAAAGGATAAACGAAAAAGAAGTAGGTCCATATTGGATTCCTATATTGGGCATGAAGATGAACATGTTCACGAGATAGAGGAATCGTGGAGATATCTACCTCGAAGAGCAAACAGGCTTAAGATGTCGTTTATGTGCAGCTGTTAAACTTTATAGCAGACATGTGATTATGTATTTGTAGTTAACTTATGCGGGATTATGATATGTAGATACAGGAGGTGACTTGAAAAACAAAGAAAAAGGAAACGGTTCAATGGAAACTGATACCGCAGCTGCTCTTTCTAACCTATATAATAGGGTGGAAAAGCTTGAAAGGGAATTCCAATATTTCAAATAGAGACTGTTGCAGGGAGGTTAGTATATTAACTTTTAACCTATAATAAGTTTGTATATGAATGTTTTATTGTTTTGAGTATCTGGGTGGCTGTTAGTATCTAAATTTATTAAAATTTGTCTTGTAATTTACAGATGTTATCATCATTGATTCCACTGAAAGCTCTAGAGAAGATACGCTATCATCAGATGAAAGCTTTGAAAGCTCTGAGGAAGATTTGTTGTCATTAGATGAAAGATTTGAACATGTAAACACTAAAGACTTCCAGCACCCATTTCATGATGACCAGGATGAACCTTCCAAGTATTCCAGCACCTCTGCAGATGCTTGTAGTTCGGACGATACTTGGGGAGAGACTAATTCACCGTCCAAGAAGAAAGGCAAAGCTATTGGCTCATCCAGTCAGACTGCAGGCAAGGCGAGTGGATCATCCAAACAGATACTCAGTCCAAGGGTTAGCAAGGGATGTACACCAAAAGCAGAGTCATCTCCTCGGTCTCCATTTTATACAACAAAAAGGCCCCCACCTATCAGAAATACAGTATGTTTCCTTCCTTGTCCAAAAAAATTGAAAGAATTTGAAACAAAGCTTGGAAAAGGAAGAGGGGGTAGGCTATGGAGGAACCTGTAGGGGGTAGGCTATGGAAGAACTTGTTATCTCTGTTTTATGGATGTTTCTCATGAATCTTCTTTAGACTATTTCGGTCAATTGTAGGTATAGTTTATGTAAACAATTTTAAACACTAATCTGCATGGATGGGTGTATCCATTATTTTTTGGAATGCAAATATGTTGTCATTCACATTTTGTATGAGCCTGCAATATTATCATCAATATTATGAAATTAGACTTGTATTTCATGGATGTAAACATGGTTCATCTTGTTTTTTATTTATTCATGTTGTGAGTTGTATAATCCTAGATGCATAACACATATAACCAAGATTTTTGTGTCAAAGTTACATGTTACACATCCGGTTAAGGCTTTCCACTTCGGTGGATCTTATAACCCAAGTTTTTTCCCTAATTCTCCCGCCAAAACTAATTAAGCTTTTAGCGGTTTATGTTTTCGACTTAGCTTAACTCTAAGGTGCTTTTAATTTTTTGCTATTACATCTAGGGGTGTTCAAAAAAACCGAGAAACCGACGAACCGAGTCGAACCGCTCAATCCAAAACCAAAAAAATCCGAAACCGAAAAAACCGAAACCGAAAAAACCAAAACCGAAAAACCCGCTTATAACGGTTCGTTTACGGTTTTTATTTTTAGATATCCGTGGTTAACCGTACCGAACCACACATATTATACTTGAAATTTTTTAACTAAATATTTAAATTATAGTACATGTATTAATTGTATTAGTATCCTACTTTTATTATACATGAAATTTTTTAACTAAATATTCTAATTATAGTATATGTATTAAACATGTATGTGTAAATTTAATTAATGTGATCGTAGTTTATAAATATCGAATAGATATTTTTTAGTTAATATGTTATTTATGAATATTCTAATGCACTTTTTTTATAACATAATAATTTTTATATGATTTTTATCTACTTAACGTCGTTGAATTATACGAAAACGACATTCTATGTTGTAAACCATGTTATTATTTATAAACTAAAACTTTATGAAACTTGATAGGTGTGAAAACACCCATCTTTTCTACCACTTAATTACAATAATAACCGAGCCAAAACGTGTATTTTATGTCTTTTATGTCGGAATTATGCGTGGTTTGTGTTTTTGTTGTGATTTAGGACGAAAAGGTGAAAAGTGGAGAAAACACGGGAATTCACGGGCATTTACGGACTTTTATTGAAGAAAAAGATGAAAGACGAAGTCAAGAAGTCAAGAGTGCAAAAAGAACAGAAGTCCAAGACCAATTCTGAAGATTTATCGAAGAAAAAGTCAAAAGACGGAAGTTTAAGCCGAGGAACTCAAGTCTTATTTATCGAAGAATTAAACGACGAGTCCAAAGAAATCCCGAGCCAAAAGTCATCAAAGTCCAAGATTAACAAAAACATTAAGAAGGAAGGACTTAAGGGCGCAATTAAGAAGAAAGGAATGAGGGGAGGAAGCTTCCTCTAACCACCCTCCTAATCTCCTATATATACCTCTCATTTTCATTTCATTAAGTTTTGTTGACTAATCGTGACAATTAGTTCTTCCACCTTTACTTTTATGCACATTTAATTACTTGCACCTTTAATTACATGTCTTGCACCTTTAATACCTTTAATTTCAAGTAAGTGTTTCTTTTAATTCTTGCACCTTTACTTTATCTTGTTGATCTCATTCTACCTTTCTTTAATCTTTGATTTATATGCTTTTTATCTTGTTTACTTGTTTAAAGATTACATTTTTATGCTTTTGATTGTTTTAAATCATTTATTTTCATAGCTTATTTTGTTTATTTTCAAGTTTATATAGTTTTTATAAAAGTTGTTTTTGTTTAAAAGTTGTTTTTTCGTTAAGCTTTTCCATTTCGTGTTTTAAAAGTTGTTAAATTTCAGTTTATTAGCTTGTTTTCATACGGTTTACCTTAGATATTTCGTCTTGTGCTTATTAGAATCTTAGCTTATTTTCCTAGCTTATTTTGTGTACTTTTCTTCGTATTCCGATTGGGGTAAATCGGAAAAGGGTTTTAACTTTCCGATTGGTGGAGACTTTGGTATTCCGATTAGAAAAGGTAAGGTGGTATTCCGATTGGGTAAGTGACATATATTCCGATTGGTGCTCTTTGCCATATTCCGATCGAGGTGCGTGTTTGGACATTCCGACCAGGTAGGTGACATATTCCGATAACGGGTTCCGATCAGCATTCCGACCAAGTCTTCCCTGTATTCCGATCACAAGTAAGTTTATATTCCGATTTGGGGTAAGCTAACATTCCGATCAAGGTGTGATCGGAATATATTCCGACGGTGGGTTTATTTTCCATGTTTTGTCTTGTTTAATTTTTAGTTTATGTTTTTAATACTTGTCTAATTTTAATTCCCGTCACGCTTTTAATTCTTGTCATCTAATTATTTTATTTTTCAAAGTTTTTAAATATTGCACCTTTAATTTTAATTAGACTTAGATTTAATTTTAACGCTCTTTTATTTTAACGCACATTTACATTTTCGTCTTTGCACATTTAAATTTAAAAACAACCAAAAATATTTGATTCACCAAATTCAACTGAGTCGTACTTAAAACCAATAATCAATTCGTTAAGATATCGAGACTTGAATTTAAATTTTTATACGGGGTGTCAAAAGCTATGTATTAAATGGCGTCGCTGCCGGCTCTTTTCGTAAAGATTAACGGTTTTCTATGAGATACGTGTTGCTTTTTGGGATCCGTTCATTCGTGAGCGTTATTTTCTTGCATAAAAAATTCAAAAAAATCATAAAAATTAAAAATTGATAAAAATACATAAACATTAAAAATTTAAAAAAATCCAAAAAGATTTTATCTTTATTGTGTATATATATTGCCTTTGTGTTTGGTTTTGTTTTCTTTTTCATTTTCAGGTGTATGCGTACTAGATCTTCTAATTATCGAGAGCCCGAGACTCAAGAAGATTTAAGTATGTCAGGTGTTAACAACAATAATATTCCACCGCACCTCAACAATAACAACAATGTTCTTCCACAGCCCGATCTTCGGACCATGGAGGAGCTTTTTCAACCTACCATGTTTGGACGAGGAGGACCGATTGCGCCGATGCAAATCAACGCTCCTGAGTTTTCGTTGAAGCACCACATGATTCAGCAAGTGCAAACAAACCCATTCCGTGGATTGCCTGATGATGATGCCAACAAACACCTCGACAAGTTCATTACAATCACCCAAAACATGAAGTTGCCTGGTGCCACAATGGATGTACTTCGCCTACAACTCTTCCCACATACTTTATCGCATCATGCCGAGAAATGGTTTGATCGTCTCCCGAAGAATTCTATTCACACTTGGGATGACATGACACAACGCTTTTTGTCGCGCTACTTTCCACCATCCATGGTCACGAGCCTTCGCAATCAAATCAGCGGTTTCATGCAAGACCCTGATGAATCTCTTTTTGATGCTTGGGAGCGATATAATGTCTTGATCGATAGATGTCCAAACCACAACATGCTCCCTATGACCTTAATTGATACTTTCTACAACGGTTTGACTTTTCGTGATCGTGATACGATTAATGCAGCCCTCGGTGGCACATTCATGAAAAGGAGACCCAAGGAGTGTAGAGAGTTAATAGAGAACATGACTACTCACCACAAAAACTGGGATTCCTCTGCTTCTTCAAGGAACAATCCGAGAGTCAATGTTTCCTCCACTTCAGCAAACCCTGATATGACCGAACTCACCCGTGTGCTGACTGAAATGAGCAGAAGTATGCAACTCTTGGCTTCAAACCAACAACAACAACAAGTTAAAGCTGTTGCTACTCCTTGTGAAACATGCGGCGGTCCACACCCATACACTGATTGTCCTTCGACACAAGGAAATCCGGAAAATGTGTATGCTGCTTATGGTAATTATTCACCGGAAAATTACCAAGCTCGACCTCAAGGGGATAGAAATTTGCTGAGTTACCGATCAACCAATTACCTTTCACCCGATTTTTCTCCTCAAAACCAAAACCCCGCCAACAACTACAATAGAAGCAACCAAATCCCACCAAGAGCTTCTAATCCTTATCACCCACCCGCTCAACAAAACCCACCCATTAACCCCGATGTTGAAGCCATCATGAGAACACAGGGTGAGCAAATCAAGAATCTACAGAGCCAAATAATCAATTTGAAAGGAGATATCACGAAGCAAGGACATGAGATAAGATCCGAAGTTCGTGATAATATTCAATCCTCCTTCAGCACTCAAACGAATGAATTAAAGAATATGTTGGCTAGTTTCTTGCCCTCCACTCAACCTTCTACTTCGAGTTCTCTACCTTCAAACACCGTCACCAATCCGCGAGCTAATGTGAGTGATATTACTACTCGTAGTGGAGTTACCATCGTAGGACCACCAATCCCACCACCATCATCTACACCCCCTCCACCTCCATTTATCCCTACTCCTCCTACACCTAGTATTAGTGTACCATTACCGTCTCCGCCTCGTCATGACGATGTTCCCACGAATGACCCTTCAACATCTCAACCTTTACCTTCACCTGCACCTTCACCACCCAAAACCAATATCCCTTATCCCTCTCGTTTAGGCAAGACCAAAATGCTAACTAAGGAGGACTCCGACGTGACACGCTATGTGAAGATGATTTCTCAAATGAACTTCAACATTAGCTTTCTTGAAGCACTTGTCCATATGCCCAAATTTGTTAAAGCATTCCAGGAATTGCTTAACAAGAAGGAGAAGCTGATTGAACTCGCCAACACACGCTTAAATGAAAACTGCCCTGCAGTTATTCTTAAAGAACTTCCGAAAAAGCTTGGAGATCCCGGTCGTTTTGTGTTGCCTTGCGTGTTCAACAAAACCGAAGAATTTACTGCCCTTGTTGATCTCGGGGCTAGTATTAATTTGATGCCATTGAGTGTTTGGAAAACACTATCATTACCCGACCTCACTCCAACGAAGATGACTCTTGAACTTGCTAATCGCACTCTCGCTTACCCCATTGGTATTGCCGAAGACGTGTTCATTAAAATTGGCACATTTACTTTCCCGGTCGATTTTGTCGTTGTTGATTATGAAATGGACCCTCGTATTCCTTTAATACTTGGTCGGCCATTCTTGAGAACCGGACGAGCTTTAGTAGATGTGGCCGAAGGTGAGTTAATCTTAAGAGTCGGGGATGATGCACAAGTTTTCAAAATGGGGAAGCTTACTAGTACAACCTTTGGAGGCCGCGAATCAGTGAATATGATTAATGTGCTCGATGACTTTACCGTCTACAATAATCCTCTATTCGACTCTTGCATCGATAATCCACTTTTTCAAGATGATGTGGATGATTCTCGCCCCAATTTGGACCTTTCTCCCATTTATGATTCTCCACCGGTCTTTGATGCTTATGATGGTTATGATTCTAGCTCAGATTCGGATGATTATGATGACCTTATTTCTGAGTATCCCGAGCGGCCCACGTATGATGATTTCGATGAGGCTGATACTCTTTCGAGCGATTCTTCACATGATGAAGATCCTCCGCCATCACTCGATCCTACTTTAGACGATTACTCATTTGAGGAAGACTTCTCTGCATTTCTTAACACTTACTTCCCTCATGAGAGTGATGCTCCTCCTTTGGACTTTGAAGATTATCGTCTTAATCCTACTTTGGATTTGAAGCACATTCTTTCAAAGGAGAAGAAACCGGTCGACACCGAAATCCGCAGCACATATGAGATAACACCTCTTTGTCCCCCTTTTGAGGACGAGGTTGTGCTTCTTCGTGGATCTTCTTCACACTCTGCTGAGCCTGAGTGCTATTTTCCCCTAATGGAAAAGGTGTTCGACCCCGGTATTGACATTCTGCAGCCACCTCAGTATCCACCTGATGAAATAAAAGGAAAAATCTTTGGAAATATTGAAGACATGCTTGCACCTCACCATACTTGCTTCCACCGTGCTCCATCACTGCTTAAGGGAACCTTGCCTACTCTTCTGTGGCTTGCCTTGTTCGCCTTAAGCCTGTGCTATTTGATGGACGAAAACTATGTCTTTGATCCTGGTGGATATGTTTCATGCTTCTTCCGTTGATGATCAAGGTCGAGTCAGGCTCACGACTCGGTTAACAAAAATCAAGCGCTTCTTGGGAGGCAACCCATGCATCTATCTTTTTGCTTTCTTTATCATAAGTGTAGGGGGAGACCCTTTGGTTTGATATTTCCTCTCCTCTCTTCTACTACTCAGGGATTCGAGCTTCAATGATCCACTCTTGATGATTCTTGACGACCCGTGATTCCGTGTCCACTTCTTCCCGGTTCTATCCTAAACTCTTTTCGATTCACTACTTTATATTTTGTTGATATTAAAATAGGAATCTCTTTAGTTGTCTTTCCCTTAGCGAGATTTAAACAAAGTGCACAATGTCCTAAGTGTAGGGGAGTTTTACTCCCACATGCTTAAACATTGAGGACAATGTTTATATTAAGTGTAGGGGGGACTTCTATCGAAGTTAAGTGGCTCTTTTCCTTGTATTTGTCCTCATTTTAACCGGAAAATCAATTTTTCGACATTTTTCAAATTTTTTGATCTATTTTGGCCTATTAGTTTTTCCCTTTGTATAGTTAATTTTCTTTCCTTATTAGAATAAGTGGTTTTAATTTTCAAACGTTGTGAATCTTTTGACTCAACCCGAGTTTACTTATCTAAGTTACTCTAGCTAGTATCCTTAACGTGTTTAAGTCAAGTTTTGTTAGGCTTTTATATAGGGAGCTATAAAACGCGAAAGTCTTAACTCTCACGGGTTAAGAACAAGAACTTTTCGCAAGTTCCTATAATTGATCCTAGAGAGTCGTTTATCAAGGGAACTTTAAAACGCGATTTCTAAACTTGAAAAAGTCTAAGAATTTGCAAGATCCTATAGGCGACTCGAAAACCCAAAACTGTGATTTAATAGGCTAAGCATCCACGAGTCTTATTCCTTGAGATTTTAAACTGTGGATAACGAGAGATGATAGAGTCAATTATAAGTCCTGTTGTTCCCAATTAATCCATAACACAAGATTCTTAGAGAGAGAAAGAGGAGAAAAGTAGAAAGAGAAAGTAGAGAGAGAAATGGAAGGTTTACACTAAAACTATGTGTTTAATGAAAATGAACCAACACCCTCTTTCACATTTGAAAGAGGGTTATATACCCTTGGCCTTTTGGGCCGTGGGCTTTGTTTCCTTGGGCCGGGCTTGGCTTTCTTTTGGGCTTACGCCCCTAACTTATACAATATTAGCTTAAAGTCCAAGCCCGGTTTTCCCGACTAGCCTATTACAATACATGACCAATAACGACTAAGATGACCTATTACATTCTTGTTCGACTATATAAAATATAAGGCTAACAATCTCCCCCAATGTATCGGTCATCTTAAAAAGCTTAAAAAGCATAAGATGATTGAGTGAATACATTCTTGTAGAGGAGATCTTCCTGCTTTGGTCTTGTATCTTGGTCTTGATCTTGTTTGTAACAGCTTTGTTCCTTCATGCTTTCGTGATCTTTATCTTGAGCCTTTGTCATATGACTTTGAGTGCTTGAGATCTTCATCTGTACTCCTTGTGACTAAGATGACCTATTACATTCTTACATTCTTAGGTATCTTGATTATCGCCATCTTGTGCTCTTGTGACTTCTGAATCGACATCGGTTGCACAGCTACGCCACCTTCTTGATATGCAGCAACATATATAGACACGGATAAAATGGCTTTGAACATTTCATCCTAACTCGGTAGCGTTTTACCTCCGGTCGGTGAAGACCGTTAAACGGTATTAAAATACCGTACCTGTGATCAGGTAGATTCGATTAAGAACCTCCTTGACAGGGTTTCCCGGCGGTAGTAGCCAGTTCTCTTTACTCGACCGTCTCAAAGCAGACTGCGAACGTAAAGAGTGAATCATAAGGATAAATTATCCGTCTGATTAGAGTCGTCAATTAAGATTTCCTGGAACAAGTTTGATTCTGAAAGAATTGCACCATTGTTGCTTTCCAGTTTGTCACAAGCTTGATTCATAGAGAATCTTGCGAGTTACCTACCGCAGTGCTGTTTGATGTTGACACTGGAAGGATTTCCATTCGTCACTGTGAACACTGATGAGTGTCACTCTGAATGTT
The DNA here is from genome assembly GCA_025667525.1 of Glebionis coronaria. Taxonomy (NCBI): domain Eukaryota; kingdom Viridiplantae; phylum Streptophyta; class Magnoliopsida; order Asterales; family Asteraceae; genus Glebionis; species Glebionis coronaria. The sequence goes on from CM046877.1 coordinate 154,634,423, forward strand.
CTGGCAAGATCACATGGATTTTGCGAAGAAACCTGGAATCAAGTTTGAATCAATTAAGAATCGAAACTTAGTTGCTTTCCAGTTCTCACAAGTTTGATTCGTGTAGAATCGCACAAGTTACCTACCATGAGCTTGTTTAATGTTGGCTCAAGTAGGATTTCCATCTTCATTGTGAATCGTATCACTCAGATGTTCTGGCAATATCACAAGGATAATGCGTAGGACTCGATTGTGTCCTAATGAGATGATAAATTGATCTCGTTTGGCTCTAGACTCAATAAGTGCATTTTGGTAATCGGAGGCTGGAGCAGACTGCCACCTTTTCAATATTAACTGACTCGGAGTGAGAAAGTCAATAGATACGTGTTGATCTCCGTGACAATGAGACAAGTTTCTTTTGAGAGAAACTCGAATGGCTGGGAAGGGTTGTGCATTGCATCACTGGGTCCATGATGACTTGTCTTCAATAGATGTATTGACCCGGTTTCTGCCTAAGTTGCATAGAATATTCAACCCCTTCAATGCTTACCAATACGTCATCATTAGCACCTTGTTGTGATTGTTCCAGTGCTAACTTAAGTACTTGGTCCGCATTCAGCTTCATTCCACTCCATCTTTCCTAAGGACAACTATTTCTAGCTATGGAATGTCCTTGGGTAGATCCCTCCGGTTCTGGTTGGATCATAGGACTTAGTTTCCTATCCTAAACCACCTTTTGACTCCTTCTTTCCGTCGTGGATAATAGGTTGTTTTGGGTAAAGATCGTAACCATAAAACCATTGAAAACCATTCAAAGTGCTTGATAAAAATCAAAACTTTTAACACTTGAAAGTTTTACATTTCCGAAAAGCTCCCCCTACACACATGCATCGATATACGAAATAGTTTGGCATGTGAAGGAAAGAGTTGCACTTGAGTCTTTAAGATCACATGTTGCGATATATTACATTTTAATCACATTTTCTCCCCCTATCTCTAATATAAAAATATAATATTAGAGATACCAATTGATTAAAATATGACATTTTCCGAAAAATCGTTGGGAGAGAAACATGTGTGCACGCATGAATCATGGAACATTTTCAGTCGGGTCGCTCCCCCTCAACAATATATGTGTGTCTTGAGACAAAATTTGACAAAATTTTAGAAAAAACGACACCACAGAATATGTTGAGGTACGGAGTTGAGATGCCTTTACCGATAATATATATATGACAGCTTTATTATCATTTTCGGAATGTGTTGGATACATAAAATATGACAATTTTAGAGATGTACCCAACAACATTAAAAGGCTTGATTTTAAAACGCTCCCCCTCAAAAATTGATCAAAATAACATATGACAATTTTGAGATATAAAAACCACTTATGAGGAAGGGAGTGTTGAACACACAATTTTGAAAGATTTAGAAAAACCTTTTGTGAAATTCTTGAAAAATTGTGTTCAACGGTTTTAAAATAATCAGGATAGAAGACTTCTCTTCTATTGCTTAGGGAAAGCGCACTGAAACGTACACTCCCCTTTCGGGTCCGTTTTTCATAAGCTCAAAACTTTGATTGTTTTGTGACTAGCTCATGACCGAGAAATATAAATTTCCCGTTGTGAAGGATAAGTTATCATCCGTGATAAACTTTCCTTAAGTTGAAGTTCGAGTTCTAAGCTGACATTTACTTAGAAATCGTTTTCATGAACTTAAAAACTTTGAATGTTTTTATGAGAAGCTCATGACCGAGAAATATGAATTTCTCGTTGAGAAGGATAAGTTATCGTCCGAGATAAACTTTCCTTAGTTGAGGTCCGAGTTCTAAGCTGTGATGCGCCTAGAAGTCATTGTGAGAGAATATCAAGCAGCTTCATTTGCCAAAACCTCCAAGTCTTCTGGAGTCATATACTTCATACCAAGACGGCCAACGAGATACGCAAACCTATCTTTCGATAGAGCTTTTGTAAACAAGTCTGCCAGCTGGTACTCAGTTCTGACAAAGTATAATTCCACGATGCCACGTTCCACTTGTTCCTTGATAAAGTGATATCTGACGTCGATGTGCTTGGTGCGGGAGTGCTGAACTGGATTGCAAGATATGGCTATGGCCGACTTTGAGTCACAATACATAGGTATTTTATCAAAGTGGAAGCCATAATCCGTGAGTTGAGTTCTCATCCAGAGGACTTGAGCACAACACGCGGATAGAGCCACATATTCTGCTTCAGCTGATGAGAGCGAAGTGCAATCCTGCTTCTTTGACGACCAGCTGACAAGCTTGTCTTCCCCTAGAAATTGTATGCTACCAGAAGTGCTTTTACGACTATCAAGACAACCTGCGTGATCAGAATCTGAAAAAGCCGTTAGATGAAAACCGGTTTCCCTCGGATACCAGAGTCCCATGTGAATGGTATTCTTAAGGTACCGAAAGATCCGTTTAACCTCTTTGAGGTGCTTTTGAGTAGGTCTGGCTTGATATCGTGCACAATAGCATGTTGCATGATGAATATCAGGCCTGCTGGCTGTAAGGTACATAAGTGACCCGATCATACTGCGATATCGCGTTTGATCTACGGGATATGAGTACAAGTCAGCGTCTAGGGATGTGGTCGACAATGGTGTACCAACGCGAGCACATGAGGTCATACCATGCTTTTTAAGTATCTCTTGAGCATACTTAGCTTGGTTAATGAAGATACCACGTGGGGATTGATGAATCTGGAGGCCTAAAAAGAATTTTAGCTCCCCCATCATTGACATTTCAAATCTGCTGTGCATTAATTTTTCAAAACGTTTTGAAAGTTTTGGGTTCGTAGAACCAAAAATAATGTCATCAACATAAACTTGCACCAGCATTATGTCATCCCCATATTTATTAGTAAAGAGAGTAGGATCAATAGAACCTTTGGAGAATCCTTTGGACACCAAGAAGTTTGAAAGTTCTTCGTACCATGCCCTTGGAGCTTGTTTAAGTCCATATACAGCCTTCTTGAGACGATAGACTTTGTCAGGATGATGAGGATCGATGAATCCTTCCGGCTGATTCACATACACTTCTTCCTTCAAATGACCGTTGAGAAAAGCTGTTTTGACGTCCATCTGAAAAACCGTGAAGCCCTTATGTGCAGCATAAGCAAGGAATATCCTGACTGCTTCCAAACGAGCGACTGGAGCGAATGATTCATCGTAGTCTATGCCTTCTTGTTGACGGTATCCCTTAACCACAAGACGAGATTTGTTTTTGATGATGGTTTGTTCTTCATCCAGTTTGTTTTTCCAGATCCATTTGAAATCTAAAATTGACATTCCATAGGGTCGGTCAACAAGTTCCCAAACATTTAGGCGTTCAAACTGATGAATTTCGTCTTGCATTGATTCAATCCACGCATGATCAGTCATGGCTTGTTTGATGTTTGTAGGTACAGTTGAACTCACGGTGAGTGCATACATACACACATCGCCATCGGTTTCGAGTTGTCTGCGTGTTCGAACCGGTTGTGAAGGATTTCCAATTACTTGCACCAATGGATGATCACGTGTCCAATGGTGAGTGGATGGATATGGTTGGTAGAATGTATGCATGTTGGACGGATCAACATGTTGACTAGAAGACTCTCCGACTTCGTGTACCGGTGTACCGAACGGATTGATAAATTCTTCATCGTCAGGTTGTGCATCGGCTGCTTGATTGTTGTTTCCTCCTTCAGCATTGACGATTGGTGATGTTGGTTGTATGACAGTTTCTTGAGTTTGTTGAGTATCCACTGGAATTGTCTCTTGAGCAACGGTTGCTGAAGTAGAGGCAGTTGTGTCTTGTTGACTTTGTGATGGTGCATCAGCAGTATTGACAGCGGAAGGCTTTGACACAACTTGATTGTTTCCATAGTAATATTCATCAAACATAGGATCATATAAGTCAACCAACTCATTCATATGTGTCGTATCCGTCGAGTCTGCTGTAGGAGTACTTTGTTGACATTCTTGCACGGGACGTACACTGTTTTGTGTAGGTGCCATTGCTGGACATTGAGGTGCGGGACTTGAGCTGTTGTGATCAAGTACCATGTGTGGCAATTCGTCAAAGTTCACATGAATTGTTTCGACAATGATCTTTGTTCTCTTGTTATAGACCCGATATCCTTTCGACAATGTAGCATACCCCACAAAAATACATGCATCACCTTTTTCTTTCATCTTGTCGAGATTCTCACCGTCTTTAAGGATGTAGCATAAAGATCCAAATACGTGAAAGAATTTTACAGTGGGTTTCCTGCCATTGATGATGTGGTAAGGTGTCTTTTCATGTCTAGGGATAATGAGAGAACGATTCTGAGTATAACAGGCAGTTGCAATTGCTTCAGCCCAGAAGAATAGTGGTAATTTTGAAGCAGAAAGCATTGTTCGAGCAGCCTCAACCAAAGTACGGTTCCGTCTTTCGACAACGCCGTTTTGTTCAGGAGTTCGAGCAATAGACGTTTGATGTTCGATGCCTTCTTCTTGAAAGTAAGATTGCAAGTTCTTGTTCAAAAATTCAGTACCCCTATCCGTTCTTACGGTTAAGACTTGAGCTTGAAGATTGCGTTGTATCATCTTGAGAAAGTTTTTGAGAACCTCTGGTGTTTCATCTTTGGACTTTAAGAAGAAAGTCCATGTGTATCTAGAGTAATCATCAACAATCACTAGAATATACTTTTTCCCGTTAATACTCTCTACACGCATGAGACCACATAAATCCATGTGTAGAAGTTCCAATCGTCCTTTTGAGCTAGGGGTAGTCTTTGTTTTGAAAGACTTCCGTTTTGCTTTCCCCAACTCACAAGAGGAACAAAGATGGTCTTTGACGAATTTCAACTTAGGAAGACCGGTCACAATATCATTCTTAGAAAGCAAGTTGATGGTGTCAAAATTGAGATGTGACAATCGTTGATGCCATAACCATGCTTGAGATGATGATGCTTTAGCCATTAAGCAAATTGGATTTGTTGAAGATGTGTCTTGAAGAGTTACTGTGTAGAGATCAGAACCACGAGAACCTGTAAGAAGGTCATTCCCATCGTAGTCTCTAACATAGCAAGTAGATTTCCGAAAAGCCACTTCCAAATCCGCATCACAAAATTGACCAACCGAGAATAAATTGTGATTCAGTCCCTCGACGTAATAAACCCGTTTTATAGTGATATTCCCTTGAACCAAGTCTCCATATCCGAGTATCGGTGCAAATTGATCATTTCCAAACCGTACCGTACCCAGAAACTTCTCCACAAAGTTAATGAGAAGCTTGAGATTGCCCGTCATGTGCTTTGTGCACCCGGAGTCCATTATGAATAGGATGAGTTCGACGAGCTGCAGAAGAATTAGAAGACAATGTAGCATTTGACAAATGGGAGCCCTTGATAGAAACGGGTTCCAAAATAGTAGTGGACCTAGATTCTAAAGGCAAGCTAACATTCATAGACCCAATTAGAATGGGGGTTGTCTTAGGTACCCATTTGTATCCGGGTGGTGTAAATCTCGAATACCCCCGTGTACATGTCCTAATCATGTTCTCATAAAGCTTCTTTAACCTGCTTTGTTTACGTAGAGTAGTGGATTCTAACGCACTTAGTTTCTTAAGTGGTTGCTCAGTGGATTGGTTCAAAGTTCTTGTGGGTTCACTAGTACTAGTGGGCATACGAATAGGCTTCCTAGTTCTAGTATTCACGCCATGATAATTAAGAGCACAAGCATCATGATTGAAAGTACGAACACATTTGCCACATTCAACACAAACAAATTCAACATTCGAGGTCTTAGCATTTAAACTGTCATTACATGTAGTTACAGACGTTTTATTCTTAGAAAACTTAAAATTCCTACGGTGGTCTTCTACTTCCAACTTCTTTCCTTGACTATTGTTAGGCATGACCCTATCTTCAACTCTAGTGCTCTTAAGCTGTGGTCCGCTAACACTAGTAGTGGGATTTACTCCTGTATAAGAAGACACACGTTGATTAGTTTTCCTAGTATTCTGAGATAACTGCGTTGTTCCAGTTTGAGTGGACCTAGTGTTCATCTTATACATTCCAGGTGCTATCACATTAGTGCTCTTATCATTTCCTATCTTAGGCAAAGTCTGTGGGTATTGTCCCAAAATAGATGATTTAGGGCATTTAACCGCATTCGGTTGACGAACGATGGATGGTTTACCCAAAACAGACTTTCCTTTGATTTTCTCAATGAGTTTCTGTAACTCACTTATGGCAATGTCCCTTTCTTTTAGCTGAGCTTTCAAATCATTTATTTCGAAATCTTTTTCATTTAGTAGACGAAACGAAGAAGCTGACATTTCTTGACACTTTTTATGATTATGACATTTTTCACCTTTTTGTAAAGCAAGTTCAAGAGAAATGGAGTGTTTCTCAAGTTGAGAAAAGCTTTTCGAAAGTTTGTTGTATGACTGAATTTGTTTTGAAAGCTCTACTTCAAGATTACGACATTTCGCGTCCGATTCTGACACAAGACATGCTACATGACAATATTGATCAAGATCGGTATACACACCAAGTATAGCATTCATATGGTCAGCATAAAAATATTCCTTGGAAAGTCGATCAATTTCATTAGAAAGTTGGTGTTCTTGTGTCTTTAATTTAATTTGAAGAAAATCAACTTCATCTTCAAGAGATTTGACATAGCTTAAATCAGTTAACATTTCCTCAGTGAGAGCATTATAAAACATTTCCACATTTTTTGAAAGATCATCAATGGTTGGAACAATGCATTGTTGGATGACGACTTCTACTTGTGGGTTAGGTTTAATATTCCAAATGGTATCCCTAGAAACTTTTTCATAGTCGACGACACCTTTGTACAAATTTAAAACCCCTTGTTTTATAAACTCAAATTGCTGAACACTTTTGCTTTTCTCATCCCATTTACGTTTTTCATCCAAAATTCGCTTTTCTAACAAAATTGATTGCTTTTTGAAACTCCTTTTTAAAGAAACTTTCTTTTGTGGTTCATCACTTGGTGGTGGAACACTATTATACATCTTTTGTTCTTTTGAAAGTTCTTTTTGAGGGACAAACTTTATATGATTGTTAGAATCAGAAAGGTTTATTAAATCACTTAAGTTTGATCGACTTTCTTCTTGTTGACGAATGATTTCGTCGCAGTCAGAGGAAAGCATAAGAGCAAGATTATCAACATAACAACCGATATCATAAAGAGCAGGCTTGGTACTTTGAGCTTTCTTGAGATATTCAGGCTTGACAAAACTCGTTTTCATATTTCTATTGAGCATATTCATAGTTTGAATAGACTGACCCGTTTTGTAAACAATGTTGTTTAACGTGTCGACTCTCTTTTCCAAAGCAAGAATTTTTTCAATATCCTTTTCTTCACGAGTTTTATAAAGCTCAGTTTGTTCTTTGTTAACCGACTCTAATTCAGTAATTTGGAGTTTATGTAGCAGCAGTTGTTCTTCAAGTTCCGATATCTTCTGTTTTGACATATGAATTTCGTGTGTTACTTCAGAACAATATTGTTCGTTGAGCACCTTACGTTCATATACCAAACCATTAGCTATTGCAACCCGTCGATCAGCTTCTTTTACATAATCACACTCTTTAAGCCTGTCTATCTCCTCGGCTAAGGATGTGTTTGCTTGCTTCAAACGTTTATTAGCTTCTTTGTTTTCATCAATTTCACGTTTTAAAGAATCAATAATAGACGCAAGCAAATCACGGTCCTCATCCGAGTCAGTATCTTGAACAGCTTTTCCGTCATCATTACACATATGCTGTGAATCCGTAGAGATATTGCTATCCTCCGTGTCCATTACATATGTGTCATTGATGCTTTCGGGTTGCTCAGGATGCCGTCGTTCATTAGCAAACACATTATTGTTATCATGTGATGGTACCTTTTCAAGTGGCTCAGAATCATAGATGGGTCCAGAAGTATCATCAGTCTCTGGGATCACTTCTTGAATCTTTGCCATGTACACATAATGTGCCTCTAACTCTTGATCATCGGCTTCATCATCAGTGTCATCACGCCAGTCAACTTCATCTGCTGTGAGTGGAATTCCTGCTTCTTCTTTCTTGCACAGCAGCATCTTTTCCTTGTGATACCCTGAGTCCTTAACCCGTTTTGGCTTCTTGCATTCCCTAGCCATGTGCCCAAATTCCTTGCAGTTGAAGCATTGAATCCCAGTCTTCTGCACAACCGGAGTGCCTACAGTATCTCTAGCCCCAACTTGATTCAGCATCCTCTGATTATCATACCTAGCATCACGATCATACCTAGGTGCATGATCAACTTCCTTATATCTAGCATTGGATGATGATCTGAGGTTGTTGTTGGTAGGTTTGTAGATCTTCTTATAAGTTGTGGTGAGTAAAGACATGAGTTCTTCAATCTTCTTGTCCCTTGAAGTTTGTTCATCATCACTGTCTCCATCTGACTCGGTGTCATACTTTGGAGGTGGAGTGGGGACAATTGCTTTTGCTTTGTGTTTAGCAGCAGCTAGAGGTTTGGTGGATGAGCTTGATGACTTCGAGGAATGATTAGGTGGTTGTTGACGAGGAACGGGTTTTGTTGAAGTAGCAGCCACAAAAGCAATAGAATTAGCAGACCGTTCTGCCTTTTCAGCCCTTAGTTCATTCACTTCATTCTGATGTTGTTTCAAGATATCATAAAGTTTGTGGTAAGATATAGTCTTGATATCCTCCCTTTGTTTGACCAAAGTCACAAACCTTTGCCATTCCGGTTTGAGTTGAAGTAGAAACTGAACATTGGCATGATGATTGGAGATGGTGCACTGATTTCTTACAAGCTCATTCATCATTTTGTAGAATCTCGAGTAATATGAGTCAATGGATTCACCATCTTCAGATGTGAATTTTCCAAACTCCCAAAGTAGATTAGTCTCGAGATCTTGAACATTGATTGACTCACCTTGCTTCAATCGATGAATTGCATTCCACATTTCCATAGCATTAGGACATGCATCAACTGTGGAATAGATATCATTATCAATTCCAGTGAGTATGAAATTTACAGCATCAGCTTCAGCTTGGAGGAGTTTCTTTTTCTCAGCAGAACATGTGTCAAAATCCTCCATAGCTCGTATAGTTGATGAAGTACCATCCTCTGCCTGTGTTGTAATTGGTTTGAATTCAAAAACTGGAGGTGGGTTCTCAAGGCAGTGACGAAGAGCAGTTCGGTTTTCTTTTCCATCGAGAAATCTAAGAAAACGAGATCTCCATTGAACGTAGCAACCGGCAGTGAGCACAGGTGGGTTACCGTTGCCACCTTGTTCCAAACGAATTTGATTAGCAGTTGCAATGTTGATGTTGTTGTTAGACATGGTGAATACTTGTGGATGAATTGCAGATCTTAGTGGATTTGTTGTGATGATGTGTGGTTAAAATTGAAATTCCGAAAATTCAAAAATTTTTTCTCAGTCCGACAATAAATTCCTCAGTCTGACAAAACGGTAAGCCGAAAAATTTTGTATCGCCAAATTTTGAATTTGAGTTAGAAATAGCCAAAAACTAGTAGGGAAAAAATTTGATTTTACCTGACCTAAAAATTTTAACTTTTTTTTTTTTTTTTTTTTTTTTTTAATCTTCGTGTAAACTACGTTCCGAAACTAGTCTAGATAGTGGCTAAGTCTAAAAATTACTCAAACAAAATACCCATCGGAATGTCCATCGGAATACTTATCGGAATGTACTATCGGAATGTGGCTGTCGGAATGCTCAGATCGCAATGTCCTATCGCAATATCTATCGCAATATGGCTATCTCAATATCTATCGCAATATGGCTATCGCAATATATATCGCAATGTTGTATCGCAATATCTATCGCAATATGGCTATCGCAATGTTGATCGCAAAGTAAAACCCTAGGGTTATTGCGATCAAAACCTTTTCAGATGGAACCTGTCGCAATAAGTATCGCAATATAAAACCCTCAAACTTTGCGATGGACACGATCGCAATATGGAGACAAAAAGTACCACTGTTTTCGGAAAGTACACCACAAATTCGAGATTTTGAGCCTAAAAATGATCCAAACACCCAAAATTTTTGTGATTTTAACCAAAGTAACAATATCAAATCACTACCAAAAGTATGTAGATGATTTGTATCAAGAATAAACCATAAAAACACAAAAAAAAATTTGGGACGTGATGATATGGATCAAAGTAGCACGAAAAATCAAGAACACAACACACAAATCTTCAATCACCTATCCACTATAGGCTCTTGATACCAAATGTTGTTCCCAATTAATCCATAACACAAGATTCTTAGAGAGAGAAAGAGGAGAAAAGTAGAAAGAGAAAGTAGAGAGAGAAATGGAAGGTTTACACTAAAACTATGTGTTTAATGAAAATGAACCAACACCCTCTTTCACATTTGAAAGAGGGTTATATACCCTTGGCCTTTTGGGCCGTGGGCTTTGTTTCCTTGGGCCGGGCTTGGCTTTCTTTTGGGCTTACGCCCCTAACTTATACAATATTAGCTTAAAGTCCAAGCCCGGTTTTCCCGACTAGCCTATTACAATACATGACCAATAACGACTAAGATGACCTATTACATTCTTGTTCGACTATATAAAATATAAGGCTAACAAGTCCGGTATTCTTTCGTGAATTTATGTGAGTTAATTATGAGCCTATTCTCTCATCGCTTGCTAAATAATTTATCTGCTAATAAATAAGGTTGTACGATTTGAAAAGTTACTTAACTTCTAGCCCAAGATCGTTTAAAAGTTGCTCGGTAGGGATTAGAGTTCATAGCCAAGGCATAACTTATTGAAGCGGGATGCGAAGATTGGCGAGTCCGAAAAGGCCCTAACAAGGCATGAGGGCTATATTTTGTTGCTAAAGATCCAAAGTGATGTGAAGAATCATTTATCGAAAATCAATATGAAGGATCGAGACACACGACGAAAAGTAAAAACTCCCCAAAAGTCATGGAGAAGTGTATCCGAAAAGACCCTAACAAGGTATGAGGATAAATAGATCCAAGTCATAAAAGGAGGCGGATCGTTGTATATCAAAATCCAAAATAAAGATTGGAGAAAAATGAAGAAGTCGTGGTCCAAGTATGAATCTCTCAAAACTTCAAGTGAAGAAATTCCTATATGAAGAGAAGACCATAATTTCATGAACGTCTCTCAAGGTTTGAAGTATGAAGTCGCTGCCAAATATCGGTCTGAGAAAGGTCTCAAATCACGAAACGAGTTATGTCAAGATATGAACTTTATGAGGTCCCGAGAAGCAGTTTTAAAAGATTTTATCCTTTAGCTAACTATTGATTAAATCGTTCACTTTATTTTCAGACTTAATAACTATCGAAATAAGTAGAAAATGCATCTTCGTGATCATTCAAGACAACAATAAAATATAAGAGATACACCTAGGAATAAGGGAGTCTAAGTGAGTAATTGGCCCACATGAGTTCGTGTTAGTTTACTAACTTATAATAACAATGATCTCGTTTTTAAGCTTGGTTTGAAGAAAGTGAAAACTTGAGAATGATGATCATTCACAACATTTCCAAAACCCAAGGTATGCTTTTTGATTTCTTTACTTTGAATGTTTATAGTTTTCTATCTCTTTAATAAAGGCCAACGTGGATTGATTTTGATGAAAAATGTTAACGTGCTTTGTAACTAATGCATTGCATGAGGACATTGCAATGGTCAAGTGTAGGGGATTTGATAGGTGTGAAAACACCCATCTTTTCTACCACTTAATTACAATAATAACCGAGCCAAAACGTGTATTTTATGTCTTTTATGTCGGAATTATGCGTGGTTTGTGTTTTTGTTGTGATTTAGGACGAAAAGGTGAAAAGTGGAGAAAACACGGGAATTCACGGGCATTTACGGACTTTTATTGAAGAAAAAGATGAAAGACGAAGTCAAGAAGTCAAGAGTGCAAAAAGAACAGAAGTCCAAGACCAATTCTGAAGATTTATCGAAGAAAAAGTCAAAAGACGGAAGTTTAAGCCGAGGAACTCAAGTCTTATTTATCGAAGAATTAAAAGACGAGTCCAAAGAAATCCCGAGCCAAAAGTCATCAAAGTCCAAGATTAACAAAAAGATTAAGAAGGAAGGACTTAAGGGCGCAATTAAGAAGAAAAGAAGGAGGGGAGGAAGCTTCCTCTAACCACCCTCCTAATCTCCTATATATACCTCTCATTTTCATTTCATTAAGTTTTGTTGACTAATCGTGACAATTAGTTCTTCCACCTTTACTTTTATGCACATTTAATTACTTGCACCTTTATTTACTTGCACCTTTAATTACATGTCTTGCACCTTTAAAACCTTTAATTTCAAGTAAGTGTTTCTTTTAATTCTTGCACCTTTACTTTATCTTGTTGATCTCATTCTACCTTTCTTTAATCTTTGATTTATATGCTTTTTATCTTGTTTACTTGTTTAAAGATTACATTTTTATGCTTTTGATTGTTTTAAATCATTTATTTTCATAGCTTATTTTGTTTATTTTCAAGTTTATATAGTTTTTATAAAAGTTGTTTTTGTTTAAAAGTTGTTTTTTCGTTAAGCTTTTCCATTTCGTGTTTTAAAAGTTGTTAAATTTCAGTTTATTAGCTTGTTTTCATACGGTTTACCTTAGATATTTCGTCTTGTGCTTATTAGAATCTTAGCTTATTTTCCTAGCTTATTTTGTGTACTTTTCTTCGTATTCCGATTGGGGTAAATCGGAAAAGGGTTTTAACTTTCCGATTGGTGGAGACTTTGGTATTCCGATTAGAAAAGGTAAGGTGGTATTCCGATTGGGTAAGTGACATATATTCCGATTGGTGCTCTTTGCCATATTCCGATCGAGGTGCGTGTTTGGACATTCCGATCAGGTAGGTGACATATTCCGATAACGGGTTCCGATCAGCATTCCGACCAAGTCTTCCCCGTATTCCGATCACAAGTAAGTTTATATTCTGATTTGGGGTAAGCTAACATTCCGATCAAGGTGTGATCGGAATATATTCCGACGGTGGGTTTATTTTCCATGTTTTGTCTTGTTTAATTTTTAGTTTATGTTTTTAATACTTGTCTAATTTTAATTCCCGTCACGCTTTTAATTCTTGTCATCTAATTATTTTATTTTTCAAAGTTTTTAAATATTGCACCTTTAATTTTAATTAGACTTAGATTTAATTTTAACGCTCTTTTATTTTAACGCACATTTACATTTTCGTCTTTGCACATTTAAATTTAAAAACAACCAAAAATATTTGATTCACCAAATTCAACTAAGTCGTACTTAAAACCAATAATCAATTCGTTAAGATATCGAGACTTGAATTTAAATTTTTATACGGGGTGTCAAAAGCCTTGTATTAAAACTTATTTAATGGTTAACCATGACCCGAACCGTGGGTAACCGCTCATTTCGGGTAACCGTATGTCCGGTTAACCGCCTTGTACGGTTCGGTTACGGATAGTAAATTTAACTAACCGAACCGCGATGGATAGTCAAAATCGTCTAACTAACCGAACCGAACCGACCCGTGAACACCCCTAATTACATCTGCAATTATTTTCCAATTGGATAGAAAGTTGTTAGGATCTTGCCTTATTCTTCTGAGCATAAGTTTGTAACAATACTGCTAGGCCATTCTTCACTCAGAACTAAGCTAATATTGAGTATTTCCTTGAAAAACTGCTTGTTTCAGCTTATTTTGTTTTTAATCATTATCTAGTCAAGCACAAGTTAAGATTTTTTAATCTTTTTAATCTATTTTCACTAGTCCTCCTAAGTATTTATTCCAATTCGTGTCTAATTTCCCATAAACAACTAATATGTTCAAACAATGTGCTTAATTATTAATCAAACTGATAATGAAAAGTTTGAAATGACTGAAGTAAAATAAAAATAAGACAAGGTGAAAACTGATCAAACATAAATTCAATTCAATAATACTAAAGGATTACAGCTTTTAAATAAAAAAAACATTTTGTTTCTCTAACTAATCAAACTTTGGAGATTTTTCAGGATCAAAAGCCAAATGAAGTTCATCGTAATTTAAAGCCTCTTTAAACTCGTCTTCGTCTTCTTCAATTTCATGCTCAGAAAAATAAACATCATCATCAATGATTTGACCTTCTTCCTCCAGTTGCCTCCTATACACTTCCTCCCTCTGTCGCTGTTCCTCTTGCCTCCTTCTAAAGGAAGCAGTTTCCTCCCTCTCGTGTTGTTCTTGCTCCTGTTGCCTCCTTCTTAAGGAAGCAGCTTTATCCCTCCGGAATTGTTGTTCAAGTCGGGCATTCTCTTCGTCTTCCAGCTTCCATTGTCTCTGTTCGTAATCTTCCTCAAAATAGCAATCGTACTGATCATATTTATCATCGTAAGGACAATCAACAGGGAACTCTCCATCTGCATTAGCTTTTACTTTGGGCACCACACAAGGTTTCCTGAAAAGAACATAAAAGATTATTAGTACTAAATGATAACAAAGACACAACGTTAATAAAATAAATAATGATACAAACTTGTTAGGAACTGCATTGGTATCTTCAAAAGCAGCAGAAAATGTTCTTTTTGATGAAGAAGCCATTTTTTATTCTTAAAATGCTGATAATTAAGTGTTTGTTGTCTTTTTGTTATGATTAATTTCATTACTTGATCATTGTTTATATAACCAAGGATGGAATACAAAGGGTCAGCAGCCTACATGCCAACATCTAATGCATATTCATGCATGTAATTAATTTTTGTGAAGTTCCAAGAATTAGCATTCTCATTAGGCGTGTAGAAAGTGTGTGCTTTCTGTGTTTTTATGGTTTATTGTGTTTTAAAAAAAATAGCAAAAAACAAGGTCTAGGACTAGAACCCTAGACCTTCCATTCAAACACTAACACACTTAACCAGTTTGCCACATGAACATATTTGGTTCTAAATATGTGACTAATATTAACATTAGTGAAAATAGAGATTACATTTGGTTATAAACATTTGTCACATGAATATTTTACTGTGTGACGTTTTCAATGTGTTGTTCATAGTTAATCCCATTATAATGTGACCATAAGTATAATTTAGATACACATTTCTCAAATGTTGTGACTATTGGCAATCATATAGTCACATAATTGTTTGACGATTTAATATGATCATGTATTATATTTGATCATAGTCTTCAAGTAATTGTAAAATATTTGTCACATTTAAATAAATATAGTAGCAAATGTTTTAATACGTACTTTCAATTTGCCACACACACAAAATTCATGTGTGGTTAACATTTAACAAAATATACTAGTCACATAAAATTAATGTGTGTGACAACCTTGTTTATCAATTTGTCACTTGTAAAATAAGTCTATGTGACCATATATGATTTTTGGTCACATTCAATGTGTGTATGACAAATATTTGCCACACATGTATACGTATAATGTGACTACTACTTGAACCAGACTTTTATTTGGTAACACTCTCAAATTATTAAGTGACTAACGACTCATCCAAAAAGCATTTGTTAGCCCTAGTCACGTAAATATTCATATGCGTGACAAACAAAATATGAAATGGTCATGCAAATTGACTTCAAATGTGACCGTTTATTTATGACTGGCGAATTCAGTCACACAAAAAAATTATCTGTGACTACATGAAATTCGGTATGTGTGACCGAAACCTATTTTTGTACTAGTGTTAAGCATGAATAAGGGTGGTCTGTTAGTCAAAAGATAGGCGGGAAGAAAGAGTCAACGGTCGATGAGAAAATCACAACTACCGAACTAACCCCTTGGACACCCAGTGGGGCGAACAGTAAGAATGTTGTGAATACACCTCCACAAGGAGTTAATTCACCGTTCTTTACCCCTGTGCCAGTTCCAGTAGAGGGAAGCCCTGGCCAGGGGTTAGCACCACCTCCTCTCCACAAGGAAAAACGAAAACAGCCCCTTGAATAAACAGAGAATGACATGGTCATTGCCACTTAAGCACGAGATATGGAAGAGTGCGTCACCCAAAATTTTGATGCTCTCATTCCGCTTGTCACTACACGCACGAGGGCTGGCAAAGTCAAATATAGAGGCGTAGTTGATCTGGACGGAGAACAACTAGGCTTAGAGCCACAGGATGAGTCTTAAAGTGCCCCAGAAACTCTCGCAAGAAAATAACTTTTCTAGGAACCACAAGGAGGGAATCATAAAAGAAGCCATCATAGCAAGTCTATCCGAAAAATGTGATCCGCAAGTGACAACTCACCTAACTCCGATTCTGAAGATCACCATCCTAGACACCGCAGGCCAAGATATTCTTCCTCGAAAACTTCAGACAACGAGAACGAAGGCATGAAACACTTCTAGCACGCCTCGCAGCGCGAGGACAAGGACCTGTCTCTCACATAGCGTCGAGGAAGGGCCAACGCTTTTACAAAGCGTTTTCAAACTAATCAGAGAGTAAAAGGCGACGCATGCCATCAAATGTTAAGACTTATGACGGTACTACCGATCTGGATGACCACCTGAAGGTCTTTGAATCACAGGCAGGGATTGAACAGTGGACAGAACCCACGTAGAGTCATATGTTCAACTCCACCCTAACCGGTAATGCGCGAAACTGGTTTCAAAAAACTCCCACGCAGAACCATTGATTGATTCGAAGATCTGCGAAAAGCTTTCAGAAGAAACTATACGCAACAGAAGAAGTGTGACAAGAGCCCCATGTAACTCGCAAGAGTCAAGCAAATACATTGGGAATATTTGAAGGATTTTGTGGAACACTTCAAAAGAGAATGCCATTAGATCAGGGAATGCCCCGAAATCTTAAAAGTATGTGGTTTCATGTCAGGGATAATTAATCAAGACCTCATAAGAAAACTAAATGACAGAACCTTTGAAACCTTCAATGGGATAATGCGGTGTGCCAGATTTTTCATCCAAAGAGAAGTCGCATCCGCGGATAGTAGACGAGGAACCTCTAAGTACAGATCTCAGAATCAGCCCAAGAGGCAATCTAATAACCAGAATAATGGTCGGAGCCTCGACTATCAGGGAAACCAGAAGGGAGGGCGTGATAGCAGCATCAAATTCACTCCCCTCAAAATGACCCCAAGGGATATATTCTTGTCAGAGGGCCGTACTTCCCAAAACCCCCACCAATGACCACTCCGGTGGAAAGACGCACAGGAAACAGAAACTATGAGTACCATGGCGAGAAGAACACGGAACGAACGAGTGTATCCAACTAAAGAGGCACATCGAGAGCCTGGTAAAGTCGGGTAAGCTAAGCTATCTTGTCAAATATGAAAACTTGGAAGACAACAAAGAGAAGCAAAAGGATAATCCCACGACAATCTACATGGTACAATTGTAGCAGCGCAAGACCAAGCAAAAAAAACAGTCAAAAATTTTCTAAGGGAACAGAGATCTCGTTCCCACCGCTAACCGCAAGTAGTGTTGCGGAAGGAGATCTGACAATAGAAGTCAGCATTGGGGACCACGTTGTCCGCCGTATGTATATTGAAAGAGGATCCTCAGCCGAAATACTGTATGAACACTACTTCGTGCAGCTAAGCTCGGATATTAAGAACCGGCTGGTACTTGCCACCTCGTCCCTAATTGGCTTCAGTGGAGAAGTAATTTGGCCGCTAAGGAAACTACGGTTGCTAGTAACAGTCGGCGACGATGAACATTCAACCATAGATTGGATGAATTTCTTGGTGATACGCTCACCATCGCAGTACAATGGTATCATTAGGCGACCAGGAATCTTAGCAATGCGAGTTGTGTCGTCTACGGCCCATGACATGATGAAATTCCCAGTAGAGGGTGGTGTTGTGAAAATTTTAACACCATTATACCGCAGTTAGAATTCAATACGACTACAAAACCACCTAGAGTAATCGAAGAACCAAAAATGTCTTCACCACCAAATTTGAAGGTGGTTATCCACCCGAAATTCCCATAACAGGAAGTGGTGATTGGGGGAACGTTTTCCAACCAAGGAAGGACAGCCATGTGCAACCTCCTAAAAACAATCTAGACATCTTCGCATGGGAACCAAAGGACATGACCGAAGTACCACGGTCAATTACCGAACATAAACTACAAATCCGTGAGGGATATCCCCAGTTAGGCAAAAGAAGCATGGGCAAGCCCTAGAGCGCAGCCAGGCAATACTGGAGGAAGTAAAGAAACTAGTATACGCGGGAATTGTGCGAGAAGTCTATTACCATGACTGGCTCTCTAATCTAGTTATGGTCAAAAAACACGACGGCAGATGGCGTATGGGTGTTGACTTCACTAATCTCATTAAAGCTTGTCCTCACGACTGCTACCCACTCCTAGAGATAGATTGAAAAGTCGAATCACGGTGTGATTATCCTTTTAAATTCTTTCTGGACGCATATAAGGGAAACCACCAGATCCAGATGGCGGAGTAGGATGCGAAAAAACAGCATTCCATACCAGCGAAGGAGTCTACTACTACACCATGATTCCCTTTGGACTAAAGAATGCAGGAGCTACCTATCAACGGCTGGTGGAAAAGGCCTTTTATAGTCAGATTGGGCGTAACCTGGAAGTTTACATGGACGACTTAGTCATAAAAAGTCACACGGAGGAAGAGCTCATC
Source organism: Glebionis coronaria (assembly GCA_025667525.1). Classification (NCBI taxonomy): domain Eukaryota; kingdom Viridiplantae; phylum Streptophyta; class Magnoliopsida; order Asterales; family Asteraceae; genus Glebionis; species Glebionis coronaria. Next base: position 154,653,023 of record CM046877.1, read on the forward strand.
CGAGACATTGGAAAAACCTTTAGTACATTAAGGAAGATCAACATGAAGATAAATCCTAAGAAGTGAACTTTTGGTGTGACAGAAGGCATGTTCTTGGGGTACATAATTGACCCCAATGGCATTAAACCATGCTCGGACAAAACAGAGGCAGTAATACAACTCCCATCCCTGAGAACGCTAAAAGAAGTGCAATCCCTTAACGGAAAGCTAACAAGACTAAATGGATTCCTTTCCAAGTCTACGAAAAAGTCACTTCTCTTATTCAAAACAATCAAAAAGTACGTAAAAAGGGAGTCTTCCACTAGACAAATGAGGCAAAGGAAGCTTTTGACCAGTTAAAAAAGCACTTGGTAGCACTCCCCATGTTGTTCGAACCCCCAGACCAAAAGAGGAGTTAATCGTGTATTTATCGGCTACACATGGAACAATCGGTGCAGTTAGAATAACGGATAGGGAGAGTGCGTAGACAACAGTCTATTTATAAGTTTAGCTCTAGAAGGTCCAGTGTATGCGACAAAAAGATTGCGCCAGTATTTCCAGGCATATCCCATAGCTGTGATCACAGATCAGTCAAAAAAGCAGATCATATCAAAGCCGGATGTGACGGGAAGGATGCAAAAGTGGAGTGTCATGTTAGGCGAGCACAACATCACATACAAACCGCGCACCACGGTCACAGGACAGATATTGGCAGACTTTATCGTAGAAAAGCCAGAAGATGAAGAGCTCGCGCCTAAGAAGGCGGAGGAACTCCAGGACCCATGGGTCTTATTCACTGATGGATCCTCATGTGTCGATGGATCCGGGGTAGGCCTCATCTTGAGCAATCCTGAAGGTATGTACTTCACATATGCCTTACGTTTTGAGTTCACAACTACGAATAATGAAGCCGAGTATGAGGCGCTAATAGCGGGATTGAGGATTGCAGCTCGCATGGGTGTGCGTAACCTCGAAACAAATGTGGACTCACGACTGGTAGACAACTACATCCTAGGTGAATACGAGGCAAAGGAGGACAATATGATTCAATACCTAGGGAAAACTAAGTTACTAATTGAAGGCTTCAGCAAGTTTACCATACGACAAGTTCCGAGAGAGGAGAACAAGAAGTCTGATGCCCTTAGTAAGATCGCATGCACCAGCTTTGCACACCTATCAAAATAGGTTTTGGTAGAGATCTTAAAGGATAAATCCATAACATAAGCAGAAGTGTCCACGGTCGTAGAAAAGGAAGGTCCTACATAGATGACCCCAATCATTGATTACTTGACCGATGAAACACTTCCGCAAGATGAAACTGAAGCATGAAAAATTAAAACATAGTCACAACAATTTGAGGTTAGGAATGGAATCCTTTATAAAAGATCATTTTTGAAACCATGGTTGCGATGTGTGAGACCACGGTAAGCGATCTATGTCATTAGTGAAATCTATGAAGGATCTTGCAGTATGCACACATGCCCAAGATCAGTGGTAGCAAGGGCACTACGTAGCAGTTATTATTGGACAACCATGCACAAAGATGCACGGAATCTGATTTTGAAGTGTAATGATTGTCAAGTCCATAGACCGGTACCACGGTACCCTCAACAAGAATTGACACTCATCACATCTCCGTGGCCATTCTATAAATGGAGGATCGATGTAGTAGGACCCTTTCCTGTGGCCGCGGGAGGGGTCAAGTTCTTAATAGTTTATATGGACTTTTTTACTCAGTGGATTGAGGCGAAGGCAGTCGCGACTATTACGGGTAAGCAAGTGAAAAAGTTTGTATGAGATAACACCATATGTCGGTTCGGCCTACCATGGGAAATAGTCTCTGACAATGGTAAGCAGTTTGCCGATAACCCCATTTAAAGACTAGTACGTGGCGAATAGCATCAAACAACGATTCGCGTCGGTAAAGAACCTATAGTCTAATGGATTGGTGGAAAGAGCAAACAGAAGTCTAGGTGTCGGTATCAAAGCGCGCTTGGGGGAGAAAAATGCAAAATGGGTAGATGAGCTATCTCATGTCTTGTGGGCGCACCGCAACATGATAAAAATAGGGAACATGGACACTCTTTTCGCACTAACATATGGAACGGAGGCTCTTATGCCATCCAAAATCGGGCTACCAACACTTCACATAAAAGAAGTAGACGTAACCACAAACGACGAGGAGTCGCGGTTGAATTTGGAATTATTACAAGAAAAGCGAGAATTAGCTGCAATAAATGAAGCCAAGGCGAAGTCAAAAATGAAGGGCTATTACGACACTAAAGGTCGGGGAGTCTCGTTCAACCAGGCGACTTTGTTTATCTTGCAAACGAGGCAAGTCGTGCGGCGAAATCAGGAAAAATTGGGCCAAAGTGGGAATGACCTTAAATAGTGATCGAAGCTTTGGGGAAAGGCGCGTACTGGTTGCGCGACATGGACAGCCATGACTTGGCCTGTACATGGAACATATGCCACTTTAAAAAGTGTTATCATTAAGGTTATGACCTCAACATGGATGCCTTTAGCTGTAGTCAGCTCCAATAAAATTCCATGGATTTTTTATTTTTTATTCATTACGGTTTCTTGTATTTAAAAAACATGCAAGTATTAATAAAATGTCGCGGTCCCTAGCTAGTTCCACGAGCCTTTCTTTTTTCAGATTGATTATGTCGATAACTCGTATTATTATTATATCCTGTCTACGGGCGTACATGTACTTATTGTTTCCACGAGAAATAAGAGGATTGGGTAAACATACTAATTCAATTTGTCGTATTAGAGGGATGCAACCCCATCGACCACAAATCATGTATCTGTGTTAGTCACCTTTCTAATCAAGACGTTCGAGCAAGTTATGCAGCCCACACATTACATGTTGTGCTTGCAAAAGACACACTATGCGCACCTAACAACTGGTCAAAGTCCTTGATCGTCCTCGTAGTAGTAGCGGTACGTCACACATAATGAATTAACTTCACCCATTAGGACAAATTATGATATTAATGCAAGCCATAAGCAAAATATATATCATCTTACACAAATAAATGATTAGCACATGGCATGTCTTTAGGACGCACGAGCTAAAACCTACAGTTCTAAGTGTTTAAGCTATTACAGACACAGTGCGAGCATTCGCACTTACAAAAATAAATTCTTTTACAAGCATGCAACATTGTTTCACAATAAGTCAGAGGCAGATGAAGACCTCTTTAATCTCAAGGTTAATATACTGGATGAAGAGGTGGTATGCTCCCTCCGGACCTTTTCCATGTCTCTCAAGACCCGCACATCGCGCTTAGAAAGTGGAAGAGGAAGGACAGGTGCCGCGATAGGCTCGGAGAGATGGGCTGCACCACCACATGCAACGTCTTGTCCGTGAACTCCCTTCTTGGGCTCCGCAAGCGGCATGTACTCCAAGTACCTTCTGCAATGGCACTTCCTTGCCAATTCTGAATGGATTCAGCAAATCACGAGGTTGGGCAAATATAGGCACCTTGAGTTGCTCTAGGCTGGGCTTCAAGGAATAATCTAGTTGGGATTCAGCGCCCTCTACTCTATGCCTCACTAGAGTCAGCCCTTCTACTATGATACATATGGGAAGCTCCTGGTCCGCCTCTCCAACTCTAAAGGACAGAAGAGTGCATTCCTTGATCTTTTTCATGGCATCATCTAACCTGTTCTGGGAAAAGGGTCATAAAAGAATACCTGGTTGAGATCTTTGGTCAACAGTTTTTCCTTGTGCGCCCGTTCTAGACATGCACTTGTGCCCACGGACATGGCTACGATCACAGCTCCTGCAAAGGCGTTCTGGATATTCTGAGCCTTTAGTTGTCCCATCATGGCTATTCATAGCCTATGACGCCTAACCAACGCTTCTCAGCCACTACGGACAATAGGCGCGGATGTAGGTCATCATCAAACTAAATACTGAAGCGCTGGAGTTTGGCCTCGTGGTTGTGATCTTTTTCTTTTACATCTATGCCCATGGAGTTTATGTCCTTGAAAATTTTGTCCTTACCTGCCTCAAGATTCTTCATGTCCAGGAGTTGCTAGAGTGGAGTTGTTCAAGTTTCACGCGCTCCTCAGCAACTGTCACAAGCAAGTCTATTTTCTCCTCGGTCAAGGAGTGCATGATAGATGCATCCATTTTAGCTCTGGCCTCCTTACTTTCTAGATTTATCTAGACTTCTGCCAATTCTTTACTCTTTTCTTCTAAGTTCTTAGCATGGTGAATCGTAGAAGAATGGGCTTGGGTGGACAATTCTTGAAACCTTCTTCTCAGGCGTGACACAATGGTAACATTGTGCATAGCGACAAAGTTTACCTCATCCATCAGAGCCGCATCAGATAAGTTATCAAGGAGTTGAACTCGGCATGGTGGGGTAAGGTTGTCCAGGAAGCTTTGGTAGTCGAACACCCCAGATAGATCAGATGACCTAAAGACGCACCACTTGGGCACAAAAATATCCTCTTCAGTGGTGGCGCCTCCCTCATTTACAACCGGCGAAGGCTTGTCCACACTCGGAGTGGCGGCGAAGGGGCTTGGCTAGATGATCATTGATGGGCTGGGCCTCTCAATCTTATGATTGTCCAAAAAATGATCAGAATTAGTTTTCTTAATGTTGCGCATTAGATATCATAGGCAAGTTGTCACACCCCACCATGACGGAATATGGGGCGCGACGTATGAATATCATCACAACAATAGCGTGTCTATAGAGATAACTAAATGAAATGGAAATATCATAAATGGTGACATAATGTCATGAAGATATTACAAACAATGCAGGCGTCTAGGTAAGTAGGTAACAGGTCTACCTCTTACCAAAGACATACAATTAACAAATAACAAACATATAGGTTTCTACAAAGTATCACTTATTCAAACATAAGTAAAGACTAAGAGGAAAGGGGGTTCCTCCAATTCAAACCTAAGCCTCCCAGCTAGCCACTCCTATTCTCACGCTTAACCACATTATCACCTGAAAGAGACACTAAAACACGTCAACATAAAGTTGGTGAGAGTCATAGGTTTAGACTCCAACCCCAAAATAGTTATAAGTTGTGAATAACAACCATCAATAAAAGAACATATGGACAATGTGTTACAATTATGCATTAACAACAACCATTCAAGATTAACCATACAATCACAATTCCAAGGCACCAAGCCTTACCAATAACCACAATTTCCAAGGCTCCCATCCTTACCAATAACCATGGTCCCATAGGCGCCCATACACCTATGAACCAATTCCAAGGCCCTCCTTGTCAACATCCCCTTGGTACCAAGTCAAACCACAATAACAATCAAGAACCACATAGCAGTTAATCACATAAGTGTACACACAAGTCCATCACAAACCATTAAAACATTCACAGCATTAGTTACAAAACCATACAATGTCTCTTCCATCCCATCTAGAAATCAATACATCAAAAGATATGGGACTATGAAACTCACTTGAACAAGCTTCTATAAGTATCCACGCTCTAGCAAAATCTAAACACACAAACATACACAATCAAGACATGAACCACATACCAAAATGGCTCATCAACCTATGATGGATATCTAACCTTGTCCTACAACTTAACCCCATTTATATGCCATATGCATCTCATGACACCCCTCTACAAAGCCCTTAACTTAGTTTAGTTCATAACTCGCCCCGTTAACATTTAACCCAAAATAGTCCCGTTTTTCATACCTTAAACTATGGGTCTAACACCCCCTTAACCAAATCAAATTCCTCTGTAAAAGAAACCCTATGCCCTTACATGTGTTAGCTAACTCTCCCCTTTGACCGCATTCTTTAAGACACTGTTAAGGCCTCCATATATATATATACTTTTACCTATCCAGAATTTACTGATTTTGAACATATGAAAAGTTTGTTATGATCAGAGGGTCTTACCCTAACCCATTTGTTTAGACCTCCTCCAGATCTTTTATTTAATATATAATCTAAGTCTCGTGTTCGTTTGAAGGTTCCAATATAACCCTAAGTACCCCAAACAATTCAAAACATAAAGAGAAAACAGGCTGATCCAAAAACTTTTTTGACACCCGACTGATGTAACTGTTTTTGACCCACTTCGGACCTCCAATTTAGTTCTAGTTTCTTGCATTTGAAATCCAACTCAATTACCTTTTCGGGGACATAAGATTCGAAAATTATAAGTTTTTAAAACTCTAGATATGATCAAAACAATGACCCAAAAATTCTGCCCAGTTTTTAAAAACGAATTTAACATAATTAACAAAATTAATTACCCTCTTCATGTTTAATCATTAACCCTAATTATTCTAATCAAGTCGATATCATTGTGATAATATTAAATTACAGATTTTCTAATAAACACTAACCTAGATCCATCATATAATGATTAAGAAAGAATTAAAAACAATTTAATTAAAAAGGGTTTGAAGATTTTACCTTAGATTTAATGGAAGACAAGAAAAATATGAAAACCCTAAATAGACTCCATGGATTTCGACTTAAGCTTGATCTCCATGGATTTTATGAATGTTTTTGGTTAATAAAAAGTTTTTATATAATTTCCTAACAAGTCCTTGGCCCATTACAAAAGCCCGTTTCTCCTTTTTCCTTATTTTCCCTTTTCTTTTTCTTTCTTGCATCCCACAACCGATTATTATATATATTTTTATATTTTTTTTCTTTTTATTACTCATTAATATATTATTAATAATACCTTAATTTTCCTTAATTTATTTCAGCTCCTAAAGCCTCCGAAGCCTCAAAACCGTAAAACTAGTCAGTTTTTACGCGTATACCGTAAAAGACGTAAAAACATACAGTTTTATAAAAACTCTTAGAATATGAAATAAACTATATAACTAAGTCCTAAATTACTTAAAACCATCCCAAAAAATACTCCCGTGACTAAATACCTCTTCCGAGACCCCTAAATGCAAAACCTTAAACCGTAAAAATACGATTTTCTATAATACATATACGTATACGTAAAGCCACTAAATAACACCATCTCATTTCATAGTCACTACCATGTGGGCTCATGAAAATGAAATAACCGTTCCTCGATTTACTTATGATTACCATATACCCATAAACGATACCCAAACCTCACTCCAAACACACAAAATAAACACATAAGCACATAAAAGCACATATTTGCACAAAACACCTTAAACTATAGTCTAAGTGACGAACCCCAAAAACCATGGTTGTCACATCACTCCCTCTTAATAGAAATCTCGTCCCGAGATTTACTCCTTAGGATCAAACACACAAACAACAAATCACATGAGGATACTTGTTCTAAATGAACTCCTCTCATTTCCATGTGTACTTTAGTTCAAGTCTCAAATTACCACATATATTAACCAACATTATTTAAACTCATTCCCAAACTATTGACCTCACATCCCATAAATCTCACAAATGACTATTTTTAACACAAATCCCTAATAATCGCACATGCAAATATGCATTCTCAAACCACATTTCCCAAATCTCAATACTTAAAATATATCATGTACACCACTCAATTTCTCAGGTAATTCTATGCCCATAAAATACTGGTCCAATCTTTCAAAAGATCATAAATGGACCTACAAAACTCGACATCAACTTTTCCTTTTTTCCTAAACATGGCGCCCGTTACTATGGGTGAAACTTCATACATAACTTTGTCACTAAACTGTAGTGGTTTCCTCCTTTTTAACATATCATCTCCTTTAACAATAAACTCATCTTTTATATTAATTATTTTATCAAAGGTATCCACTAGTTAGTATAGTATAACGTTATTCTAACCATTATCTTGTTTACTCACATTAAACTCATTTCACTTGTTATTATGAAACCAATACGTGTTTATAAAATATGGTGTTTTTAATAACTTTATTCTATATTATAAATATTTCATATAATCTATTTAGGCTTGTTATAACGAACTATTACACGTTTACAAGGTGTGGTGTTATTATTATCATTATTATAATAAAATCTTCCTTTTTACTATTTCCATCTATTTAAATACTTCTAAAATTTTAACTCCACTTTTAAGAAAATTATCGTAAAATTTCTTTACCCTTTATATGTACTATCACATGTTAGCTAGAAAACTAATCCATTCATTGTCAATATTTTTTTTTACTTATTACCAATAAACTTAAAGAAAAGATATGTAAGTCAGGATATCATACCGTACACTTACAAAGTATTTTCAAAAACATTTTCCTTTAATTAGTTAGACTCCTTTGCAAAAAAATTTGGTAGTTCTCATCAATTCAAATACAATACCCGAATGTAGACACACTTCAAAACATTCAAAACGTCGTTGGAACTCCATCAAACTCCAGCACTAATAAACTATTGAAACACGAGAGAACACTAGGTACGTTCAAGTTTTAATAACTATTGAACGACCGTATATCATAACATAACATCTACTAGTATATATACCTCCACATATATATATACCTATTAAATCTCCCAAAACATACTCGTTATCATACATGTCAAGTCAATCGATCGCGTCATACACTCGTTTTTCCATACGAGTAATCACCATCTCACCATGCCATAACAAGGCATAAAACCCATAACCAAAACCAACCCATATCGTGTGACCCTATAATCACACAACACGACTATAACCCAAAACATATAACACAAAAACCATAGCCATATCACAGGTAACCATTACATAAACCCCTATTGTACAAATACCCAAAATACAGATCTCATCATATACAAGCATGTACTAACCCCTTTTTCATGCAACCATACTTGGAAGTCCATCGATGTTGTGGCACGTATATAATTACGTAGGCCTCCATAATATATATGTCCCATTCACCCATGTACTCCCTCCTATGACGACACTTATAAGAAATTAGTACTACACGGAACACATATATCTACCACATATATACCACATAAAATACACTCTATATATATACCGTATAGGTAAAATAAGAACATCTCATACGTCAACCCTAACTTCATTCATAAGTCGAGGCTCAATCGCCAAATCAGATCAATAACAATAAAGTATCCAACATTAAAAAAATGACCATAACCGTTTAGGCGGAAATTCCAATCTACTACTAGTCGCAGACTCAACATCGGTACTATCCTAATATTACCTAGCGCACCTCTTCTTCTACGCGACATGGGTAACACTAAATATATTCCTACACTTCCGGTTCATACGTCGCATCAATAGAAAATAAATGAATGTACTTACATATATTATATCTCAATAAGTAAGTATGAAAGTAAATAAATATCCAAAACGAAATTAACACTTAAGCACTCCATATACTATACTGCACACATACCCCTATGACACCTACATACTTGGACCCTTAAGCTATAGACTAGGCTACTAGACTAGGCAACCTAATTCTCTATAACCATTGTCTCTGATACCATTTTGTCACACCCCACCATGACGGAATATGGGGCGCGACATATGGATATCATCACAACAATAGCGTGTCTATTGAGATAACTAAATGAAATAGAAATATCATAAATGGTGACATAATGTCATGAAGATATCACAAACAATGCAGGCGTCTAGGTAAGTAGGTAACAGGTCTACCTCTTACCAAATACATACAATTAACAAATAACAAACATATAGGTGTCTACAAAGTATCACTTATTCAAACATAAGTAAAGACTAAGAGGAGAGGGGGTTCCTCTAATGCAATCTAAGCCTCCCAGCTAGCCACTTCAATTCTCACGCTTAACCACATTATCACCTGAAAGAGACACTAAAACACGTCAACATAAAGTTGGTGAGAGTCATAGGTTTAGACTCCAACCCAAAATAGTTATAAGCTGTGAATAACAACCATCAATAAAAAGAACATATGGACAATGTGTTACAATTATGGATTAACAACTACCATTCAAGATTAACCATACAATCACAATTCCAAGGCATCAAGCCTTACCAATAACCACAATTTCTAAGGCTTCCAGCCTTACCAATAACCATGGTCCCATAGGCTCCCATACACCTATGAACCAATCCCAAGGCTCCGCCTTGTCAACATCCCCTTGGTACCAAGTCTAACCACAATAATAATCAAGAACCACATAGTAGTTAATCACGTAAGTGTACACACAAGTCCATCACAAACCATTAAAACATTCACAGCATTAGTTACAAAACCATACAATGTCTCTTCCATCCCATCTAGAAATCAATACATCAAAAGATATGGGACTATGAAACTCACCTGAACAAGCTTCTCCAAGTATCCACGCTCTAGCAAAATCTAAACACACAAACATACACAATCAAGACATGAACCATATACCAAAATGGCTCACCAACCTTTGATGGATATCTAACCTTGTCCTACAACTTAACCCCATTTATATGCCATATGCATCTCATGACACCCCTCTACAAAGCCCTTAACTTAGTTTAGTTCATAACTATCCCCGTTAACATTTAACCCAAAATAGTCTCGTTTTTCATACCTTAAACTATGGGTCGAACACCCCTTAAACAAATCAAATTCCTCTGTAAAAGAAACCCTATGCCCTTACATGTGTTAGCTAACTCTCCCCTTTGGCCGCAACCTTGAAGACACTGTTAATGCCTCCATATATATATATACTTTTACCTATCCAGAATTTACTGATTTTGAACATATGAAAACTTTGTTATGATCAGAGGGTCTTACCCTAACCCATTTGTTTAGACCTCCTCCAGATATTTTATTTAATATATAATCTAAGTCTAGTGTTCGTTTGAAGGTTCCAATATAACCCTAAGTACCCCCAAGCAATTCAAAACATAAAAAGAAAACAGGCTGATCCAAAAACTGTTTTGACACCCGACTGATGTAACCTGTTTTTGACCCACTTCCAAACCTCCAATTTAGTTCTTGTTTCTTGAATTTGAAATCCAACTCAATTACCTTTCCAGGGACATAAGATTTGAAAATTATAAGTTTGTAAAACTCTAGATATGATCAAAACAATGACCTAAAAATTCTGCCCAGTTTTTAAAAACGAATTTAACATAATTAACCAAATTATGTACCCTTTTCATGTTTAATCATTAACCCTAATTATTCTAATCAAGTCTATATAATTGTGATAACATTAAATTACAGATTTTTTAATAAACACTAACCTAGATCCATCATATAATGATTAAGAAAGAATTAAAAACAATTTAATTAAAAAGGGTTTGAAGATTTTACCTTAGATTTAATGGAAGACAAGAAAAATATGAAAACCCTAAATAGACTCCATGGATTTCGACTTAAGCTTGATCTTCAGGTATTTTATGAACTTTTTTGGTTAATAAAAAGTTTTTATATAAATTCCTAACAAGTCATTGGCCCATTACAAAAGCCCGTTTCTCCTTTTTCCTTTTTTTCCCTTTTCTTTTTCTTTCTTGCGTCCTAAAACCGACTATTATATATATTTTTATATTTTTTTTTCTTTTTATTACTTATTAATATATTATTAATAATACTTTAATTTATTTCAGCTCCTAAAGCATCCGAAGCCTCAAAACCGTAAAACTAGTCAGTTTTTACGCGTATACCGTAAAAGACGTAAAAATATACAGTTATATAAAAACTCTTAGAATATGAAATAAACTATGTAACTAAGTCCTAAATGACTTAAAACCATTCCAAAAATACTCCCGTGACTAAATACCTCTTCCGAAACCCATAAATGCAAAACCTTAAACCGTAAAAATACGATTTTCTATAATACATATACGTATACCTAAAACCACTAAAGAACACCATCTCATTTCATAGTCACAACCAGGTGGGCTCATGAACATGAAATAACCATTCCTCGATTTACTTATGAGTACCATATACCCATAAACGATACCCAAACCTCACTCCAAACACACAAAATAAACACATAAGCACATAAAAGCACATATTTGCACAAAACACCTTAAACTATAGTCTAAGTGACGAACCCCAAAAACCATGGTTGTCACACAAGTTTCACGGTTATGTATTTACCTTGGTCCGGTGGTTACTGGTGGAGTCTTTGGGGGGGGGGGGCAAGGAAGTTCTCTCTAAAGTCTTCTTCTGTCACACGTCGAGTGCCGATTCTTTTTCTAGAGTTGGAGCGACGACGGACGGCTGTCCTAGCTGGGTTTGTGCGGATTTCTTTGAAGCTTCAAGAGGCTCTCTGTGTCTTTTTCTTGTTCGACCGGAGGTGGACTTCTCTTTAGCCTCATACTCTTCCATGACAATGTCTGCACCCTTAGTTATATCCAGGGAAGAAAGGTTTACACTACTTTCTTGAGGGTGCGACTAATGTTGTGCCGCTACACTTTGCAGAAGAGTATGGCTAGGGATTTCCCGAGCTTGTGAGGAGGACGACCCTTCTACCTCTATGGTATGTGTGCGTTCAGCTGTGGCCACATTCACTAGTGGTTCACCCTCCTCTAGGGGGCGGGGATGCATGTTGAGATACCTTGGTACGCGACTCCTAACTATGTTAAGAATATCCATTTCTGCAAAAAGAAGTGCGAGAGAAGCAAGTTTGTAAAACAACAAGGGTTTGAAGTACTTACAAGGTAAAAATTGTAAAACCTGCATGCTTTTACCATCAATAGTGCCCTTAAGATCGTACGTCCTAGATTAAACTTACCTTATTTAGTATTGATCACATTCACGTGCTATTAATTAAGTAAGTACATACGTGTATAACATGATAAGTATCGTTTATGTACGAACTCATGATAAACATTTAATAAGTATTTCACGTGAACATAATTAAATCATGAACACCATTAAAACACGAACTAAAATAATTACGTAAATGCATATAATATAATTACGAGCATAAAATAAATACGATAAGCTACATAATAAAATAAACGAAAACACGTAAAACGCGAACACGATTAACCACGAACGAACACGAAACATCGGGACACGGGAAAAGGGTACGGGAACCCCATGTGGGGCCCCATACCCACGGCACACAAACCAAGATGGGCTAAGCCCATTAACTTTTAACATGAAAGGGGGGTAATGGTAAAAACTCTTTCATTTTCACATTTCAAGAAAAATAAACATTAAACCTAAAAAAGTTTTCCTCTCCTCCTCTTTGTCCTCTTTGTGCCGCCACCTATAACACCACCATAGGTGGTTGTTGGTTGATTTTGATCATAAAAATAAGTGCTATAAACCATGTTTGTTCATCATCTTCCAAGCTACGTGTTGGTATATCATTTCTTAACCTTTCTTTTCATTTCTTTTAATCTTTGATTATTTTTATGAACATCTTATTATTGTTTTTACAAAAACACATTAACTAAACATAGATCTAACATGTTTTGATCATTAATTAAATCAAAGGATGATATAAGGGGTGTTTGTTTTTGGGTCGCAGGGTACAACCGACCCCAAGGGGGTTCGGTTTGTTTTTACCGACCACCACCAAGACCTTTTTGGTCTTGGTTGGTGCGTGTGGGTCCCACGGCAACAAGGGGACACGGGTACCCCGGGTTGGTTCGGGGTACGGTGTCGAATTCATGCCCGATTCATGGTTCGTTGGTTAAAACCCGATTTATGCTAGATGTTAATTTTATGAATTATGAACTTAGGTTATAAATTAATTAATAAAATGATATATTAATTAATAACATGACTTAGGCTAATTTAATTATTAATTAACATGAAATTATTTTAACCTAAGTATTTTCATATAGTAAGCTTAGAATTAATTAATTATTTTAAACCATGCTTATAATTAATTAATTTAACATGACTTAGGTTATATTATTAGTACATAATAATACACATTTTAACCTAAGTATTTAATTCTATTTTAATTAAAACATGTTATATTTTAATTAAAATACTTTAACCTATAGTTTAATTAAAATACATGGAATAATGATTAAACTATACATTATATAATATGACTTAAGAAATAAGCATATAAACGCTTAGGCCTATATACTTAGCTTATGTAACCAGTTTAATTCTAATTATGGAAACCTCTATTTATAGAAACTTAATTAAATAAGGCAACTAATCTAATTATGGGAACCTTCTATATATGGAAACTTATTTAATTAAGGCAGCTGATCTATTTTTGGAAACTTTCTATTTTTAGAAACTAATCTATTTTAAGCAGTAATTCTATTTTAGGAAACTTTTTATTTTTGGAAACTTTCTATTTTTGGAAACTTTCTATTTTTGGAAACTTTCTATTTTTGGAAACTTTCTATTTTTGGAAACTTTCTATTTTTGGTAACTTTCTATTTTTGGAAACTTTCTATTTTTAGAAACTTTCTATTTTTGGAAACCTGCTATTTTTGGAAAGTTACTTATTATTGCACAATGAGTATAATAACACATGAAATACCAGTAAAACTTAATCAGATTAATCAGAACATAAGATAAACACAGATTAAGGCTTAAAACAGTAAAACATGACTTAAAACATATAAAATAAGTTAAGATAAGACATAAAACCCAGTACGTATTCAGTGATTCGATACTTATACACGTGTGTATTCATGTAGCGTTAGTGATCCAGAAGTAGGAGTCTTTCTTCCGTTCATTCACTGGACTTGAGGTACGGATTTCCCGTCCTTTCAGTATGGACATTCTCTCCTTATTAGGATTTCCCCGTATGCAGCCAACTGTTTTCCCAGTACTTGTTTTATTGTTTTTGAATTGCTTATGTTTAATTTAGCATAACCTATAGCCATATACAAGCATGACCAGTTCACCTAGTTATGGAGGTACCATAACCATAACATTGGAGGCACCAATGTTATGACTTCCCCACGGCGGAGTGATTGCTCGTGGCGTCCTTTTCAGTTTTGGCCATATTATTATATCATGTGGGGCGTATGGGTGCATCCTAGTTACGTGTTTATACAAGATTTCACGGTGAATGTGGTGTGTGCCTTGCATCCTTCACAAGGAGTTGATCCCTCCTACCCAAACCAGTTTATTAATTAAAGGCATCCCCTCTAATTTGCATGATGAGGTCACCCCTCTATGTATTCATGCACGTGACCTTTTCATGACCTATATGGGCTAATGGTAAATATGTTAAAAGTTTTCATAAGATAAACATAAGGCTTTTCAAACTATAAAACCAGTTTTCTCAATACTTAACCAGGTTACTCAGAACTTGGTCTTCCGCTGTTATATGTTATATGCTTATCCTATTCATGCTATATTGTACATCCGTGCACTGAGCGTTTTGCTCAGCCGTTTTCCTTTTCTATGTTCCCAAAATGGCAGGTACTCGGGGACGTTCGTAGATTTCAAACGTACGTGCATATGGACTGGAAGCTTTACTGCCTTTCTTTACTTTATGCATTTCCTTTATTTTAAATGCAGCTTGCAATGGACATTGTTTCGTCCTTTCCTTTTACAGTACTTATGTTTGTGTGTGATGAGCTTTACTTTTGGACTACCGATGTTTGATTCCGGTATTTCCCTTTTATGGTCAAATAATGCTTAGACATTTATCCTTGTATGCTTTGATGACACGCTATAATTATGCGTAATATTCCATTATCAAAATGGGGTTTTACAATTATGGTATCAGAGCCAAGGCTTCGACCTGTAGGCTCTCAAAATATGACCTGTGATTAGTGGGTAGTCACTACGGTCTTCCTAGAACTGACAGTCGTTTTCATGCATTCATCATATTTTTTTATGCATACATATATAATGTCATATGTTACAGGGTTTTGACTAGTAATGGTTGGTACAGGACTGACCATATTAGTCGTATGTGCTTTTATCGAAACTTTTAACTTTGGGACCGACCCATAGGCGTCCCCGCGCCATGTCTTTTATTTGGGTGAACTGACCATAGGCGTTCACTCTCGAGCATACAAAAGTTTTCAAAACTGCATCATGCATTCATACACAAATTTTCTTGCATAAAATTTTTCTCTGATTTATTTGCATAAATTTTTTTTTTTCATGAGTATATATAAATTTTATGTTTTGATCTGTTAATCATATGTTTTATGTTATACTGTCAGATGGCAAACACAGACAAACTCTGGGCGTTATTTGCAGACATGGAGGCAGAAATGCAAGACGCCATCCTCCATAACGATGATTATCCTCCCCCACCTAATATCTTTCCCATGGAAGGAAGGAATCGGCTCATGAGGGAATACTACGCCATGAGACAGCGACCCGACGAGAATAGTGGTAAGTTTATGCAGAGGTTCCTCGGGTACACAGCTGTCCTGAGGGCATCTGCAGGCACCACTGAAGAACAGGCACTACATTTTCGTTGGGGTCTTAATCCAAGGATCGCCAATAATTTATCGGGTGCCCCGTTGGATACAGTAGCACAAGTGGCCGATGCAGCGAGGAAGCTGGAGATGCTGCAGGAGCGAGATGAGTTCGGGGAAGCTGAAAGACCCGACAAGAGGTAAACATTCGTATTCAAGCGGTAACCAAACCGCATCCTATCATTATATGTTCAATAATCATCTCTTAAACTGTATCTTCCAGGCAGAAAACTGGGGACCGGTCTCAGCCGGCTACTCAGCAGCAGCCCCATCAGCCCAGAGGAAACGGTCACACTAACGACCGTTCTGTTGTGGAAAGGCGTAGCGGTAATGATAATTACCGTACCAACGCTGGACACTCCAACAACAGCAGGTCCTACTACTTATGCATTTTCTTATGATTTCATGTTATATCTTTTATGCTGACACTATATTAATCTCTACCAGGAACCACGGTAACGGAAGGGACCAGCACCACAAGGGTTCACAACCTAACCGTTCAGCTGTCACTGGTAATCATTTACGATGCATATGCCTTATACTCATGCATATACCTTATCTTACACATTTTGTCATCAGCAGGCCCTCAGCAAGCAAGGATTCCTGCTGGAGGATTCACTCATCCTCTTTGCAATACTTGCCATCGCAGACACCCTGGCCCATGTCGTCGTGATACCGACGCGTGCTTCAAGTGTGGCCTCCCTGGCCATCGTATCAAAGATTGCCGTAAGGGTGAGATGGAAGGTACCTCGGGTCATGCTGATAGTAAGCCGCCTCCTACCATTGGGCGTGTCTACACGACATCCCGCGATCAGGCCAACAAATCTACAGGTACCGTTACTGGAACTTTGTATATGTACGGCCAAGCTACATGTGTTCTTTTCGATACGGGTGCCACTCACTCAGTTATTTCTACTGCTTATGCTAAGAACATTAGGACGCTCCCCTTGCCATTAGAGAATAGACTTACTATTTCCACGCCTTTGAGGGACTCTGTATTAATTACTCATGTATACAAGAGTCTTCCTCTAGAATTTGGCGATAAAGTTCGTTTAGTTGATGCACTTCCACTGGACATGATTGACTTCGATATGATTCTTGGCATGGACTGGCTATACAAGCACCATGCTACCATAGATTGCCACTCATATCGGGTGATCTTCGGCGACATTAATGCACCAGAGTACATTCATAACGGATTCATACCCGGACGGTCTGTACAAATCATATCTACCCTGCAAGCACGTGCACTACTGTCACATGGCTGCGAGGGTTATCTAGCTACGGTTCACGACATTGATGCTGAATCTCCATCGATTCAGGATCAACCAGTAGTGTCGGAATTCCAAGACGTTTTTCCAGCTGAACTTCCAGGCATACCACCTGCACGAGAAGTGGAATTCAACATTGACCTTGTTCCAGGAGCTGAACCAATCTCTAAGGCTCCGTACCGTATGGCTCCCATAGAGCTGAAGGAACTGAAGGATCAACTGCAAGAACTTCTCGAACGAGGGTTCATTAGACCGAGCGCATCTCCATGGGGCGCACCGGTCTTGTTTGTTAAGAAGAAGGACGGGAGCATGCGACTTTGCATAGATTACCGTGAACTCAACAAGATTACCATCCGCAATAGGTATCCACTGCCACGTATAGACGATCTGTTTGACCAACTTCAAGGGGCCAAACACTTCTCGAAGATCGATCTAAGGTGAGGCTACCATCAGCTAAGGGTTAAGGAGCAGGATATTGCCAAGACTGCTTTTCGTACCCGCTATGGCCATTACGAGTTTGTAGTTATGCCATTCGGCCTGACTAATGCTCCAGCAGTATTCATGGATTTGATGAACAGAATATTCCATGAATTTCTAGATAAGTTCGTCATTGTATTCATCGATGACATCCTGATTTTCTCAAAGTCCACGGAGGAACACGAAGACCATCTTCGTACGGTACTACTGATTCTTCGTCAGAAGCAGCTGTATGCGAAATTCTCCAAGTGTGAGTTCTGGTTAGACAAGGTGGCATTCTTAGGTCACATTGTATCAGCAGAAGGAATCACTATGGACCCAGCGAAGGTCGAGGCCATCACTAAGTGGCCAAGACCGACATTAGCGACAGAAGTCCGCAGTTTCTTAGGCTTAGCTGGATATTATCGCAGATTCGTGGAGAACTTTTCCCGCTTGGCACTACCTCTAACCAAACTGATGCGAAAAGGAGAGAAATTCGTCTGGACGGAAGAACGAGAGAAGAGCTTCGAAGACCTAAAGCAGAAGTTAGTATCTGCACCTATTCTTACTCTCCCATCTGGTACAGGTGGATTTCAGATCTACAGTGATGCATCGGGGAAGGGACTAGGTTGTGTTCTCATGCAACATGGGAAAGTGATCGCGTACGCTTCACGGCAGCTTAAGCCTTATGAAGAAAACTACCCTACGCATGACTTGGAACTTGCTGCAGTTGTGTTTGCATTGAAAATATGGAGACACTACTTATATGGAGAATCATGTGACATTTTCACGGACCACACGAGTTTGAAGTACATCTTCACTCAACGTGAACTGAACATGAGACAAAGGAGATGGTTAGAGCTGTTAAAGGATTATGACATTAATCTACAGTATCATCCCGGAAAGGCTAATGTAGTAGCAGATGCACTTAGCAGGAAGTCCGGAATGATCAACGGCATTAAAATCAAGGAACAGAACATAAGAGACTTGGAGCGACTAGACATCGAGATCATGGTACGTGGGCAGCACGGATACTGGGAGAATCTTAGAGTAGAACCCGAGTTACTATCTAGGATCAAGGAAGCTCAGAAGGATGATGGAGAAATATGGGCGATAATTCAGAATTTGGAGAAGCAGACAGAATTCAGAATGGACGCAGACGGTATCGTTTGGCAGGGCACGAGACTTTGTGTTCCTGACAACCAAGAACTCCGGGAAGCATTGTTAGCGGAAGCTCATAGCTCCCCATTTTCTATACATCCTGGTTCGACTAAGATGTACCATGACATCAGACAGTACTTTTGGTGGAGTGGTATGAAACAGGATGTAGCCACTTATGTCTCCAAATGTCTTACCTGTCAGCAGGTTAAGATTGAACATCAGCGATCTGGCGGTCTCCTTCAACCGTTGGATATTCCAGAGTGGAATTGGGACAAAATCACCATGGATTTTGTTACAGGTCTTCCGCCTACCAAGAAGAAGCATGATGCTATTTGGGTCATCGTTGATCGACTCACCAAATTCGCTCATTTCTTACCGATACGCAAGGAAGACCCGGTAAGTAAACTCGCAGATACGTACAGAAGGGAGATCATGAGACTCCACGGTGCTCCCTCCAGCATCGTCTCAGACAGAGATCCTCGTTTCACGTCGCGATTCTGGAAAGGTCTGCAAAAGGCTTGGGGTACACAACTTAAGCTTAGCACGGCCTTTCATTGGAAGACATGTTAAGGTCGTGTGCGTTGGAATGGACAGGTGATTGGGACGATTACATCTGTTTGGTCGAGTTTGCATACAACAACAGCTGGCACGCAAGTATCAAATGTGCTCCTTTCGAAATGTTGTATGGCAGGAAGTGTCGCGCCCCGATCTGCTGGGATCGGGTGGGAGAGCGAACACTCGAAGGACCAGAAATTATAGAGATGACCAACGAGAAGATCGAGTTAGCTAAGCAGAAGCTGCAGGAAGCACGGTCGCGTCAGAAGAGCTATGCCGACAAGCATCGTAGGGACATACATTTTAACGTGGGAGATCACGTCTTCCTCAAAGTTTCGCCGGCACGTGGTGTTAAACGCTTCGGGATCAAAGGGAAACTCAGTCCTCGTTTCATCGGACCGTTTGATATCATAGAACGAGTCGGTGAAGTATCTTACCGATTGGCGTTACCTCCTCAGCTTTCGCACGTGCATAACGTGTTTCATGTGTCCTTACTCAGAGGGTACAAGTATCATCCCCTTCACATGGTTCAGTATCCACTGGAACAGATACGTGAAGATCTCACTTTCATAGAGGAACCCGAACGAGTTCTTGGCAGGCAAGAACGAGTCATGAGAAGGAAGATGATTCCATTCGTCAAAATCCTTTGGAGGGACCATATCGAGCGGGAAGCCACTTGGGAAACCGAGGAGTCTATCCGGGCTTCTTACCCTCACTTCATATTTTGAGTTCGGGTATGTTATTTCTTTTCCAGTCTATTTTATCTATAATTCGGGGACGAATTATTCTTTTTAGGGGGGGAAGAATTGTAAAACCCGCATGCTTTTACCATGAATAGTGCCCTTAAGATCGTACGTCCTAGATTAAACTTACCTTATTTAGTATTGATCACATTCACGTGCTATTAATTAAGTAAGTACATACGTGTATAACATGATAAGTATCGCTTACGTACGAACTCATGATAAACATTTAATAAGTATTTCACGTGAACATAATTAAATCATGAACACCATTAAAACACGAACTAAAATAATTACGTAAATGCATATAATATAATTACGAGCATAAAATAAATACGATAAGCTACATAATAAAATAAACGAAAACACGTAAAATGCGAACACGATTAACCACGAACGAACACGAAACATCGGGACACGGGAAAAGGGTACGGGAACCCCATGTGGGGCCCCATACCCACGGCACACAAACCAAGATGGGCTAAGCCCATTAACTTTTAACAAGAAGGGGGGGTAATGGTAACAACTCTTTCATTTTCACATTTCAAGAAAAATAAACATTAAACCTAAAAAAGTTTTCCTCTCCTCCTCTTTGTCCTCTTTGTGCCGCCACCTATAACACCACCATAGGTGGTTGTTGGTTGATTTTGATCATAAAAATAAGTGCTATAAACCGTGTTTGTTCATCATCTTCCAAGCTACGTGTTGGTATATCATTTCTTAACCTTTCTTTTCATTTCTTTTAATCTTTGATTATTTTTTATGAACATGTTATTATTGTTTTTACAAAAACACATTAACTAAACATAGATCTAACATGTTTTGATCATTAATTAAATCAAAGGATGATATAAGGGTGTTTGTTTTTGGGCCGCAGGGTACAACCGACCCCAAGGGGGTTCGGTTTGTTTTTGCCGACCACCACCAAGACCTTTTTGGTCTTGGTTGGTGCGTGTGGGTCCCACGGCAACAAGGGGACACGGGTACCCCGGGTTGGTTCGGGGTACGGTGTCGAATTCATGCCCGATTCATGGTTCGTTGGTTAAAACCCGATTTATGCTAGATGTTAATTTTATGAATTATGAACTTAGGTTATAAATTAATTAATAAAATGATATATTAATTAATAACATGACTTAGGCTAATTTAATTATTAATTAACATGAAATTATTTTAACCTAAGTATTTTCATATAGTAAGCTTAGAATTAATTAATTATTTTAAACCATGCTTATAATTAATTAATTTAACATGACTTAGGTTATATTATTAGTACATAATAATACACATTTTAACCTAAGTATTTAATTCTATTTTAATTAAAACATGTTATATTTTAATTAAAATACTTTAACCTATAGTTTAATTAAAATACATAGAATAATGATTAAAATATACATTATATAATATGACTTAAGAAATAAGCATATAAACGCTTAGGCCTATATACTTAGCTTATGTAACCAGTTTAATTCTAATTATGGAAACCTCTATTTATAGAAACTTAATTAAATAAGGCAACTAATCTAATTATGGGAACCTTCTATATATGGAAACTTATTTATTTAACGCAGCTGATCTATTTTTGGAAACTTTCTATTTTTAGAAACTAATCTATTTTAAGCAGTAATTCTATTTTAGGAAACTTTCTATTTTTGGAAACTTTCTATTTTTGGAAACTTTCTATTTTTGGAAACTTTCTATTTTTGAAAACTTTCTACTTTGGGAAACTTTCTATTTTTGGAAACTTTCTATTTTTGGAAACTTTCTATTTTTGGTAACTTTCTATTTTTGGAAACTTTCTATTTTTGGAAACTTTCTATTTTTGGAAACCTGCTATTTTTGGAAAGTTACTTATTATTGCACAATGAGTATAATAACACATGAAATACCAGTAAAACTTAATCAGATTAATCAGAACATAAGATAAACACAGATTAAGGCTTAAAACAGTAAAACATGACTTAAAACATATAAAATAAGTTAAGATAAGACATAAAACCCAGTACGTATTCAGTGATTCGATACTTATACACGTGCGTATTCATGTAGCGTTAGTGATCCAGAAGTAGGAGTCTTTCTTCCGTTCATTCACTGGACTTGAGGTACGAATTTCCCGTCCTTTCAGTATGGACATTCTCTCCTTATTAGGATTTCCCCGTATGCAGCCAACTGTTTTCCCAGTACTTGTTTTATTGTTTTTGAATTGCTTATGTTTAATTTAGCATAACCTATAGCCATATACAAGCATGACCAGTTCACCTAGTTATGGAGGTACCATAACCATAACATTGGAGGCACCAATGTTATGACTTCCCCACGGTGGAGTGATTGCTCGTGGCGTCCTTTTCAGTTTTGGCCATATTATTATATCATGTGGGGCGTATGGGTGCATCCTAGTTACATGTTTATACAAGATTTCACGGTGAATGTGGTGTGTGCCTTGCATCCTTCACAAGGAGTTGATCCCTCCTACCCAAACCAGTTTATTAATTAGAGGCATCCCCTCTAATTTGCATGATGAGGTCACCCCTCTATGTATTCATGCACGTGACCTTTTCATGACCTATATGGGCTAATGGTAAATATGTTAAAACACTTTTCATAAGATAAACATAAGGCTTTTCAAACTATAAAACCAGTTTTCTCAATACTTAACCAGGTTACTCAGAACTTGGTCTTCCGTTGTTATATGTTATATGCTTATCCTATTCATGCTATATTGTACATCCGTGCACTGAGCGTTTTGCTCAGCCGTTTTCCTTTTCTATGTTCCCAAAATGGCAGGTACTCGGGGACGTTCGTAGATTTCAAACGTACGTGCATATGGACTGGAAGCTTTACTGCCTTTCTTTACTTTATGCATTTCCTTTATTTTAAATGCAGCTTGCAACGGACATTGTTTCGTCCTTTCCTTTTACAGTACTTATGTTTGTGTGTGATGAGCTTTACTTTTGGACTACCGATGTTTGATTCCGGTATTTCCCTTTTATGGTCAAATAATGCTTAGACATTTATCCTTGTATGCTTTGATGACACGCCATAATTATGCGTAATATTCCATTATCAAAATGGGGTGTTACAAAAATAGGCAGAGAGATGGTCACTAACCCTGGTCGTATCGATCATAAAATTAGGGAATATAACCCTCGCCTACTATGGGCGCATGGCTTAAGCCAATCAAGTACAAGAACGCCTCACGGTATAAGTATGAGGTTTGCATTTATCACTTCAGCATCGGTTTCGCTATACAAACCAAGGTCAGGTTTTGGATCTCTCCTGAGCGTCTCTTGGGTCACGAATGGAAATCATGCGACAAAATTATGCTATCGATCTAGAAAAACTTGGTGTTCCATCGAATCTAATTTTTCTTCATAATATTGGAGATTACCAATATGTTTCGAGAAAGAAACCCACCCATTGCCACATGTAGGCATGTAGAACGCGCGAAATAAGTTCACGGTCGGGTCTATTCCTAGTGTACAATAGTTTATCTCAAAATTGGATACTTTGGCTGCACCAATACAGTTTAGTTGGCATATGCAGATTTCATGGTAAGAAAGAACATTCACAAGGAAGCGCGAAAGAGGGATACGTTTGTTGGCAAACTCGAAGAATTTTGTGTATACCCCTACTTCCCATCTGGGAATCTCCTATATTTCCCCGGTGGATACGAGACTTCTGGGTGAAGGTTCATAGGGATATAGTATTCGGATGAAAAGTGGAGCAATTCATGATCAGAAATAAGAGAAGTGACGCCCTTTAGTTGTTTTACCATCTTGGGGATTAACAATTAACAAGAAACAAGGTGGCGGTGCAAATTACCTTTCTTAAATTGCTGGATTCGCGCTGAGGGAAGAATATACGTTAATGGCGGCTAATGTGTTTTTATTGTGGGAGTCACAGTGAAAAGGAAAATCGAATATATATACTCCTAGGGTTACTGTTGCTATGAATGGATGGTTGCCACATGTGATCCACTTGCACCATCTAACGGTGGAAGATGAATCGATATGTTATCGAGGCAGTTACTTTTTTCGATTCCCGATGAGGTAGGTAAAAGGGGGGACGAATGTGCTTGTTTTGGCGAGAACGTTTGAAACTTCTTTATTACTCCCTTTGAGATTTTATTCTATTAATTTTAGTTTCAGTGAGACTAAGTTGTTTATAATCTAGTAGCCACGGCATGTCGTGCGACTACTAGACTTGGGGGGACATGATGACATGTAAAACCCGCTTAAAATACCGTTAAATTGAAACTTTACTATTTAATTATTTCATGACAAGTAAATACGAATAATACTACTTGACAAGATATAACACGTAATTAAAAATCATAATTTAACGACAAGTAATAACATATATTCTATTTACAACACGAAAAGTATTTAATTAATGCCCGACAAGTATTACGTATATTAAATAATCACGACAAATAATTAAATACGACAAGACATTATATAACACGAACTTAAAATCACGAATATATAATACACGAGAAAATAAGTTATTATGTTACCACTAAAATAAATGGGCTTCATGTTTAAACTTTATACACCTAACAAGACTTAAAAGGGCCCAAAGCCCGGTCCACTAAGGAACAAAAACACAACATACGCATGCTTACTTTTCATTTACAACAAAAACAGAAAATTAAAGAAACCCTAAAGAGGGGTCCTTGTAGCCGCCGGCCAAAAGAGAAGAGAAGGAGGAAAGAAATAGGTTTTTGATCTTTGATTATTAAGGCAGTGTTTGTGTTTCTCATTTGCCTAATCTTTCATTAATCGGTAATTAAATCAACCTTAATCTTTATTATTTTACTTCCATTCACGAAATCATGTATGTTATAATTAAAATCATAAGAACACATAAAACAATTAATGTAATCGTGTTTTAGTTTGATGGGCTTGCTCGGAAATCGAGGACCCCATAGGGGGGTGCTCTCGGTGGTATCACTAAACCAGCCGCAAGTCGCAGTGGCTATTTTGGCTAAACATTCGCAACCCAAAGAGGTGTAGTGGTGACCTTGCTGTCGGGAGTGGCAACCATGCACGCAACAGTGGGAAACAACTACTGGCCAGCCACAACCTGGCGATGGGAAGCTGTTGTTGGGCGGTGGCAGCCACGCAGGCAGCAGGGGAAACCCTCCTGCTGGCAGCCGCAAGCACCAAGGGAGCTGTTGTGGGAGAAAGATTGCTGTGGGTGGGGGTCTGTTTGGTTGGGCAGCCGAGACGTTTGGTCTCGGTGGTGTTTGATGTTGGCTCGTTTTAACCGAAAGGCCACGAGGGGATGTTGATTATTTTAATTCGGGCTTATAAATAAATTGACTTATAGATTATCGGTTACTACGGCTTTATGAACCGGTTTATTTAATCTACGGATTGTGTGAATCTGTTAATTAAACTACGGGCTTATTACGAACCGGTCTAATTTGGCTTATTGTAAACTTATTAAATTAACCGGCTTATTTACGACTTAATTTACTTAATTAACACGGGCTTATTTTATATGACTTAATTAAATATTATTTATTAAGAATCAAGACTTAGGTTATAATTAATTATAATCTATGAACTACTAATAATTATAATTACTTATGATTCATGACATAATACTATGTAATAATTTACTTAAATCTATGATATATTATTATATAGTAATCAAGTATAAAACATGACACATTATTAATTAATAATTATTTATAAACTATGATATATGAAAGTTAATTCTTATAATGGGTTTATTAATATAATCATTATCATTAACCATGACTTATAAGATTTAGCTTATTAATATACATATTATACCATGACTTATAAAAACTAGCTTATTCGATGAACAAGACATATTACTTATGTATATTAAACGAGCTTATGACTAATTATGGAAACTTACTATTTTTAGAATTATGGAAACTTACTAAATATGGAAACTTATTATTTTTGGAAACTTACTATTTATAGAAACCTGCTATTTTTGGAAAGTTACTATATATATGGAAACGTGCTATTTTGGAAAGTTAATATATATGGAAACCTGCTATTTATGGAAAGTTACTAATAATGGAAATATCAAGTATAATAACCAAAGAAACATGTAATACATTAATCAAGAACACATGAAACGTATAATATCAAGGAAATACACGATAAACCATGAACAAGTAACTCAAGTCATGAACAAGTAATTAAAAATTAAGAACAAGTAACATATTAATGAACAAGCAACGCATACACGTCCTTTATCATGTATCTTACGTGAAGTCGGAGTAGGACATTCCGCCATTTCATCTTTTCATCGATTACTGGACATAAGGTACAGATATTCCGTCCTTCAGTAAGGACGTCTCTTTCTATGCATGATTAGGATTCTCCGTTTGCTGCCATCTGTTTTCCCTAGTTTTCATATCATAAAACTTTTCATTGTTTGTCATGCTATCATTTTAAATTGCCTGAGCTATATACATGCATGACAATGACCACCTAGTTATGGAGGTACCATAACCGTGAAACTTGAGGCACCGATGTCATGACTCTTCCGCGACGAGAGTGATTTCTCGTGGTGTCCCTTCAGTTTACATGGGCCATTGTTATGATTATTTTGGGGCGTATGGGTGCATCCTAGTTCGTGTTTTGTGGGTTTACAAGGTGATTGTTGGTGTGTGCTCTACATCCATCACATTAGAGTTGATCCCTCCACCCAGATTATTATTTATTAGAGGCTACCCCTCTAATTGCATGACGAGGTCACCTCTCTATGTATTCATGCACGTTGATAATATGTTATGACTTATATGAGCTCAATGGGAATTTAATTATATTGCATGCATAAACTTAATACTTTTTAAAATATTTCTTTTGTTATAAATCATCTTCCAGGTTTTCCAGGACATACACATTTTTTGCTGCTTTCATTTTTTATTTCTCCTTTTCAGTTATTCTTATCATGTCATTATATTCGTTCACTGAGCGTATTGCTCAGCCGTATCTACTTTTGCATGTCTCATACGGTAGGTACCGAAGGACGATATTGGGCATCGCAAGTATGTTCTTAGGAGGAGAGCTACCTTAATTTTCTTCCCTTATGCATTTTAATACTTATGCTTTGGTTGGACATATGTTTTGTCCTTTAGCGTTCTTTATTTCTTATTTATGTTGAGTTTATGTGGAGAGCCGATGTTTGATTCCGGCTTTTCTGTTGGTCTTTCATGTCTTTATGAAGTTATGCCTTTATTATGCTTTGTTGACACGCCATAAATGTGACATAACGGTCTACTTCTCAAAGTGGGTCGTTACATGACGTATTGTCCCTAGTCGGTCTGTGCAGCCCGACCCACGGGTACTACCCGTATCCATTACGTATGGATCATATATAGACAGCACTGAGGCCCATGTGGCCCAGTAAGTCGTTGTCGGACACAGTTCTATCTCGACCGTGTCCTGGCCACACTCGGACAAGATCAGACAGAATCATAATCTATTTATAATTATAATTCACCTAAGCTAAGAGGATATACACTCTCCTTATTTACGCGATACAGATCTTATTGTATATGTTAATTATCTCTTGCTTAGGCCGCAAGAATAAGGAAGCCCAATTAGGGTTTCACCGGGTATAAATGGTTTTACAGAGGTACGATTTACACAATACTCTAAACTCTTACCGATTACTTAAACCGATTACTTACTCTCACGCCGGAGTCTAATCGTGGGATACATTCCCACGGTAAGCCTAACGGTGTTCGTTATTTAGAGTGTCGGGTCTTCGTAACAAGTTCACTTGGTGCAAGAGCCGGAGTCCTCAAACACTCAAATTAAGCCTAATTCGGGTCAAGCACGATCCATCAAACTTTTGTATCAACATCCTAGGTCTTCGTATATATACGGTTTTCGAATTTGCATAGTTATCTACTGCGTAGACCCGACAATCACCTACGTCGTAGCTATTCCTTTCTAAAACCATTTTACGTATTGCTAAAAATAACCTATACGGCGCAGGGCTTTGTCCCCTCTACGTCGTAGGACTATAAATATTTGCATTACTTTGTCCGACCAACTTATTTTTACCAAATTTAATATTATATCATCGTCTATGGCGTAGATAAAATATCTAAGTACGCCGTAGGTTTTTGTATACCCAAACGCTTCCAACTCGACAACATATCTTATCCATTTTTAGCGATATATCTCGTTTATGGCATAGACACAAAAAATATCTACGCCATAGGATATTTTAATTAATTTCATATATCTCGTTTATGGTAAACTTACGTCTTTTAGGAAAACGAGCGTAAAAGCGGTAAGTATTAAACAAATGATTTTAGGAAAAATCAAGTGTTAATGACCCAATGAAGTTCGTTTCCCAAGGAGGTATATGTGTGTGACTAAAATCAAACAAGATTTGAGATTAATATTTGAGAGAAGCGGATGAGAAAATAGAATGACGAAGACGTGAAATTAATTACTACGACGACTAAACGTAAAATCGTAAAAAGGGCTAAAATAAAAATTAATTCTAAAAATTCTCAAAAAATTACCAAAAAACAAAATAAATAAACTAAGAGTTTACCAATGATCAAAACTTTTTCAAACCTTTTAATTAATTAAATATTAATTTTTAAATGCTAATTAAAGCCCTAAAAATCAAATTAATTATCAAAAAGCCCAAATAAAGATTTTTCAATTGGTAAACCTCTAAAATGACTTAAAAAGATTAAAAACTATTTTTATAAATTTTTAAACTAATAAAAACTATTTAAAATGATTTAAAAACTATTAAAACTAAAATAATTATAAAAATTAATCTAACGATGATAAAATTAATCTAAGAGTTGCAAAAATCCTATTTTAATGTATTAAAGCTAAGAAAAATATAAAAAATGCAAAAATGTGAAATTTGAAAAATAATAATAAAATAATATTAAAAATCCAAAAATTCTAAAAAATTCTAAAAACTTGGAAACTAGTTTATTTTAACCTAAGTAATCAGAAAATGAAAGTGAAATTACCAAATTACCCCTAATGGGCCTCCAAATAGGCTAAAACCAAAAACAGTCAACCTCAATGGGCTTTTGGGCCCAAAAAGTCAAACTAGGCCCAAATGACCTGAAAAAGCCCTATCTGACTCAAAATTTAATTCTAAACACAAAAGTCTGAAGGCCCAAAAGGTGATTTTGAGCTTATCACAGCTTAAATAGTCAACAGCTTATTCTTATTGGGCCAATAAGCCCATTAAGCAATAAGCCAATGCCATAAGCTCTGCTTAAACACACAACCTTCTTTTGAGATGCCTAAGAGATCGATGAAAAGACATTTTGAAAAAGCACACTCAATAAGCCAGAAATAAGCAAAGAACAATTTCACAAAAGGACAAAATAGTCGACTTGGAGTTCTAGACCACCTCAGGACTTGATTCAACTTGCAAAAGACTCTAAACAACTTAATTAAGCCAAATTAATCAAGAAAAGTTCAATAAGAAAAGCCAAATAAACTGGATAAGCCAATAAGCACTTATGAAAAAGTCAAAAGAGTTGGTTTTCTAGTCAAAGCTTAAAGTCAACCTTCCAAATGCTCCAGTATGAACAAATGGGTCAAATAAGGAGCACCTATTACAAAATTAAAGTTGTTGCATGTTTGAATAAGCTGGAATAGCTTATTGATAAGTTGAACACCAAATTACACTAGCAGGGGGAACTTTCAGTAGGAACTGGTTCCCACTGCTTTGACTTTTTGACTAGAGATTTGTGAGAGATTTACTATGATTTGATGGATAACAAAGGCACCCTTACAACCAGTAAGTTGTAAGGAGTCACAATCAAGCAAAATATCACACTTCCAATAAGCCAATAAGCACAGAATAAGCCAACAATGCCCAGATATGATACAGACTTAGCAAATAAGCAGTTATGCACTCTTAAGCTATTTTAGCATGAATAAGCAAACCAGAATGAACCAAATGCATATAAAAGCTATAATAACTTTTAATAAGCACATACAAACTTATTTCAATCACTGAATCAAAGATTACAAGCAGATCAAAGCATATACATGTTAGGGTGAAAGCTATACAATACCATCTTACTTAGCAAAATGTACCGACTTTAAACATTTACAATTTAATCGCTAGACATTACCAATAAACTTTCAAATTGATTATACACTTTACCAATATGGTCCAAAAATGACAATATTACCCTTGTCTTCTTTTACATAATTACAAATAATGCCACATTCACTCATTCTCACACCATAATCATTAAACGTAGTAGCTAAAGGATGAGTAGCCAAACCCACAATCGTAAAAAAATCGAGGAAAATCTACTGACGAAAACGTAAATTTATTACTTTTGTTTTACGTTTTTCATCGATTTTTTACGTTTTCATCAGTATTTTTTATGTTTTCGTCAGTAAATTTACGTTTTCGACAGAAAATTTACGTTTTCGTCTGTAAATATAGGTTTTAGTTATAAAATTTACGCTTTCGTCAGTAAATTTACGTTTTTGCCAGAAAATTTACATTTTCGTCAAAAAATTTACGTTTTCGTCAGAAAATTTACGTTTTCGTCAGTGAATTTACGTTTTCGTCAGTAAATTTTCGTTTTCGTCAGTAAATTTTAGTTTTCGTCAGTAAATTTACGTTTTCGTCAGTTAATTTACGTTTTCGTCAGTAAATTTACGTTTTCATTAGAAAATTTACGTTTTCGTCAGTAATTTATGTATTCATCAGTAAATTTTCGTTTTCGTCAGAAAATTTACGTTTTCGTCAGTAAGTTTACGTTTTCGTCAGTAAATTTACGTTTTCGTCAGTAAATTCAAGTTTTCGTCAGAAAATTCACGTTTTCATTTTCGTCAGTAAATTTATGTTTTCGTCACTAAATTTACGTTTTCGTCAGTAAATTTTTGTTTTTGTACGAAAACGTAAATTTACTGACGAAAACTTAAATTTCTGACGCAAACGTAAATTTACTGAAGAAAACGTA
This sequence comes from Glebionis coronaria, assembly GCA_025667525.1. NCBI lineage: Eukaryota > Viridiplantae > Streptophyta > Magnoliopsida > Asterales > Asteraceae > Glebionis > Glebionis coronaria. Next base: position 154,684,456 of record CM046877.1, read on the forward strand.
AATTTACTACGAAAACATAAATTTTCTGACTAAAACGTAAATTTTCTGATGAAAAAGTGAATTTAATGACGAAAACAAAAATTTTCTGACGAAAACATAAAATTACTGACGAAAACGTAAATTTACTGACGAAAACGTAAATATACTGACGAAAACGTAAATTTTCTGACGATTTCGTAACTTTACTAACGAAAACGTAAACTTTCTGACGAAAACGTAAATTTACTGGCGAAAACGTAAATTTACTGACGAAAACGTAAATTTACTGACGAAAACGTAAATTTACTGACGAAAACGTAAATTTACTGACGAAAACGTAAATTTTCTGACGAAAACGTAAATTTTCTGACGAATACGTAAATTTACTGACGAAAACATAAATTTACTGACAAAAACGTAAATTTACTGACGAAAACGTAAATTTTCTGACGAAAACGTAAATTTACTGACGAAAACGTAAGTTTTCTGACGAATACGTAAATTTACTGACGAAAACGTAAATTTACTGACGAATACGTAAATTTACTGACGAAAACGTAAATTTACTGACGAAAATTTACGTAATTATGTAAAAAAGAAACTAACCTTTTGGTGGAATGGGTTAAAATTGCCATCTCTAGTTATTATGTAAAAAAAGAAAAAGGGTAATATCGTCATTTTATGGTCATATTGGTAAAGTCAATAATCAATTTGAAAGTTCATTGGTAATGTCTAGCGATTAAATTGTAAGTGTTTAAAGTCGGTACATTTTGATAAGTACGATGGTATTGTATAGTTTTTACCCTACAGGTTACTGATATGAACTTTAAGAACACAAATGCTTTTTCTGATATAGATGACCACAAATCTAAATTCAGCACTCAAATCCTACTTCCCTGGTTGTATTAACTTAGATTTAACACTTGTTAACCCTAGTCTATGATTAAATCTAGGTGTCCTCTAAATTTTAGCCAATATTACCAAGTCAACAAGATTTTATAGCCTATTGTTGGATCTATGTGATAATAGCTACCAAACTTGAAGATAACCAACACTAGCACCAGATAAACATGTAACAAACCACTAGAACCAAGAACAACAACAAAGGAAGCCTTAAATCCCTTTGAATCAGTTAACCCAAACACCCCTTTGGAATCTGATTTTGCAATCTTCCAATGGATTGTTATGATTTAACCTATCAAACAAGATCTAATCCACCCTAATAACTATAAATCAACTTTAGAAACTCAAATCAAGCATAAAAACACAGATTCACAATAAAACATGCATAATCACCAAAAATTTAATGAAAATCAGAAAAATGAAAAGGGAGAGATGATGCAAACCTCCAAGACTTACATCCAAGCCTTGGAATGTTTGAGCTGAGGTGCTAGCAAAACAAGCACCAGCTTCCTTGTACCTGCTAAGATCAACAAACCAAAAAGATGAACACAAAATATGAAAATCTGATTTTTTTGAAACACAAGCTTTATTACTAAAAACCTTGCCTCAAAAACAACAAAACATGAATATGGAACTCAGATTTCAGCTATTCAATCACCAAACTTTTATAAATAACAAGAGAGAAAATCACAATTTTCAGAAAACTCAATTTTATTTCAATAAAAAGGAATTACAAAGTAATAACTAAAATCTGGAACAAGTGACTCTCACAAGTTGAGGTCTCCTTATATAAGCACTAGTAGACGATCCTAGAATGGAAAATACAAAGAAAACCCTAGCTATAAATTTCCAAGAATGCCCTTGAGTGCTTGTTGTTGTTGAGCTGTCCATTTTGATCAAAACCGTTCATTTTAGCTTTGGGGTTAAGCATTGAGTCTAAGTTGTTGATTTGGCCACGTCAGATTCCTTGGAGAGGAAGTTGTGATGTGATTGGGTGACGAGGTTGAGTGTGGGGTCACTTGGGTAGTGGGATTGAGGGTTTTGTGTGTGGGATGGGTTTCTGCTTGTGTGAATCAAGCGTGTGTTAAGGTAATTTTTATTTACGCTTTGTTTTAAGTAGGGTAAATCATGGGTTCTTGATGGTAAACAGTAACTCATTTGATCCGTTTTTGTAGGGAAAAAGGTGTTTAGCGCGTGTTTGTTTAGTTTAAACTTTGGGAATTGACAATAGCAGCCCTTGTGTTTGGTGAAATGTGTATATCATGTTTATTCAGCAACAAAACTCATTTCCTTTGTTAAATAAGTTTCCAACTTTATAGTTTTTGCCACAAAACTTTGCAATAAAGGTTTCAAGGGTTGTTTTTGCCATGTTTGAATATTTGAGGGACTGATCTTGGACTTTCTTGATCTTCAAAGGTCTTCATTGTATCTTTGACTTCATGAGGGACCATAATTGACAATTTAGATTTGTTGAGGGACTAAACTTGCCAATTCTTCAAAGTTAAAGGACCATTTTGTAATTTTACAAACTTAAGGGACCAAACTTGTAATTATGAATATACAAGGGTTTTAAGTGTCATTTCTTCATATTATGAGGATCAATCTTGTACATCTTTAAGTCTTCAAGGGTTTTTCTTGGATAATTCATGAATTAGGGCCCGGTTCTTTGTACGGCTTCGTTTCTCGTGTCCGTTTTTCCTTGTTTCTTGTGATCTTTTGTCTTTTTCACGATATCCATACCTAAAACACACAAGTAAACAAATACAAGCATATATATGGTATTTTATGACATTTTTATGCATTTAAAGCCCGAAAAGAACGATGAGATCATGTATAAATGCCATCTCATCTCTCCCCCATACTAAACCATTGTCGTGCCCTCACGCAATGCTAGAATAAAGTATCTAAGCGTCACCAAAATTCAATTTTATTAACCCCTTATTGAAAATTAAAAGACTTGCAATAATACTACGAAGATGTGTAAAGACATAATGTATGATTTTCATCACGAATGTGACTTTTAGGGTCAATGAATAGAAACAAGTAAATGTCCCTTAGAGTAAATTTCGTCATCCTTGATTGTCATACATTCCATGCTAAGTGTAAAAACGAGATCATTGTTGGTACAAGTCACAATGTTAACACTACTCATACGTCCAAATTGTGTAATACTTTTTCTCCCCGCAATCCTAGTTATTATAAAAGGAAATGGGTTACTAGAATTTTTTAACTATTTGTCATGGATCACAAGTGATTCATATTGACTTATTTGAGTATTTATTAGTCCGAAAGAAAAGTAGCACGATTTAATCGATAGTTAGCCGAAGGACAAAATCTTTTAAAACGGCTTCTCGTGTATCTCCTTAAGTTCATATCTTGACATAACTCGTTTCACGATTTAAGACCTTTCTCGGACCGATATTTGGCATGTACTTCATACTTCAAATCTTTGGAAGACGTTCTTCAAATTATGGTCTTCTCTTCGAATATTGGAATTTCTTCACTTGATGTTTTTGAGAGATTCTTCATACTTGGACCACGACTTCATCATTTTTCTTCAATCTTTATTTTGGACTTTGATATACAACGACCCGCCCCCTTTGCGGACTTGGATATATTTATCCTCATACCTTGTAAGGGTCTTTTTGGATAGACTTTCTCCATGATCTTTAGGGGAGTAATTGCTTTTCGTCGTGTGTCTCGATCCTTCATATTGATTTAGGAATAATGATTCTTCACATCATCTTGGATATTTAGCAACAAAATAGAGCTCCTCATGCCTTGTTAGGGCCTTTTTGGATCTTCACCAATCTTCGCATCCCGCTTCAATAAGTTATGCCTTGACTATGAACTCTATTCAACCCCGAGCAACTTTTAAACGATCTTGTGCTAGAAGCTAAGTAGCCTTTCAAATCGTACGACCTTACTTATTGACATTATTTTTATTCCTAATGCATTGATCTTATGGGAGAAAAAACCACAATTAAAAACATATGAGTTTTTGAAAGAACATTTTCATGTTCTACGTTTAGCATGATCACTTGTCTAACTCTATCATCTCTCGTTCTTCACTATATAAAGACCTCTAATTAAAGAGACTCGTGAATACTTAGCCATGCAAGTCAAAATTTAGCCAAATTTGGATTAGCTTTCATTAAGACTATATCAAATCAAAGTTTTGGGTTTTCAAGCCACCTATAGGACCTTGCACTTTCTTGGACTTTTTCAAGTTTAGAGAATGCATTTTATAGTTCCCTTGATAAGTGACTTTCTAGGATCAATTATAGGAACTTACGAAAAGTTCTTGTTCTTAACCCGAATGAGCTAAGACTTTCGCGTTTTAAAGTTCCCTATATAAAAATCTAGCAAAACTTGAATTGAGCGGGTTAAGGAATGTTAAGGGCTCCATATGCCCATCAAGTAAAAAATTAGCTCTTATTCTACCCATCGGAAAATATACATTCATGTCTTAAAAACACTTATTAAAACTAGGAAAAATTTTAAAATTTGGCCATTTTTAGCCTTATTAGCAACAAAACAAAACAAAACGTTGAAAGTTGGAAAACGTGAGGGCGTAGCAAAGCAAGTATCTATTCACCCCCCCCCCCCCATACTAAAAGTAAACATTGTCCTCAATGGTTCGAGTCTAAAGGTGGAGCACCCCCATACTAGAGACGAAGAGTCGAATGCTTAGGATCTAGCATGGAAAGGGTGATTAACAATATATCTAAAGCCGTTTATTAATTATGCTAAAAGATAATTGTTAGAACAATAAAGGATATGTCATGGATTCGTGAAAAACTTTTTCAAGCAAACGATGGAGGCTCACGTAAACGAACACGAGAGTCTTCAATCGTAGATGATGATGATGATCTAGATAACACAATCACAAACAACCACGAGACAACGAGTTGGAAGGGCACAAGTCCCCTCTCATTATTTATTAGAAAGCATAAAAGATAAGCATGGGATCTTCCCCACGAGGCACCTCGTTTTTTATTACCGATTCATGTGCTCGACTCGATCCCCTTAATGCTAATTATCATTGGGGAAGGTGACTTGGTCTAGGTCATCCAATGAAGGAATTTCCCCACCAAAGTAGTGCTTAAGCCTATGTCCATTCACCTTGAAGTTAGGACCATCATTTTGAGCTAGCTCGATGGTCCCATAAGGAAACACTTGTGTAATGGTGAAAGGACCCGACCAACGAGATTTCAATTTCCCGGAAAATATCTTTAGTCTAGAGTTAAAAAGTAACACTTGATCACCAACGTTAAAAACCCGGTTTTTAATCTTTGCATCATGAAACTTTTTAGTCTTTTCTTTGAAAATCAATGAATTTTCATAAGCATTATCTCTTAATTCATCCAATTCATTCAATTGTATTTTCTGGTGATCTCCCGCGGTCTTTAAGTCAAAGTTTGCATGCTTAAGGGCCCAATATGCCTTGTGCTCCAATTCAATGGGCAAATGACAATTCTTCCCATAGACTAACTTATAAGGAGTACAACCGATAGGTGTCTTATAAGCGACCCTAAAGGCCTATAAAGCGTCATCGAGTTTGTCGGACCATGAAGCACGGTTTTCTCCAATCGACCTCTCTAAAATCCTCTTCAAAGCTCTTCGAAACCTCGACTTGCCCACTCGTTTGCGGGTGATAAGCCGTAGAAAGACGATGAGTAACTCCATATTTCTTTAAGACCTTCTCGAATTGGTCGTTACAAAAATGGGTTCCACGATCGCTTATAATAGCACGATGGGTTCCGAACCGAGAGAATAGTTGCTTCAAAAACTTCACTACCACACGAGCATCATTAGTGGGCAAGGCCTTAGCTTCCACCCACTTAGAAAGTTAGTCGACGACGACGAGGATATACTTGTTACCATGAGACGATGGGAACGACCCCATAAAGTCTATGCCCCAAATGTCGAAAATCTCACACACTTGAATTATGTTTTGCGGCATTTCATCACGTTGAGACGGTTTTCCTTGACGTTGGCACGAATCACACGACTTCACAAGTGCGTGTGCATCACGATAGATAGAAGGCCAAAAGAAGCCGGCATCGAACACTTTCTTGGCCGTGAGATTAGCACCGTGGTGACCACCCGTGGGTCCCTCGTGACAAGCTCTAAGGATGTTAGAGGCTTCGGTACCAAAAACACAACGTCGAATGAGTTGATCCGCACAAACCCGAAAGAGATAAGGGTCGTCCCAAAAATAGAACTTGACGTCACGAAAGAATTTTCGCTTTTGTTGTGTCGTCATACCCTTGATTATGAAATTGCCCGCATGGTAATTTGCAATGTCGGCAAACCATGGGGTGGTGTCTTTAGAATTCACTACACCGAGAGTCTCGAGAGGAAATGTTTCGGTGATTTCCTTGTTCTCGAAAACATCTTTGTGAGGATCTTCTAGATGAGAGAGATGATCGGCTGCTATATTCTCAGCTCCTTTTTTGTCAAGCACGATGACATCAAATTCTTGGAGGAGGAGCATCCAACAAAGAAATCTCGGCTTAGCATCTTGCTTAGCTAAGAGATACTTGATAGCCGAATGGTCGGTATACACGATGCTTTTAGTTAAGACGAGATAAGGTCGGAATTTCTCAAAAGCATAGACCACGGCAAGGAATTCCTTTTCCGTTGTGGTGTACTTTAATTGAGCCTCGGTCATCGTCTTACTAGCATAATGGATAGGACGGAAATGCTTTTCATAGCGTGTCCCTAAGACGACCCCTATAGCATAATCACTTGCATCGCACATGATTTCAAAGGGTAATTCCCAATTAGGAGCAACAAGAATGGGGACTTCGGTAAGTTTCCTTTTGAGAGTTTCGAAAGCTCTAACACAATCCTCATTGAAATTAAAAGGATCATCCTTCTCGAGAAGGTGTGTCATTGGTCGAGAGATTTTCGAAAAGTCCTTGATGAAACGACGATAAAGCCCGTGTGGCCAAGGAAACTCCTAACTCCCTTAACGGTTTTGGGATGAGGTAACTTGGCGATGACGTCTACCTTAGCTTTATCGACCTCAATCCCCGCTTTCGAGACCTTATGTCCTAAGACGATTCCTTGTTTACACATAAAATGACATTTTTCCCAATTAAGCACAAGATTGGTTTCTTCACAACGTTTTAACATTTGCTCGAGATTAGATAAACACGACCTGAATGAATTGCCAAGCACCGAAAAGTCATCCATAAACACTTCCATCGACTTCTCGATCATATCGTGAAAAATAGCCATCATACACCGTTGAAACGTACCCGGTGCATTACAAAGTCCGAAAGGCATCCTACGATAAGCAAACGTTCCATAAGGACACGTGAACGTAGTCTTCTCTTGATCACGAGGGTCGATAGGGATTTGAAAGTAACCGAAAAAACCATCTAAAAAGCAATAGAATTCATTTCCCGCGAGTCGCTCCAACATTTGATCCATGAAGGGAAAAGGAAAGTGGTCTTTACGAGTGGCGTCATTTAACTTTCGGTAGTCAATACACACCCTCCAACCGGTCACAACACGAGTGGGAATTAACTCGTTGTTTTCATTAGGCACAACGGTCATTCCTCCCTTTTTAGGGACATAATGGATTGGGATCACCCATGGGCTATCGGAGATAAGATAATCATTCCCGCGTCAAGGAGTTTTAGAACTTCCTTTTTTATGACATCATGAATTCTGGGGTTTACCCTTCTTTGACTTTGAATTGCGGGTTTGTAGTCCTCCTTCATTAAAATCTTGTGAGTACAAAATTTTGGGTCAATACCCTTAATGTCGGAAATTTTCCACTTAATTGCCCCTTTATGAGCTTTAAGAACTTTCAAGAGCTCAGTTTTTTCATCATTAGCAAGAACTTTTGCAATAATAACCGGCAACTTGTCATCACCTTCTAAGAATGCGTATTCAAGGTGAGATGGAAGATCTTTCAATTCAAGGATAGTCGGTTCCTCGATTGAAGATTTTTGCTCAACACTCATAACTTCCATCGGCGGAGGAAATGGTGGAATAGAAGTATCATCACTAATAATCACCTCATCTTCATTGTCGATTTCATTTGAAGTAAAATCGCCTCCTTGGAATGGAGTGAGATTTGGTGTAGAATTAGCAAGAATCGATCCAAAATAGTGGGATTGCCACTTGACGAACTATCGGAAAAACCTAACACTTCTTGTGAAAACTCATCGCAAACCACATCAAATAAGTCAATGTGATTGATGGTAGCGATTGCATAAACATGAGAAGGTTTTGAGTTTTGAGTAGCGTTTATAACAAGTTCCTCTTCGTTGAATCTCAAAGTGATAGTTCTTGCATGAACGTCGATAAGCGATCTCGAGGTGTCTAAAAATGGACGACCTAAAATTAGAGGAACTTGAGGATCCGCGGGGATGTCAACTACTATAAAATCAACGGGATAGTAGAACTTCCCCACTTTCACGAAAACATCCTCGGCTACTCCACATGCTAAAATCGTAGAATGATCGGCCATCTCGATAGACATGTTCGAAGGAGTAAGAGCCGGAAGCGAAAGCGATTTCCAAATGGAAAATGGCATCAAATTAATGCTCGCACCAAGATCGGCCAAGGCGAGGCATTCTTTCATATCTTGTATGTCACAAGGAATGAGAAACTTTCTGGGGTCACCAACTTTTTCTGGTATGCGGTTAAGATAAACCGAAGAACAATTAGCAAGCTTTAAAAGCTTTTCCATATCGCTCATCATACTTTTAAAAGTGGAAGCGAAACGAGGCATATATAACAACGTGTCGGCTAAAATTACATCAAAATGAACTTGTTGAAACATTTTTATAAAAAGCTCGATTTGTTGTTTGTTACGTTCTTGCGATTTCTCTTTGTTTCGTCTCGAAGGGTAAGGTAAGGGTGGTGTGGGTTGGACATTAGGCAACGGCCTTGGAATCTCGGGTTCCATGATTGGTATGGGTTCAACCGTAGGTGTGGTTTGAGCGGTACTTCGTGGGCTTGTGATATGCTCCTTTTCGACCACCACCTCGGGTTCTTTCTCGATTTCCTTCTCCGTAGAAGTACTTGGACGAGAGATTGGTTCCTTGAAAGTTTTACCACTTCGTGTAGTAATAACCTTCATTTATCCCTTCGGGTTTGTAATGGTATCACTAGGAAGACCACCCGAGGAAGAGGGTTTACACATGATTGCTTCAAACATTTTTTCCATTCGGTCCTCAAATTTTGATTGCCTTAAATCCGCTTTTAACAATTCTTGCTTTATCTCATGTTGTCCTTGTTCCATCTTTTGTCGATTTTGTTGAAGACGTTGAACATTTCCTTCCATTTTATTTGCATGAGTTTTAAGTTCATTATCAAGTTCGTTTTTAAGCTCGTTTTTCAACTCGGATCTTAAGCTAATCATCTCACATTGCATATTGTCAAATTTAGCATCATTTGCTTTAGCATAATCCAAAAATTCTCCTTGAAGATTTTTAGTGTGAGCATTTTGAAAACCTTGTGTAGTGTTTTGAAAATCACGGTTTTGGTTTTGATTAGCAACTTGTCCATTCCCACTTTGATAATTCCCTTTGTTATAGTTACGTGAATTGCCTTGATAACCACCATTTTGGTTGTTGTTTCGATAGTTATTAACGTTTTGATTTGGTGGAGCTTGATTTGGGCAGGAAACTTGGCTGTTTTGGTTGTAAGTTCCCGTTGCTACGTAAGCACTCGATGTGTTACCACCGGCGGTAATGCACTCAGAAAGATCATGAGCTCCACCACAAGACAAACAACTCTTATCAACCGCTTTAACCGAAGCGAAATTCAAAGCATCTTGTGCTTTCCAATGAGTCATAAGATTTGAAAACCTATCGAAAAAGCGATTTTCCTCATTAGCTTCATCATGTAAGGCATTAATGTGACGAGACGATGACGACGAACCCATATTGGCAACACTCGGTGTGTTACGAGGATTGTAAACCTTAGATCTATTCTCGATAATTTTTAAAGCTTCATCGGTCGTTTTGCACAAAAAATTACCACCCGCGGCGGCATTCAAATAATCTCGTTCATGATCATTAAGCCCATTATAGAAAGTATCTATTTGATGCAATTCCAAAAAATCATGGTGTGGACATTCATGTAACATTTCCTTAAATCGTTCACATGCCATTGAAAAACTCTCATTATTACGTTGTGTAAACCTTGAAATCTCATCTTTCAAATGTGTTGTTTTAGATGGTGGAAAAAAATTGGTTCACAAACTTAGAAACGAGATCATTCCATGTCAAAATCGAATTTGGCGGTTCTTTCTCGAGCCAAATTTTAGCGGGTCCATCTAACGTGTATGGAAACAACATCATCTTAATGGCGTCATGTGGAACATCCTTAGACTTGCTAGTTGCGGTGAGACGATTAAAATTCCTTATGTGGTAATGCGGGTTGTCTTTTTCATGACCTCTAAACTTATTTGCTTGCAACATCGACATTAAACCCGTCTTAATCTCGAAATTCTCCACAAGGATAGCGGGAATCACAATAGCTTCTCCAAAACCCTTGGTGGGTGCTTGAAGAAACTCCATCATAGTACGATTAGCAATGACGACTTCTTGTTCTACAATAGGTTCAACAATTGGAGTTTGTTCTTCAATCAACGTCTCTTGATTTCCTTGATTTTGACGACGTTTACGAGCTTGTTTTGCTTGACTACGAGTTAGCATAAACTTCACGTAGAATGGGAGGTGAGCAAAGAAGATTATTTTTGGGTGTTTTGTGAATTTTCAATTTTTTTGTGTTTTTTATTGTTTTTAATTTTTTTGGATTTTGTGTATCTTTGTAGACAACAATCTACCAAATCTCTCCTCGAATCAAACTCTTGATTAAAGAAGCCTCAAAAGAATGAAAACGATCACGTGGAGTGAACGTCTTCGAATGACTTTAGAACTTTGGTGAAAACCAAATTGTTCAAGAGGGTTTAATCACAAAGAAAACCAAGCAAATATATATGATACGTAATAATACTTTGGGCGGCAAAACCCTCGATTAGCATTCAATCTCAAAATACTCACAAGCAAGCGGGGAAACGACGCGGCGTGAAGCACTTAAGAGACTTTTTCCTTAGGGTATATTTTATAATACCCGCCTTATACCCACCTTATAGTTTGTATTTTTCAAAATCGAGCTTCACGAAAGTATTTATCTATTTTTGCCTTTTTCTTTTTGTTTGAGATTCGAATACAATAATTAGGAGATCAAATCCCAATTAAGGTTGTGTTTTCACACTTTTGGAGATATTTTGTATTGATTGTGATACTTAATACAATATAGTAATAATAATTTCACAAAAAAAACGAAAAAACCGATAATACGTATTAGTAGATTTCTACTAATATAAATACTATTTATGGTTAATATTAAAAACAACAAGACAAATTAATCATGACACACCTCCCCTGCAGCAGCGCCAAAATGGTTGTGGTAAACTTACATCTTTTACGAAAAATAGCGTAAAAGCGGTAAGTATTAAACAAATGATTTTAGGAAAATCAAGTGTTAATGACCCAATGAAGTTCGTTTCCCAAGGAGGTATATGTGTGTGACTAAAATGTAACAAGATTTGAGATTAATATTTGAGAGAAGGGGATGGGAAAATAGAATGACGAAGACGTCAAATTAATTACTACGACGACTAAACGTAAAACCGTAAAAAGGGCTAAAATAAAAATTAATTCTAAAAATTCCCAAAAAATTACCAAAAATCAAAATAAATAAACTAAGAGTTTACCAATGATCAAAACTTTTTCAAACCTTTTAATTAATTAAATATTAATTTTTAAATGCTAATTAAAGCCCTAAAAATCAAATTAATTATCAAAAAGCCCAAATCCAATCATCTTTCGTTTATTAGCCCGATTTGACATTTACGACATAGAAACTAAAACCGTTTACGACGTAGGCTCTTCAATCTCTTGAACTTTCGTTTTTGGAACCAAATAATCTGCGGTGTAGACCATTATACCATCTCACCGTAGGTCTTTGAAATATTCACGTTTGGCGCCTTTTCTTGCGTTTTCTGTTATTTGCTCGATTTTACCTGCAAAATTAAAAATAAATGTTTCTTTGCACTATTTAGTCTTATTAGTATCATAAACGAGTATAATTAAGGGATATTATGGTAAAAACATTTAAATATTTGATGTTATCATAGTGTGTATCCTTATATGCTAACCTGAACAACCAATATCCTAAGTGTGGCTTGGTTTTAACTAACAACAAGGAAAACAAAACTAGGGCTCGTAAGTTCAAAGAAATCAAAAACCATAAGTAAAGAATACTAGGGTTTGATTCTTTATTCTTCTAACTAAAACCTTAAATATGGTTCTAAGGGTTTTATGAGCTTCATTTTAAGGCGAGTCGAACAAAGGGAGAACCGAATACAAGATGCTTCTGTTTTTAGAGTTTTGTGTGTGTAGAATTGTGGATGAGACGAGTGAATAACAAGAGGGTGAGGAGTTCTTTAAATACCCTTTCAGTCCCTAGTTTGATAATTCTTAGAACTCTTTAGCCCTTATCACAAACTAGTCCTAATCCAGTTCTAATTTTTATCACAACCAAAAAACTTTTTTGAACCTTTTTATCAAGCCCCAAGGGTTTTCGTTTATAACTTTTAAAACCCTCGTTCAATTTAAAAATTATTTAGTCACTTTAATCACTTAGAACAAGCAGGGTGGATGCACTCACAAACAATGTATGTGGTGATGATGCTTCACATAGCTAGACAAAAACAAAAAAAATTAGTGTAACTTTTTATAAAATTATAAGTGTTTTTTTAATTGCCCCTCATCAAAAACTCAAATTGTCTCCATAAATACACTAAAATTCAACATTCAACACCTTAAAGCCTTATAAATCATTCATTCTATAAGAATTAATTCTTGATTATACATGTTTTTGTTGATTCTCGACGTTAGCGTAAAACAAAATTGTCCCCACAAATACAATATTCTTCCGCCACTAAGAACAAGTCACGTTAAGTAAAACGTCTATTCTCGAGTGTTCTAAATGACCACCGATTCCAACAATTTGCCCGAATAATAATTAAATGAAGGTAAACAAACTCACATCGAATGCCCCGTTAACGTAATGGTATTCTACATGCAACATGCGAATAGAGTATTTTTGTACGTGTGAAGCTAGATTTAGAATATATATGTTCATCTCCAACTAATATACCAAGACACTAAGGTGATTTTTTTTGTAATTTAGTACAAACAAATATGTTTTGATCGATCACATGCTTACTACGTACGTTGACTTCCAGTATATCGAACCATTTAAGAAGGTTTCAGTTCATACCTATATGTGATATGCCTATATCGGATGCAAGACATCAAATTTCTTAATACGGATTAAACATGCATTTTGTTTGATCAAGCAATTTATCATCCAATTAAGTTGGAAAATTTGACACATTAATTTCATGTTAATATAGATTTCAACTCTTGTGTGCGCTCGCACTTGCATGTCGATTGAAGACACACGGTTAAAAGACTCGAGTGGAAAAAATAGAATAAATATAGTATTATTTTCCATATGTACGTGTCACGTTTGATGACGTATAGTCTCTATTCGGGTTGCATGACCTGATCCACGGGTACTACCTGTATCCATTGGGTATGGATTGTCACTACGTGGCGGGTGCAAGGCTCAGGTGTGGCCTAGTAAGCCGTTGTCGCACAACGAGTGATTACTTAACCAAGTCCTCGTCGCCCTTCGACATGATAAAACAGAATATAATCTATCCTTTGATTATATTCGCCTAAGGAAAAGTGATATACATTTGCCTCAGTTATTCGATAAGTATTGAGTTGTTATCTCTTCCTTAGGCCGCAAGAATAGGAGAGCCCAGCCAGGATTCTCTCGGGGATAAAAGGAACCCTCAGGGTTCCACAAAGGTACGATACACAATACTCTAAAACCCTCACATATACTCAAACCAATTACTTACTCTCATGATGGAGTCTAATCATGGGACAAGCACCCACGGTAAGCCTAACGATGTCTGTTATTTAGTGTGTAGGTTCTTCAAACAAGTTTCACTTGGTGCAAGAGCCGGAGTCTACAAGACCCCGAATTAAGCCTAAATCGGGTCTAGCTCAGTCCATCCAACTTTTGTATCAACAAGTTGGCGCCATCCGTGGGACCCTACACTAAACTCTAAGCATGATAAGAAAAGGAACGGATAGAGGTGGCCGAAGGTCGTTGACAATAGACGATCAAATTACATCGATAGGGAACATCCCTGGGTCGGCCAGCGATGCAAACAGTCACAATGTCATAAAGCCATCTCTCTAAGGAGCGAGCTCGCCATTCTCAACTCCCCTACCCGCCAGCGACGTAGAATGGAGATCAACTCAGCCTCCTCCCAACAAGGATAAACGAAAGCTACCCCTCACACCCGAGGAAAGCGAGCAAGTAATTGCTACAAATGCACGTGCGATGGAAGAATATGTAGCAAACAACTTACAAGCTCTGATCCCACTCGCCACTAAATACATGAAGGACCAGTAGGCCATAAAGGAAAAAGGGCGCGCAGGATGCTATCAATCCTCAGACAATGACTCATCCAATTCAAAATCAAATAGCAGTCATCATACGGAACGTGGGCGCAGATATTCCTCCCCAGAAAGCTTAGGAGGGAAAGAACGCGCTTTCCATTCACAAAAAAGAAAATATCGAGACTTCTCACAAACATAGAGAAGGGCAAGAAAAAACGCTTTCACAAGAAATATACAGTATTATCCTGATACAACAAAGCGTCGCATGCCAACAAACGTCAAAACATATGATGGCACCACAGATCCAGAAGACCCCTGGAAAGTCTTCGAATCGCAAGCAGGAATTGAGCAATGGCCCGAACCTGTATGGTGTAACATGTTCAACTCTACACTTGTAGGAAACGCACGAAACTGGTTTGACAGACTCCCACCGCGAACATTAAACGGTTTTGAAGTATTACCGAAAGCATTCAAAAGAAACTATGTCCAACAAAAGATGTACGACAGGAGCGTTGTATCACTAGAAACATTCAAACAAAACCAGGGTGAATACCTAGAAGACTTCTTGGAGCTCTTCAAGAACGAATGCCTCCAGGTAAAAGAATGCCCGAAGATCTTGAAGGTATCTTGCTTTATGGCAGGAATAACTAACAAAGATCTAATACGAAAATTAAACGAGAGGACACCAGAAACGTTTGATAGGGTAATGCGAACGGTGAGATCCTTCATATAGGGAGAATCAGCCACCACGGAAGCCATGCAAAATACTTCCAGCTATAGATCTCGCGATGTGCCCAATAACAAACTAATACACGGGGTGGATCCCGGGATCCTAAATACCAAGGAAGCAAAAAAGAAGGGCGTAGCAGTAGATTTCAATTCACACCACTGAAGTTAACCCCAAGAGAGATCCTCGCATCAGAAGGAGCGAACTTCCCAAGACCACGGTCACTCTAGTGGAAAGATGCATTGGCAATAGAACTACGAGTACCATGGAGAAAGGAGACACGCCACCAACGAGTGTATTCAGCTACAAAAGCACATTGAAAGCTTGGTGTAGGAGGGAAAGCTGAAGCACCTCGTCAAAGAGGCCTTAGAAGGCGGAAAACAAAAGCCAAATAATATAGTCGCAACAGTCTACATGGTACAAATGTGGCAAAGAAGGACTAAGCAGAAGGTGAGCCAAAGGTTCTACAGAGGGAGAGACATCTCTTCCCCCCCCCCCCCCAGTGCGAACACTGTGGAAGAGGACCCATTAGTAATAGCATTCACCGTATGTATATGGACGGCGGTTCATTAGCGGAAATCATGTATGAGCATTGTTTTTTAAAACTAAGCTCAGAGATAAGGAAACAAATGGTACCTGCGACGTCACCACTCATTGGCTTCAGCGGAGAAGCAGTATGGCCTTTGCGCCAGTTAAAGCTAGTAATAACGATAGGAAATGACGAGCATTCCATGAAAGTCTCAATGAATTTTCTGATAATACGATCCCCATCACAGTACAACGGGATCATTGGGCGACCCGCCATCTTGGCAATGCGAGCAGTGCCTTCTACGGCCCACGGCATGATGAAATTCCCAATGGAAGGAGGAATTGTGACGATTTTCAATACTGCCATACCACTCGCGGAATGTAACATAGTAACAGAACCACCGCGAGTAACATCAGAGCCAAAAGTGAGTTCACCACCAAATTTAAAGGTGGCAATTCACCTAGAATACCCAGATCAAGAGATAACAATTGGGGGAACATTATCCGACAAAGGAAAGTCAGACATGTGACAACTTTTAAGGGATAATCTGGACATCTTTGCATGGGATTAAAAAGATATGACTGGTGTACCGCGATCAATAGCCGAACATAATTTGCAAATCCATGAAGGATATACACCGGTCAGACAAAAGAAAAGAGGACAAGCTCCAGAACGCAGTAAAGCAATACTAGATGAAGTGAAAAAACTGGTAGACGCAGATATCATGCGAGAAGTCTACTACCATGATTGGCTTTCCAATCCAGTGATGGTCAAGAAGCACGATGGCAGCTGGCGTATGTGTATTGATTTGACAGATCTTAATAAAGCTTGTCCTCGGGACTGGTATCCGCTCCCAGAAATAGACTGGAAAGTCGAATCACTGTGCGGGTATCCTTTTAATGCTTTTTGGACGCATATACAGGATACCACCAGATACAAATGGCAAAACATGATGAGAAAAGGACAGTATTCCACACTAGCAGGGTGTATACTGCTACACAAAAATGTCATTCGGACTCAAGAACGCGGGTGCTATGTACCAAAGACTAGTGGAGAAAGCGTTCGATAGTCAAATTGGGCGTAACTTGGAGGTATATGTTGATGACCTGGTCATAAAAAGTCACAATGAGGAGGAACTCATCCATGATATAAAGGAAACTTTCTCCGCACTTAGGAAAATAAACGTGAAGTTAAATCCAAAAAATGCACTTTCGGAGCCACAGAAGGCATGTTACTAGGATAAATGATAGAGCCTAATGGCATTAAACCTTGTCCAGAAAAGACAGACGCATTCATACAACTCCAAATCCCAAAGACAAAAAATGAAGTACAATCGTTAAACGGAAAGCTAGCTCGATTAAACAGGTTTCTGTCAAAATCAGCTAGAAAAGTCACTCCCTTTATTCAGAACACTCAAGAAGTCCATAAAAAAGGGAGACTTTTATTTAGACAAAAGAAGCAGAAAAACCCTTCGAAGAGATAAAGATCCATTTAGCTTCGCTACCCATGTTGGTCGCACCTCGGCCGAAAGAAGAATTCATAGTGTACCTTTCGGCTACGCATGGAGCAATCAGCGCAGTGGTAATGACAGATAGAGAGAACGTGTAGACACCAGTATATTTCATAAGTAGACCTTACAAAGCTCAGAATTGAATTATACACCAATGGAGAAATTGGTATTCGCAGCAAAAAGGTTACGGCGATATTTTCAAGCTCATCCAATAGAGGTTATTACGGATAAGCCAATAAAGAAGATAATATCAAAACCAGACGTCGCAGGCAGATTACAGAAGTGGAGCGTTCTACTAGAAGAACACAACATTACGTACAGACTGCGTAACAATGTAAAAGGACATATCCTAGCAGACTTCATCATTGGAAAACCAGAGGAAGGCGAGCAGACATCCATACAGGAGGAGGGCGATCAAGACCCATGGGTCTTATTCACGGATGGATCCTCCTACACTGACAGATCTGGCGCAGGCCTTATTCTCACAACCCCAAATGTATGGAATTCACGTACGCACTATGTTTCGAGTTCACATCTACAAACAATGGAGCAGAGTATGAGGAACTCATAACACGACTACGGATTGCAACCCAGATGGGTGTGCGCAACCTTGAGGTAAATGTGGACTCCCGCTTAGTGGCGAATCACATACTAGGTGAGTACAAAGCCAAGGAGGAAAATATGATACAATACTTACAGAAAACTTAGTCATTAATCAAGGGCTTCAATAAATTCCTGATACGCCAAGTACCAAGGGGGAGAACAAAAAGGCTCACGCCCTCAGTAAAATAGCATCCACCAGCTTCACACACCTATCTAAACAGGTGTTGGTTGAAATCCTCAAAGAAAAATCCATAAAGGAGGAGGAAGTTGCATCAGCGTAGAAGAAGTAGGTCCTACATGGATGACACCGATCATGGAATACTTGACAAATGAATCACTCCCACCAGATGAGACCAAGGCGAGGCGGATATGCAGATGCTCGAGACAGTTTGAGGTTAGGGATGGGATCCTTTATAAGCGATCGTTACTCGTACCATGGTTACGATGTGTAGGACCACAGTAGGCGTAATATGTCATCAGCGAGATACACGAGGGATCCTGCGGCATGCACGCAGGGCCTAGTTTAGTGGTGGCGAAAGCGCTCCGCAGCGGATATTACTGGCCAACCATGCATTCAGATGCATGGGCACTCATTTCAAAGTGCAACGACTGCCAAGTGCATAGACCAGTGTCGCGCCAATCCCAACAAGAACTAACACCTATTACCTCTCCTTGGACATTTTACAAGTGGGGAATCGATATCGCGGGACATTTCCCTGTGGCAGTCGGAGCGATTAAGTTCCTGATAGTCGCAATGGACTACTTCATGAGATGGATTGTGGCCAAAGCGATAGCAACAATCATTGGCAACCAAGTAAAAAGGTTTGTTTGGGATAATATAGTATGTTGCTTTGGACTACTAGGGGAAATCGTCTCCGATAAAGAGAAACAATTCGCTAAGAACCCATTAAGGACTGGTGCACGAAAAACAACATAAAGCAGCGATTTGCATCCGTAACCCATCTACAATCTAATGAACTAGTTAAAAGAGTGAATAGGAGCCTGGGGAACGGCATCAAAGCACGACTGGGTGAGGAGAACAAGAAATAGGTTGATGAATTATCACACGTGTTATGGGCGCATCGCACCATGATAAAAACCGCAACCGGAGATACCCCCTTCGCTCTAACGTACGGGATGGAGGCGGTTACTCCAGCGGAAATAGAGTTGCCAACACTCCGCACAGTGGAGGTCGACATGATTACGAACGACGATGAATTACGGTTGAACGTGGATATAATTCATGAAAGACGGGAGTTGGCAGTAATCAATGAAGCTAAGGCAAAATCTAAAATGAAGGGTTACTACGACGCCAGGGTGCGAAAGACTTCGTTCATACCAGGAGACTTTGTATATCGCGCGACCGCAGCTAGCCGCGCAGAAAATATAGGGAAGCTTGGACCTAAGTGGGAGGGGCCCTACATGGTAACAGAAGCCTTGGGAGATGGTGTGTACCGGTTACGCGACATGGAAGGTCGCGACTTGCGAAGGACTTGGAATATTTGCCATCTGAAAAGTGCTACCTTTAAACACATGTATTATTTTCTTTTTATTTCCTTATCATGTACTCAAAATCTTGCAAGTATTAATAAAATTTGTGGTCCCTAGCTAGTTCCACGACACATTCTTAAACATTTTTTACATATATAATTTTTATATCATATCATGCCTACTGGCGTACGCGTACACAAACGTTTCCAGGAGAAACAAGAGTAATGGGTCTAACCTACTAATTAGACTCGTCATGTTAGAGGGATGCAACCCCATCGGCCGTGGATCAAGTATCCTTGTTAGGCCCCTTGCTATTTATGACGTCATAGCAAGGTATTACAACCAGCATACTCATGATGAGCCTGAAAAAAAAGATACAATTGTGCACACCTAACAACAGGCCAACCTCCCCTGGACGTCCCTATGGTAGTAGCGGTATACCGTGCGTAATGAGTCTGCCTCACCCATAGGGACCATTTATGCAATTACACTAATTCATAATGCAAGCAATATCGCTTTGCAAACATAAAATGATGAAGAAGCTAAAGTTATAAACACAAAAACGTACCAAAGTTATTACAGACTGGGTGCGAACACACGCACCTAAAAGTTTAGACAACAAATTGTTTCAAAATTACATCAAATGTTTGACAATATATCGGAATTAGACGAAGAATTCTTAAGCTTCAGGACGAGAGGACGGTAGGAGGATTCCCGGTGCTCCTTCATATTCTTCTCCATCAAATCAAGTAGCTGCACGTCCCTCTCTAGCAAGGGTGATGGAAGCACAGGGACCGTAGCAACAAGATGGGCAGCACCAGCAGATGAAGAGGCATCTAGACCCAGCGCGGATCTCTTGGTCGCGGCATGACTAGCATGCGCCGTGAGCACCTCAGACAACGAAACCTCCTTCGTAAGGCTTCAGATGGTAATCTGCTTGTGGCAGGCCAAAGTTAGTCCCTCCATCACAGTCTCTAGGGGAAGCTCCACATCATCGCTGATAAGACCAAAAGAGGGCACGAGAGATACCTTCATTTTTTCCATAACTGTGGTCGTCTTGGACTTCAAAGAGGGATCATAAAACACCACATCCTTCAGATCCTTCTTCAGCAAATCAGGCCTATGGGCTTTCTCCAAACCAGTAGAGGTACCCTCATTAATGGCAGCTATAACGGACTGGAAAAGTTTGCCCGCAACGTATGGTCCTCAAGAGCACCCATAGCCGCCAAGCATAAACCACAGTGCACCAACCAGCGCTTCTCAGCAACCTTACGCATAAGGCGTGGGTACAAGTCTTCATCGTATTCCACACTCAAGCTCTTTAGTTAGCCTGCTAGGTCACCTACACTCTCTTTCACCTGCGCACCCAAAGAATCAACAGCAGCAAATAATTGGTCTCTATAAACTTCAAAGTACTTCATCGCATCCTTGTTGGAAGCCTTTAGCTGGTTCAACTGGGCGCGCTCGTCTGGTAGAGCGGCAGCAAGACCATTCCTTTCCTCGGTCAACATCAAAATTGTTGAAGCATCCTTTTTACCTCTCTCAACCTCCTCAACAATCTTTTCATGCAGATCATGAAGAGCTTTAGCCTTTTCTTCGTTTGCTTGGGCAAGTTTTTCTTCTGAAGCTCTGACTTGTGCAGATAACTCCATGAACCTTCTCCTCACTTGTGACATCAGGGTCACGTTCTGTGATGCCAGGGGGCACAATATGGTCAAGGAAGTTGGCACAGTCAAACGCATCGGTCAAATCAGAAGACTTGGGAAGGTTCCACTCTGGACCAAATATAGGATCCTCCATATACGTGCTTCCCCCTGCTTCAGAAGTATCCTTTGGGAGGGAAGTCGCGCCAGCATCGGCAAAAGTTGGATTCTCCTGGTCAATATTGTATATAGACATAGAGAGTATTAGCAAATATAAAACAAAAGAAGAGCAATCACATAAGGGATATACTTCGTGTAATTAACCTTAGGTTGATGCTGGCAAGGGGGGGGGGGGTCTGTGGAGGAGTTCCATCAAATTTGTCACCCGTATCCTCCTCGGAGGGGTGCTCTACGGGGGTTTCGTATTCTTGTGGTCCCTGAGTGGCTTCGACAAATGACCTGGTCCCAATGCGAGCAGACTTTCAAAAGGTAGAAGGTGAGCTCCTCTGTCTCTTGCGAGATAAGTTGATGGCGACTTCTTCATCTTTCCTAATTTATTGGGGGCATATCTCCGCGTTCTTGGAAAGGTTAAATTCCGACAGCGTAGGACTGCCCTCTTGTGGGGGCTGTTGTTGATGCTGCTGTTGTTGTTGTGGCAGTTGTGTTTGTTGTTGCCGCTGTAGTTGTTATTGGTCCACACCCATCTCTTCTTACGCCGAGGATGCTTCTCCAACCTCCAGGTCCATGGTGTTTCTCTCATCACGAACACGTAATGGCTCATCATTCTTCTTTAGTGCGTGAGAATAAACAATCAGATATTCTGGGAAGGTCTCACGGACAAGATCAAGAATATCCATCACTGTATCACACATTTTTTACAAGCAAAAAGTTTTGTTAGATAATTAGAGGGGGAAAACACTTACAAAACGGTATGAAGAACGTTGAGGAGGCCACTCACCCTGGCCACAAGGATCCCGGAAGTAAGGAACTTCGCGCTTACCACAGATGATTTCTCGGCTTAGTCCTAGAATGCACAACAGAGCTTCAGGATAAGCCTGAATGAGAATGTGATTGTTGTTTAGGATTTCTGCATCTGCGGCGCTATACGTGGTAGGGCCAGGCATAGGGTCCTTCCTCAACGTTCCGGAGGTCAGAAATGGGTATTGGAATGTGTAGGCGGCGTTGTCAATCCAAAAGAAGGAGTCGTTCCAATTTCTTCACGAGTCTACTTTCTCAACATAGCATTGGAGACCACCCATTCGTTTGGAGAACGACACCCATCTATTTGACAGTAGGCGCTGGTAGAAGACACGGAATAGGTCCACGGTTGGTTCTATATCTAAGGTGCGGCAGTTGACTTCGAAGTTGAATATTTTTTCCGCCCCTATACATTGTAATTGGGACACATGGATCTCATAATGTGTAAGTATACTGATAAGAAAGCGGGACACAGGGATTCGGTGGTTGGCATAGTTGAAAAACCTGGTGTACATTCCTATTTTGTCCTCGGGCACCTGTCTAATGTTTCGGTTCGGATTTGGTACTTCATGGTGTAAATAATGGGGGTTATAGTAGTCCGACATGATGACGTATAGTCCCTATTTGGGTTGCATGACCCGATCCACGGGTACTACCCGTATCTATTGGGTATGGATTGTCACTGCGCAGCGCGTGCAAGGCCCAGGTGGCCCAGTAAGCCGCTGTCGCACATAGAGTGATTACTTAACCAAGTCCTCGTCGCCCTGCGACAGGAAAAAACAGAATATAATCTATCCTTTGATTATATTCGCCTAAGGAAAAGGGATATACACTTGCCTCAGTTATGCGATAAGGATCAAGCTATTTTAAGCTGTTATCTCTTCCTTAGGCCGCAAGAGTATGAGAGCCCAGCCAGGACTCTCTCGGGTATAAAAGGAACCCTCAGGGTTCCACAAAGGTGCGATACACAATACTCTAAAACCCTCACATATACTCAAACCGATTACTTACTCTCACGCCAGAGTCTAATCGTGGTACAAGCGCCCACGGTAAGCCTAACGGTGTCTGTTATTTAGTGTGTAGGGTCTTCAAACTAGTTTCACTTGGTGCAAGAGCCGGAGTCCACAAGACCCCGAATTAAGCCTAATTCGGGTCTAGCTCAGTCCATGATAGTTGTAAATTCACACTCGTTTAGGAAAACGAGGTAAAAGCGGTAAGTATTAAGCGTACGTTTAGGAAAACGTAAACACTTATGACCATTTTGTGTGGGATCGTTCTCAAGGAGGCTAGTGTGTTGTATTAAGAGATGATTCAATGTTTGTGATTATGATTATGAAGAAAAAGAAAGAGAAAAGGATGACGGTTACGATTCTAAACTAAACTACGACGAATGACGAAAACGTAAAAACCGTAAAACGTGACGAAATTTAAAATTTAATCTAAAAATTAATTAAAAATCAAAAACAAATCTAAAATAATATACATAAGAATAAAAATTTTACAAAAATATTTTAAAACTTATTTCCAATTTAATATTCAATTTTATAAACTATTTAAAGCCTTAAAATTCAGTAAAATTAAAAATAAATTCAAAATACGATTTTCTCAAATGAGAATCTTACTTATATTATATAAAAACTAAAAAGTTTTTTTCTTGATTTTTGAAACTATTTTTCTATTTTTTAATGACTAAAAACACTTTTTAACTCAAAATAATGATTAAAAAATAAAGTAACGCTAAAATTAATTTAACTTTTCTAAAAATCCTATTTTATGATACTAAACGGTAAAAAAATGAAAAAGATTGAAAAAAGTTATTTTTACCACTAAAAGACAAAATAGGTTAATTAAAAATCTAATTAAACTCAAATTAATTCTAAAAAATAATAAAAAATAGTGAACAGTGAACTTTTTTATCTAAAAATCTTAAATTAATATTCTGAAACTAGGAAAATTTGAAAAACTGAAAAATGTTAAATTCTTGCTCTAAAAGACAAAAAGCAGTTTAATACATACTAATTTAACTTAAAATAGTTCTAGAAAATCATTAAATAAAGGTAAAAATGAAATTTCTTTTGTAAAAATCTTAAAATACTTAACTTAAAACAAGAAAATGCAAAAAACAGAATTTCAACACTTTTTACCGCTAAATGACAAAAGCAGATTAATAAAAAACTAATTTAAACTGAATTTATTCTAAAAAATACCAAATGAACAGTAAATTAAAATTTAACTTCAATAAAAATATTAAAATAAATCAACAAGTCTAGCAAAAATAGAAAATATGAAAAAATCTTAATTTGACCCACTAAAGACAAAAAACTAAAGATCAGATAGTGACATGTGATGTTTCTTTGTCTGGTAGTGTAGCAGTGGCTACACTTGTACTAACAGTGGGAAGTTTTTTCCCACTCCTTAGTCAAAAAATTAGGTCTGGTGACCTTTTAGCTTAGGAAAGCCTTGTTGTTGGGTTTTTCTTGGAACCAAAGGCACCCCCACAACCAGTTGGGTTATGTGGAGTCAAACAAACAATAAAATCACAAGATCCAAAGCAAATAAATCACCAATATGGGCAAAAACAGTCACTGAACGCATAAACAAGGGTCTGAGCAACTTTGCTGGTTTAAATGGTCAACAAGTGATATTTAAACTGTCAAAAAAATCTTGATCAATATGTTACCAAACAACAAACTAACAGAATGCAACCCTAACTTTCCATAGATTCTAACAGTAACAAAGGTTTTAGATTCCAAAATCACAAAACAAGCTTGTTTTAGCATATTTTCTATGAACACCTTTTTTCAGTCAAACTGTCAACATGCAAAGTCTAGTTCTACTTCACCAAACTCAAAACCTATTATGGACTTAATCCAACTGAACTTTTAAGAGCATGTTTAACTTAACTTATAACCAAAGATTGATTAATAATCCGTTTTATAAACTAATCCCAAACGCCTCTTAATATTTCTGAAATTAATTTTTTTTAAGTCTAAACATGTTAACACAAACTCAAAGCATATCTTACACACAAATCATGCATCAAACCTCAAATAAACACAAAACAAGCAAGCATAGTTATCATCCCAAAACACATATTATCATACCAACACTTTTTAAACAGAATAATGCAAAAGAGATCTTAAACAAACCTAGAGAACATAACATCCATGCTATCGAGTGCTTGAGCTAATGTACTTTGCGAAAACAAGTACAAGCTTCCAATCAACCTACTAGGATGCAACAAACGTGAACAATAATGAAAAATAATCGAAATTGAATGCCTCTTTCTTTCTTTCTGAAACTTTTTGAACAAGGAACCAAATCAACAACCAATTCAAACCTCACGTGAACTTGATATTCAACAAGAATATCAGGCTCAAATGATCAGTTTAAAATGCTTGGACATACACAATATAAAGGAGAAAAACTTTGGTGAATTTCTGTCACCAAAAGAAAATTTTTGAAACAGAATATTTAAACCACAAATTTCAAGTTAATCTTGCAACAACAAAAGTAAAAGGGATCTTATTTCTCATCAACAACTCAACACCTCTTTTTCATTTCATAAAAAGGATTTACAGGGAAGTGAAAAAGGAGAAAAAGAACAGGAAAACTGAAACCCCTAATGTGCCTTATATATGGCATACAAAGATTATGATAACTAGTAAGCCCTAAATTTGATCTTCCAGTTTTTCCCTTAAACGAATATAGGATATTCGTTTTTGAAATGTGTCCTTGTGGCTTCATGTGACGGATGCAGGACACTTGTTTGATCTTGGCCATAAGTTTTTGTGTGGGGAACACTCTAAACAATCCAAGTCGTCCATTCTCTGTGCTTGTTTGTCTTCTTGCTTATGTTCGAGTCAAAAAAATGTGAGGGGTGGGTCATGTGGTTGAGCTGGATGTCAGGTGGCATGTGGGATGGGTTTAGGAGACCTTTAATTGTGGTTCTGGAAAGATTGGGGGTAAACCCCTTTGGTTTAGGCTTAATTCGTGAATAGGGTTTAAGTTGGGAGGGGATGATGAATAGGAGGGTTAAATCGTGATTAGGGGGTGGATTTGTTTTAAAATTGTGTTTCCCACTTTTTATTTAACTGATTAACTAAATCAGTTTAAAATTATAAAGTGGATTGGTGACGTGTGGGTTTGGGGTGTTTTGATTGGATGTAGGGTGGAAGTGGGTAACGTGTAAGCTAAAGAGTTGTTGGTTGAAGTTTGGTTGTCTCCCAACAAAGGCCCCTGAATTCCTTTTGTCTTGTCACTTAACATTTAAACAGCTTAAAACAAAACCCCCTTTGTTAACAAACTGTTGTTTTTCATACTTTTGCCACAATAAGTTTTCCAAATATGTTTCAAGGATCATTTATGCAATATAAGCATTCTTCAAGGGCCAAAGATGTAATATCTCATCATTTTAGGGACCCAAGTGTAATATTGAGGATTTACAAGGGTATAAAATGACAAGTCTTCAAAAGATAAAGGACCAATCTTTCCAATTCTTTAAAGTTGAGGGTCCTTTTTGTATTTTTGACAAACTTTAGGGACCAAACTTATAATTAGGAATATACAAGGGTTTAAAGTGTCAATTCTTCAATAATGAAGGACCCTTCTTGTACAATCTTCAATTCTTCAAGGACTTGTCTTAGAAAATCAACTCTAGGGCCTGGTTCTTTGTGCGGCTTCGTTTCCCGTGTTCGTTTTTGCTTGTTTCTTGTGATCTTTTTCCATTTTATCAATATCCGTATCTAAAATACACATTGAACAAACACAAGCATATATTTGGCACATTTTATGATATTTTATGCATTTTAAGCCCGTTTTGGACGATGAGACTATGTATAAGCAGTCTCATCACTCACCCATACTAAACCATTGCCATGCCCTCACGCAATGCTAGAATAAAGTATCTTAGCACCTCCAAAAATCATTTTTATGCACTTTTATTGAATGATAAACTTGCTAAACTACTACTTGATACTGCTTGTGTTTTAGACATAATGTATGGTTTTCATCGCAAAATGGGACGTTTAGGTTCATAGAACAAGAACACGTGAATGCTTCGTTAGAAATAATTTTGTCATCCTCGATTTTCACCCCAATTCCATGCCAAGCGTGTAACGAGATCATTGTCACTATGAGTTAGTAATGCTAACACTACTCATATGCCCTAATCACGCACTTAGACTCTCATTTTCCTAATTGGTATCTCTTATATTTTATTTTTGTCTTGAATGATCACGAGGATACATTTTTTACTTATGTGATGATAGATATTTAGGTCTAAAAATAGAGTCATAACGGTGTAACCAAGACCATCGAATTAATAACCCCCTAATAGACAACGATGTCAAAAAATTGAGTCAACAAGAAGGATAAACACGGTTTTATAACGGTTTTGAACATGAGACTTATTACCAAGACTTTTATACGCCCCCTAATAGATGGGCCTTAGGTTTACCTCCATCTTTTATTCAACTTCGCCATGAAGCTTTTATTATGACTTCGGTCTTGCCTTGCTTTTTATTATCCTCCTCATCGGTGTTTTATTTTGGCCAAAGACGTATATCCTCACGCTAAAAGAGAATTTTCGATCTTTAAAGCTTCAAAGATTAAGGTATAATTCACTTTCAATTTCGCATAGATTTTTCGGCCTTGTGAGCTTCAAATTGTTTGCTTGATTTAGGTGAGCACTTTAAATCTTATTATTAGGTGAAGCTTTCGATTATTTGGGTTGCCAATACTTCAAAACCGTGACGCTGGCGATACCTTAATGTCTTCCCAATTTAATTACATGGAAGCTACTATAAAAGACTAGAAACCAACAATCAAGACTAAACCGCTAAGCCAATACTTATTAAGCAAACTATATATACAAGCGAAGGGAGAATAAGAAAACAACGAGAACACATGAGTTTTTGAAAGAATACGAGTACTCTACGTTTAGCATAGTAACTTATAATTAACTCTATCATTTCTCGTCCTCATTTAAGAGACTTAGCCTAGTATAAAGTTAAGGAATCGAAGCTAAGTGCTCAACACGCACGGTCGAGTCAAAGATTACTCTTATTCCCGCCATCGGAAAATATACATTCGTGTCTTCAAACACTTATAAAACATAAGAAAAAAAATTAAAATTTGGCCATTTTTTGCCTTATTTTGCAACAAAATGATAAACAAAAAGATAAACTTTGGAAAGCGTGAAGGTTTGGCAAGGCAAGTATCTATTCACCCCCCATATTAAAGTTAAACATTGTCCTCAATGTTTAGAGTCTAAGGGTAAAATACCCCCATACTAGAGACGTAGTCGAATGCTTAATCTAGCATGGAAAGGGTGTAACCATTAAATTAATAGCCGTTTATGAAGTGTGCTAAAAACCTAAGGTTAGAACAAATAAGGATATATCATGTGGATATCGAAAAATTCTTCAAAGCAAACGATCGAGTGCTCCTATAAAACGAACACGAGAGGGTCCAATCGTGAAGATCATGATCATCTAGAAACTACCAATGCACAAAAAACCACAAAACAAAGGTTGGAAGGGCAGAAATCCCCTCACGTAAGCTACATTAGAAAGCGATAATATGTACATGGATAAGCATGGGACTCCCCCACGAGGCTCCTCGTTTTTGATTACCGAGTCATGAGCTCGACTCGATCCTCTCAATACTAATTATCATTGGGGAAGGTGACTTGGTCGAGGTAGTTCAAAGAGGGAACTTCCCTACCAAAGTAGTACTTCAAGCTATGGCCATTCACCTTGAAATTAGGACCATAGTTTTAAGCTAGCTCGATGGTCCCATAAGGAAAAACTTGGGTAATGGTGAATGGACCGGACCAACGGGATTTCAACTTGCCGGAAAAAAATTTCAAACGTAAGTTAAAAAGCAACACTTGATCTCCAATGTTAAAAACCTGGTTTTTAATTTTAGAATCGTGAAAATTTTTGGTTTTGTCTTTATAAATCAATGAATTTTCATAAGCAATGTCTCTCAATTCATCCAATTCATTTAATTGCATTTTCTGGTGTTTTACCGCGGTCTCAATGTCATCATTACAATGCTTTAGGGCCCAATAAGCTTTGTGTTCGAGTTCAATTGGCAATTGAAAATTCTTCCCATACACAAGCTTGTAAGGAGTGCACCCGATGGGCGTCTTATGAGCGGTACGAAAGGCCCATAAAGCATCGTCTAACTTATCCGACCATGAATTTCGGTTCTCCCTATCGATCTCTCCAAGATCCTCTTCAACGCTCGATTTGAAACCTCGACTTGCCCACTCGTTTGTGGGTGATAAGCCGTAGAAAGCCGATGTGTAACCCCATATTTCTTCAAAACTCTTTCAAATTGGTCATTGCAAAAATGGGTTCCACGATCGCTTATAATAGCACGAGGGGTTCCAAACCGAGAAAACAAATTCTTCAAAAACTTGACTACCACACGTGCATCGTTCGTCGGTAAATCCTTAGCTTCTACCCACTTAGATAGGTAGTCAACGGCGACAAGGGTGTACTTGTTACCACGAGATGATGGGAACGACCCCATAAAATAAATTCCCCAAACGTCAAAGATCTCACACACTTGGATGATGTTTTGTGGCATTTTATCGTTTTGTGAGGCTTTGCCTTGACGTTGGCATGAGTCACACGACTTGAAAAGTGCATGTGCATGTCGGTAAATAGTAGGCCAAAAGAAACCGGCATCAAAAATCTTCTTCGCCGTGAGATTAGCACCATGGTGACCATCTGTTGTCCCTCGTGACAAGCTCTAAGGATATTAGAAGCTTCGGTGCCGAAAATACAACGTCGAATAATTTGATCCACACAAGTCCAAAATAGGTAAGGGTCGTTCCAAAAGTAGAACTTGACGTCACAAAAGAATTTTAGTTTTTGTTGAGTCGTCATACCCTTAATGATGAAGTTCCCCGCATGGTAATTTGCGATGTCCGTAAACCATGGGGTGGATGAGTCAAGCTTAGAATTCACTACACCAAGTGTCTCAAGAGAAAATGTTTCGGTGATATCCTTGTTCTCGTACACACTTTGGTGAGGATCTTCCAAGCGAGAAAGATGATCGGCCGCTAGATTCTCGGATCCTTTTTTGTCAAGGATTGTGACATCAAATTCTTGTAGGAGGAGCATCCAACGAAGCAATCTCGGCTTTGCATCTTGCTTAGCCATGAGATACTTGATTGCCGAGTGATCCGTATACACTATGCATTGGGTCAAGACGAGGTAAGGTCGGAATTTCTCAAATGCATACACGGCGGCAAGGAACTCCTTTTCCGTTGTAGTGTATTTAAGTTGAGCCTCGGCCATCGTCTCGCTAGCATAGTGAATAGGCAAGAAGTGCTTTTCATGACGTTGCCCCAAAATGGCCCCAATAGCGTAATCACTTGCAGCACACATAAGCTCAAAGGGGAGGTTCCAATTGGGTGCAACAAGAATGGGAGCTTCGGTAAGTTTCCTCTTAAGGATTTCAAAGGCTCGTGCACAATCTTCGTTAAAGACGAAAGGAGCATATTTTTCGAGGAGATGTGTAATGGGTCGAGAAATCTTTGAAAAATCCTTGATGAATCGACAATAAAAGCTCGCGTGGCCTAGGAAACTCCTAACTCCCTTGACGGTTTTGGGATGAGGTAATTTGGCGATGACATCAATTTTAGCTTTGTCTACCTTAATTCCCGCTTTCGAGACCTTGTGCCCTAAGACGATTCCTTCCTTAACCATAAAATGACACTTTTCCCAATTGAGCACAAGGTTGGTTTCCTCACAACGTTTCAACATTCTCTCAAGGTTCGACAAACACGAAGTGAACGAACAACCAAACACGGAAAAGTCATCCATAAAGACTTCCATTGTCTTCTCGATCATGTCATGAAAAATAGCCATCATGCACCTTTGAAAGGTTCCCGGTGAATTGCAAAGTCCGAATGGCATTCTACGATAGGCAAACGTTCCATATAGACACATAAACGTAGTTCTTTCTTGATCACGAGGATCGATAGGGATTTGGGAGTAACCGGAAAAACCATCTAAAAAGCAATAGAAATCGTTTCCTGTAAGACGCTCCACATTTGCTCCATGAAGGGCAAGGGAAAATGGTATTTACGAGTGGCGTCATTCAACTTACGATAGTCGATACACACCCTCCAACCGGTCACGGGTCGAGTTGGAATTAACTCGTTGTCATTGTTTGGCAGAACGGTCATTACTCCCTTTTTAGGGACACAATGAATAGGACTCACCCAAGGGCTATCGGAAATAGGGTAAATCATTCCCGCGTCAAGGAGTTTAAGGACCTCCTTTTTGATGACGTCGTGAATTTTGGGGTTCACCCTCCTTTGACATTGGATTGCGGGTTTGTAGTCCTCCTCTATCAAGATTTTGTGGGTACAAAATTTAGGATCAATCCCCTTAATGTCGGATAATTTCCATGCAATTGCCCCTTTGTGGTCCTTTAGAACATCGATAAGTGCGGGTTTTTCATCATCCGAAAGATCTTTCGCAATAATAACCGGAAACTTATCGTCTCCTTCCAAGAATATGTATTCAAGATGAGGAGGAAGATCTTTCAACTCGAGGATTGGTGGTTCCTCGATTGAAGATTTGGGTTCGATACTCATAACCTCCTCGGGCGGAGAAAATAGGAAATAGTTGAGAAAATCCTTGATAATCGAGAAGTCCACATCGTTGTCGAGGTCTTCGTTACAAGTACGAGGAACATCAAATTCTTCCAACGTAAAACCACCACCTTCAAATGGAGTGAAGGATGGTGTCGAATTATCAAGAATAGGATCAAGCATAGTGGGATTGCCACTATTTTCATCGTCACCAAAACCTAAAAATTCTTGTGAAAATTCCTCGCAAACGACATCGATCATATCAACGAGGTTTACAGTCGCGACGGAATAAACATGAGAAATTTGAGAGTTTTGTGTTGCGTTTATAACAAGTTACTCGTCGTTGAAACGTAAGGTGATTTTTCTAGCATGCACATCAATCAACGCCATTGACGTATCCAAAAAAAACGACCTAAAATAAGAGGAACTTAAGGATCCGTGGGAATATCGACAACAATAAAGTCTACCGGATAATAGAACTTTCCCACTTTCACAAAAACGTCTTCGGCCAATCCACATGCGGGAATCGTGGAATGATCGGCCAATTCGATAGACATTCTCAAAGGAGTAAGATTAGGAAGATTGAGTGACTTGAAGATTGCAAGAGGCATCAGGTTAATACTAGCACCAAGATCGGCCAAGGCATAGCATTCTTCCATATCTTGAATAGCACATGGAATCAAGAATTTACCGGGATCACCGACTTTTGGAGGTATGCGGTTAAGATAAACCGATGAACAACTAGACAATTGTTGCAATTTCTCCTTGTTGTTTAACATACTCTTAAAGTTAGCGGCAAATCGAGGCATCATGACCAAAGCGTTAGCAAAACTTATAGAAATGCAAATCACGAAACATTTTCATAAAAAGCTCAAATTGGTAATTCTCACGCTCTTGCCGTTTCTCCTTACGAAGTCTCGATGGGTAAGGTAAGGGTGATGTGGGTTGGGACATAGGCATAGCCTTTGGAATCTCGGGTTCCAATGATGGTAAAGGGTCAACCGTAGGTGTGGTTTGAGCGGTACTTCGTGGGATTGGGATATGCTCCTCTTCGACCACCACCTCGGATTCTTCCTCAATTTCCTCCACCGTTGGAGTAATTGGTTGAGGAGTTGGTTCCTTAAGTGTCTTAACACCACGTGTGGTAATCACTTTCATCTCTCCCTTCGGGTTTGACATGGTGTTACAAGGAAGACCACCCGAAGTAGAGGCTCTACTCATCATGATAGCATCAAAAGCCTATTTTCCGTCTTTTTACGTTCTTCCCTATCTTGCTCTTTCTCGGATTTTGCATTTTGCTCCAACCTAAGTAAGGTTTGTTCAATCTTATGTTGACCTTGTTCCATTTTTTGTTGGTTTTTTTGGTGTCTAACCACATTCCCTTCTAATTTGTTACTTTGCGTTTCAAACTTAACCCTTAGGTTACTAACATCATTTGCCATGTTTGTGTACCTATCATCATTAGCCTTAAAATAGTTCCAAATCTCAATTGGGATGTCTTTTGGTAATGCATTTGAAAGCCCTTGATTAACATTTTGGAAATCATGATTTTGATTTTGGTTTTGCAATTGATTGCTAGTCCCTTGATTCCCATTGTTGTTATTGTTACCCTTATAGTTGTTCTTGTAACCACCTTGATTGTTTCGATAGTTGTTAGCATTTTGATTTGGTGGAAAACCCGGTGGAGTCAATTGATTAGTGCGGGTAACTTGATCGTTTTGGTTATAAGTTCCCGTGGCCGCGTAGGCACTTAAAGTGTTACCACCGTTGGTAATGCACTCGGAGAAATGGTGAGCTCCACCACAATACATACAAGAAACCTCAACCGCTTTAGCCGTAGCGGGAGTGGGTTGTTCACCAACTTTAAACTCAATTAACAATCCTTTAAGCTTATCAAAAATCTTGTTTTCCAAATTAGCCTC
This sequence comes from Glebionis coronaria, assembly GCA_025667525.1. NCBI lineage: Eukaryota > Viridiplantae > Streptophyta > Magnoliopsida > Asterales > Asteraceae > Glebionis > Glebionis coronaria. The sequence goes on from CM046877.1 coordinate 154,717,886, forward strand.
GATTTGGCAAGCATCAATGGTTTGTGACAATGAAGGCGAAGACGAAGCCTTATGAACACTCGATGTGCTACGAGGAATATAGACCTTAGACCTATTCTAAATGATCAACAACACTTCCTCGACCGTTTTACACAAAAAAATTACCACCCGCGGCGGCATTACGATAATCACGCTCATGATCGTTCAAGCCATTGTAAAACGTGTCAATTTGATGCAAGTCGGAAATACCATGATGAGGACATTCGTGCAACATTTCCTTAAACCGATTCCAAGCCGTTGAAAAACTCTCATTATACTCTTGTGAAAACTTTGAAATCTTGTTTTTCAAATGCGTAGTCTTAGAGGGCGGAAAAAATTGGTTCACGAACTTCGAAACGAGATCCTTCCACGTCAATATAGAATTGGGTGGCTCTTTCTCTAACCAAATTTTTGCGGGCCCCGCTAAGGAATACGGAAAAAGCATCATCTAATCGATTCGTTAGAGACGTCCCTAAACTTGCAAGTGGCAGTAAGACGATTGAATTGGCGGATATGGTTATGAGGGTTGTCCTTTTCATCACCACGGAATTTTTTGTTTTGGATCATCGACAACAAACCCGTCTTAACTTCAAAATTCTCCGCAAGGATGGAGGGAATCACAATAGCTTCTCCATAACCCTCGGTGGGTGCTTGAAGTAACTCCATCATAGTACGATTAGCCATGGTTGCTTCTTGTTCTACGATAGGTTCGTCAATAGGAGATTCTTCAATAGAAGGCGTTCCTTCCTTTCGGTTTCTACGTTTACGTGCACGTCTAGCTTGGTTACGAGTTTGCATAAACGCCACGTACAACGTGGGGATGAGCAAAGAAGATTCTTTTGGGTTTTTTTAACTTTTTCAAAAAAAAATTGTGCTTTTGATTGTTTTTACTTTTTTGGATTTTGTGATGTATTACGTACACAAAAATCTACAAATCTCTCCTCAAATCAAATCTCTCGATTAAAGGAGCCTCAAGGAATGAAAACGATCACGTGAAGTGAACGCCTTCGATGACTTTAGAACGTTGGTGGAACACCAAAACATTCAAGAGGGTTTAATCTTTTGAAACCAAGAAAATATATAGATACGTAGATAATACTTTGGTTGGCAAACCCTCGATTAGCCCTGTTTCTCTTAAGACGTACAAGCAAGCGGGGGAAACGAGTCGGCGCTAAGCACTTAAGAGCCTTTTTTCCTTAGGTCGTGAAATACAACCACCTTATACCCACCTTATAGTTTGTATTAATTAAAATCAAGCTTCACGAAAATAATTATCTATTTTGCCTTTTTTCTTTGTTTGAGATTCGAATACAATGATTGAGTGATGAAATCCTAAATCAAGGTTGTGTTTTCACACTTTTGGAGTACTTGTGAATTTATTGTTTTAAGTATACAGTATAGTAATAATATTCACAAAAAAAACGAAAAACCGATAATACATATGATTAGAGTGCTAATCACACAAATAGTTATTATGTCTAATATAAAAACAAAATTTGGTCAAATCAAAACATAACACGCCTCTCCGGCAGCGGCGCCAAAATGATAGTTGTAAATTCACACTCGTTTAGGAAAAAGAGGTAAAAGCGGTAAGTATTAAGCGTACGTTTAGGAAAACGTAAACACTTATGACCCTTTTGTGTGGGATCGTTCTCAAGGAGGCTAGTGTGTTGTATTAAGAGATGATTCAATGTTTTTTATTATGATTATGAAGAAAGAAAAGAGAAAAGGATAACGGTTACGATTCTAAATTAAACTACGACGAATGACGAAAACGTAAAAACCGTAAAACGTGATGAAATTTAAAATTTAATCTAAAAATTAATTAAAAATCAAAAACAAATCTAAAATAATATAAATAAGAATAAAATTTTGACAAAAATATTTTAAAACTTATTTCCAATTTAATATTCAATTTTAAAAACTATTTAAAGCCTTAAAATTCAATAAAATTAAAAATAAATTCAAAATATGATTTTATCAAATTAGAATCTTAATTATATTATATAAAAACTAAAAAGTATTTTTCTTGATTTTTTTAAACTATTTTCTATTTTTTAATGACTAAAAACACTTTTTAAATCAAAATAATGATTAAAAATAATGAAATAACGATAAAATTAATTTAAATTTTCTAAAAATCCTATTTTATGATACTAAACAGTAGAAAAATGAAAAAGTTTGAAAAAAGTTATTTTACCATTAAAAGACAAAACAGGTTAATTAAAAATCTAATTAAACTCAAATTAATTCTATAAAATAATAAAAAACAGTGAACAGTGAAATTTTTAACTAAAAATCTTAAATTAATATTCTGAAATTAGGAAAATTTGAAAAACTGAAAAAGTTAAATTCTTGCACTAATAGACGAAAAACAGTTTAATAAATACTAATTTAACTTAAAATAATTCTATAAAATCATTAAATAAAGTTAAAAATGAAATTTCTTTTGTAAAAATCTTAAAATACTTAACTTAAAACAAGAAAATTGAAAAAAACATAATTTCAACACTTTTACCACTAAATGACAAAAGCAGATTAATAAAAATCTGATATAAACTAAATTTATTCTAAAAAAATGAACAGTAAATTAAAATTTAACTTAACTAAAAATATTAAAATAAATCAACAAGTCTGGGAAAAATAGAAAATATGAAAAATTATTTATTTGACCCACTAAAGACAAAAAAACTAAAGATCAGATAGTCACATGTGATGTTTCTTTGTCTGGTAGTGTAGCAGTGGCTACACTTGTACTAACAGTGGGAAGTTTTTTCCCACTGCTTAGTCAAAAAAATTATGTCTGGTGACCTTTTAGCTTAGGAAAGCCTTGTTGTCGGGTTTTTCTTGGAACCAAAGGCACCCCCACAACCAGTTGGGTTGTGGGGAGTCAAACAAACAATAAAATCACAAGATACAAAGCAAATAAATCACCAATATGGGCAAAAACAGTCACTGAATGCATAAACGAGGGTCTGAGCAACTTTGTTGGTTTCAATGGTCAACAAGTGAGATTTAAAGTGTCAAATCTTGATCAATATGTTACTAAACAACAAACTAACAGAATGCAACCCTAACTTGCCATAGATTCTACCAGTAACAAAGTTTTTAGATTTCAAAATCACAAAACAAGCTTGTTTTAGCAGATTTTCTATGAACACCTTTTTTCAGTCAAATTGTCAACATGCAAAGTCTATTTCTACTTCACCAAACTCAAAACCTATTATGTACTTAACCCAATTGAACTTTTAAGAGCATGTTTAACTTAAATTATAACCAAAGATTGACCAAGAATCAGTTTTATAAACTAATCCCAAACACCTCTTAATATTTCTGAAATTAATTTTTTTAAAGTCTAAACATGTTAACACAAACTCAAAGCATATCTTGCACACAAATCATGCATCAAACCTCAAATAAACAAAAACAAGCAAGCATAGTTATCATCCCAAAACACATATTATCATACCAACACTTTTTAAACAGAAAAATGCAAAAGAGGTCTTAAACAAACCTAGAGAACATAACATCCATGCTCTCGAGTGTTTGAGCTAATGTACTTTGCGAAAACAAGTAGGGTTAATATACAAGGAGGTTACTAAAGTTTGGTCAAAATAACGATTTTGTTACTAAAGTTTAAAACCTTACACTTAGGTTACTAATGTATACGAGTGTGATTTATTTGTTACTAAACGTTCAGAAAAACTATCCCCCCATTACTCAGTGGAAGGGTTACCGGTTAAGCAACCGGTTGGTGGGCCCCATTTCTAATTTTTTGGCCAAACTTTAGTAACAAAATCGATACTTTGGCCAAACTTTAGTAACCTGCGTGTATATTAACCCTTTACGTTTTGATTAGTTTTTTTCTGTTTTTGTTCGTACTATTACGTTTTCGTCAGTAATTTTAAGTTTTCGTGAGTAAAATTACTTTTTCGTCAGTAATTTTACTATATATATATATATATATATATATATATATATATATATATATATATATATATATATATATATATATATATATATATATATATATATATATATATATATATATATTCGGCAATCGCAATGGCTTCTTTATTTTTCGTCGGTAAATTTATGTTTTCGTCAATAAACTTGCGTTTTGGTCAGTAGACTTACGTTTTCATCAATAAACTTACATTTTCTTCAGTAAATTTACGTTTTGATCAGTAATTTTACATTTTCGTCAGTAAACTTACGTTTTTATCAGTATTCTATGTTTTCGTCAATATTTTTAAGTTTTCGTCAGTAATTTTACGTTTTAGTAAGTAAACTTGCGTTTTCACCAGTATTTTACGTTTTCGTCAGTAATTTTACGTTTTCGTCAGTACTTTTACATTTTCGTCAGTAAATTTACGTTTTCGTCAGTAACTTTACTATTTCATCAGTAAATTTACGTTTTTGTCAATAAACTTACGTTTTCGTCAGTAAACTTACGTTTTCGCCAGTAAAATTTACGTTTTCGTCAGTAATTTTACTTTTTCGTCAGTAAACTAACGTTTTCATCAGTATTTTACATTTTCGTCAGTATTTTACGTTTTTGTCAGTAATTTTACGTTTTCGTCAGTACCTTTACGTTTTCGTGAGTAAAATTACATTTTCGTCAGTAATTTTACTATTTCATCAGTAAATTTACGTTTTCGTCAATAAACTTACGTTTTTATCAGTAAACTTACGTTTTTGCCAGTAAATTTACGTTTTCGTCTGTATTTTTACGTTTTCATCAGTAAACTTACGTTATCATCATTATTTTACGTTTTCGTAAGTAACTTTACGTTTTCGTCATTACTTTTACGTTTTCATGAATAAACTTACGTTTTCTCGAGTAAATTTACGTTTTCGTCAGTAATTTTAAGTTTTTGTCAGTAAACTTACGTTTTCATCAATATTTTATGTTTTCGTCAGTATTTTTACTATTAATGACGAAAACGTAAAAATACATATGAAAATATTCTTTTACTGACGAAAATGTAGGTTCACTGACGAAAACGTAAATTTACAGACGTAAGCGTAAAAATACTGACGAAAACGTAAAAATACTGAGGAAAACGTAGACTTACTGACGAAATTTACTGGGGAAAACGTAAATTTACTGACGAAAGCGTAAATTTACTGACGAAAATGTTAATTTACTGACGAAAACGTTAATTTACGGAAGAAAACGTAAGTTTACTGACTTAAACGTAAGTTTACTGACGTAAACGTAAGTTTACTGACGAAAACGTAAGTTTACTGGCGAAAACGTATGTTTACTGACGAAAACGTAAGTTTACTGACGAAAACGTAAGTTTACTGACGAAAACGTAAATTTACTGACGAAAATTAAAATTTACTGACGAAAACGTAAATTTACTGACGAAAACGTAAATTTACTGACGAAAACATAAAATTACTGACGAAAACGTAAGTTTACTGACGAAAACGTAAGTTTATTAACGAAAACGTAAGTTTACTTACGAAAACGTAAATTTACGTTTACTGACGAAAACGTAAGTTGGAGTCCACGTAGACATGCAACTTATAACTACGGGTAAAAATATTATGGGTAACTTGAAGTTCAGGTAAACAATACATTAGTAACCCAAGTGTAAGGTTTTAAACTTTAGTAACAAAATCGTTACTTTGGCCAAACTTTAGTTACATGCGTGTATATTAACCCAAACAAGTACAAGCTTCCAATCAACCTGCTAGGATGCAATAAACGTGAATAATAATGAACAATAATCCAAACTGAATGCCTCTTTCTTTCTTTCTGAAACTTTTTGAACAATGAACCAAATCAACAACCAATTCAAACCTCACTTGAGCTTGATATTCAACAAGAATATCAGGCTCAAATGATCAGTTTAAAATGCTTGAACATACACAATATAAAGGAGAAAAACTTTAGTGAATTTCAGTCACCAAAAGAAAATTTTTGAAACAGAATATTTAAACCACAAATTTCAAGTTAACCTTGCAACAACAAAAGTAAAAGGGATCTTATTTATCATCAACAACTCAACACCTCTTTTTCATTTCATAAAAAGGATTTACAGGGAAGTGAAAAAGGAGAAAAAAGAACAGGAAAACTGAAACCCCTAATGTGCCTTATATATGGCATACAAAGACTATGATAACTAGTAAACCCTAAATTTGATCTTCCAGTTTTGCCCTCAAACGAATATAGGATATTCGTTTTTGAAATGTGTCCTTGTGGCTTCATGTGACTGATGCAAAGCACTTGTTTGATCTTGGCCATAAGTTTTTGTGTGGGGAACACTCTAAACAATCCAAGTCGTCCATTCTTTGTGCTTCTTTGTCTTCTTGCTTATGTTCGAGTCAAAAAAAAATGTGAGGGGTGGGTCATGTGCTTGAGTTGGATGTCAGGTGGCATGTGGGATGGGTTTAGGAGACCTTTAATTGTGGTTCTGGAAAGATTGGGGGTAAACCCCTTTGGTTTAGGCTTAATTCGTGATTAGGGTTCAAGTTGGGAGGGGATGATGAATAGGAGGGTTAGATCGTGATTAGGGGGTGGATTTGTTTTAAAATTGTGTTTCCCACATTTTATTTTACTGATTAACTTAATCAGTTTAAAATTTATAAAGTGGAACGTGTGGGTTTGGGGTGTTTTGATTGGATTTGGGGTGGAAGTGGATGACGTGTAAGCTAAAGAGTGGTTGGTTGAAGTTTGGTTGTCTCCCAACAATGGCCCCTGAATTCCTTTTGTCTTCTCACTTAACATTTAAACAGCTTAAAACAAAACCCCCTTTGTTAACAAACTTTTGTTTTACATACTTTTGCCACAACAAGTTTTCCAAATATGTTTCAAGGATCATTTATGCAATATAAGCATTCTTCAAGGGCCAAAGATGTAATATCTCATCATTTTAGGGACTCAATTGTAATATTGAGGATTTATAAGGGTATAAATGGACAAGTCTTCAAAAGACGAAGGACCAATCTTGCCAATTCTTCAAAGTTGAGGGTCCTTTTTGTAATTTTGACAAACTTTAGGGACCAAACTTGTAATTATGAATATACAAGGGTTTAAAGTGTCAATTCTTCAATAATGAAGGACCCTTCTTGTACAATCTTCAATTCTTCTAGGACTTTTCTTGGAAAATCAACTCTAGGGCCCGGTTCTTTGTGCGGCTTCGTTTCCCGTGTTCGTTTTTGCTTGTTTCTTGTGATCTTTTGCCATTTTCTCAATATTCATACCTAAAATACACATTGAACAAACATAAACATATATTTGGCACATTTTATGATATTTTATGCATTTTAAGCCCGTTTTGGACGATGAGACTATGTATAAAAGCAGTCTCATCAGTCCATCCAACTTTTATATCAATAACGTTCAAGATAGGAACTTGTTGTTTTTAATAGAGAAAACAACGTCTTTCCACCTGTCGAAATAAAATTTAATTATCTAAGGCTACCCGCAACGCGGGAGATTTGTATCGGTCACCACTCGGTCGCGACCGAGTCGTCCCATTGTAGCGATTCGGTCGCATGCACTCAGTCTCTCATATTCGGTCTTACCTACGACCCAATAGAAAAAAAGAGACGTTGGCTGTGTTTGTGTTTGTGTGTTTGTAAAAAAACTTTTTTTAAAAATTTTACCTTCTACCTATATAAATACCCCATTTATTCAATCATTTTTCACACACATTAAACTTACAATTCTCCAAACTTCAATTTTTATACCATCTAAAATAATGAGTTCTCAAATGGCGTGGACTACCGAAGAGACGGTAGCTTTGTGTAAAGCTTAAGTGGACGCTACGGAGAATTCACGTGGTCGATCTCATAAGGCGAAAGGGTTTTGGGAAGAGGTATATGAGTTATTTTATCAAGAAATGGGTGAGCGAAATAGAGGGTATGACTCAATTATCAGCAAATGGAAAAATTTGATTCGTCCTAAAGTTGGTGAATTTTCTGCGATTTACAATTACGTCGTACGTAGACACCTGGTTGGGACTTCAGAAGATACTATTTATCAAGAAGCCGCACTTGAATATCACACTTTTCGTCATATGGATTTTGAATACAGTGAATGTTGGAAAATTTTGAAACAAAGTCCCCAATGGAGCATCACTGAAATGCGACACTTCGATAATCGAAGAGTTTAAGTTTTTTAATTTTACAAGTTAAAAATTATTATTATGTTTTGTAATGTTTTTTTTATTTTTGTAATGTGTTTTTATGTAATGTTCTTATTTAGTGTAATGTGTGTCGTATGGAATAATTTTTTTTGTTAATACAACGTTATTTTTATTGAATATAAAATGTTAGTTTTATTGAATATAAAAAAATTGAATTATTCGCACTAAATCGCCTTGTTGGGGAAAATAGGTCCCACTAGATCTCATGAGAGAGAAAGCTGATGTGTCAAAGTCGCGACCTAGTTAGCGTTGCAGGTAGCCTAAACGAAACGCAACTTGCATATTCCAAACTAATCCAAGGTTAATCTTGCGATAGGTCATTTTAACCAATCAAAACATTCTGTCCTCGATCACTAAACTGTCTTCTTTACAGATAAAGATCTTTTTTGAAGTTAATGCCAGGAATGTCTGAAAAATCTAGGTAGTAATTAACTTGTCTAAACTAGTATTTTGTATTTTGGTAAAAAAAAACTTTTTTTTCTTCTCTATAAGGCATGTACGGCTTTTATTCTTGATATGACAAACAAAGAAATTAAAATTTTCTCGAATTCTCAAGAAGAGGAAAATTAGAATTGCTCAAAAAAAGTGAGGAATTTTCATTTTTAAACATTATTTTTTTAACTTTTTTTCTAATTGTTTCTATTCGGGTTCTTACGTTTAAATAAGAAATTTTATAAAATTTTAAAAAATATATAAAAATATATATATATTATATAAATAAACTTTTTTGTAAAAAATTATTCATTTTTTATAAAATTTATATAAAAATTATATAAATTTTACATAGTTTTTTATAAAATTTATATAAATTTTTACATAGTTTTTTATAAAATTTATATAAATTTCTATAAAAATCTATATAAAGTTATATATAAAATAAATATATATATATATATTTTTTATATGAAATTTATAAACTTTATATAAAAATTTATAAATTTGATATAAAAATTTTGTAAAATTTTATAAACTCTTTTGTATTTTTATATGAAGTTTATTAAAGTTAATAAAAAACTTATAAATTTTTATAACTTTATATAAATATTATAAAAATATTTATATAAAAACTTTATATAGATTTATATAAGAATTTGTATAAAAATTTTGTAATTTATATAATAGTTTATATAAAAAGTGAAAATTTGATTTACCCATTTAAATAAAAAAGTTTATAAAAGTTTAAAAAAAATTATTCGTGTTAATCGGGTTGACTCAAAACCAAGAACCAAAATATTATTAATTCATGTCAACCAAACATGCGTAAGCATTTTAAATTTCGAAATTTTTGAAAAATTCACCAAAATGTAAAATTTCGAAAATTTAAAATTATGAACCAAACATCCCTTTAAAAGTTTTCAAAATTTTAAAATACACATTTGCTGTTACTTAGGCTAAACGGAGTGGGGGTAAGTTCTTACGGTGACTGAGAAACTCACGCATGAGTTTCCACTTCGTGCAAAAAAGTCACGTGCGGATTGCACCCACTATGGTGCACTCCTCATCTAGGTGAGTTACACATTTGTGGCCCATAATTTTTTTCTTTAAACTCTTTTTATTAGTTTATGAGTGTATAGGGTATTTAGTGGGGTATGACGTGACGGTGAGTTTCTCACCGCCAATAATGTTAAAAAGTGAGTTGAGTAAGTGGAGAGAAAAAGTTGATGTGACGTTGAGGTGACAATAGGTTTTCCACTCACCGTTTGGTTGAGGTTTTTGAAATTTTGGAATTCTAAATTCTAGTAAATTAAAATTTTTAAAAATTTAATTTCCAGAATTTAAATGCTTACACCTGTTTGGTTGACAGAAATTCATAATATTTTAAAATCTTGATTTTTAGTTGAACCAATTAACGAATAAATACTTTCTATAAACAAAATTCTATTTAAAAGAGTAAAAATCAAATTTTAACTTTTTTGTAAAAATATTTATAAAAAATTCAATAAATTTTATAAAAGGTTTATATAAATTCTATATAAAATTTCTATAAATTTATAAACAATTTATATAAATTTTATAAATAATTTATATAAATTTTAAAAAAAAAATTCTTTAAAATTTTATATAAATTTTTATAAAAAATTCACTAATTTTATAAAAAGATTTATATAAATTTTTGTTAAAAATTATAAGTTTTTTATAAATTTTATAAAAGAATTCTATAAATTTTATAAATTATTTATGTAAATTTTATTTTTGTTTTGAGTTTCATAAGCTTTTTATATAAATTTTATTTTTGCCATTTAAAAGAGTAAAAACTAAAAAAATAATTTATTATATAAATTTTAAAATTTTATAATTTTGTATATAAATATAAAAATTTGAATAGAAACAGCTAGAAAAAAGTTTATATTAAAAAAATTCAAGTAAATTAAAATTCTTCATTTTTTTTAGTAATTTAATATTTTTCATTTTGGTATTTAAGAGAATTTTAAATTTCTTTGTTGTGTATACCAAACACAATGACTTGGTTTATTATACAAACTAGTATTTTTATAGAAACCAAGGGACTAATCCTAGCCATCCATTAGTTGAGACCAGATCTGTAACACCCCACTTGGATAAGTGGACCGTTTCGTGTATTTATGGCGTGTCATCAAAGCATATACGGTAAATGTCCTAAAATATTAACTGACCATATAGAAAATACCGGAATCAAACATCGGTAATCCAAACATAAGCTCAAAACATGAAAGGTAAATACTGAAAGAAAGGACTAAACAATGTCCAAACAGGCCAATAAATGTATGAAGTGCATAAAGTAAAGAAGTCTTGATAGCTTCCATCCAATGCACGTACTCTCAGAATCCTAAGAGCGTCCTTGCGTACCTGTCGTTAGAACATGAAAGGAACTGCGGCTGAGCATAACGCACAGTGAGCGGATACAAAGCATGATAAGGAAATTGAAATGAAGCAAAAAAAATGTTGAAGCTGTACATACTGATATATAAATTGCAGCGGAAAACTGTGTAAATTCTTAAAGACTGGTTTATGACTGGTAAAGTTGTACTATTAATTGTTAAATCTGGAAACATGTATTTACTGTTAAATCTGGAAACATGTATTTACTGTATTTTTAATGCCAAGAGCTTATATAGGTCATGTGCTGTAACAACGTCTACATGAATACATAGAGGGGTGACCTCGTCATGCTATAGAGGGGTGACCTCTAAATAATGTGTTGGGTGGAGGGATCAACTCCAGTGTGAAGGATGTGGAGCATACGCCACATTCACCTGATAAGCTGTAAACTGATAGCCTAGGATGCATCCATACGCCCCGCTGATAATACTGATAAAATGGCCAAGCTGAATAAATGGGATGCTGCGAGAAATCACTCCCTCGCAGAGGAGTCATGACACCGGTGTCTCTAGTGTCATGGTTACGGTACCTCCGTAACTAGTACATAAACTGGTCATGCTTGTATATAAACCCCGCACAATTTATTTAGTTATTAAAATGGTTACTGATAAGCTTAAAACATATACTGGGGAAAATATTTGGCTGCAGACGGGGAATCATAATCATGCATAGAAGAAAGTCCTTACTGAAGGACACGAAATCCGTACCTCGTGTCCAGTAATGAAATAAGAATGAAAGCTGAAAGATCTACTCCGACTTCACGGATACTACATAAATAACGGACGCGTAATAAGTTGTCTGATTACTGTTTACTGTTACTGATTCTTATCTGTTCTTAGTTTAATTTATTTTATTCTTGTATTATTGTTTATGTATAATCGGATTAGTCTGATGGTCCAGTGTATTTCTGATAAATTTGACTGTTCTTTAAATGCTTACTGATTATTATATCATGTATTTCTAGTTACTGTGTATTATACTGTGTTCTGTTATTATAATAACACTGTTATATGTGGATATATAACACTGTTATTATAATAACACAGTTATTATAATAATTCGTGGTATAATAAGAATAATGTAATTACCTTTATTTGATTAAGGAGGAAGATAAACATTGTTGTTCGAATCCCTGATCAAAAAATCAAACCCGTCCTTGTTCTTGATTTAAAATGGTGGCATCCTTTTATTTTTATTTTTTTTCTGTCGGCAGCAACAAGGAACAATCAACCCTAATTTTTTTGTTTTATTTTTTTACTGTTGTGTAAGGAAAAGTGGGGTAAACCCCCGTTTTGTTTTTTTTATTAGGGTAGTGGGCTCAAAGCCCAACTTCCTTTTCTTTTCTTTAATTGTAGACGCAGCCCAAAACATATGCATTCTTAATTTTTCGTTTCGTTTAATCTTTACATGCTCGTGTTTTATTCGTGATTCGGGGTATGTAATATTTATTTCCTAAATAAATACTTACGTATAAATACGTGCGTAATATTTCTGACATTAATTAATTTTTCTGAATGATTTAATTATTTAAATAAAAGTGAGATCGCGTATTTTAATATTAACGTTTTATTAAAGCTGAGACCACGTGTATAATTTATATTCTTGGGTTTTAAATGCGGGTTTTACAATTCTTTCCCTCTAAAAAAATAATTCGTCTTCGAATTAAGGATGCGATAATGCTGTGGTTTACAATTCTCTCTCTCTAAAAGGAAAATTCGTCCTCGAATTAAAGGTAATAAGCGGATGAAGTTATAAAAGCTGGAAAGGACACATAGGCTGAAAAAATATGAAAGCTGAAATGACATATAAGCTGAAAGATAATTCGTCCTCGAATTAAGACATAATGCTGCTGAAAGAGTATAGCATGACCTGACTGAAGAGAACGTGGAACATAACATGACTGAAATAACTTAACTGAATTATTGAAGGAACGGTGATGAGAGGTCCGGATGGAATCCTCCGTTTCGAGTAGTTTCCCGCTCGAAACGATTCCTTCAAGGGTCTAAACATAATGAAAATCTTGGTCCTGATGACCCTGTCCTGACAATGCTGAATAGTTTCTGGCTCCATATTTAAGATAGATTTTCTAAATCTGATAGACTGAATAAGCTATAGCATGTAGGGTACCTGGAACGGTACGTAAAATATCTCAAAAGATAACATGTATATCTTTGGGTAAGCTGCTGAAAGTATATAGGGATGAACTACGTGAACAATTGTAAACGTGCTAGGTGAGAAATTGTGAACGTGGTTCGCGATCATAAAAGGAATGTTGTTCATGAAATATATCATGAATGTGATACGTGAAACATACTGTGGACGTGATACTAGAACATATCATGAACGTATGCTGACTGAGAAAGGAATACCAAATGATACGACCTTAGACGTGAAACGTCTGCCTGGGTATGGAAAAGTTGTGCTAAATTTGAGTCTGGTTTCTTAAGCTTTCTGTAACTATCTTTAATAACAAGCTGTGAAATGCGTATCGCGAGATGGAACGCGAACCTAAATGTGAACAATGTCATGAATGCGGACGTGAATTAAATCACGAGATAGCACTAAATATGGACAGGAACAACATCATAATGTGAACATAGGAGGTAAACGTGAACGTAACGTGATTCGTGAACATGAACGTGAGCGTGATTCGTGAATGTGAAATTTTCTATCTGATATGATGGTTGATGGAATATCGTGAAATCTTACGATTTATTGCTGAATTTACTTCAGATTTGCTACTGCGTAATCCTTTCGGATAAAAGAAAACGTGTAGGCTGGGTTAAATGGTTGACAATGACTTAGATAGGATCAAACTTTTCTGAGTTCTGTGGTAGCTGATAACAACCTTCATGAAAACCTTGTCCCATTTATGTTCAAAATTTCCAATGATTGTAACCACTCACTAGCATGACGACGTTCTATCTTGAACTTGCGGTGTGTCAAGCATTTAGATATGATCATAGCTGCATCCATGTGTTATACGGCTTCTTTCAAAATTCTGTCTGAGATTTTGGTACATTCTGATGGAATCTGGATGAATAGTCATGGGAGAATTTTAGTGAGAACTGTCAGTAATTTATGCGGTAGTAGTCAACTGAGTTCTAGAAAATTTTGTACTCTAGTTACAGACGTCGGTCTTGACCATCTGGTGATGGCCTTCACCTTCGCGGGATTGTCTAAAATTTCTTTCTGCTGAAATTGGGTGGTTCAGAAATGCCACCTTGTTCAACTGGAATTCACATCTAGGAAGCTGCTTATATAATTTTCTCCTATCGGAGATTCTGTACAACTGTGAGAAGATGATTCTCTTCTACTTCTCTAGAATTTAGTAGATCAGAATGTTATCAATGAATATACTGACGATTTTGTCTGAGATGTCATGAAAAAAAATTATTCATAAATTTCATGCTATAGTTGGAGCATTAGGAAGCTCAGAAGTATAAATCAAAATTTTTAGGGAGACTATAACAGGTGCAACAGCAGTTTGGAAAACATCATGTTCTTTCTCTCACCAATAATGGCAGCATGATCATGAATTATTCTAAAAGAATATTTAAGGCATCGTAGCAGGTCAGATAAACCTTCTATACGTGGGATGGTCATTGCTTATGAATGGTGATCTTGTAGAATTTTCGAGGGTCGATACATAATCTCATGTTACCGACCTTCTTTCTGATAGACAGAAATGGTGCACCTCCTGGTGGTGTACTAGGGCGAAATAAGCCTCGTTCCAGTAATTCTTGCAGCAAATGTTGAAGCTCTTTTAACTCAGCTGAAGCCCTGAAATAAAGAGTTCTGAAAATAGGTTCTATCCTTGAGACAAGCTCAATGTTAAAGTTTGTCTCGTGGTTAGGAAGGAATTTCTGGAAGACTTTCTAGAATGACCTCTGGAAACTTTGGAATAATCTGTTGATCATGAATTTAAAGAATTTCAGAAGTCGCATCATGAATGGTGACTAGAAGTCTTCGCAGCTATAAGATAATAATTCACGTGCTTGTAAAGCTGAAACAATTTGTACTGATTTTTCTGGCAGAAATATAATGAATATGTTCAGGAGTTAGTAAGACAGATCTCGTCGTTAACTGAAACGAAACTTTAACCAATATTGGTGATACCGTAGAGTCTTTTCTGGCTGGGAGGTAGGTAAATACCTGATTTCTAATAAGCTGACATAGGAACACGTGGATTAAAAGTTGCGACCTTCACTGAATGTGTTCGTATGTAAACTCGCAGAATGAATACTGCGTATCTAACCTGAATAATACTCCAGTGGTGGTGACTGAATTTTAAATGGTCTGATTTATGCGTAGCGTGACACAACGGGTATACCCCTTAGAGGGTACCCTGAATTTTCGAGGGCCTGGTTTAGAAAACATACGGTACATTCGTATGACGTGTACCATGACTGTGTCCTGACAAGTGTCTTCCGAAATGATACTTGAGACCCGTGTCTTGACTGTTGTCTGGACATGTATTTTAATGGGTGAGTCTGAATAATGCTAAGAATTTCTGGTTACTGCTAGGGTTGGCGGACCGGTTAGACTGCTGACCTCTGTATTTCTGGTCACGTCCGTTTTGGAGTTCCGATGGCCACTAACTGATAAATATAAGCATGGTGGTTGTCATTACCGCTTTGTCTGTCAGTTTCACGATAGTCATTATTACGACCGAGATTCCTGTAACTATTCTGCTGAGTGGCCGACTGGGTACCGGTTCCCACTCTTCTGAATGAAGGTTAGCTGATGAAGTGTGACATCTAGCTGAGAAAGTAAAAGCATGGAATAGAATGGTAGTATCTAATGGTTGAAATTTATTCTTGGCAGAAATTTCAGATTTATAGTTTCCGTCCTCGTTCTGTAGAGTCTTCATAGTATAAACAACATCAGCATCTTGAGAAATTTCCCAAGTATCAGCAGCATCAGCGTTTGTGAGGTCTTCAAAGTGTTAGCAGCATCAGTATCTGGTAAAATCTTCAATTCACGAGCAGCATCAGCATTTGATAGAATATCGACAAGTGGAAACGCCTGAGATGATTGAGGATCGATTAGCAATATCCATGGAGTAGGGTAGAGGGAGTACACTTGGACTACTGTACATGAAGTACAAAATGAATACTGCACATGGAGCATATCTGAGGTACTGTACGTGGAGCACACATGAAATACTGTACATGGAGTATAACTGAGACACTGATGGTAATTTATGGAATGATCGATACTGGTGTCAATTATATGACATGATCAAAAGAAATAAATTGATTTTAAGGATGGTAAACTGAACTGAAACGAGTAACATGATAGTTTGTCATATCCTGCGTAGCCTTAATGTTGGTTGTACAGAGAGCTCCAAAGTATGATTTAATCGAAGTTCCAACTATGGTCAGCATGAAACATGATTAATGAAGGCCAACATAATTTATCATGAAAACAGGATTTTACTGTAATTCTTCTGTATTTTAGCATGAAAACATCATCACCCTGCTGAAATATAATCCTCATACAGAGACATGAAACTTAACTAGCATGAACACGACATTCACGTGAGAGTATGAAACTGGATTATTCGAAGAACATAAAGGTATAACCAACAGAAGTTTAACATCAACTGATGTGGATGGCTATGGTTCAATCCACATAATTCAAAGAAGAAAACATGTGACTAAGTATGGGCGATTCTGGTTCGATCCATACTTGTCAAATGTTTTTGAGAACTGTCATGTATAGAAATTTACAATCTAGGACTAAATATGTGATAGGTGTGAAAACACCCATCTTTTTACCACTTAATTATAATAATAACCAAGCCAAAACGTGTATTTTATGTCGTAAATGTCGGAATTATGCGTGGTTTGTGTTTTTATTGTGTTTTAGGACCAAAAGATGAAAAAGGAAGAAAACACAGGCTTTCATGGGCTTTTATCGAAGAAAACGAGAAAAGACGAAGTCAAAAGATCAAGAGTGCAAAAAGAACGGAAGTCCAAGGCCTATTCTGAAGATTTATCGAAGAAAAAGTCTAAAAACGGAAGTTTAATGAAGTCGAAGAACTCAAGTCTAATTATTGAAGAAATTATAAGACAAGTTCAATTTATATCGACAAATCCCGAGACGACGTCGAGAAAGACAAAGAATTAAAAGACGAGAACAAGAAAGAGAAAGAAAGAAGGAAGCAACACATGCACTCCTCACTTCCTATATATACCCTCCTAATGACTCATTAGGAGGGTGTTAGTCATTTAGGAGTAGTTAGATTAGTTTAGGAGTAGGTAATTTTCTCTCTCTAGTTTTTTCACTTTCTCTCTCTAGTTTTTCTTTCAAGATTTAATCTTTAATCTTTAATCTTGTACTTTTGAATCTTTAATCTTAATCTTATTTCAAGCTTTTTACAATCTTTCTCATTCTACATTTCTTGATCTTTTGCTTATCTTTAATCCGAAAGTTTTATACTTTTTGCTTAATTTTGATGTTTGTTTAAAAAGTTCATCTTTTTGTTTCCATCTAGGCTTGTATACGATTTAATCTATAAGTTTGACAATCTTATTGGCTTATTTTGTATGTAGCTTATTTGTTTTAAAGTTTTCTTAAAAGTTTATCTTTTTAAAGTTTATTTTAGAAAGTTATTTATTTTGTGTCTTGAAAGTCTTCAAATTTGTGTCTTATTTTATCCGTATTATTATTGATTTGGTAAAGTTTTGATTTGTGCTTATTCAAGTTAGCTTATTGGTTTTGCTTATTGCGAATTTCAGTCCATCGGAATGAGGTATTAGGATTCCGGCAGCTTGTTACGATCGCAAAAACCACAAGGGTTTCTACATTGCGATCGGTATTGTGATACTCCCCCTTATTCCGATCTGGGATTCGGATCTAGGATTCGGATCTGGGATTCGGATCTGGGATTCGGATCTGGGATTCGGATCTGGGATTCCGATCTGGGATTCCGATCTGGGATCCGGATCTGGGATTCCGATCTGGGATTCCGATCTGGGATTCCGATCTGGGATTCGGATCTGGGATTCCGATCTGGGATTCGGATCTGGGATTTGGATCTGGGATTCCGATGGAGTCTTAGTTTTTATGACTTGTCTTTATTTTCAAATCAAAATTTTATATTTCCCGCTATTTTCTTAAACTTTATTTTAAATTGTTTTTATTTTACTTTTATTTTAAGATTGCATTTTATTTAAGTGTTTTTCTAGTAATTTTCTAGTTTAATTTTTCACCTTGTTTTACTTTTATAATTAGTACCTGTCTTTAATTTGCTTTTAAATACTTTCCGCATTTACTTTTTAATTAGTTATAGATAATCAACTTTCTTTTTGTTAACCAAAAACGACTGAGTCACACTTTGAACCGGAAATCAATTCGTTAAGACACCGAGAAAACGAAATTTTTAATCTAGCAAAAACATAGTTATTAAAATGGCGCCGCTGCCGGCTCTTTTCGTGAAGATTAACGGTTTTTTTTGTGAGAGACGCGTTGGATTTTGGGATCCGTTCACTTTTGAACGTTATTTTTCTTGCCAAAAAAAATTTCAAAAATCCAAAAAAATAAAAAATAAAAAATAAAAAATAAAATTAAAATAATAAAATAATAAAAAAAAATTCAAAAATCCAAAAACATTTGAAAAATCATAAAAGCATTTCTTTTTCGAAAGTTTTGCACCAAAAATAATCTTCTTGCTTATCTATTGTTCTTCATGGATTCTTATGTCCATTGCGTAGGGTGTGGGAGACGATTATATGGGTGCGAATCATGTCAATGGTGTTCATGCGAGCAATGCGGAAAAGACCTTCCTCCTATTTCAATCGATTCACAATTAGGATTTTGTCTATCGTGCAACTCGACTAATTCGTCCTTTTCTAATCCACCTCCTATTCCCCCTTGCATATATTGTGGAAGCGATTCTCATTGGCATGTTTCGTGTCCAATTCGATACCCGCCTCATGGCGAGCAAGAACTGAGTTACAATTATGACAATGGTAATAGCTATCTACAAGAAGCACCGGGTTTTTCTCCATACCCATGTTGCCAAAATTGTGGGGGGCCTCACTATACTTCTTATTGTCAGCCAATGAATTATTATGAGCAAAATCTGTGTCCTCAGTTTTCTTCACCAATGGATTATTATGAACCAAATCCGTGTTCTAATTCTTCTCAACCGATGAACTACTATGAGCCACACCCGTGCTATAATTCAGGTTTTCAATATTTTGAGCCCCCACAACACTTCCTCGATCATCAACCCTCTTTTGCATTTCCTCCTGAGCAAATTGCCACTCTTTTTGAAAACTTTCAAAAAGTTCAAGAATCTTGCAACAAGATCATCGAAAAATGTCAAGAGGATCAGTGACATGAGCAAATATCGAATACCGAGACTTATACTCCTCCTCCTGTGTATCCATACTATTATGACGATGATGACGATGAGCCTACTATTTCTTGGAATGATCTTGCTGCTCAATGTCGTAGTGCAATTGTACTTCCTTCTCTCGATATCCATAATGCGACTAAGGATTGTGATATAATGAGTGAGATTAGTGAATTTGGTCTTGACAACTTATTTGAGGAGGTTTGTGATGTCCCTACTTTTGCTGAGCTTAAGGACGAGGTCGTTTTTAATAATGATTTCCAATTTGAGGCCGAGATTGCGGAAATTATCGAACGAGAGCTAGCTCTTTTACCTCCACTTCTTCCTACAAGTGAGGTCGATTTTTCCAACGTCGAGGCCGAACTTGATGAGTTGGAACGTCTTATTTTTCTTAATAATGACGAACCAACTCACTTGACCAATCATCCATTTCTCGAGGAGTTACCTAATCAACACTCCTCAAATGAGAATTACGTTTACCACATTCGTACGGATTTAACTTATCAACAATCCCCACAAATGAATGATGGACTCGTACTTGATCGTGATCTTTTTGAGCGAGTTTCTAAAATCCTCAATGCGGGGAACGACAAACCTTGGTTTGACGCCCCTATCGATGATAAAGAAATCGAAGAGATTAACGTTCATGAGGATGAGTGCTTTGACCCGGGAGGTACCATTGATTATTTTATAATTGATAACTTACGGCTTTGCCGCTTTCTGAGCATCAATTGTCTTTGGGGGATGACAATTTGCTTACTTTACCCACCCCACCTCCCGTGGATCATGATCTCACATACTTTTCGTATGGTGAGAGGACCTGTCTACCCTTCAAGACTTATCCTCCAGCCTCCCCTGTTGTATTTTCCTCCGGGAACGAGGACAAGGTCTTTGATCCCGTTATTACATTCGAGGCTTCTCCATGGACCATTTAATTCGGGGTCGAGTCGGTTAACAAAAACAAGCGCTTCTCAGGAGGCAACCCGATTATCTATCTATCTTTATCTGTTTTTATAATAAGTGTAGGGGAGACCCTTGTATGTGTTTGTTGTCTTCTTTCTTATCATGTGCAGGGATTCGAGCTTTCAAAGATCCATTCTTGATGACTTTTGACGACCCGTGATTCCGTGTACCCGTCTTCCCGGTTTTATCCTATACTCTTTTGATTCTCTATTTTATATTTATTCAATATTAAAATAGGAATCACTTTAGTTGTCCTTTCCTTAGCAAGATTTAAACAAAGTGCACAATGTCCTAAGTGTAGGGGAGTTTACTCCCACATGCTTAAACATTGAGGACAATGTTTATATTAAGTGTAGGGGGACTTATATCGAAGTTAAGTGGTCTTTCCTTGCATTTGTCCTCATTTTAACCGGAAAATTGATTTTTCGACATTTTTCAAAATTTTTGATCTATTTTGGCCTAGTAGTTTTTCCTTTGTTATTGTTATTTACTTTCATTGCTAGAATAAAATTTTTAATAAAGTGGTTTTAATTTTTCAAAGTCGTGAATATTTTGACTCAGCCCGAGTTTACTTATCTAAGTTTACTCTAGCTAGTATCCTTAACGTGTTTAAGTCAAGTTTTGCTAGGCTTTTATTGTAACACCCCATTTTGATAAATGGAATGTCACGCGTAATTATGGCGTGTCATCAAAGCATGCAAGGTAATATGTAGTAAAACATACATGACCATAGGGATAACCGGAATCAAACATCGGTTCCCAAACATAAGCCCAAAAACATAATAAAGCAAAAGAAATGAATGAAAGGTTAAACAAGCATAAGTATATGAAGGCAAGAAGGAAAAGAAGTCTCTAGCAGCTTCCATCCTATGCACGTCCTCCAAAAGCTCGAGTCTTTCCTAGGGTACCTGCCGTTTTGGGACATGGAAAGGAAAGTAACGGCTGAGCAAAACGCTCAGTGCACGGATATAGACATAGTATAAATGACTAAAACATAATAAAGACTTAATAGCAGCGGAAATGTATAAGTCGTGGAAAACTTGGAACATGTTCGTAAAAATGGTTTTATAGTTTGAAAAGCCTTATGTTTATCTTAAGAAAACTGTTTAACATATTTTACCATTAGCCAATATAGGTCATGAAAATCCACCGTGCATGAATACTTAGAGGGGTGACCTCATCATGCAAATTAGAGGGGCTGCCTCTAATTTAATATACTGGTTTTGGGTAGGAGGGATCAGCTCCTTGTGAAGGATGTAAGGCACACACCACATTCACACTGAGTAATCTGCTGAAAACATGTAACTAGGATGCACCCATACGCCCCACATGATAAATATAATAAATGGACAAAAGCTGAAGGGACGCCACGAGCAATCACTCCGCCGTGGTGAAGTCATAACACCAGTGCCTCTAGTGTTATGGTTATGGTACCTCCATAACTAGGTGAAACTTGTCATGCATGTATATGGCTATAGGTATTCTAAATTAAACATAAGCAAATCAAACATATAAACCTATACTACGGGAAAACAGTTGGCTGCATACGGGGAATCATAATAAGGAAAGAATATCCATACTGAAAGGACGGGAATCCGTACCTTATGTCCAGTGAACGAAGAAGACGAACGGAAGAGAGTCCTACTTCAATGTCACTAATGCTACATAAATACATGCATGTATAAGTATTTGATCACTGAGTACGTAACTGGTTTTTAAGTCATGTTTTAGCTTGTTTTATATGTTCATGTCTTGTTTTACTGATTTTAACGTTATATTGTGTTTATCGTGTATTATGTATATTCTGATAAAGTATTACTTGTATTTCTTGTATTATTATACTTGTTGTGTAATAATAAGTAACTTTCTAAAAAAAATAGCAGGTTTCCTAAAATAGAAAGTTTCCAAAAATAGAAAGTTACCAAAAATAGAAAGTTTCCAAAATTAGATTTACTGCTTAAAATAGATAAGTTTCTAAAAATAGAAAGTTTCCATAAATAGATCAGCTGCCTTAATTAAATAGGTTTCTAAAAATAGAAAGTTTCCATAATAGAAATAAGTTGGATTATTAAGCTTAATAATATAAGTTTAAGTATTTACTGATTAATATTCTAAGTCATGTAATAAAATAGTATAGTTTATTAATTATTTCATGTGAATTAAATAACTATAGGTTAAAGTATTTAATTAAACATAACATGATTTAATTAAATGAAGATATAAATACTTAGGTTAAACATGTATTATTATCTATGATTAACATAACCTAAGTCATGAAAATTAATTAATTATAAGTCATGTTTTAATAATTAATTAATACTATAGTGTAAAATAAGTAATAAAATACTTAGGTTAAAATCCATGTATTATTATTAATAATAATAACCTAAGTCATGATGTAATTAAATTAATTAAGTAACATGTCAAATTAATTTAATTAAACTTGCAAATAATAATCTTGTAGTTATAAGTCATGTTTTATTAATTTAATGACCTTGTAATTAATATACATGTAAAGCTAATTAACTTGCAAAAATAATAACACGTATTCTTGTATTATTTTATTAAAATGCGTCGAAAACCGAACCCGTGTCTTATTAATTTAAACGTGAAACTCGTGTTATGTATTATAAATAAACCGAGCCAAACAGCCCTTTTCCTGCCCTTAAACCCGTATCCAAACAGCCCCTAAACTGTTCCTAAAACTTGTTGCCAAACACTACCTGTCCCTGCAAAATTCCCCCCGACAGTGGGGAATTCCCCCTGCCTGTTATAAGTTTCCACCGAGACCGATAAGGTCTCGGTTCCCACTGCTAGAACACACACCCCTGCGGGGGTTCCCACTGGTAGCAAAAACCAAGCCCACCCTTTTTAGGGTTGCGGCTGGTGGTGTAAGCTCATCACCGAGACTCCCATGAGTCTCGGTTTGCGTGCCAAAACAACACAGCGACGCCCAAAACGAAACCCCTCCTTATATTACTGTTTGAACATGTTTAAATACCCCTGAAATCGGATTAAAAGAAAAAGAAAATAGAAACGAATTAGGGTTTTTACTTACATATTGATTAGGGTTTAGAATTAACACACGTGAATCAAACATCTTGATCCTTGAACCTTTAAGCCTCGACCTCCTTGGTTCTTGTTCTTAAATCGGCGGCAGGAAGAGGTCCATAAAAAGAGGCGGCTGTTTGATGTATTTTAGGGTTTTCTGTTTGTGTGGTGTTTGTGTCGACCAAAAGAAAAACAAAGCCCCCTCCCCGTCTTTTATCCTGTTTATGCGTACAAACACACTTGGGCTTTGAGCCCAAGTCCCTTCTCTTTCTTCTTTGTCTAAAACAGCCCAAATAACATTAAACTTTCTTTCTTTTATTTATACGCGTCACGAAAACGTTATGCGTAAACGTGTTTCAATGTCGTGAATTTTCTTAGTCATCCTTATGCATATTAAACGTGATTATTATTTATGTAATAATAGTCGTTTTAATTCCTCGTGTCACGTGATTATAATAAACATGTTAAATGTTCGTTTTTACGTGCTACATAGTTATTAATTATTCGTGTTATTATAACTACTTGTACGTAACGACATTCGTCGTATTAATAATTATGTAGGCACCATTATCTGTTCGTGATTTCATGTTCATGATTTTATGTTCGTGATTATAATTATTATTGTTAATAATTATCGTGTACTAACACGTATTTAATATTATGTTCGTGATTATAATTATTATTGTTTATAATTATCGTGTACGAATACGTATTTAATACTTATCGTGTAATAACACGTACGTACTTCTTGTAATTAATATTCATGATACGTGTACATGTTATATAAGGTAAGTTTTAATCATGTACGTACGATTATTAATGTACTGTTCATGGTAAAAGCATGCGGGTTTTACATTTATATAGGGAGCTTTAAAACGCGAAAGTCTTAACTCTCACGGGTTAAGAACAAGAAATTTTCGCAAGTTCCTATAATTGATCCTAGAGATTCGTTTATCAAGGGAACTTTAAAACGCAAATTCTAAACTTGAAAGAGTCTAAGAAGATGCAAAATCCTATAGGCGACTCGAAAACCCAAAACTTTGATTTAATTGGCTAAGCATCCACGAGTCTCATTCCTTGAGATTTTAAACTGTGGAGGACGAGAGATGAGAGAGTCAATTATAAGTTTGGTATTCTTTCGTGAATTTATGTGAGTTGATTATAAGCATATTCTCCCATCGCTTGTTAATAAATATATCTGCAATAAATAAGGTTGTACGATTTGAAAAGTTACTTGGCTTCTAGCCCAAGATCGATTAAAAGTTGCTCGGTATTAATTAGAGTTCATACAAGGCATAACTTATTGAAGCGGGATGCGAAGATTGGCGAGTCCGAAAAGGCCCTAACAAGGCATGAGGGCTACATTTTGTTGCTAAAGATCCAAAAGTGATGTGAAGAATCATTTATCAAAAATCAATATGAAGGATCGAGACACACGACGAAAAGCAAATACTCAAAGATCATGGAGAAGTCTATCCGAAAAGACCCTAGCAAGGTATGAGGATAAATAGATCCAAGTCCTAAAAGGAGGCGGATCGTTGTATATCAAAATCCCCAATAAAGATTGGAGAAAAAAGAAGAAGTCGTGGTCCAAATATGAAGAATCTCTCAAAAAGTTCAAGTGAAGAAATTCCTATTATGAAGAGAAGACCATAATTTCAAGAACGTCTCTAAAAGATTTAAAGTATGAAGTCACTGCCAAATATCGGTCCGAGAAAGGTCTCAAATCGTGAAGTGATTTATGCCAAGATATGAACTTTATGAGGTCCCGAGAAGCAGTTTTAAAAGATTTTTTCCTTTAGATAACTATTGATTAAATCGTCCTACTTTATTTTTGGCCTAAATAAACTATTGAAATAAGTCAAACAATGCATCCTCGTGATCATTCAAGACAAAACTAAAATATAAGAGATACACCTAGGAATAAGGGAGTCTAAGTGAATAATTGGGCCACATGAGTTCGTGTTAGTTTACTAACTTATAATAACAATAATCTCGTTTTTAACCTTGGTATGGGAACATGAAACTTGAGGGTGATAAACATTCATGACTATCCAAAACCTCAATGTAAGTCTTTTATCTCTTTATTTGTTTTCTTCCTTTGAATATTTTATAATTTTCTATGTCTTGTGTTTAAGAAAGGCCAAGGTGGATTGATTATGATGGAAAATATAAAACTTGTTGTGTAACTAATGCATTGCATGAGAACATTGCAATGGTCAAGTGTAGGGGATTTGATAGGTGTGAAAACACCCATCTTTTTACCACTTAATTATAATAATAACCAAGCCAAAACGTGTATTTTATGTCGTAAATGTCGGAATTATGCGTGGTTTGTGTTTTTATTGTGTTTTAGGACCAAAAGATGAAAAAGGAAGAAAACACGGGCTTTCACGGGCTTTTATCGAAGAAAACGAGACGTAGTCAAAAGATCAAGAGTGCAAAAAGAACGGAAGTCCAAGGCCTATTCTGAAGATTTATCGAAGAAAAAGTCTAAATACGGAAGTTTAATGAAGTCGAAGAACTCAAGTCTAATTACTAAAGAAATTATAAGACAAGTTCAATTTATATCGATAAATCCCGAGACGACGTCGAGAAAGACAAAGAATTAAAAGACGAGAACGAGAAAGAGAAAGAAAGAAGGAAGCAACACATGCACTCCTCACTTCCTATATATACCCTCCTAATGACACATTAGGAGGGTGTTAGTCATTTAGGAGTAGTTAGATTAGTTTAGGAGTAGGTAATTTTCTCTCTCTAGTTTTTTCACTTTCTCTCTCTAGTTTTTCTTTCAAGTTTTAATCTTAAATCTTTAATCTTGTACTTTTAAATCTTTAATCTTAATCTTATTTCAAGCTTTTTACAATCTTTCTCATTCTACATTTCTTGATCTTTTGCTTATCTTTAATCCGAAAGTTTTATACTTTTTGCTTAATTTTGATGTTTGATTAAAAAGTTCATATTTTTGTTCCATCTAGGCTTGTATACGATTTAAGCTATAAGTTTGACAATCTTATTGGCTTATTTTTTATGTAGCTTATTTGTTTTAAAGTTTTCTTAAAAGTTTATCTTTTTAAAGTTTATTTTATAAAGTTATTTATTTTGTGTCTTGAAAGTCTTCAAATTTGTGTCTTATTTTATCCGTATTATTACTGATTTGGTAAAGTTTTGATTTGTGCTTATTCAAGTTAGCTTATTGGTTTTGCTTATTGCGAATTTCAGTCCATCGGAATGACGTATTAGGATTCCGGCTTGTTACGATCGCAAAAACCACAAGGGTTTCTACATTGCGATCGGTATTGTGATACTCCCCCTTATTCCGATCTGGGATTCGGATCTGGGATTCGGATCTGGGATTCGGATCTGGGATTTGGATCTGGGATTCGGATCTGGGATTCAGATCTGGGATTCGGATCTGGGATTCGGATCTGGGATTCGGATCTGGGATTCCGATCTGGGATTCCGATCTGGGATTCGGATCTGGGATTCGGATCTGGGATTCCGATCTGGGATTCGGATCTGGGATTCCGATCTGGGATTCGGATCTGGGATTCGGATCTGGGATTCCGATGGAGTCTTAGTTTTTATGTCTTGTCTTTATTTTCAAATCAAAATTTTATATTTCCCGCCATTTTCTTAAACTTTATTTTAAATTGTTTTTATTTTAGTTTTATTTTAAGATTGCATTTTATTTAAGTGTTTTTCTAGTTTAATTTTTCACCTTGTTTTACTTTTATTATTTGTACCTATCTTTAATTTGCTTTTAAATACTTTCCGCATTTACTTTTTAATTAGTTATAGATAATCAACTTTCTTTTTGTTAACCAAAAACGACCGAGTCACACTTTGAACCGAAAATCAATTCGTTAAGACACCGAGAAAACGAAATTTTTAATCTAGCAAAAACATAGTTATTAATATGGATGGTTGTAGTCCAATCCATACTTGTCAAAACTTTATAAAATGTCATGATATGAGCAAAGGTGAACGTCTATGGTTCAGTTCACAAATCAATAAATGACTGAAAGCATGAAAATTTGACCTGAAAAATGATGAACGTTTATGGCTAGTTCACCAAGTAATATTTGACTGAAACATGAATCTGACATGAGTAAGTGTAAACGCCTATGAGTCGGTTTACCAATACGAAATATGAACGGGCAAGTGTGAACGCCTATGGCTCGGTTCACCAAAACAAAATTCGAATGAAAAGCACATGCGACTAAATATGGTCAGTCCTGTACCAACCTTTTACTTTGTCAAAAACTTTAAGAAAACTGATTGATAAATGAAGAAGACTGACTGATAAATGCATGAGAAACATGAAAGATAACGACGCCAAAATTCTGGGAAGTTCCTGGTGACTACCCACTAGTCACAGGTCAAGTTTTAGAGCCTACAGGTCGAACCTATAGCTCTGATACCATAATTGTAACACCCCACTTGGATAAGTGGACCATTACGTGTATTTATGGCGTGTCATCAAAGCATATAAGGTAAATGTCCTAAAACATTAACTGACCATAAAGGAAATACCGGAATCAAACATCGGTAATCCAAATATAAGCTCAAAACATGAAAAGTAAATACTGAAAGAAAGGACTGAACAATGTCCAAACAGGCAAATAAATGTATGAAGTACATAAAGTAAAAAAGTCTAGATAGCTTACATCCAATGCACATACTCTCAGAATCCTAAGAGCGCCCTGGTGTACCTACCGTTAGAACATGAAAGGAACTACGTCTGAGCATAACGTCCAGTGAACGGATACAAAGCATGATAAGGAAATTGAAATGAAGCAAAAAAAATAAAATGTTGAAGCTGTACATACTGATATATAAATTGTAGCGGAAAACTGTGTAAATTCTGAAAGACTGGTTTATGACTGGTAAAGTTGTACTATTAATTGTTAAATTTGGAAACATGTATTTACTGTATTTTAAATGCCAAGAGTTTATACAGGTCATGTGTTGTAACAACGTCTGCATGAATACATGGAGGGGTGACCTCTAAATAATGTGCTGGGTGGAGGGATCAACTCTAATATGAAGGATGTAGAATTCACCTGATAAGCTGTAAACTAATAGCCTAGGATGCATCCATACGCCCCGCTGATAATACTGATAA
The DNA here is from genome assembly GCA_025667525.1 of Glebionis coronaria. Classification (NCBI taxonomy): domain Eukaryota; kingdom Viridiplantae; phylum Streptophyta; class Magnoliopsida; order Asterales; family Asteraceae; genus Glebionis; species Glebionis coronaria. The sequence continues at coordinate 154,746,438 of CM046877.1, forward strand.
AATGGTCAAGCTGAATAAATGGGACACTGCGAGAAATCACTCCCTCGCAGAGGAGTCATGACACCGGTGCCTCTAGTGTCATGGTTACGGTACCTCCGTAACTAGTACATAAACTGGTCATGGTTGTATATAAAGCTCGGGTAATTTATTTAGTTATTAAAATGGTTACTGATAAGCTTAAAACATATATTGGGGAAACATTTGGCTGCAGACGGGAAATCCTAATCATGCATAGAAGAAAGTCCTTACTGAAGGACGGGGAATCCTACCTAGTGTCCAGTAATGAAATAAGAATGAAAGCTGAAAGATCTACTCCGACTTCACGGATACTACATAAATAACGGACACGTAATAAGTTGTCTGATTACTGTTTACTGTTACTTATTCTTATCTGTTCTTAGTTTAATTTATTTTATTCTTGTATTACTGTTTATGTAGAATCTGATTAGTCTGATAGTCTGGTGTATTTTTTATAAATCTGACTGTTCTTTAAATGCTTACTGATTGTTATATATCCTGTATTTCTAGTTACTGTATATTATACTATGTTTTGTTATTATAATAACACTGTTATATGTAACCTGCTAAAAATGGAAAGTTTTAAAAATTAGAAAGTTTCTAAAAAAAATAGGACGCTTTTAAAAAAAATGGTTTCATAAATAATTAATCGTTTCCTAATAGTCAAATAAATAACTAATTACAACGTGATTAATTTAATAAAAGTTTATTAAATTAAAGTAAATGTTTTATACTTGATTAGTCATTTAAATAGTTAAAATAAAATTTAAATTGGAAGAAAGTTAAACCAACGCCTTTTGTCAAATTTACGCGTAACCGTGTAACCCGAAACTCGTGTCAAACCCTCCCTAGACATTCATGTCTCGGGTCAAGCCCAAACCGAGTCCAACAGCCCCTTTTTGTTGTCGTCACTCACACAACAAACCACTGATGTTGTTCCCATGGTTCCCCCAGTTTGTGATTAGTTCCCACTGCTTGTATATTATACCCACTGTTCTGTCAATAGTTCCCACCGTCCTAGTTTTGTTCCCACTGTTTTTGTTATGGTTCACTGTTTACAAACCCAAACGCACCCTTATTGCCTGTTAATCCCAAACACCCCTGATGAGTCAAAACAATCCCACTGTTGTTGCGTTTCCCACTGTTTTACCCCTGTTTCCCATTGCTTGAACGAACCAAACACCCCTTGCTGGTTTTCTGACTAGGCCGACAGAACCAAACATCCCCATTTGCTGTTTGGTCGAAACAACAATACACCGATACACCTAATGTGTCTCGGTTTGTGTGCAAAACATCAAAGCCGACTTTCAATTACACTGTTCGTTATTATAACCCCTTTTAATTTCGATTTCATGATTACCCCTCTTAAATTTACTAATGTTCTTGACTTGAATCAATAACTCGTGGTATAAGAAGAATAATGTAATTACCTTTATTTTGATTAAGGAGGAAGATAAACATTGTTATTTGAATCCCTGGTCAAAAAATCAAACCCGTCCTTGTTCTTGATTCAAACTGGCGGCATCCTTTTATTTTTATTATATTTTTCTGTCGGCAGCAACAAGGAACAATCAACCCTAATTTTTGTGTTTTATTTGTTTACTGTTGTGTAAGGACAGTGGAGTAAACCCCCGTTTTGTTTTGTTTTTATTAGTGTAGTGGGCTCAAAGCCCAACTTCCTTTTCTTTTCTTTAATTGTAGACGCAACCCAAAACATATGCATACTGATGAGACTGTATGTATACATAGTCTCATCGTCCAAATTGGGCTTAAAACGCTTAAAATATCGTCAAAATACCCAAAATATGCCTGTGTTTGTTCATTGTGTATTTCAGGTACGGATATCGTGAATTCACCAAAAGATCAAAGGAATCAAGCAAAAACGAACACGGGAAACGAAGCCGCACAAAGAACCGGACCCCAATCATGATTTTCCAGTGAAGTCCTTGAAGAATTGAGAATTGGCAACTTTGGTCCCTCAACTTATGAAGACTTGTCACAAGTGACCCTCCATTATTCATTTGTGCAAGATATATCCTTGATATTTGAAGACATGTGCATGATTAGCCCTTGAAGAATGCATTAATTGCATAATTAATCCTTGATAAAAGTTTTGATATACTTTGGTGCCAAATTTGACAAGTGCTGAAAGTTAAAAACAAAGGAAATAAAGAAGTGAGCTGATTAAACTTCATTTGATGGTTTTTGAAAAGTTCAGGGGGCAATCATGAGAGACACACAAACATTATCCAGCCAACCATAGCTAGACACATCACCATGCCACGTCACCCCCACCCAGTCCAACAAACCAGTCCATAACCTTAATTCGACCCTGTCACAACTCTTTTTGAACCCCTTTTAATTAAAATTGTTAATTTAATGAAAAGGTGGTAAACACGTTTTTTAAAAAGTAAACCCCCCAACCCCAATTAAACTTCACCTGCTAAACACCTAAATCCCATAAACCCTAGCTTAATCCAAACCCTGAAACAAGGGGGTTTTCGCTTAACTCTTCCAGATTGATGATTCAAGGTAAATATAACTTCTTCACGCGCTTATTTTGGTCCCCTCTTCACCATGGTGCCCCACCCACGTGTCCCCTGCAACAAAACAACAAAGTTTGCACAGTAAATCAACGGTTTCTACCATTTTCTTGTTTCCAACGTTTCATTCAGGGGTTGTGATCAACCTCACAACAGCTGGACTCTTCTCAACAATCACATGGCTCTTCTTTGACCAAATTTTCAAACTAACCACAAGGGCATTGTTGGAATTTTCTAGTTTAGGGTTTATAGTTTTATGTATTCTAGGACATTCTATAGCTTAGTATTTAAAGACCCTCCAGGCTGTGGAGTGTGCTTTGTTCCAGTTTTTATGTAAAAAATTTTGGTTATTAATGATAATGAAAGCTACAATCTTTTGGCATAAATTCTGAGTTCCATCATTTTAAGTACCTTGTCTTAGTTTAAAATTTAAATTTCAGCTTTGGTTTGTTTAATTTTAAGTTATCAAGTTGAGCTTTGGTTAAAAAAGTTTGAGTGAAAAGTTTTCTTTATATTCTGACTTTCTGAAATCCACCAACACTTGAAGTGAAAGTGGATTGTGTTGTGGATTTCAGAAATCTCCTTAATGATTTTGTGTGAATTCAAGTATTTGTGGTTCTAAAAAAAATTCGAATCTCACTTTATTTTTATTTAAAGCTATAAGCCATAAGCTGGCTTAATCAATAAGCCCAGCTTATAGCTCATAGTTATAAGCACCAGGTCACTTTTTCCCTTGTTTTCTTTCTTGGCAGGAAAGTTTCTGTTTGTGAAGATATAAAGGGGGTGTTTGACTGCTGTAGTCTCACCTTCCCTATTCTCTCTACATCAGCTTATCACAAAAAGCTCAGCATAAGCCTCCTGCTTATAGGAGAAGGCCTCAGCTGGCCTTTGTGTGGTTGGATGTTAACCACACCAGGTACGGGCTTGAACCCTCCTAGAAATAGGATTTTGTATGTTGTTTTGTGATTGTGCATGATTTTGGATTTTACTTGTTTTATTGTTCCTTTAGCTGCTTATTCTTGCTTGCTTAGCTGTATTGTTCTTGTTTAGATAGGTGTTAATCAGTTAAATAGGATTTGTATGAAATTTCTTTGATTAATCTTAGTTTTCAGTAATTAAGGGTGTGTTTGGATGTGGGTTTTATGGACAGCTGTTAACAAAATGTTGGCTTGAAATCAATCTAAACACATTTGGTTTAAGTATTCTTGTGATATATCAACTAGTGGTATTCATATCAATAGGTTTTATAAGGGTTTGTATGATAAAATTTGGTTTCTATAGCTTAAATTCAGTAAGTCCCTTTTGAGCACGATTTAGCTTAATTTATGCAATCAAATCTTGTTCACCAATAGGAAGTAGGTTAAAATAAGTTTATATTTAGCTTATATGATGTTTGGTCCATTTATGTGCAAGATTTGAGCACTTTAAATTCGTTTTTGTGCATCTAGAAAATCAGCACTGTTCACAGAAACTTATAAGCTTTAACAGTCCCCTATTTGTGCCATTTTTGTGTTAAATTTGTACTGTGCTTTGGTGTTTTTATGTTCAAACTGACTCCCCACACTTCCATGAGTGTGGGGGTGCCCTTGTATCCAAGAAAAAGTCACCACAAAGAGCTTTCCTAAGCTCCCAAACCACCAGACCTCAATTTTTGTTCTGTCAGTGGGAACCAAGTTCCCACTGCTTGGTTCTTTTTTCCCATTGCTTAGCTAAAAGACAGAAGTGACCAAGTGTCACTATCACAGTTCTTAAATTTTTGTCTTTAGTGAAGTAATTTAGGACTTAGGACTTGATTCCAATTTTGTAATTTTTCTTATTTTATTCTTTATTTTTCAGTTTAATTAATTTTTGTTTTACTGTTCATTAAGTATTTTTTAGGGTTTATTGCTATTTTTAATTACTTTTTATTATTCAGTTTTTGTCTTTTAGTGTAGAAAAGGTATATTTTTCAGATTTAAAATTTTTCTTAGATTAAGAAAATTAATTTAAGATTTTTAGTTTAAAAAATATTTACTGTTCACCTTTTTAATTATTTTTTTATAATTAATTTAAGTTAATTAGGATTTAATTACTAAACTGTTTTGTCTTTTAGTGCAAGATTTTATTTTTTTCAAACTTTTTCAATTTTCTATTGTTCATTAGGGTAATTTAGGATTTTTAAAATTGTTAAATTAATTTTGGCATTATTTTATTATTTTTTTAGGATTATTTTAATTTAAAAATAGTTTTTAGTGATAAAAAAATAGAAAAATAGTTTTTAAAATTTAAGAAAAATACTTTTTAGTATTTAAATAATATAATTTAGTTATTAGTTCAATAAATTAATATTTTGGGCATTTTGTTAATTATATTTAATTTTTGGGCTTTAATTAGCATTAAAAATTGAATATTTAATTAATAAAAGGTTTAAAAATATGTTTGTTGGACTTTTATTCTTATTTATATTATTTAATACTTAGTTTAATATTTTAATTAATTTTTAGGTTTAATTTTTAATTTTGTCACGTTTTACGTATTTACGTTCGCGTTTTACGTCAACGTCGTAGTTTTAATCGTAGTCGTAGCTCGTCTTTAATTTTTTCTCTTCTCGACCAAAAACGTCACTAATCCAAACATTGTTATTTTATATTTTGGCACATTAATACACACACCTCCTTTGAGAACGAACCCGCATTTATTCGATTCTTCCGTTTTCCTAAATCGTCGAGTTTAATACTTGTCGCATTTATACGTTGTTTTCCTAAACGCGTATTTCTACACCTATCACATACTTAATTTTTCGTTTCGTTTAATCTTTACATGCTCGTGTTTTATTCGTGATTCGGGGTTTGTAATATTTATTTCCTGAATAAATACTTACGTATATATACTTACGTAATATTTCTGACATTAATTAATTTTTCTGAATGATTTAATTATTTAAATAAAACTGAGATCGCGTATTTTAATATTAACGTTTTATTAAAGCTGAGACCAAGTGTATAATTTATATTCTTGGGTTTTAAATGCGGGTTTTACAAGATCTTAGGAAAAAAAGCGGAGGGACTGAGTTGCAAATAACCAAAACTATTCAGGGATTAAATTGCAAATATTATATTTTCTTATTTATATCCAGATATATATAAAGTATATCTAGATATATATTAAGTATATCTAGACATACCTTTTTAACTTTTTAAATGTCAATTTATATCCAGATATAAGGGTGATTTAATAATTATGATCAGATATATATAAAGTATATCTAGATATATACAAAGTATATCTGCATATATACAAAGTATATCTAGATATATATATATAAAGTATATCTGGATATATATAAAGTATATCTAGATATAACTTTTTTAACTTTTTAATGTCACTTTATATCCAGATATTAGGGTCAATTTAATAATTATGATCAGATAAATATAAAGTATGTCTAGATATATGCAAAGTATATCTGGATATATAAAAAGTATATCTAGATGTATATAAAATATATCTGGATATATATAAAGTATATCTAGATATAATGGTCAATATAATAATTATGATTCGTTTATATTTCGGTGGTAACTGTGTATTTTTTATTTTTATTTTTTTTGCCGCTCGAAATTTTTTTTTTCCGCTCGAAAGAAAAAATAAAATTTTTTTGCGGTTCATAAAAAAAAACATATAGTAAGGTTTTCTTGATTAAATCTTAGATTAATCCTACCTATTGGATGAAAGGTGAATGGAAGGTCAAGATGACTCCCTTGGTTTCTTAGAAAAAACAAGTTTGCAAAATAACTTTACGAGTTTGTTTATTATACAAACTAGTATTTTCATGGAAACCAAGGGACTAATCCTAGCCATCCAGTAGTTGAGACCAGATCTTAGGAAAAAAAAAGCGGAGGGACTGAGTTGCAAATAACCAAAACTATTCAGAGACTAAACTGTAAAATATTATATTTTCTTATTTATATCCAGATATATATAAAGTATATCTAGATATATAATAAGTATATCTAGATATACCTTTTTAACTTTTTTAATGTCACTATATATCCAGATATAAGAGTGAGTTTAATAATGATGATTATATATATATATAATATATCTAGATATATACAAAGTATATCCGGATATATAAAAAGTATATTTGGATATATATAAAGTATATCTAGATATAACATTTTTAACTTTTTTAATGTCACTTATATCCAAATATAAGGGTCAATTTAATAATTATGATCAGATATATATAAAGTATATCTAGATATGTACAAAGTATATTTGGATATATAAAAAGTATATCTAGCTATATATAAAGTATATCTGAATATATATAAAGTATATCTAGATATAAGGGTCAATATAATAATTATGATCAGATAATTTTTCAGTGGTAACTGTGTATTCTTTATTTTTATTTTTTTTGCCGCTCGAATTTTTTTTTCCCGCTCGAATAAAAAATATAATTTTGTTGTTCATATAAAAAAAAAATATATATATATATAGTAAGGTTTTCTTAATTAAATCTTACATTAATCCTAACTATTAGATGAAAGGTGAATAAATGGTTAAGATGAGTCCTTTGGTTTCTTAGAAAAAACAAGTTTGCAAAATAATTTTTGCCCAAACACAATATTTATGAGAAATTAAAATATAAATATTTTTAATATCCTTTGATATACCTTAACTAAACGACACTTTAATAGAGTAATTGCTAAAAAAAGCTTTTAAAAATAGAAAGACGGAAGTTAGGCGGGGAAGCATACGTGGCAAGTGTGATGTGGGGTTTGTCATATTTGTTAAGGTGACAAGTGGCCGACAATTACATGGTGGATGCTGATATGGATACAAGTGTAATTATGATTATTTAAAAATTGAAAACTGTTTAGGTATTATTTAATACTAATGTAGTAGATTATTATAGAATAAAAATAACATCATCAAATCTTCAAAGCAAAACCTAAAGATAAAATGTGATCTTTGCTTTTCATTAGTTTAATACTTTAATGACTTTAATCTTGTTCCAAACTTCTATCCTTTTTGACAACTTTCAGATGTTTGGTTTATTACTGTTTGTAAACTGATTTAATCAAAAAATTGTTTTGACAAGTAGTAGTTAATTAGTGGAAGGTCATGACGCTGCAATATCAGCGAGGGCACCACAAATGAGTACTCAACATGTAGTGCCTAGAATGTACGCAGACGAGTTTAAGAATGTTTACAGATTTGTGAAGAAAAGATGATATGATTGATAATTTAAAATTGTTTATTTTATTTTTATATTTATACTATATATAATAGCAATATAGCATATAAAATTATGAGCAATGCTACAACCACAAAGAAAAAGTCACAAAAAAATTTACAAAATGATGTGTCATGAATTTGTGGATACATATAAGAGAGAGAATTGAAAAGTAAATTTTATGTAATCATTAAATTCATGACAAATCATTTTGTAAACATTTTTGTAAGATTTTCTTTGTGGTTGTAGCATTTCTCTAAAATTATTATATCTATACTATATATAAAATGTATAAGATCATTAAAATTTTAAAAAATTAACAATTGTGTAAAAAGAGAATTAACTATACTTATTAATGATACTTTAATACTCCGTATAGAATTACGGATCATGGGTTTGATTATCGTGTCTATCCGATCGAGATAGTGAATCAAAGGTTTGATCTCTGGATCAACCCAGTGGAGTCAGCAGGTCAAATGTTCGACCACAAGATCAACGCAGTCGAGTCACCAAATCACAAGTTCGATCATCGGGTTAACCCGATCGAGTAACTAGGTCACGGGTTTGACTATCGGATCAACTCGGTCGAATTACCGAGTTACGACCATTTTAATTAACATATCGTTAACTATCTATAGCTAAGCAATTATCGCTGCTATACACGTATACACGTCTAGTATAAATTAAACGATAATTGAAATTCTTATCAGAATATCTAAAACGCAGTATATCTTTTGAGTGTAATTCCCTTTAGGAATGACATCCGTGGGTAAATTAAACCTGTCATTCATTCATGTGAATTTTTTCACACCCACCCGTCACCCATTAATGGGTACAACTTTCTTCCTATCCCCATATCCATATGATTTTGTTACCTATGGGTTATTGAAATAAAACAAAATCACAAAACTTTATATGAAAATTAACTACGAACGTACGTTTCAAGAACCTAATTAGACATAATATCTATAAAACTACGAAATTAAAATAAGTGAATAACTATTTAGACGTGTTAGAGGACTAGATGTGTCTCATTTGCCAAGTAGAGTGAGTAAGATGTATTAAAAGTGTAAAACAGTAGTTGCATATATGTATTAGTATGAACGAATTGATGTTTTTATAGCACAAGAAAAGACGAACTAGATTATTTATGTATATATTTGATGATTTGATCTTTCATTTTTACTTATAATTCTAAAAAATCGAATAGTCTTATTCCGTGTAATGTGTTTTATTGGTAGTTGTATCTATTAAAATTTACAGCAGTCTCACAAGTTACAAATTATTATTTTATTTTAAATGAGTTTATGGGTATACTCATAAATATATTGATGTGTACACTCATGAGTAGGGCTGAGCATCGGTCCAGGACCGGATCGGGGACCGAAATGATCCGAACCCTCGGTTCGAGAGCGGACCGAAATAGTCCGGTCCGGTTCGGTCCTCGGTCCGGTCCGATCCTATTAGGCGAAATCGATAAAAAAATTTGTAAGACCGAATCGGACCATACTGGACCGAAGACCAAAATGATCTAAAACCCTGGACCGAAGACCGGACTGAAAATGTACGGTTCAGACCGGTTTTTCGGTTCGGATCGGTTTTGTGTCTGTCATGCTCAGCCCTACTCATGAGTATATCAAATGGATTCATGGGTTTATTTAGAACGAGTATAATAGGTTTACCCGTGAGGAGTATATTATATCCATTATTCATCGAGGAGTTTAAACATTTATCCACAACCCACCCATAGATAAAAATATATTTTAGGACGGAGATCGTAAACAATTTTAACGACAATTCTTAATAATCTTTTACCATATATCAAACTCAACAATTTGTAGCATGTGTAAAATACGAAGAGAATAAACTTACGGAGTACCTAAGGTGGCATAACGGCATAAAAAATAAACCAAAGTCATTTCAAAATCTTATCGCATTTGCCCAACAACACACTTTTATACACAAGCCTCATGTTATTACGATGCTAGCACCTAAGATATTGTTTATTTTGTATTTAGAATATGCACGGTATGTAAAATGGACATATGAAGTAGGAGAGAAATCGATATAAAGCTTTTCTAGTATGTGTGTAACGACAAATTTTGACACAAAGAATGTCGGTGTATTCTTTACACTGTGTTCTCGAGTTAACATGAGAGGGGAAATCGATGTAAGTTGATATTGTTTTCTTCTATCTTTCTTACATCGACATTAATCTATCAATTTAGTATTTTTTTACACTGTGTTCTCGAGTTAACATGAGAGGGGAAATGAAAGAAAAAAAATAATTGTTTTTGTGTTATTTAATATTTTTTAAGATAAAAAAAGGAATTTGAAAGAAAGATTGAGGGAAATTTTGTTTATAATTTGTTTTCCTATTTTTTAAAAAGAAATGGAAAGGAACGTTTATTTTTTTTTTTGTATAAAGACCAAAATGTATTTTATATAATGGTTGTTCACATAACTTAAGGGCATATATGTAACTTAACAAATTATTTTTCTTTTTTCTCTCACTTAAGAACATAATTCTTGTTTTTTTTCTTTTGTCTCAAGAACATATAAACAAAATTTTCTTTACTTTTTTCTTTCATCTTCACTTTTTTTTTTCTTTTCATTTTCATCTCATTTAAAACTAGAGAACTGAGTGTTAATAAAAAGAATGAATGATGACTCAGTTAATACTTAATATAAACAATATATGCACGTTTTGGCTTAGATACTATCATGGTCACCAAAACACATCTAACACCAGATGACCAAATCATCACATCCAAACAACTCTCATCCAACAAGAAGAAAGAAATGATATTTTTATAAAATTATATTTATAATTTTAAGAAAAGGTTTCTTAGTTAAACATAAATTGTTTTTTTATATCTAACCGGCCCAAAATATTTTATTTATAATTTTTTTTTTCTTCAAAACTATTTATTAATACTTATTTATATTTTTTTTAACAGAATACTTATTGACTGTTGATTTATGTTTAAACCCTTAACTAATAATTTAAGTTTTTAATTTAAAAATATTATAATCATCTATCTTAAATACTAATAAAATTACTCCTAATAAATAATATAACTAAGAGTAAAATGCATAAATGTTTTTTGGGTATTCCAAATTTGCATGTTTTCTCTCCAACTATGCGATAGTGCAGGCGGCCTCTCCAACGACGAGGATAAGTAGCAAGGAACCTCCCTGGTTGTAACTACTGTTAGGTGGCAAGATTTCTTTAGGGGTATAATTGTCTTTTCTCCTATTAAATATAAGAAACCCAACTTGAATTCATTTTTGTTACCCGGTTCCATTTGTTTTAACCCGATCAATATTATAACCCGTTTGGTTTTATACCCACTTTGCACCGCAAACGTTTCATATTCTTCTTCTTTTCCAACTTGCCTCCCACAGGTTTCATAATAATGGATGATCATGTACCAGACTTTTACATAAGGCCTAAAGGTGAAGATTTTGATATTTCACTTTAAGGTAAGTTTTTTAATTCATTGATTAATAGCCTCATTGTTTATTTCGATATAGTTAATGATTATCAATTAATCACAATCGTTATTTTCAATGTAAAAAGATGTCTATGAACAGTTGTTTATCATTAAATGTCACTACTATGGAAGGTTTAGTGATGGTCCAAAAATAGAATACGTTGAAGGTGAGATTTGCTATGTTGATATGCTGAATAAGGATGATTTTTCTGATGTCATATTGAATACAGTTATGAATAGCTTAGGTTATGAAATGGACCAAGAAGTGCTTTACTACTATAAGATACCACTTAAGACGTTAGATGTTGGGGTAAAACCTTTGGTTAGTGAAAGGGATTACCAAAACTTTTAAGTTACGTTGATAGGCACAAGGTTATGTATGTGTATATTGAATTAGTTGAGAAGGAAGATGAAAGTGAAAGTGGTTCTGAAATGGAGTCTGAAAATGACTTTGTAGATGATGAACATGTAATTGAGGAAGTAGAAGTTAACATGCATGAATTCCATTTTGAAGTAGGTGATTCTAGTATGAAAAAAATGTCAATTATCTTATGGCACCTATGTTATTGTCAATGAAGATAACTTAGAGGTTCTTGATTTTGATTCACTAGAAAGTGACATAAAGGATGTCCTACAAAATGTTAGGCGTCCAGGGCTTAGAAAGTTAAAAAAAAAGGCACCCAACATCCAAGTTCTATATAGGTAAAGAGTTTGCTAACACGGATGTAGTTAAAGATTTGATTAAAAGCTATGTTGTTGAGAGTAGGAGGAACTTGCATTTCTTAAGGAATGATCCTAAAAGAATTAGGGTGATTTGTAATGGCTTTGTTCCTCGCAAAAATCAAAAAAGTGATAAACTAAAAGGGCCAAATATGGACACTGATATGAGTGGTAAGAAGATAATTGAGAATGCAGAAAAAGACAAAATATGTTGATCTATACACCAACTAAAATTTTACTTTCATCACATATAGACAAAAGGTATATTTATGAAATTCAGTTGAAACTGTTTTGACTATTATTGAATATGATGTATTTATAACTGGACTGCTGCTTCTTGTAGGGTTTGTTACCTGCACTTGAAAAGTTGTTTCCTAATGTTGACCATAGGTATTGTGTTAGGCATATTTATGAAAACATGAACCAAACCTGGAAAGGAGTTTAGTACAAGTAAATGTTGTGGAAGTGTGCATCAGCCACAACCACTGTTTTGTTTGAAAAGAATATGCAAGAGTTGAAAGATTTCAACCTAAAAGCATATCAATGGTTAAAAGAGATACCCGTCGAGCATTGGAGCAAAGCATATTTCTCTGGTATGTGTTCTATGCTATAATGTTTTAACCACAATCATATGTTTGCTTAGTATATTTTCTAATACATAGCAACTTCTAAAAAATATAGGTAGAGCTCATTGTGACCTGTTAATAAACAGTGTTTATGAGGTCTTCAACAGATAGTTGTTTGATGCTAGAGATAGTCCTATCATTACAGCCTTAGAACATGTGAGGGAATATCTTATAAAAAGGATTGTAATTATGCAAAAAGTAGGGGTGTGCACGGTTCGGTTTGGGTCGGTTTTTGGCTAAAACCGAAACCGAACCTACATATTCGGTTTTTAAAAAACCAAAAACCGAAACCGTTCGGTTTTGGGCGGTTCGGTTTTTTTGGTTTGTAATCGGTTTCGGTTCGGTTTTTCGGTTTTTTCGGTTTTAAAACCGTTTATGTTTGGGTACGACCGATTTAGATTAAAAAATTTGTTTTGCGTGAAAAAAATAATTTTTTTCTTTATTTTCAATCTATGCCTTATAATGTTTATCTCAAATTTCTAATCTATAATTACACACATATTAATAAGATAAGCTCATATGCAAGTAAACATTCGTACAAATGATTATTGTCACATATGTAATGATATATTGTCAAGTAAGCACAAATATATATCAAACACGCGTATAAACGATAAGATAAATATTATATGATAATATATATTTATTTATATTATATTTATATAATATAAATATAAATATTATATTATATTTATATTTTTTATATAATAAAATGGTTCGGTTCGGTTTTTGTGGTTCGGTTTTTGAATGAAAACCGAAACCGAACCAAAACTTTTCGGTTTTTGAAAACGTAAAAACTCAACCATCGGTTTTTATATTCGGTTCGGTTCTTTCGGTCTGGTTTTTTCGGTTTTTCGGTTCGGTTTCGGTTTTTCGGGTTTTTTTGCTCACCCCTAGCAAAAAGTTATTGAGAAAAGTGATGGGCCATTGACTCCAGCTGTTGCTAAGATGTTTGATAGGATTAAGGTTGTTGCAAGTGAGTGTATTGTTGATTGGAATGGTTATGATCTTTACCAGGTTAAAGGTTACCTACAAGAACAATATGGTGTTTACTTGCCTCAAAAGACATGTTCATGTAGGAAATGGGAGATATCATGCATACCATGTAAGCATGCAGTTGTTGCAATACACGATATGGCAGACAATGGTTATGATGTAGGTATACCTAAGGATTGGGTCCATGACTCATACAAATTGGCCACATGGAAATCTATTTATTCACACAAGGTTAACCCGGTCAATGGTATGATTTATGGGCCAAATTTGATTTTCCAACTACTATGCTGCCACAAAAAATACATCCACATAGTGGGAGACCATAAAAAAAAGAGTAAACGAGAGATTGTGATGGTGAAGGGTAATAAACTAACTAGACTAGGTAAAGGCATTATATGTGGTTTGTGTAAAAGTGTAGGATAGAATAAAAGAAGTTGTGACAAGAGAAAGGATGCTAGTACCAGGAATGCTGCAAGAACAGAATTTGAACCAAGCAGTGCTGCTAGATTACAATCATCACAAGCTAAAATAAGCAATGTAGCTAAAAGTAAAAGAACAAATGTGTCAGCATCAAGATTAAATGCTACTTCTCCTAGGACTCAAGGTTAACAAGGTGGTACACAGCCTAAACAAACTTCACGTGCTAACTCTCAACCTTCACAGGTTTATCTCATTAGAAGCCAAAACAAAAGAACAAAGAATAGTGCATGTAGACTTAATCTTTAACTTAATCTTTAAAAGTCAAATCATGTAGTTTAAAAAGTCTTGCTTAATTTATTGCTTAACACAGATTGGTCATTGTTTCTTGCTCTAGAGAGATTGCTATATGTTTGTTTAAGACATTTGTTATTTGCTTGTTTAAGACATTTGTTATTTGCTTGTTTAAGACATATTATGGTATTTCGTTGATATACTAGCTGTTTTGGTCAAAGTCGTGGAGTAATTACTGATTCTTCCCTTTTGACCCATTGTAAAATGTGTCAACATTGGTCTTACCCTTGTTTCACCCTTTTATATTTCTGACTAACTAAGTGGTTGAGAAGATGAGGGAGTAAAGTCTCACAATTTATTAGAAATTAAACACAGTTTAAATAGGACTCATCACTTCATTGTAAACTCACAACCTTTCATCACACACTAGTGAAATAAGTAGTCTTTTTGTATCAATGGCATAGCTTTCTCCTTTTGGATCACCACAAAGACCAAGGTCGATTGTAAAACCAGGTATTGCAAAACAATTTAGGGAAGGCAATGTTTCAAAGGATTTTGTAGGTTTGTATGGATATGTGGATATATTTGAGTATCTGGATGATGATTACTGGAATGAAAGCTCTAGTTCTAAAAGTAATAAAGACAAGAGAAAGTGTTCTGCTAGAAAATCCAAGGAAGAACATACTGAAGAGCAAGTCCAAGAGGGTAAGTACATGCATGTATGCAAAAATACAGCCTCAAAGCCAATCATCAAAAGCCTAAAGCCATAACTGGGGTCGTGCTTGGACTTTCTAATCAAAATACATGGTCTTCAATTAAGTAAAAGCTAAGGAAGAGGCCTGTGACTCTCAACCAGGATGAGAAGGTCAAGGGTAAAGGCAAAATTTGATGTACTATGTTGCTTTGATGTGCTTTACTACTTTCTTTATGCTTATCTTCATTTATGTTTCATGTTTTGTATGCTAATGATGTTCAGTTTTGGGACGATCATGTAATAATGTTTATGAATGAATGAATGAATTAGCTTATCGTAATTTATAAGACCTCGTATAAACAAGAACATAACTCAACACATAAGCTACTTCAAACTTGAACTTCATTAATAAAGACAAAATTATTGACCATTACATTATCTGGTCAATTTATTCAAGACATCATAAGCTTAATCAAACATTATCCATTACATCAAGTAGCAAAACAAGGAAAAAAATCCAACTACAAATCAACCAAATCTTCAACCTTCAATTTCCAGACTCCATAGCATTCAATGATTGTTCAAGAGCATTTCTTGATCTCAACAAACCTGGTATTATCGCAACTGCTCGAGCACACATAGGGGGATTAACCCACGAGAAAAATGGACAAGTATTAGAAGAATAACATCGAAATAGCCTTCCTGGATTTGTGTCTGTTCATGATGTACGAATAGTTGATTAGTTTCCACAAAAGCAGTTCATCGATTATGAATTAGGGTTTATGTGTTTTTGAAGAAGCGGATTTTGATCTTCTGTGTGTGTTTTATAAAGTGTTTGTGAGATGTTTACTATAAACAATGCGTCAGGGAGTACATATGCAATCAATTGAAACTACCCCTATAAACATATAAGAAAAGACGATCTTGCCCTTGTAAATAAGTAAGATAACGACGAAAAGTTAACTGTAGTTACAACCAGGGAGGTTCCTTGCTACTTATCCCTGTCGTTAGGGAGGCCGCTTGCACTTTCGCATAGTTGGGGAGAAAACATGCAAATTTGGAATACCCCAGGGAGCATTTATGCATTTTACTCTATAACTAAATTACGTACATAA
Organism: Glebionis coronaria; assembly: GCA_025667525.1. Classification (NCBI taxonomy): domain Eukaryota; kingdom Viridiplantae; phylum Streptophyta; class Magnoliopsida; order Asterales; family Asteraceae; genus Glebionis; species Glebionis coronaria. The sequence goes on from CM046877.1 coordinate 154,762,582, forward strand.
AATAATACATAGAACAAATAATGTGACTACACACAATTCTATGATTTCATTTTCATTGTCACCAAATGTGAACAAGTGAAATGACCATCGATTCAAAACTCAAACAACATGATATCAATCATGACTCTAAAATTATCATCAATTAAACACACGAAGTCACATAATCACACAATTTAAACACAAAATGACACTTCAACTAATTGAAAATAAACCTGGCTAACCTACTAAAACCATGGTTGTCACAACTCACTAGAATGTATATTACTAAGTCCTTAGTAAACAAATTGTATATGAATAAGAAGCTTTACGCGTACTATATGAGTACGAGTACAAAACAAGTGATCATATATATGAGTGTAAATACTTAATTTGGTGGATACTGATATCGAAACTGAGTATTATCATCACACAGTTATGTTAGTTACGTCATTGTCATCGTCTTATAAGAACTTTGTGGAGACATCGTTGTATGTGAGGGGTTTCTTGACAATCAAGGATAGTACGGTGAGTTTTAATTCAAGGATGTTGTGAAAAGAAGTAGTTGTGGGGGTTTAAGAAATATATTCTAAAAAAGTTACTAAAGTACAAAGTTTCATGGTCCCTGGTTCGAGATTTCAGCACTATGAGAAGATGTTGAGTATTGGTTATGTTTAAGTGTTACTCCTTAAGTGAAAACATGTAGTATATTAGGATGAAACATAAACATGAATTAAGGGCTTAAGTGTACATTGTAATATATGTTAATATTAGACTAGAATTATGAGTAGTTAAGATTTTCCTTGCAAGGCAAGAAAGGCCTTATGAACGGTTAATGAAGAGGGTTGGTTGGGGGATTCTAAAGCTGACTTGTTCTTTAACATTCTTCTTTTCTCATTGTGAAGTTTCATTGATGATTAGTAGAGAAATTGTTTGGGAGTATATCGTGTACATATTATTGTGTTATTGTCAATATCTACGTAATCTTCTTTTTTTTTCATTTGTTGTCCAAAAAGGCATTATTGGTCTTGCATCCTATATTTGATCCAAGTTACCGTCATGCCCAACAAAATGCTTACGATTCTAATCATGAAAGATTAAAATGGTTGTGAGAATATTATGGTTGTACACGAACGAGACGAACACGAACGAAGGTTTATTCATGTTCGTTTGCTTGTCTTTAGCTGGGAAAATAAACATACACGAAGGATTAAACGAGTGACATTTCTTATCATATTTCTCGTTGCCAAAATAATATGGTTTATGTTCGTTTAGGTTCGTTCATTATGGTGTTAAATGAACGAAAATAATGAACCTATAAAAACAAGCACACAATATCTAGAATATTATAATCTTTTTTTTTTGTGTTCGCTTGTCTAAGTTTGACTATTTACTAATAGTGTATTGTATAAATACATTGAATATAAACAAATAAACATACAAAAACGAACATATAATTGGATGTTTACGGACGTAATTAACAAACATGATTTGTGCTCATGTTCGTTCATTTAGTTAAACAAACACAAAATTTTGTTCATCTTCGTTCAATTAATAAATAAACGAGCATTTTACCAAACGGTTATGAAATATTCACCGAACGTTTGATCCTTTACGGTCTTAGAAATATTCATCATTTACAGGTATGTGAATTTGTCTTTCAACAAAAGAAAATATAACAACTTTAAATCTTGCATGATGTAAAGAAAGAAAAACCTAATTTTATGTCCATCTCTAAGTTGGATCTACTTACATGTAGGGTTGACAAAAGCGCCTGAAATTGATGGAGAAAACCGAAACCCGAACCAGTTGAGACGAGTTCAGATATGGATTGGCGGGTTTAGATACGGAGTTCGGGTAGGAATGTTTTTTTTCGCGGGTACGGGCTCGGATACGGGTTCTAGTAATAGCTGTCCAATTAACTGTACCTGTATCCGTATCCATTTACCTGAATCGGTACCCGCTATTATTGCTATTTTATAAAAGTCCTAAATTTATGAGAAATTGTAGATGAAGATTGTTGAATGAATTGGATGATCATATTAGTTATATTTTGTATGTATTAATATTTCTTTGATCAAGCATATTTGAATTTTGTACTTTTTAATTTTTATGATTTGTTTGATACATTAAATCGCATGATATGATATTTAAATAGTATTATTTATCTTCTAAAAATATTGAATATATTAGGGTGCTTTAGTTGTTTTTCGGTGGTTTTTCTTAACTTTACACCTAGGATAAACTGCAAATTTCATCCCTTGACTTTGCCAAATCGGCAAATGAATCCCTGAGCGCAAAGGTGATGGATTTTTTCCATCGAACTTCTTAAATTCAAGCAAAAAGAACCCTAAGTCAATATTTTATAACTTTCGGCATGTGTGGCACTTTCGTCATTTCCACTCCTCACAATCGCGTCAGCACATTCCCCCATCTTTACCTTATGCGAATTTCGTCCCTGAAACATTGACCCCCTACATAGTTAAATCATACATGTGTGCCTACTATATGTTATACGCAAAAAAACCTAGGTTTCCAACAGTAACCTGATTTCATCCTGAATCGTGAATCGGGTACACAATGCTTAATTTAATGGAAACTTTTCCATCATCCTTTGGTGTTAGGGGAGAAGATAATGCACAGACCCCCCTTTTTGTTGGTTTCTTTGGTTAGGTTTTTTTTACTTTGAATGATTTTATAGTTTTTGTACATGTTTATAGCATTCATATACTGAGTTCAATCTGATTGACTTTGTAATTATACATGTTATTGTTTAATTGTGTGCGCTTACTGGTTGGTTATTGATTATGTTTTGCCTATTTTCACAGACAACAACTTGTTTACCCTAAAAATCAGTCATAGTAGCCATTTTACAGCAACGCCTACAAAGACATATCAACTTCCAACAATAGCTTGGTACGATTTAGTAGATGCATAATATTTTCGATTGGTCAGTATCATGCGTTGTTACTAGATTACGGTTGCAAGGATGTTAGGATTGTCCACTCTTATTTTAGGATACCAGGACAATAATTAGATCAGGGATTGACACCCTTAGATTCTGAGCAATGTAACAAAACTTAAGAACTACGTTACCACATCTAAAGAGATAGAGGTTTTCATCGACAAAACAAATGTAAATTGTTTAGCAACTCTTGATCTGGATACGAAGGATAAAGTGTTCAATTCATGTGCATCACTGGTAGGTCAAGATGATGCTAACATGAGGTTTTTTGGATATAATAAAAGTAAACATCAATCGGGTTAGTGACTTACAAGAATGCTGCAAGACATTGAATTCAGAAATATAGTGTTGTTAGTGGGTTAGAGCGTGTGTGCGGCCTACACGATCTTGTTGATATTTCTATTGTAGAAAATGATATGACCCATATAGGCGACTGCTGATGATCTCTTCAACGATGATGCATGCGTAGACACGATGATGGAACTTTTATTAGGGTATGATGAACTGGTGGTATTGACCTTGCCTGCAGATGGCGAGGTCGATGAAGAGGTTGTTGATAAGGAACATGTTGTTGAAGATGTCGAGGATGTAGACAGTTTGAATGAGACTGATGAAAGCGGTTTTGAACAAGAATATACAGCCCCCATTGAGCCAAAGGTGTACATGAAAAATATTGATTTTGAACTTGATTTACGCCTTCAAAATACGAAAATTCAGGTTGGGAGGGAGAGGATTGGCTGTGTCTCGATGAGAATTTTGACTTTGATGCATTACGGGTTATGATTCAGATGATACTCCTTTGTTACAAGAAGGAGGACAAGGTTAAAACAAATCAATAATGAATACCACGACTATAACATATGGTAATTTTCTTGACTCGTCAAATGACTATTTTACCGTTTGACTTTTATTTAGTCAACTACGTGCTTAAACTGCTTTTGAACCGAGAAGTTATCCCGCGTTTTCTGAGAAACCTTCTATGGACGTGTAATGACTTGATACTATGCTCAGTCATCGTTCTGTGAATTTTTTGTGAATCTGACCAAAATGATGTGACGGTCAATGAATTAACGATAATCCATGAGATTATTCGTTAACTGTGAATTATGTGCTTAATTATTTAGTTTTTACTTGCGTGATCTTTCTTTCAGTGAAATGAGTGTTTATTAGCTTCAACATATGTTTACATGTACGTATTTTAGTATTTTGCTATTTATATTAATAAATCGTAATTTCAGTGAACAATTATTTTACGTAACGGGTTTTCGTATTTTACGTTGTATTTACATTTAACCGTCGTTAGCATGTATAAAAGGTCTTATATATCTTAAAATGCCATTTTTCGTCGAAAAATTATTAAAATAATATATTTCGTCAAATTTTAAACTTTTACACATTTTTAAACCTAATTGTATACTTTCCGATAATTACTCAAAACTGATTAACCTTTTTTCCTTAAACCTTTTAACAAATTACTACAAGTAAAATTTGAATTATTCACCCCCATGTGGAGCTCATAACCGGCCAAAACCATGCAACATCAAGAGAGAAAGTTGAAATTTTTTGCCTATGTTTATGTTTAACTTATTACCACTAATACTTGCATGCATCATTGTTTTAACTTATTAACCCATTTTATAAACAAACAAACAAACTACACACATACATCATTATTTTCACTTCCAAAAACACGCAATCTCTCCCTTGTCTCACTCTACCCGCGGCATAAAATCCAAACCACCAAAACTCCACTGTTGATTTTTACAAGTTTAATTTCAAGAAGGTTTAGCACTAATTATATACAACCAAAGGTTTTTATATGTAAAGGAATCTAGGGTTGGTATATTTGATTGATTTAGTAAAGTTTGAAGAAGTTGGTATTGTAGTTGATTAGTGTGGTTTAGCTTGTAAATCGGGTTATTGTGACTACGTAGATACGCTACATAAGGTTATTCTTAAACCTATTTTAATTTTTGCATTTTTCATGCATATAATTGTAGATCTATGCATGCATGTTAATTATCATGTATTTTTCATAAAAATAAAAGATGGAAACTATTTTTATGTTGATAAACTTTTAGATCCATATGATTTATGGATAGCTTTACTAAATTTATATATTTTTAAGTATAACTTGAATTTTTACAAAATATATGTAAGTATATTTTTAGATCTATGAACTTGATGATATTTTTACGATATTAATTGTGTTTATGAATGTTTGATGAACACAAGTAGTGTTACTACTAGTGGTTGTGTTTGAAAATAGTCAAAATTGTATTTTTGCAAAAGTGTAACTTTCTGTCCGAATTTTGTATGAAGAGAAAAGGGTTATAAAATGTGTTTTGACACTAGATTCATTATGAAATTACAAGTTAATACCTTCGTTTTGATATATTATCAGGAAAAAATCGAATTTAAAATGAGCAAGATATAGTTGTTTGAATTTTGTTATCGGAGAACTTAATTTTTGCGGAAACACTAAAAGTGTAGTACTGTCTGATTTTAAAAATGGTTGAAATGATATTTTCGAGTTAAACCGAGCTATTTTGAGTGTCGAAGTGAGTACTAAATGTTGTATATGAATCTTTGGAAATGTTTGAAAAAGGGTAAAAGCGCGTATTGGACTTGTTTGGCGATTGTTACTACTTGAGAGTTGTAAGTGAGTATTTTGCGGAAAATGAACTATTTGATGATTGTGAATTGGGAAAGGTGTTGAAAATATGGGAATATAGAGCGTGATTTAAGTACTTACTAAAAATGGTAAATTTTGAAATGACGTCGAAAGGCTGTTGGGCTTTCTGTAGAAAGCGTGTCGAGAAATTTACTAAGTTAAATTTAGGTAAAGTAAAATTTACGCCGAAAGGCTGTCGAAATTACGTCAAGTCAAAAATAAATATTTTGCCTAAGTATAATATATTAATTATAACTATATGATTTCGATAAATCATGTTCTATCTATAAAACATCGCACATGATTGATAAGCGACTTACGTGATAGACTTTTGTGATTTATTTACTAGCGCCTAAACTATAGTATTATATTTAAGTTGTTGCTAGTGTTGTTCGTTATTACTTGATCTTACTTGTGCGGATTGACTCTTTGCTTGAGGTGTGTTTATAGTCCCTATTAAACTGTTTTATATGTTTAATGTTTAGGGATGCGATAAGTGCTTTATACTTGCTTCTGGAAGCAATAAAATGGTTTTATGTGAACGCTCTGTGAGCATTGTTTATGATATAGCTTAAGTTGCGCTAGCCATAGTCCCCATTACCATAAATCGTTAATTACTCTGGTGGAGTAAGCTCTTATGTTATGTATATATCTATTAAGGCTTGACAACCTCCACCCGGGCATTCTGACGCCGGACGAGCGTATATCATTTGTGTGAACTCGAGTTATCTTGGCTAGATACTCACTTGGGGCAATTTATATGTGCAGCTATTGCATGTACTGGATCATTAGTTTCGATGTCATGAGCATAGTTATCATAAATATTGTGAACACCCATTTATCCTACACTTGGCACTATATCTCCTATAGTTGTATGTGTACATGAACTGAACTTTTGCGGACACTTTTGCTATGACTTTGAATTAAAACCTATATTCTTACCAACTTTATGTTGACCCCTTTTAGCATTTATCTCAGGTATTTGATGATGATGTGTATCTGCTATATGAAGTAATTGGAGTCCGCATGTATTTCATGGCTATCTACGAATATTTATCTATCTATGTTTTGAACTATTATTTCGTTGACATCTTTAAAACTTTATTCTTCTGCTACTTTGTCTTTTGAAAACTGTGACCTCTGTACTTTGATGTTTTAATTTAATTCAACGAGGTATGTTTATAAAACGTCTCATTTAGATTCGTTCTCTTGTACCTTGAACTTTGATTAAATGAATAACAGCCCCCGAGCTTTACCGCTTCCGTTGACCAATTTTTGGGGTGTTACAACTGAGGCTGAGCATCGGTCCGGGACCGGGCCGAGGACCGAAATTGTCCGAAACCTCGGACCGAAATGGTCCGGTCCGGTCTAGGTTGGTCCGGTCCGGTTCGGTCCTTGGTCCGGTTCGGTCCTTGGTCCGGTTCGGTCCTTGGTCCGGTCCGGTCCTATTAGACATAATCGACAAGATTTTGGTAAGACCGAACCGGACCGGACCGGTCCGATCGGACCGAGGACCGAATTCGTCCAAAACCCCAGACCGAAGTTGTTCGGTCCGGTTCGGTTCGGTCCGGTCCAGTCCGGGTCGATTTTGGGTCTGACGTGCTCAGCCCTAGTTACAACTGCAAGGATGATGTAATCGTGAAATTAAACGTGGGCAAGGAATATCCAAGCAAATGATTACAGTGTTCATTATAATGGGGGAATCATACTAGTGTAAGGGTTCTAATGACCAGTATGTTGTGAAGCTCAACCTTAAGCAATGTGATTATAGGATATGGTAGTTAACTGGCATACCATGTGGGCATGTTGTTGCAGCACTGAACAACACGGCAACTCATGGAGAAACTGTTATAATACCAGAGGAATTGGTGGCCTCATGTTATTGGTTAAAGACATGAAAGGAGACGTATCAATATACGGTTGAACCTGTTAGTTGTTGTAGTTTCTGGTTAAGATGTATGATCCCTAGTCTTTTACTACCTCCGCACCACCGTGTTCCTATAGGTAGACTAAAGAAGAAGAATAGAATTTCCAAGGATGAAGCTCTTAAGCATGCTATAAAGAAAATGGGTAAGAATGGAAAGATGACAAGGGCGGGCATCCGGATGACTTGCAGCAAGTGCAAAGGACTGGGTCATAATAAGAGAGCATATACTACTGGAAGTTCATGTCAGGGATAAAAAAAGGGGTTACGAATCAAGCCAAGGAGTCCCAAATAGTCAATAAATGTCATCACAAACAACTCAAGCATCAGGAACAAGTCATGCTGGTAAAGGTACATGGAAGAAGAGAGCAAGCAAGAAAGGCGATGGTGGTTTTGCAAAGCAGAAGAATTGACTTTGGAGTTGTGAGTTTGCGTAAGTGAGATTGCACCAGTGAGTTTGATGGTGCAACATGTTCACAGTTATTTCATTTTTATGTGTGCTTAAGGACAAAAATGTTATTCTTATACTTTTAAACCATGTTTGTTTTAGACAGTAGATATAATCGATGCTTAGGGCCTGATTTACAATGGTAGTTGTTTAATCCAGGGGTTTTATGGTATTTGATTAATTCACAATATCGGTTCTTGTTTGCAATTTTAGGCATAATTTTATGATTTTTTAACTGAATCAATCAAAGTTTGGCCATTTTCTGCAGTAGGCTTGAGATACTGCGTAACATCCCTTCCCTTAGCAGGTCACGTTATATTACAAAGTTAGGCTTTAGACTAACATATATTTCCAAACAACCAAAAAAACCCATTTGTTGACTGACTAAAGTCAAACATGAAGACCTGTTTCCGAACACCCAAACAAAAACCCATATGTTGATTGATTAAAGTCAAACTTGAATAAATGTACCCTAACCCGTTTGTTGATTGATTAAAGACAAAGTTGAAGAGTTACATACAAACATCCTCTATCCCGATGAGCCGAAACCAAAGAACACAAATCACAATAATCAGCGACCCGTAACAAATATTTTAATGAAACATAAATCACTGTTACGCTATAACAAAGATTTTTATTAACATAAAAAGTTCAATAAAACTAGGATGACCTTATTCCCTGAACATGAAACTAAACAGGAAACTAAAAAACTAGAAAATTTTGTATACAAGGAACAAAAAGATCCATGTAAAAACAAGCATCTTCTTCAATTTTTTCACAAAAGCTTCCTTCTCACTCAACAACATCAGTTGCTCATTCAGATCTTCTAGCTCATTCCGGACACTCAAGAGCCCAGGAATCACATCAACGGCTCGGTAACACATTAGAGGTCACTCCAACCAATAAAACCAACCAGGACAACAGTAGAACCGTCGCCTCGGGTTCCTGTTAGTCCATAAGGTTTTGATTGTTTCAAGTTTGCCACATTCACATATGATCGTCATGACTACAGACCTGATGTGTTAAAGAGGATATAAAAGGTTTTGACTAAAGATTATTGTATCGATGTACCTATATATGCAAACTTCCAAGTACACGTGTTTGTAATAGCGAGGAATGGTTTCGAGGACAAAATTCGCATAAGGGAAAGGTGGGGATGTGCTGACGAGATAGTGAGGAGGGGAAATGAAGAACATGACCTCACGTGCGTCTCATGTAAGAGAGTTAACGTGTGTTAACTGACGAAAGTTAGAAAATAACGACTCGTGGGTTTTTTCTTCGCACGAATTTAAGAAGTTCGGTGGCAAAAATGTCACACCTTTGCACCTAGTGGTTTATTTGCCGAAATGGCAAAGTCAAGAGACGAAATGTGCAGTTTACCCTTGTATCAACAATTATGCCCAACGAAAATTTAGTCGCGGATATCCGATACCCGCGGGAAAAATCCAAAAACCCGATGGATAATACTAACCGAGTACCCATCGGATATTGGAACGGACACGGACCGATATTATAAACGGGTACTGGTTCACTAAAACCCGACCCAAACCCAAACTCTTCCCATCCCTACTTACATGTAACACTTTCAGTACTGGCTGATAATCACATCATAATGTAAAAAACATATCTTACAGTTGAAGAAAAGAAAAGTAGTAAATGAAGTACCAAAGCTGCAAGTTTCAAACAGAGAGTCAACTGCAACAGCTGTAAAGAAATTGGAGATTTGTGCTTCTGTTTATGCTTTTCGTAGTTCATGGTTATGAAGTAAAGAGACACAAAAGTTAACTAGTGGCTTCGTATCTCTGTTTTTCTAAAATGATCAGAACAAATAAACAAAGGTAGTCCACTGACTCCAATGACATGTTCTATCGAATTGTGGTACCAACTTTCTTTAAGCATATGCATCTTCTCAGTTCGCAACTGAGTCTATAGACTGGTTAATATAAGAAATACAGTAATGGAACAGTAAGACACATTCAGATTTATTTTATTCCTATGGTACCATCAGTCTAATTTTGAAATAATAGGAGGGTAATTTGAAATGCATGGTTGTTTCTTATAAATTCTTGCCGATTTTGATAGTCTCGCATGATATATATTATAGAGTATTAAGACATACAGTATGTTTGTAGCTCTATCAGTTACAACTAGTATACCTTCTTACTAAGCGTCAAAAGATATAATAATAACAAATTAACAATAGCAGCCACTCAAGTGGTGGCATTCTTAGTATTTACAAACTAGAGTACAAGTCAATATCTGAAACCTAAAAAATTGAAAGCAAAAATGATTTGTAGCTTTAGTTGACATAAACTTGTATGAATCATATGATTTGAAAGGAACAGGAGAAGCAAATAATGTGTGGGACAAAGGTGGGTAGTTACTAAACATAGCATATGATTCCACATGATTCAATGCCTGTCTATTCTAATAATAAAAAAAGTGGATCAAATCTCTTTATAAGATTTTTATGTCCAAAAGAACAGGCCTACTTTGTTTTCAGAAAACAAAACACAAACCATGTTACACCAACATCCCAAGTACATGTCACCTTTTTATCTTCCATCTCATCAAACAGATGCCTTAATTTCAGGTCACAGTCACCTTTATTAACTAAAACTTATCCATAATACAAGTTAACCAACCCTGCTTTAGACAATTTGATCATTTTATCATCATATATCGCCTTCAGATAGTCTTAGCCAAGACATATCTCGTAGATTTTTGAGTAATGTTAAAGTCTAACTTGGCTCATGTAACTTGGTTCTTTTAATTGTAGGCCCGTTTCTTGTAAACCATTTAGGATTAATGTTTGTACCCGACACTTCATATAAACCTATATCCAGGAAGCAATCAGCTTTCACGAGACAGGACTACTCTATAAGGCATATAAATTACTATAAGGCTTGTGTAACTGCAGTAGTATATCTAAACAGACTAAGATGTGGCTCTATGAGGTTCCAGGTTGCCGAGCTAAATTACATCATCACAACCCTCAAAAGATTTACACCAAAAAGAATAGTTTTGACAGTCAAACATCTCTAATACCCATTTTTTTAAAACACAGAATGTTAGCAATATATACTCCAAATTACAGACATCAAATTTATCTACTTGTGACAATGAACCAAGAACATTACAACTTATTATCACCATGACTAAAGTCACAATATAATTTGGAAATCTCAATATAAAAACCCTTATGATCACAAGGCTTCACAAGAAAGAGCACTTCATATGTTTATATGATATGCACAAAAAAGGCCAAGAAAGAAACCAAACCTCAATCAAAATTTAAACAGATTGCTATTAATAAATACAGTGAAAAAAATAAACATATAGAATGCAGCTAACATCAAACTTATACTATGATACTATGAACATCGGCTCATACATGGTACATGAATCAAATGACAAAGCATGTGGATTAGTTCGCAGGTTTGACTCACAAACCTGTAATATGATGTGACCCACAACTCAGCCAACTTCCGGTTCAGCACCCATATAAACTTGCATCGTAAAGCACATAAAATGCACAATGTTATAGGGAATTCAAAGAGTTCTGAAGACACCATGTTCCATTCCCTACTGCCAAGTCTGGTATTTTGCAAAAACTAAAAGTGATTCTATACTCCATTTACTGTGCGCAATATAGTTGGACTACAAACTTTATTTATACAATCAATTGGTCACATAATGTACCTCAAAGCCGCACCACATGAAGCTACCAGAAGACAGCCGACGATGCTTTGCTATTTTGTAAGCCAGTAAATCAGAATCAAAAAAGTGCACACAGAGGCAACTAAAGAAAGAATTATGGTGTCCATCGACTTCTTTTTGTTGATCGCCGATATAATGCTATTCACCTACAACACCACAACATCGAAAAAAAGCTTGATGAACTAGAAATTAATATTAAGAAATGTGTCATGATTCATGAACATATTGAAGATATCAACTTTGTTCAAATACATTGAAGGTAATACTTCTACTTGCTCATTTGGTTAGTAATAGTGAAAATATTAATGTCAGGTCACCCTAAATGAGTTGTTTAGAAAGTAGAACTTACAAATAGATGTGAATGTCACTGAGTTATTCAGATTATGCCAAAATATGGAAGTATAAAAATGGCAAAAATAAATGAGTCGCTGTTTTTGAAATTCACATTATTCACGTAGTGTTGTATATTTACATAAAAATCAATACTTACAGTTGGGAGACGACTGCTAACATTGCTAAGTTTTGAATTAACACCTCTAAACGTCGAGCGTTGAAACACAAGCGAACCAAGGGTATCTTGTGCTTGGGATATTACACCGTCCATCTACACCAAAATGAAGATTTATTAAGAAACAATGAGGATAAGCTCAATCATTTAAACAAGCAAGCAATCGAGCATATAAGGCTTTCCCAAAATTCTTTCGGGTATATTCAAAATAACTAAATAGAAAATTATATAGAGAGAGATAGAAAAAGGCCAATCATAGAATTTTCTTGAACCAGAGATTTATCATCTTATCCCAGAGGGATATTCAAACATCAAATTCCATACAGGGTTGAGGGTTCTAGCGGTGGTCACCTAACTATTTCAAAAAGTTACGGCTGTTTACTTGGCAAAATAGAAGTTATCTGTGTCCCTTATTACTTCGATTAGCAAGTAATTGTGGAATCAGCCTTTGGCGAATTTAACCATCGTGTAATTAGTTGTGTCACCGGTGTTTCATAAAGGAAATTCGCAATTGTTCCGAGCAAAAAGTATCCAGGAAGCAATGAAAGTATTCCTTTTAGTAAAGTCATTAAATCAAGGTAAAAAAGTTTCATAATTGAAGAGAATATTAAATTACTTAAGTTTCTAAAGTTACTTAATCTCCGCATAGGTGATTAATAGGGTTGAGACTTGAGAGTTCTGTTTTGGGTCAATTGGTGGTTTTATCTTCTCAGGATGTTTATGACTACAGGCCTTCAAGATTAGGCTTAATATTTAAACTAATTTCATTAATATATTAGCTGTTGGAAATAATTGGTATTCCTATTGTAACTGTAACAACAGTACCCAATCCCGCTGGAGCGGGGTATGCATACGACAAATACCATTATAAAATTCTAGAATAACTATGAGCAAACACGAGTGAGAGCATAAAATACATAAAGCACATAAAAAGATTAGAACTATAAATAAAATCATACAGAAAAAGAGTATACATTAGCATAAATGAATACAAGCATAATAAACATAAAAAATATTTGGGCCTATTAACACTGATTATGTGACAAGGTGAAAACCATTGGACATTGGTCAACTCTACTTTGTTTGTCTCCCAAAAAAAAAGATTATAAGCAATCAAATGATCTGTGACCAAATAAGTTACAAACTGGATTCGTTTTTATATCATCGAAATAAAACTCACTTCTAGCATTCAAACTATACTGTCCAGTTTATTAATGAAAAGATCATCGCATACACTTTTAGAGCATTGCCTCTTACCATCTTGTTCTATATACATACAGAGCTTCACATTCAATACTAAGAAAACAAATGCACTCTATGCCACAATTCTAAACAAGAAACATATTCTATAAAGATGTTGAAAAACATATTGGCTTCAAAACGCACCTGCCCGGTATTTCTCATGATATTAGCACGTTCCTTAAGAAGAGACTGCTCATGGGACCCACCACCCTCTTCTATATCTAATCTTGCTCTGTCAAACTCCCTGAAATCTTCAAGCAATGATGCATGCTCTCTCTTGGCTCTAAGGCTAGAACGAAGTCTGATGAACTCCTACAATCAACAAAATTTAATATAAACTGGCAGGAAAAGCAGTCGCAGTTAGATGTATGAGTCCATAACAGAATTTATTAAAATAAAATAATGGAAGGTATAGGAGGTGATCTTAGTGATTCTTGGATACTTTGGCAAAAAAAAGAGGCTATCTATTTGGGGGTACAAAGACTCTTACCCTTCATCGTTTCCAGTGACAACAGATAAATAAATACTGAAGAGTTTGCACTTTGTCTATGTTTTTACTCACATCTAAATGTTGGGCAGGAAGAAAAGAAAATTAAAACCAAGAAGATAAAAGCAAGCGACAGATGTTCTCGAGTAAGAAGTGACCAAGGTAATATGCGAGACATGAAAACCTTAGAAGATAAGTGTCAAGGTATAGGCAGTTGTGTACGTGTCGTCTTTCTCAACCACACCTACATTGATTGTCAGGTTAAATCTTCTCGTAAGAAAAAAAAATTAATAGCAAGAATCAGAGAGCCAATGAAAAATTCTAGAAAGAGTATGATTCCTTCCCTTTAGCTGGTTTTTCTTCCATGGGAAGGAGCCCAATCCATCATGGGATGAAATAAGAAACTACTTATAACTGACTGTTATTTACGCGTATGAGCTTTAATAAGATAATTCTTTCCATGATATTTCAAAAAGTCAAATTAAATTATATTCCAAAAAGAACCAAAATTTGTACTCTATTCATCCAGGTTTATTTAGATAGGCTTTGCATTTGGTCTTTAATGAGACTTTGGTGATCAATCTGTATTATGTATAAATTAAAACTCAAAAAACTTTATAAAATAATGTAAAATGTGGAGAGATAAATATTTAACATTCCTTAATTAATAAATATATACTAAATTCCATCGCATTGCTACAAGCGAAGCAAACATGATAATGAAATCCATTTATCCAATCCATTGCCTTGTTGATACCATTACCTCATTCATTCCATTCCGCCTATACAAAAAGACCCTTAGACTAACATTACAGAGGTGGAAAGTAACCTAATGGAATAAATGATCTCTACAACCCTTATGTTGCAAGTTTGTATCTCTTTAGAGACATCAATACATCAAATTAGCAAAACATTTTGAAGTTGCATTGTTTGTCTAGCATAAATCATAGAATCAGAGAGCAACCGTATGCAACCAAATTTATTCTTCTATTAAGTTGCTACCAATGCTTAGTCAGCTTCACCTTAGAATGTATTTGTCTTGTCATTTAACATCTTAAAGGGACATTGACAAGTTGAGGACTTCTCGCGACTTCCAAAACAGCTAAATCGGTACAAATTAAAATGCTAAATAAAAGGCCTCTTAAAGGATCAAGTGTTAGTATACAAAATAATACCATGTTACGGGTGGGCTTAAGTAACATCCATATAACAGCTATACAGATATAGGCAAGGTTGCAAAAATGGCTAGGCGCCAGTCGGGCGGTCGACCCCGCCTAGGTACTTTTCTTGGAAAGGTATTTCTTTATTAAAAAAAAAATCTTTTTCAGTTTTGGCTATGATGGGCTCTAGTAGCAATCAAAAACATTACTGACTTAGTTTCAGGAAGTGATGGATTCTTCCAGGGAGTTTGGTACTTCTGCCACGCAAAGAAACTTATCTTTCTTGCAGAGATTAAAAGGAGGTGGTGTTGTAAATACCGGTCATGGCGGCCGTCGCCGATATATCGGTGCCACGGCGGTTGGCGGCAGTCCACCGCCACGAGATTTCACATATCGGTCAAATATATCGGTGATGGTCAAAATCGGTCCTTGGCGGACAAAATCGGTCAAATTCGGTCAAAATCAGTCCTTGGCGGTCAAAATCAGTGCTAGGCGGTCAAAATCAGTGCTTGGCGGTAAACTTTTTGTTTTTTTATCTTGTTTTCAGTGTTGTAAATATCGGTCATGGCGGCCGATATATCGGTGATATATCGCTTGGCGGTGGTCCACCGCCACGCCATGGAGCATATCGGCCAACTTGGCGTTTTGGTCAAATATCGGTCCATATCGGTAAAATATCGGTCAATATCGGTCATATCGGTAAAAAATCGGTTGACTTTTGGTATTTTGATTGTTTTTTATTGTGTTTTTATTTTTTAATGTGAATTTTACAACATATATAACTAAAACGAATGAATACATTAATAAAATTATAAAAATATGTAAGAATTTCGAATTTTATATTAAATAAATTTTAAAAATATATAAAACAATGATAAAAATATATAAAATAATGATAATTTATAGTAGCCGTCGAGAAACCGATATATCGCCGCCAAGACGATATATCGTTTGGCGGTGGGCGACCGCCGAGACCCCGCCGAGCGATATTTACAACCTTGCTTGTTTTTGACTTAGTTTTGGCTTATTTTGTTAGATATTGCTAACATTTATTTTTTCTAAATAAATTCCTTTACAATTTATGGTTTCCGCCGAGAAACCGATACATCGCTGCCAAGACCGATATATCACTTGGCGGTGGTCGACCGCCGACACACCGCCGAATGATTTTTACAACCTTGAAAGGAGGTCAAAACTCAAAACAAATCCATGAAATCCGGGATATCCACCTACCTTAGCTTTTAACCCTTCTTTATTAACTGTACCTAGTGTTGACGTTTCTTTCTTGTTTGGAGACAAACCAAAGAAACTTTATTTGCATCCGCACAACCTACTGATCATCTAATTTTAGATTAAAGTATCTTTCACAGGCGAATTAAGACCACAGCAAACTACGAGAACAACGGCAACTGGTATTCAACGTGAAGACCTAAAGCAACATTTCCATGTTCTTATACATATAACATAAATACACAATCAAGAACTCCTAAATAAATTTCATAACATTTTATAAATAAACTGGTAATTGATAAATAACAGAACTGTATATGCACTACTAGAAACTTTATATAAACGATTTGGGACGAGAATAGTAGTCGGAATCGGACGATTCACTTTACGAGTTGTCTCATATGGGCCAAATCGGGATAATCCTAGAGCAAAGCTGTAAAGAGACTCAATATACTATCTCTCACAAATACCGCCACGTACAGACATGACTCATACCTATATAGAATAAACCTTAAACAAAGAGACTCATCAAAGCATTCCTCACAAATACCACAAACACATATGACTCGTACCTTGCTTGCTATTTATTGAGCAACAACTCAAATCAGCTCGGATGATTCTAGAAATTTAAGCATATTTCCAGGAAGCATTTTCACTGATTCATATTAATTATATCCTCGCAGACTCGTATATTATTGACATCTTCATAAATTTTCTTCTATATCTTAATCTTTATACATTCATATTCATCTAAACTCTTCATGTTTATATTCATAAAAATATTCTTGCGAGTGTTCATAAATCCTGATATTTTTCAACTTATTGCTCGCGTTCTCTATATTGTTTATATAGAGTCATTGTGTTTGCATTAGTAGCATAAGAAGTCTTTCTGAAAATTGGTATCTTGTAGGCTGTGTGCACTATATGGATCTACAATGCCCATTGCCCATTGCCCAGTGCCCCCAAAACCTTGACTAAGTCCTTCACTGCAAGTTACTAGTCATGCCTGGTGGATATGTTTTCATTTACCAATTTGTTAACCTACATATAATATTTAATAGTATAGATATTATCAAGGATCTCTAAGTAAATTATATATCTAACAATATGAATTATCAAGGATCTCTAAGATAACTTATATATCTAAAAATAAGAATACGTTGTTTTAGTGGTCTAACTTATATGTTGTGTACTATATTATGCATATATATGTAGTGACTCTTACAAGCAAGTAACGGCGGCTTGAAACTTCGGATTTCGATTCACTAATCGACAAGTATAACGGGCGAGAGAAGGCAATAGCCTTTGATTTCTATAGATGTACACAACCTACAAATTACCAGTTTTCAAAAAGACTTGTTTCTAAAGCAAACACTCAGCCTTTAAAACTCTGATAGAACTACATATAAATAATCAATGATGTGATGAAAAACAACAAGGACTCTGGAAAGATGAGTAGAATTTTTTTTGTGTGAAGATGAAGAATGTTAATTAATACGAAAAAAAGAATATGAAGATATAGAAGAATATGAACCCTTTGAAGACGAATATGATCATATGAATCTTAATATGGACATGAATCAGTAAAAATGAAGATGAAGATTAAGGTTAAGTTAGATTGGAGACATAGATATACTACACATGAATATGGATCAATGAAAAATATATGCTCGTTGGAGAATTACTTGATCTTCGAGACTCACACAACTTACTAGTTGCGTAAACTATTTCTAAGTTGTCGATATAACTTAAACCCCCTTTGGAGGTTACGGGTTTGAATCCAAGTAACAGGGAGAAAATTAATCCCCTTGTCGCCACGGAGGTTCACCTGCGGCTCTCCAAAAGGGTCATCGCCCAGGGATTAGTCGGCTCGCAATGTCAAGTCGGAAACCCAGGTTACCCAAAATAAAAAGAGTGAATGCATGACTCGGGTATATTTACAATTATAACTGAGTCGCATCGTTGTACCCATATTTTTAAATTAACTGCACGAGTCAACCCGTGACTCATCCAAGTCTAACAACCATGATTTTACGCAAGAGCAAGTTTATATGCACAAAATTCTTAGTCTACCCATATTGAAAAGTTCAACATTCTTTTCAGCTGATCTTTTAACTTATGACCTATAATGACTTAGGTGGTGTTTGGGATTGCTTATTGAAAACAGATTATTCATTTTGAAAATGAATAATCAGATAATCATCATTTTGAAAACGTCATTTTGGAAAATAGTGTTTGGATTTGATTACGCTGTTTGAAATCGCAATAATCAGATAATCAGTTTTTTAGTGTTAAATCCGATTATTTGTTTAGTTGACAAGTAAAATGACAAATAAATTCATTTTAGCTTTTCTCCATTTTGAAAATGAAATAAGTAGCTCCTCACTTACTTTTTCAAAACTCCATTTGGAAGCTTCAAAACGCAAATAATCACTTTTTTCCATTTATTATCCAAACACTCATTTTAGCTTATCTCCATTTTAAAAATGAAATAAGTAGATAATCTAGTTCCAAACGCAATCCCAAAACACCCCCTTAAAAGTAGGAAATGAGCTCGTAAGCTGGAAAATAGGCAGGAAGATATGGTATATATCTATTTAGAATCGTAAATTCTTTTACTCTATGTCTAATGTTTGATGCATAATCATTTACAATATTACGGTCTTTAGACAAGTTATAGATACGATAAAACACAATTGTTCTGAAGAAGCAACGAAGTACATATGGATGAGAAGTACCAACCTGAGTAAGATCATGATGAATTTCATGATGACGATTCAATGTATGAGAAAACATTTCTGATCCACCAGATGACACCCAAGCTTGCATTTGTGAAATTACTTGTTGTAACTGTTTAAGTAGTTGTTCGATGTTGGATCCAAGATTACTCTCGTTCTTACCATCATCAACTTTGTTAGATACCAGTTTACGATACGAATGCATTTGATCATCCAACTCTGCTTCAAGATTTCTTGCCTACAAACACGCCAACATATATACAACAACTAGAATTAGAACAACACGAAAGAATATCGATTTGTTTCATCTCCAAGATCTGCTACTAGTGAATCCATATCGATTTGTTTCATCTCCAAGATCTACTACTAGTGAATCCATTTAAGAAGTAAATAGAAAAACTTCTCAGCGACTAAAAGCACCACAAAACTTAAATACAACAGAAATCCACGAACGTCGTAGATAACTCAATATCATACAACTCAAAACAATGTCATGTATATGCAAATTATGTGCAAACACAACTAGTAAAATTTCAGCTAAATAAAACAATACAAAAGAAAAACTCTTTGTTTTCTCTACACAATCATATATTTAAAGACACGCACGCACTACACTATTAAATCCGTCTATTGTCAACAATACGACTCGACCCACAACCTATTAATCAATGGGACACATGAAGTACCCCTAGACTAAAAGCCTATGGTCTACACATTTATAGACGTAGGGTATGTTTGGAGCAATGGGTTGCAGTTGGGGTTGAGCAGGGGCTGAACCTTATATTATAAGCCGAAAGTTGGAGCTTATATTTTTATAAAGCTGTTTTGGCGAATAAGTTGGAGCTCAAGCTTACTAATGTAAGATCACATAAAAATACTTCAAATTAAATTCACATATATTTTCGGCGTCTTGAGTTCATGCTTCAGCCGCATAGCATCTTTAGTTCATGCGTCAGCTGCG
Source organism: Glebionis coronaria (assembly GCA_025667525.1). Classification (NCBI taxonomy): domain Eukaryota; kingdom Viridiplantae; phylum Streptophyta; class Magnoliopsida; order Asterales; family Asteraceae; genus Glebionis; species Glebionis coronaria. The sequence goes on from CM046877.1 coordinate 154,782,615, forward strand.
TAGATTAGCGGGCAAAGAAAAAAAGACTATCGACCCACAAAGCATACCAAGTAACACTTCTATTAGTAGCTTCAAAAAAGTGAATCGCTAAATACAATGTCAAATATACAAATCACACACACAAACACACATCTATAGGTGCATCTATCAACCTACAAAATGGGTGTTAGTTCGTGTGTCAGCCGCGTGGATTAGTCAGCCAAACGAAAAAGACTATCAACCCACAAAGCATACCAAATGGTTTATCTAAATATAAAAATGTGAGATTTTTAACCATCAAATCATATCAGTTTTAAGAATTTCGAATTCACAATACAATCCAAATTGTTGAAGCCTAGATCCAGGTCTACAAAACCCTAATCCTAATCAATTAAAAATCCAACATTTCGTAAATATAAAAAATATTATATATAAATACCTGTTTTTTTAAAGAATCCCAAGAGATAGTAGGGGTATCCATGATGATACGAAACTAAGGGAGGAAACCAAATGTTCCTCCCAATTAAATCAATTCAATTCTTCTCTTCTTTTCTACACAGAATTAAAACCTTTAAAACCAAGAAATGTAGGAGTATAATATATTATTTCTTCTTGTTTTTTTTATAATTAATTCAAGGGTATTAGGTAAAATACATTACTTATATTATACTTTTGGTAGATTACGCCGTTGGTCACTGAAGTATTCTGTTTATTACTCGTTTGGTACTTCGTTTTAGAGTTTCAAAGAAATGCACCCACGAGGCTTTTAAGAGCCCCGTTATATGTAACGAATGTTATTTCCCTTGTTACTCATTTTATTTAACGACGAGTTAGTATTTTGTGATTCGAGCCCACAGTAACATTCAATCGAACCTTCTCTTTAGGGGATAAACCGCACTCATGCTTTTATTTATTTCGTACCTCAAAAGGTTCTTAGGTGGTGTTTGGGATTGCTTATGAAAAATAGATTATGCGTTTTGAAAATGGATAATCAGATAATCAGCGGTTGTAAAATTGAGTTTTAAAAACTAAGGTTTGGATTTGATTGTGCTATTTTATGTTATTTTATTATTATTTTTATTTTGAGAAAACAAATTATTTATTTAGCTAATATATCAAATGACTAAACTAGACATTACATTGGTTGAAATGCTTAATTTTATCAAACAAAATAATTTTATCAGTAGAAATAAAAAATACTAATATGTGTGAAACAACCAACAAATATACACGTATATTAACATTCCACAAAAGGATAAGACCCATTTGTTTAAAAAAAAATAAGACCTATTTGTTTGCAAATTCTTCATACACCACTCATTTATCCATTATCAACAAATCTTCATCCAAATTAAAAAGATCCAAAGAAGAGTTGGAAATCAGATTGTTGTTTGAAGTTGAGTACTCATGTTGCGTTATCACTAGCGTTGATCACTAGGTTTGATTGATGTTTTGGTAAAAGATAAAGGGTAATATGGTAATGTTCTAGTTACAACAAATCACGTTTCTACAAAAGCAGGTACCTACCTACTTTTTCAAAACCACGTCCTAAAATGATCAAAACGCAAATAATCGATTATCAGTGTCTGTTTGCCAAACACTAGAAAACTGATTATTGCGGTTTTGCAACGTGGTAATCAGATAATCTGATTCATACCGCATTCCCAAACACCCTCTTAGTGAGACTCGAACTTAAGACCTCTCCAGGAGGACCTCCCCAAGGTTACCCTTGGTGATCAATTGAGCTAGCTAAGTTGGTTCATTTGTTACTCATTATAAGTATTTACGCATTTTCGTCTCGAAATCCATTACATTGTTGGTCCTTAATTCATAAGTTTAACTAGCCTATGTTATTTTCCATGATTTTTGTCGTTTTTTCATTACATCGTTGGTCCCTAGAGTCTTTTTTTGTCTCTATTTACAAATTGCAATGAATAGTCCATGTATTCTCTTCAAATACTCAATTCAGTCATTATGATTTACTTTGATTTAAGCATCGTACTTTCTTTATTTATATTAGGGGGTGTTTGAGATTGCATTTCATTACCGGTTATTTGATTATTGCGTTTTCAAATCGTAAATAACTAGTATTTGATGTTTGGTAAAAATAGTCTAATAATCGAGTATTCACAGTGTGGGGTCTTTAAAATGCAGTTTGGAACTGCAACTCACCTCCTACTTTTTGATAACGTAGTTTTACTTCTTTAGTGTTAGTTACTATTGTTGGGAATAAATATAAGTGTATTCATTACCCCTGCTAGTTGGTCAATGGTTCCCCTGCTAGAGTAAGTTCCCCCTGCTAAATAACAAAGGCAGGGGGATTGGTTCCACTGCTGAAGTCAAAGACCCTGCCGCTAGAGATAAACTTGGAATAGATTATAACGCGTTTCTGTTACTACTCCTAGATACTTTCCAAGTTTGTTAGTAGTAATCTTGTACGTGAGTCCTTGTACTATAAAAGGACCCACTAGGTTATCATGCAATGCGGGTCTTTCTCTATCGTCTTTCATTTCATACTTTAAGGTTTTTGTAACCCTAATACCATTATTGGGTATTCGTATATCTTTGATATATTAAAGTTTAACGTTTGCTTTAATCATTTGTGCTTGTGCTAAACACTACATTCCGCATCTTGTTTAGTTACTTTGTATTGCAAAGTTTCTCTAGTGTTAGATTGAATCTATTCTATCTATCACGACCCTTAAACAAGCTAAGGTTTAAGATCTGAGTTTGGGATCAACAAGTGGTATCAGAGCTTGTTGAGAAACTTTGATTAAACCAAGAACAAAACATCTCACACAATCAACATCAACCATGTCTTCAGATTCTAATTCATCCTTAACCAACAACAATGCTCTCAAACTACCCATTCTAGATCCTGAAAACTTTGAACTATGGGAATTCATAATTCAACAATACCTCAAAATAGAACACTATGTTCTATGGGAAATCATAGAATTTGGTGATCAATTTCCAAAGACTATGCAGGTTGAAGATAATGGTAAGGGAGAAGATAAAGGTGAAAGCTCCAAAGGTGAAGCCAAGAAGAAGTCTGCTGCTCTTGCTGACAAGGAAATACTGGCAAGAAGGCATGATGTCAGGGCTCATAGTTCCTTGTTGTTGGCCCTACCTGATAGACATCAGCTAAGATTCAGAAAGTACAAAACATCTAAGGAACTCTGGGAAGCAATAGGCAAAACCTTTGGAGGAAATGAAGCCACAAAGAAGAAGAAGAAGAATCAAATGCTTGATCAATTTGCTTCCTTCAAAGCAATTGGTGATGAAGCAATTGGTGCTATTTAAAATAGGCTTCAAGACATGGTGGCTCAGTTGGAGTTCTTTGAAATTGAAGTGACAAGAGAACATGTGAATACCAGGTTTGTTAACAGCCTTCAGAAAGAATGGTTCGTCTACAAAGGTATTTGGCAGAATAGGGATGACATAGATGACAAGAATATTGATGACATATACAATAACTTGAAAGTTTTTGAGCCTGTTGTCAATGAGATGAAGTCATTAAGAACCATCCCCACCAATTCAAGTGGATCTACTGATTCCCTTACTAACATGGCTTTTATATCACACAACAGTGGAATCTTCAAAGGCAGTGGAATCGAAGTTGGCCCTGCTACTCATTCCCCTGCTAATAGATCTGGATCATCTTATGATGAAGAAAGGCCTGCAATTTTCAGCCTTGACACTGCTTGTGCTTTCATAGCATCCCAAGGGCCACAAGGATCTACTATGTTACATGAAGATTTGAGTCAAATCAATAAGCAAGGACTGGAGGAGATGGACATCAAGTGGAACATGGCTCTACTCAGTATGAGAGCCAACATGTTTTACAAGAAGTATGGAAATAAGATCTCCATCAATCCTTCTGATGTAGCTGGATTTGACAAAACAAAGGTTGAATGCTACAACTGTGGCAAGAAAGGTCATTTTACTATGGAATGCAGAGGACCTAAGACTGGGAACAGCTATAGGAAGGAAAGCAGGGATGATGATTCTGGTGCTAAGGCCATGGTAGCCATGCAGGGGATAGATGGAGAAGGTGGATGGGATTGGAGTGCCATGACAGAGAGTGTTGAAAGAAATCAAGCCTTGATTGCAGAGGAAAAAGAGGAAGATTTTGCTCTTATGGCCATGTTAAGCTCTAGCTCAGACAATGAGGTATATGACGATTCATATTGTATTAAAGCTTGTAGGAAAAATACTGAGTCATTGAATGATCAAATAAGAAAGATAAAAGTTGATTACATTAATTGTGACAATGACCTTGATAACTACAAACGTGCTTTAGAACAGCTAGAGTCCACCATAAGAGAGTATAAACAAAGAGAATGTGATTTTAGAGAGAGATGCTAAAGAAAATAGTGATTCCATTAAGGAATTAACTACTGAACTAGAAGTTTTTAGATCTAATAAAAGGATAGATGATGAAACTGTTGAAAATTTTGGAAAAGCTTCTAAAGATTTAACTAAAGCAGTTGAAATTGGACAGTCTCCTAGGGACAAAACAGGTTTTGGTATAAAAAATGAGCATGCTACTATACCACCACCACCTACTAATATTCATGCACCTTTTCCTAGAAAAGATTTGTCCTGGACTGGTCTCTCTTGTTTCAAGAAGCAGGAAGATATTGAATTTGACTTAAGTGCATACATACCTAATAATCTAGAAACAGATAAACCACTAGTGAAAACCAGTGTTGTTAAGGACTTTGAAAAGGAACAAATTGCTTTAAAACAATGGAAAATTGATAACCATGTTCTCTTTTCAAGAGAAGGACTTTTTGGTAGTGATTCTAGTTCTAAGAGTAGTTCACCCAAATCTAAAACAAGATCAAATTCCTCTAAGTCCACTGTTAAATATGTTGGTATGTATAGGTCTGTCAGAGGTAATTAAAGAAATTGGAATGACCAAAAGTCTCATCAATTAGGAGAGGACTTTGTGATAAATACCAAACCTTGTTTCACATGTGGCAGTTTTGATCACACTTATCAAGACTGTCAGGCACCAATGGAAGTAGTGGCTGCAAATCCTTTAAAGGACATGCAACCTAAAGCCATTCTTATGAATGCAGGGGAAAAATCCTTTTCCCCTGCCAAGTATGTTGCCCCTGCCTTGAGAAACAAGGTTTCTGACAAGTATGTTGTTCCTGCTCTAAGGAAGGTGAATGATGCATATCCCAAGACCAGCTCTTCCATGACCAACCCAGCACCTCATAATGCATATACATCTGTCTCTAGACCTTACCAACACATAAATAGAGGCCAAAACAAAAGATGGGTTCCCTCTGCTAAGCATAGGGATTCCCCTGCTAAATCTGGGGTATCCCCTGCTAGCAAAGTTTTGCCCTCTAGGAACATGGGCAGATGGGGAAAAGCTGTGAAAGCCTCAGCTCGTTGGGTTTGGGTACCCAAAATGGGTGCTCAGTCTAATGGTGTATCTCTAGTCTTTGATAAGCTATCCTATATTGATACACGAGGTAGATCCAAGTCTGTAATGGCTTGGGTCCCCAAGAAAAACTAATTTGTTTTTCTTTTTGTAGGTGACAAAGAAGACCGGGGATGATAAAGCATATTGGGATAGTGGATGCTCAAGGAGCATGACTGGACATAAATCGTATTTATCTAACTTTGTTCCCCTGCATGACAATGATGGTGTTTCTTTTGGAGATGGGCATGGAACAATCACAGGAAAAGGAACTATTGTCACCAATGGGATGACCTTTGACAATGTTTACTTGGTGAAAGAGCTCAAGTACAATCTCTTCAGTGTGTCACAGATGACTGATAACAAGAATTTTGTCTTGTTTACAGATACTGAATGTCTGGTGTTAGGAAAGGAGTTTGTCTTACCACCCAACACTCCTATTGTACTCAGAACACCAAGATAAAAGAACATGTACACAATTGATCTCAAGGACATCTCTCTTCAAGACAATGAAACATGTTTCATTGCCAAAGCCTCAGTTGATGAGTGTAAGAAATGGCGTAGAAGACTTGGTCATCTTAATTTTAAGAACATGAACAAACTGGTAAAATATAATCTGGTTCATGGTCATCCTTCCAAGTCCTTTGCCAATGATCATACTTGTGTTGCTTGTCTGAAATGGAAGCAACATAGAGCATCTTGCAAATCAAAAACAAGCATGTCCACTACCAAGCCATTGGAATTGCTGCATATGGATCTTTTTTGTCCTACTTTTGTGGCAAGCATAATGAAGAAATGGTACTGCCTAGTGATTACTGATGATTTTTCAAGGTTCACATAGACATTCTTTCTGTTTGAAAAGAGTGACACAGCTGATGTACTCATTGGGTTCATCAATCAGATTGAACTTTCCAAAAGTATGAGGGTAGTGACCATGAGGTCAGACAATAGTGGTGAATTCAGAAACAAGAAACTGGACACTTTCTGCATAAACAAAGGAATAAAGAGGGAATTCAGTATTGTAAGAACACCTCAACAAAATGGAGTTGCAGAAAGAAGGAATAGGACACTCATTGAAGCTGCAAGGACTATGCTATCTGATTCCAAGCTTCCAGTTATCTTTTGGGCTGAGGTTGTAGCCACTGCTTGTTATGTTCAAAACATGGCCTTGGTGGTTAGGGCACACAACAAGACCCCTTATCAGCTGTTCAATGGAAGACCTCCTTTAATTGACTTCTTTAGACCATTTGGATGTCATGTGATCATTTTGAACACAATTGACAATCTAGGAAAGTTCAGTGAAAAGGGGGATGATTGGTACTTTGTCGGTTATTCATTAAACAACAAGGGATATACGATCTTCAACAAGAAGACAAGCAAAGTGACAGAAAATCTCCATGTGGATTTTCTTGAAGACAAGCCTGAAGATGTACAAACAGGTCCTGGTTGGTTCTTTGATATTGAGGTTCTTTCAAAATCTATGAATTATGTACCTGTTGTTTTGCAGAATACTAACATTTTAGGTACTAAAGAACCAATTGGTGTGGAGAAGCCACCATTGAGGTACATGAATGTACCCTCACTATTTCCCTTTGAAGCTGCTCCAAAAACAGGTGAAGATGATGATATATCTCAAAGGAAAGAACAGCCAATCTCTTCCCCTGCTAAGTCAACTTCTGAAAGCAGTGGAATGGCTGAAAGCAGTGGAATCCAGGATTCCCCTGCTAGATCAGTTGCTTCCCCTGCTACCAAGGATCCAGCTGTCAATGACATTAATGATGAAGAAAGAGAATCCCTACTCATTTCCTCATCTTCACCTACATCTGGTAGTCCTCTCATGTCCAGCAGTGGAAACAGAATAATTAGGAGTGGAGCTCCAAGTTATTCAGAGCTGCATTCAGCTCATCAGCATCCATCTCTAGGTCATGTTGTATCATTTGGAAGCTCTTTTTGAGGAGTTCTTTACCAATCAAGATAGCCCCATCAATTCTGATTTGGAAGAGGATGAAACAGAAGTAATCATGAGCATGCAACCTACCTACAGAATCAATAAGGATCACCCCTTATCATAAATCATTGGTGATCCTGAAGCTCCTAGACATACAAGGTATTCAGCAAAGGAACACAACTTCATTGCAAACATCACCATGAATTTTAATCATGACAACATGCAATGTTGTTTGTTTACTGCATTTTTGTCACAAGAAGAGCCAAAGAAGATTTTTCAGGCTTTAAATGATCCAAGTTGGGTTGAAGCTATGCAAGAGGAGCTCTTACAGTTTGACATTCAAGAAGTTTGGATTCTAGTAGATTGTCCAAAATGGGCAAGGCCTATTAGGACAAAGTGGGTGCTCATGAACAAAAAGGATGAGAGGGGTATAGTGGTCAGAAACAAAGCAAGACGGGTGGCACATGGATATACATAGGAATAAGGCATTGATTATGAGGAAGTCTTTGCTCCAGTAGCCATGATTGAAGCAATTAGATTGTTTCTTGCTTATGCTTCATTCATGGACTTCACAGTGTTCCAAATGGATGTTAAGAGTGCCTTTTTATATGGCACCTTTGATGAAGAAGTCTATGTTATGCAACCTCCAGGGTTTGAAGACCCAGAACACCCAGACAAGGTATACAAGGTGAATAAGGCTATGTATTGACTTCACCAAGCTCCCAGGGCCTGGTATGGAACTCTTTCTAAATATCTGTTGGATAATGGCTTCAACAGGGGGAAAATTGACCAGACCCTGTTTATCAAGAAACAAAAGGGTGACCTTCTTTTGGTACAAGTCTATGTTGATGACATCATCTTTGGATCCATAAACTCTATGCTTAGCAAAGAGTTTGCCAAGCTGATGCATGACAAATTTCAAATGAGTGCCATGGGTGAACTAAACTTATTTTTGGGGTTACAAGTTCAGTAGAGGAAAGATGGAATATTCATCTCACAAGACAAATATGTGGCTGAAATTGTGAAGAAGTTTGGCATGTGTGAGGGAAAGAAAGTTTCCACTTCCATGGATAAGGATCATCCTTGGGGAAAGGATGGTCCTGGAAAGCTTATTGATGTCAGGAATTACAGGTCTATGATTGGATCTCTCATGTACCTTACAGCTTCAAGACCTGACATCATGTTTGCAGTCTGTTTATATGCAAGATACCAGGTGGCACCCACAGAGTGTCATCTATTTGTTGTGAAAAGAATTTTTAGGTATCTAAAGTGTCATCTAACTTTAGGACATTGGTATCCTAAAGAGTCACCATTTGAGCTGATATCCTACTCAGATAGTGATTATGCTGGTGACAACAATGATAGGAAGTCTACAACAGGTGGATGCCAATTTTTGGGAAGCAGGCATATATCTTGGCAGTGTAAGAAGCAGACTATTATGGCCACATCCACAACTAAAACTGAGTATGTAGCAGCTGCTGCATGTTGTGGTCAAGTTCTTTAGGTTTAGAACCAGCTGCTTGATTATGAGTATAATTTTCTTAAAACTAAGATATTTATTGACAACAACAGTACCATTTGCATCATTAAGAATCCTGTTTTTCATAGCAAGACTAAACATATTGAAATAAGACATCATTTTATCAGAGATTGTTTTGAAAAAGGGTTAATTGTCCCAGAGAAAATTGATACAAAACTTAATTTTTCTGATCTTTTGACAAAAGCTTTTGAAGTAGGGAGGTTTCAGTACTAGGTTGCAAGTATTGGGATGGTTTCTCCCTAAAAATTGATGTCTATTTTATCTTGTATACCCAGGATTGCTTTATTGCTGTTGTTGTATATATGTTAGTCATTTTTCCATCACTTTTCATTCCACTACTTTTGAACAAAGATTCCTCTGCTTGGGTTCCTTCCCCTGTTAAGAGTCCTTCTCTTAAGCTGGGGGTTTTTTTTAAAGTGGTTATATGTGGTTTTAGACTAACAATGCATAGATTCAAATGAGGCATGCTACACTCATGGGAGAATCAGGTATATGCTCTATGTTTTAGGGGAGGTTAGGTCACACCTTTAGGATTTAGGGTATCCTTAGGATACTCATATATGATTCTAGATCATATCCATTGGTGAGTAAGGGTCCAGAATGATGAAGACTTGCTGCAAAGCCTGTCAGAATTCTGAAGCCTTGAGGCATTGTATTGTGTACTTATATTTCTTTATTAAACAGCTTGCTGTCTAGATTCAGATGTTTAGTACACATTGCCAAGACTAACTGACCATAGGTAAGGGAAAGGTAGGGATGGTGACTAGGGTATGCTTATTTTCTTGGGTTGACCAGGTGCAGGGTGGCTCATGTGTTAACTTTTTGTGTTTAGAACATTGATGAATGGAGGACTCTTGAGTTTCTGTGTATCTACCTTGTGTATACAAGGGTGTGCATTAGAGCAGAGCTATTTAGCATTGGTCTCTTCATGATTAGTCTGATACCCCTAGGAAAGTTTCCCCTGCTTTCACCTTTTGATTCCCCTGCTTGATCAACATTCCCTTGTTTGACCATTGACCGACAATACCGTTACCCTGCTTATAGCCGTTGGGCCTGCTTGCTAAAATTTTGGTTAGGGAATATTTTATTCTTTTCAAAAGATATTTAAGGTGCTTTCTTCGCTGATTGGTAATCTTTTCTTTATTATTTCAAACAAATAACTTTTTTTATCAAGATTTATCTTTGATATTTTTACAATTTGAAAATTTGGTCCAATCACAACTCTTCAATTCGCCTATAAAAACTTAATTCCCTTAACCAGCAGGTCCATCTCTCTCCCTCGATCAAATCCCACCTAACTCTCACCATTATAAACCTTCAAACGTTTTCAACATTTATCATGTCTCTCAAAATTGCTGCTAATCACAATCAAATTGCTTTATTACATGATGAACCAGCAGAATTCGTTGATGCAGTGGCTTTTCTAAAATCTTTATATTTTAGAGTGGCTCTTCTCATCAATCCCAGGATTTAGACCTCACACATCCAACAGTTTTGGTCTTAATCCATGACCAAAACAGTGGATGGAGAGGTAATAATTCAAAGCACAATAGATGGTCATCCCAAGGTGATTACACTTGCCTCCATCAGAGACAAGCTTGTTCTGGATGATGAGGATGGGATAACCAACCTACCTGAGGCTCAAATCTTTGAGGGTCTTGTTAAATTGGGGTACACTCTTTCTAATGATAAAAAATGTAAGTTTGCTAAAGGTCAGTTCGCCCCACATTGGAAATATTTGATTCATACAATTTTGTAATGTTTGTCACCTAAAACCACTGCTTTTAATGAATTTGGAAGTGAAGTTGCTTTTGCCCTGATATGCTTAGCAACAGGGAGAAAGTACTGTTTTTCTTAAATGATTTTCAAAGGAATGGTCAAAAATGTCACAAGCAATACTAAATTTTGTATGTACCCAAGGTTTACACAACTTTTGCTGAATATGTGTGAACATGGTCCTATTCAACACACAAGGTATTTTTCAGCCACCAAACACTCTACCAAACTGTTTACCACACTTCTTGCACCATCTCCACAATTTTCTGGCAGGGTTGTTCCACTCACTTCCATCATGATGAAACAAATCAGACAAGAAGAAGCTAAGACAAAAACAGCCACACACAAACCATCTGATTCCCCTGCCAAGACTCTATCCCCTGCCAGTACTCTACCCCCTGCTGATCCAAAACATGAAAGGAGAACCAAATCCAGGTTTGCCATGTCTCCCTTGCCTGGTGGATCTTCACAAGTAGCAGAGAGGAGAGCCTCCAAAAAGTTGGAGCACTATGAGGGTTTGACTGCCACTACTGTCTCATCCTCAAGGGGTGAGCAGGACAGTGACACCATCAGTAAGTCCTCTCCCTCACTCAGTGATACTAAAAAATGGGAGAAATCCCCTTCTAGGGTTGAGAGCAGAATGCAACCTATGTCTATCTTGGAATTGACGAATATGTGCATTAGCTTGTGATGAGACTGCTTTTATACATAGTCTCATCGTCCAAATCGGGCTTAAAACGCTTAAAATATCATCAAAATACCCAAAAATGTGCTTGTGTTTGTTCATTGTGTATTTTAGGTACGGATATCGAGAAATCAACAAAAGATTACAAGAATGAAGCAAAAACGAACACGAGAAACGAAGCCGCACAGAGAACCGGACCCGATTCATGAATTTTGCAAAAGTGCCCCTAAAGTTTAAAGATTGTACAAGTTTGGTCCCTCAACAATTGAAGATTGTCACTTTATACCCCTAAAGATATTGAAATATGAAAAGGAGTCCCTAAAGTTTTAATACTTGTAAAGAATAGTCCTCAAATATGAAGAAAGTTACACATTAGATCCCTTTTTACAACAAAGGACTAACGGTGCAATTACACAAGGACTAGCCATAAAAACCAACAAGGACTATGGGTGTAAAAGTTTTCAAAGGACTGCTGTTAAGTGGGGGGTCATAATTGACAAAACCTAAAACTTAATTAACCCAAAACCCAACAACCCATTTACCCAAACCCACTCACCCACCAGATATTAATAAACCACGTTTAAGCACATTTTATTAATATAATTTAGGGAGCCAAACACATACTGTGCTTCATCAACTCATCTAAATCCCCTTTCATCCCATCAAGAACCCTAAATCCCATTTTCTTAATTACTTTATAATTACTCACAAATCTTTCCAGAACCACAATTAAACCTAATCTCATCTTTTTCCCGCCTTTGTTTTGTCCACTATATTCCCCTGGTCCCCTCCCCATGTGCCCACTGCAAGATGAAGACAAGCTACAACATCCATCCAACGGCTCATGGATTTTTCTTCCTTCCAAAGCTATCTCTCAATGGCCTAGATAAAAAAGACAGCTGGAACATCACATGGTTTGCAGCAGGAGGTCACAAGATGGCTCATATTGACCAAGAACAGTCAACACAATTCAAATCTCAAGGGTATTTGTGGAATTCATATGCATTAGGGTTTGTAGTTTTTTAGTGTTCTATACTTTTCTGTAGACTTCTATATAAAGGCATGTTAGGATAGCTTTCATCCTTTTTCCAGCTTTTGTACTAGTTTTAAAAAATCAATGAATATTTAAAGTGTTGTTTTTATAAAGTCTTGCATAGCTGAGTTCCATTTAATTACTGTTTTAGTTTAATGAGTTTTGATTTAATTAGCTTAAGTTTTATATACAATTCGTGTTTACAAAGTTCTTGAAAAAAAGTACTACTCAAAAAATTGAATCCAAAATCACATGAAGTGAAAGTGGAATGTGATTTTGTTTTCAATATTGATTTAAGTTTTTTTTAAAGTTTCTTTCAGTTTCAAAGTTTGTTTTTAAGATTCTGTTTAAATCTTTTGTAAGTTAAAGTTGTTCAAGGTTGTTTTCTTTTTCAAGTTTCATCAAGAAGCTTTTAAGTTTCTAAAGTTTTAAGGTTTCAAGAAAGATTGTTAAAATAGATTTTCAAAAAAAAAGAGTATTGTGGTTACTGTACACGAACACTGTTCATTCAGACTTGGGATTGAGCTTGCTGACAACAAGTTGGTTTTGGAGTTGTTTGAATATTGGTTTCAAGTGTAGGAAGTTAGTTTTTATTTGGTTTGAAGTTTGAAGAAGTTGTGTTGTTGGTTTTGGAATTGTTTGGTTTATATTGAATAAGCTGTTGGGTATATAAGCTAGTTTGATAAGCTAAAGTATATTCTGGTGCCTTAATGGTGGGAAAGTTGAGTTGAGGCGGTTGTGAGGTTGAGAGATCAGAGATTCTAGCTTGGACCTCCTTTGTAAGTGACTTCTTTCATTTTACCTTTTATCGTACCTTAATCTGCTATAGTTTTATATCTATGCTTATGTGCTTATTTGTTTATCGATTTGCTTATTTTCTGCTCAAAATTAATTATTCACTATCTGCTTGTTATTATTTCCTTTAAATTGTCTTTTCATAGCTGTAATTTGCACTATATATTTTTTATATTAGTGTTTGGAACTATCTTAAATTCTGTCATACCGTAGGCTTTTGGTTAATGTTTGATTTGCATCGGATTAGTGAGGTTAGTAGTAGTGGCTTTAGCCTTTTGTTTCATCAAATATCACAATAAAATAAAATAAAATAGGTGTTCTATGATTTAGTGCTTTATCACATCAGTACGTTTAAGATTTCTTGTCTTGTTGTTATTTCTTATAATTAGTCGCTTGTTTCTTTCTTATTTAGTGTTATTTTAAAGTTGCGCAAGTTTTTCTAAATTTAGAATCTTGGCTATAGGCTTTTGAAACAAGTTCATCAAATTGCTCATGTGGTGGTCTTTTGTAACTCATTCTCTGAGGTAGTATTTCACCAGCATGATTTGTTCATTTTTTTGTATGAGTGAGGCTCTCAAATTAAGTAATCATATAGTATATAGGATGCTTTAGTTTTGTTTCTGCTCACTTTTTCATTTTCAGCTTAATTGTTGCTTCTAGCTTATCTCAAGTTTAGCCTAGAAAAGCTGCAGGTGCACTCAAATAACTTGCAGCCACTGTAGCAAGTTTATCTTGAGCTTGGATCTTGCTCAATCTCAGTCCTCACTGTGCTTTTAATTATTATTGATAGGATAGACATAGCTTTTTTGTGGTCTTTATTTTGACTAAAACAAATACAGAAAACAAAAGATAGGATTTATAGCTTTCATGTTTTTGGCACTGTCATGATAATTTAGGATTCATAAGTTGGTGATTTTTGTTATATTGTGTTGTTAGTATAACCTATGTTAGTTACTAGTGTCATTGTGGTTAGTTACTTTTAGGTTCCTTGTGGTTTAGTCATAAATTGCATACAAATAGATAGGACTTGCTCAAATAAAACTTACTAGTTCACTTTCTGTGACAATTTTGACGCAGCAACATTTAGGCTTAATATTTAAGTTTTTATCGCGTGAACCTTGGAATTAGTTAGTTTTCAAGGTTAACTCAATATGTTTTTATGATTTGAGAAATTCTGAGCTTATAGCAACTTGTTTTTAAGATTGAATTTGGCCATTTGTGATTACGTAGATGTTTGCATTCTTGTAGATATTGCATAAGAACACCATATTCAGTCCACTGTTTCATCAGAAACCCATCAGACCCTTACTTCAGTGTTATTTTGCTGATTTTGTCTCGATTTGTCCATTAATCTGTGGCTTAATTGTTGTTTACTTGAGTGTTTGGTATGTTCCTGTGACTCCCCACAACCCTACTGGTTGTATGGGTGCCGTTTGTGCCCAAAAACGCCAACAAACAAGCCTAAAACAAGCCAAAACGAGCCGAAAAAAACATACAATAGGTTTTTCTTTGTTGTCCGAGAACGCTGCAACTTTTTTTATTTTTTTAGTGTTGTCCGATATCGGACAACACTGAACTTGGACAAGCCTGTTGTCTGGTGATATCTTGGACAACACTGAAGTACTCCACCATGGGGTACTTTGGGGTACTTTTGTTTTTAGCCATTTTTTTTAGTTTTTTTTAAATTTTTTTATTTTTACCTTGTTAATTTAGTTAAAAAAGATTTTTAGAAAAATAATATTTATTTTTAGCATTATTTTATTATTTTTATGATTATTTTAGTTTAAAAAGTGTTTTTAGCCTTTTAAAAATAGAAAAATAGTTTTAAAAATTTAGGAAAAATACTTTTTAGTCTTTAAATAATATAAGTGAGTTATTAGTTCAATAAAATAATATTTTGGGCTTTTCTTAATTATATTTGATTTTAGGGCTTTAATTAGCATTTAAAATTAAATATTTAATTAATAAAAGGTTTAAAAATATATTTGTTGGATTTTTATTCTTATTTATATTATTTTAGACTTAGTTTTAACTTTTATTAATTTTTAGGTTTAATTTTTAATTTCGTCACGGTTTACGTATTTACGTTCGCGTTTTACGTCAATACGTCGTAGTGTAATCGTAGTCGTAACTCGTCTTTACTTTTTCTCTTCTAAACCAAAAACGTCACTAATCCAAACTTTGATTTTATATAATTGGCACATTAATCCACACACCTCCTTCGAGAACGAACTTGGAATTTATTCGGTTTCGCGTTTTTCCTAAAACGTGCAACTTAATACTTGCCACGGTTATTTGTTTTTCCTAAAACAAGTGACTAAAAAACACAATATCAAATGGCGCCGCTTCCGGGGAGGTGTTTAGTGTGCCATTATTATTAGTACCGTGTTTGTGTGAGTAGTGTATTTTTACTTTTCATTTTTGGAAGGCGTGAATATCGCACATACTCATTTTTGTTATTTTTCCTTATTATATTATAGTATCCAAATAAATCGTGTTTAATTTTCCTAAATTAAACACAAAACAATCTTTACTATATTGTAGATATATTGGTTTTCGTTTTTCTTGTGAATATATTATTACTATATTGTATCTACGTAAGAACAATAAATATACAAGTACTCCAAAAGCGTGAAACGCAACCTTGATTCGGGATTTCATCACTCGATCATTGTATTCGAATCCAAAGCAAAAGTTTAAAGGCAAAATAGATAAATACTTTCGTGAGGCTTAATTTCAATTAACACAAACTATAAGGTGGGTATAAGGCTGTTGTATTTCACGACCTAAGGGAAAAAGGCTCTTAAGTGCTTAGCGTCGCCTCGTTTCCCCCGCTTGCTTGTGCGTATTTTGAGAAAGAAGGATAATCGAGGGTTTGCCGCCCAAGTATTATCTACGTATACTATATTTGCTTGTTTTCAAGATTAAACCCTCTTGATCGTTTTGGTGTTCCACCAACGTTCTAAAGTCATCGAGAACGTTCACTCCACGTGATCATTTTCGTTCTTTGAGGCTCCTTTAATCGAGAAAGTCGATTCGAGGGGAGATTTGTAGATTTGTGACGTAATACATCCAAAAATCCAAAAAAATTAAAAAAACAATCAAAAAACCCAAAAATTTGAAAAATCGAAAAACCGCAAAAAGAATCTTCTTTGCTACCACCCATTCTACGCTTAGTGCATGCGCACTCGATCGAAGGATTATTCCAATTCTAGCGAAGCTTCGAATCGACGTAATCGTAATTGAAGGAATCGACGACGTAGACGAGAATTAGAAACCGACGTTCCTAATATCGTTGTTGAAGAAACCGTAGACGAGATGACCGACAATCGTTCGATGATGGAATTGCTCCAAGCACCCACCGAGGGTTATGGAGACGCGATCGTAATTCCCGTTATCGAAGCGGAGAATTTTGAGATTAAGAGCGGAATGCTTTCGTTGATCCAAGCTACAAAATTTCGAGGTCGTGAAGCCGATAATCCTCACGACTATATTCGGAATTTTGATCGTCTTTTGGCCACGAGCAAGTTTAAGAACGTCGACACCGATGTCGTCAAGCTTATGCTTTTTCCATACTCGCTCGATGGTGCCGCCAAGGATTGGTACG
Source organism: Glebionis coronaria (assembly GCA_025667525.1). Lineage (NCBI taxonomy): Eukaryota > Viridiplantae > Streptophyta > Magnoliopsida > Asterales > Asteraceae > Glebionis > Glebionis coronaria. The sequence goes on from CM046877.1 coordinate 154,799,418, forward strand.
AGAAAGAGCCACCTAATTCCATAACTACGTGGAAGGATCTCGTTTCCAAGTTCGTTAATTATTTTTTCCCACCGTCTAAGACAACGTTTTTCAAGAATGAAATTACGAAATTTGAGCAAAAACCGAATGAATCTTTTAGAGACGCGTGGGATCGTTTTAAGGAATTGCTTAGGCAATGTCCTCACCATGGTTTTTCCGAGTTGCACCAAATCGATACGTTTTACAACGGTCTTAATTTTCAAGAACAAGATTCGTTGAATTCCGCCGCCGGTGGCAACTTTTTGTGTAAAACTCCGAAAGATGCATTGATAATTATCGAAAACCGATCCAAGGTTTACCAACTCCGCAACGCACCGAGTGTTGCCAATGTCGCCAATGTTAGTAGTTCTAATCGCGACATTGAGAGAGTTGATGCGAAAGTCGATAAGTTGATGAATGTGTTTACGTCTTTTCTCGTTGAGATGCAAAAGAAAGACGCTCCCGCTACGGTGAAAGCGGTTGAGGTTTCGTGTACGTTTTGTGGTGGACCTCATAATTATTACGAATGTGCTGCTACGGATGGCCAAACGTCGAATGTGAGTGCGTTAAATGGAAACAACAATTTTCAAAATCAAAATAACGCGGGTCCATCACAACAAGGAAATTATAACCAAGGCAACAATTTTAATCAAAACCGAAACAATTTTCAAGGAAATAATCAACAAGGAAATTTTTCGAATCAAAATCAAGGAGGTTATAATCAAGGTCGTAATATAACTTGGCAAAATCGAGACAATAACCAAAACTCGAGTTTTAAAACAACAACAATCAAGGTAACAATTTTTCAAGTGGTAATCAAGGAAATTTTCAAAGAAGTAATCAAAACCAAGGGAACTTTAATTCAAATCAAAATAGTTCGTCAAACGATTTTCAAAGTTACATGAAAACGAATGAGGCTAATATGAGACGATTAGAAGGAGAAATTGGTACTTTGAAAAACGACTTTACAAATACATTGAAATTGCAAAACACGAAGATTGAGCAAGGGCAAATTGACATAAAAAGATGTTTTCGACCATAATGAACAAGTCCTCGGGTGCGTCATCGAGTTCGTTACCTAGTGACACCGTTGCAAATCCGAAGGAACAATGTAAAGCCGCCTCGTCTCGTGAGAAAGGTCGTGTGATTACCCCTAACCTTGAAGGATTTCGAGTTGTTCCTTCTTCTCAACCCTCGACTTCTAAGACGTCTTATTGTTCTAAAGTCGATGGGGCGAACGTGGCGACCAAGGAAAAGAGTGCACACCCTCGTGTACCTCAAATTCCGTCCACGGTTCGAAAAGAGAGCTTTATCGACCTTACCAAAGTAACCCTTGAAGAAACTTGTGCATCGATCCTTCTTAAAAAACCCAAAAGGCGTATGCCGAGAAAGGAAGAGGATCCGGGCCAATTTCTACTACCTTGTGATTTTTCCGAGATTGAGGGATGTTTAGCCCTTGCCGATTTAGGTGCTAGCATCAATCTCATGCCTCATTCTCTTTGGAAATTGATGAGATTGCCTTCACTTACCCCCACGAACATGACAATCGAGCTTGCAAATTGTACTCCACTTATACCAATTGGAATAGCCGAGGATGTCTATGTCAAAGTTGGAAAGTTTGTTTTTCCCACGGATTTTGATATATCCGATTACGAGTGTGACCCTAAATGTCCCATTATTTTAGGCCGACCATTCTTATCAACGGCTCGAACCGTAATCGACGTTCACGAGGGGAGACTTACTATGAGATATGGGGATGATAAAATGGCCTTTTCAATCCCAAGGGTTTAATGATAATGAAAAAACCGAGGTTTCAAACCTAATGATTAAAATCCTAATGATTTCAAATGTTCACTTTAGCGGAAAGAATGAGGCTTAATGCATGTTTTGAAAGAATTAAGAAAAATGGTTTTAAAGATGATGATTTTAATGATAAAGAGTACGTGTACCTAATTCAAAAGGGTATGTGTAAATTTATGGATGAAAACTCACTTTGGGATGTTTTTAGCGAAACAAGTGAAACACCAATTCCGAAGGGCGACGTTAGTGCCATCACGACAATGACCAAAATGGGCTCGTCTTCACCACCTTCGAAGGACCACGTCTTTGAGGCTTCAACTTCTAACTCCATCGAAGTGCCTCCTTTGCCTAGCCCAAAACCCGTTGAGGCTAAAGGGTTTATCGACATCGATCCTCTCGTCTTAGAAAAGTCACCTAAGCATAGTCATTCGACTTGTAAGACCATGGTTATGAGTGCTCACATCGACTCTTTCTTTGACGATGACGATGGCGATTTTGCCGAGCTTGATCACGTACTTCGAAATCCACATGTAATTTTTGATTCTCCTAAAAAGAAACATGTGAAGTACGATGATTACGAGTTTGATCCCGAGATTGAGGAAATCATTGAACGAGAGCTAGCTATTATGCCTTTACTTCCACCTACGAGTGAGGTCGATCTTTCCAAAATCGAGGATGAACTAAATGAGTTGGAACGTCTTATTTTCGATGACGAGCCAACTCATGTGACCACCCAAAATCCAATTCTCGAGGAGTTACCTAATCAACACTCCTCAAATGAGAATTACGTTTACCATATTCGTGAGGATTTAACTTATCAACAATCCCCACAAAAGAATGATGGTTTCGTGCTTGATCGTGATCTTTTCGAGAGAGTTTCTAAGATACTCAAGGAGGGGAATGACAAACCTTGGTTTGACAAGCCTATCTTTGATGAAGAAATCGATGAGATCGACGTTCATGAGGATGACGAGTATGTTGACCCCGAGGGGGCGGTGTTCTTTATTGACAAACGTTTTGAGAACTTATATAATCCGCCACCCCATCCCACCAATGACTTAAATGTGAGGATTTTTAGCGCGACTAATTTTGAATTTGACACGCCAAATATTTTCGACATTATAAAATCGGGTTTTCATAAAGAGTTTTTAAACGATGAAAAAGGAAAAGATTTTAAAAATGTTTTAAAAGATTTTTCTACAAGTTTAACTCCGTCATCACCGCGTTTTATGAGTGCTACCACCTCGTCTACTCCTTTTGACGACGGTTGGTGTGGTTTTAGTGTGGGGGAAGCCCCAAATGTTCCCTCCCATTTCTCCACCGAGGACGAGATTTACGATCCCGGAATTGCTTGTAAAGGGAAATCTCGGTCTTCCACCGATGCAATAAATGGAAAATCTTTTCGTTTGCTTGGTGTGAGTCTACCTCGAGTAGCTCATAAGTTTGACTTACCCATTGCCCCACCTTTCTACTTCTCATCTATTTTCTTCTACCCCATTGGGGTTCATGTTGGAGTGGCGTTGTTTCGTCTTTCATCCGAAAACGAAGACGCTATCTTTGACCCCGGTATACGTATATCGGGTTTTTAAAGTACTCCACGTACTTTTGGGCATTGTTTATCATGTAAGCCCCACCATCAATGACCAAACCAAGATTATCCCTAAATGATCACATTTATGGGGATTCGAGTCGAGCTTTTGACTCGGTTATCAAAAACAAGGTGCCTCATGGGGGATTCTCATGCTTATCCTTGTAAATATTATCGCTTTCTTAGTTAATGTAACGAGGGGACTTGTGCTCTTCCAACCTTTGTTTCATGGTTGTTTGTGATTGTGATTCATTAGGTTCATCGTCATCATTGAAGCCTCTCGTGTTCGTTTTACGGATCACTCGAGCTTCGATCGTTGCCTTTGGAGATTCCGATATCCGATGATATCCTTTTATGTTCTAACGTTTATCTTATTAGCATAATTCATAAACGGCTTTTAGGTTATTCGTTTTACCCTTTCCATGCTCGAGATTAAGCATTCGACTTCGTCTCTAGTATGGGGGTGTTTTCACCCCTAGACTCGAAACATTGAGGACAATGTTTAGTTTTAGTATGGGGGGGTGAGTAGATACTTCACCTTGCTTACGTCACCACGCAATCCATTATTCATCTTTTTGTTATCGTTTGTTGCAAATAAGGCTAAAAATGGCCAAATTTTAAATTTTTTCTAGTTTTTCATAAGTGTTTAAGACACGAATGTAGGTTTTCCGATGGTGAGAATAAGAGTAATTTTTGACTCGACCGTGCGTGTTGAGCACTTAGCTTCGATTCCTTAACTTTTTAGGCTAAGTCTCTTAAATGAGGACGAGAAATGATAGAGTTATTTCTAAGTCTCGTAATCGTCACGCTCTCATGTGTAGTGATTATTAGCTTATTCTCCCCACGCTTTTGCATAATAAATTGTTAATAAATATTGATTTAGCGGTTTAGTCACTATTGTTGGTTTCTAATTTGTTTTTGTAGCTTCCATGTAATTAAATTGGGAAAACATTAAGGTATCGCCAGCGTCACGGTTTTGAAGTATTGGCACCCGAATAATCGAAAGCTTCACCTAATAATAAGATTTCAAGTGCTCACCTAAATTAAGCAAAAATTTGAAGCTCACAAGGCCGAAAAATCTATGCCCAAATTGAAAGTGAATCAAGCCTTAATCTTCGAAGCTTTAAAGATCCAAAATTCGCTTTAGCGTGAGGATATACGTCTTTGGCTAATAAAACCACCGATGAGGCGGATAATAAAAGGCAAGGCAAGACCGAAGTCATAATAAAAGCTTCATGGCGAAGTTGAATAAAAGATGGAGGTAAACCAAAGATAATAAGGCCCTTCCGTTAGGGGGCGTATAAAAGTCTTGGTAATAAGTCTCATGTTCAAAACCGTTATAAAATCGTGTTTATCGATCCTTATTGTTGACTTAATTTTTTGACATCGTTGTCTATTAGGGTGAATTATTAATTTAATGATTTTGGTTACACCGTTAAAACTCTATTTTTAGACTTAATCTCTATTCACGCATAAGTCAATGATGTATCCTCGTGATCATTAAGACAAAAATAAAATATAAGAGATACCAAATTACCAAGTAGGAATAAGGGAGTTTAGGTTAGTAATTGACACTCATGAAATAGGATCGTGTTGCTAACTTATAATAACAATGATCTCGTTACACGCTTAGCATGGAATTGGGTGAAAATCGAGGACGACGAAATTATTTCTAACGAAGCATTCACGTGTTCTTGTTCTATGATCCCAAAAGTCACTTTATCGTGATGAAAACAATACATTATGTCTAAAACGCGTTTAGTAGTTTATTTAAGTTTATGTCTTCAATAAATGTCCTCATAAAATGAATTTTGGAAGTGCTAAGATACTTAATTCTAGCATTGTGTGGGGACACGGCAATGGTTTAGTATGGGGGAGTGATGAGACTGCTTTTATACATAGTCTCATCGTCCAAATCGGGCTTAAAACGCTTAAAATATCATCAAAATACCCAAAAATGTGCTTGTGTTTGTTCATTGTGTATTTTAGGTACGGATATCAAGAAATCAACAAAAGATTACAAGAATGAAGCAAAAACGAACACGGGAAACGAAGCCGCACAGAGAACCGGACCCGATTCATGAATTTTGCAAAAGTGCCCCTAAAGTTTGAAGATTGTACAAGTTTGGTCCCTCAACAATTGAAGATTGTCACTTTATACCCCTAAAGATATTGAAATATGAAAAGGAGTCCCAAAAGTTTCAATACTTGTAAAGAATAGTCCTCAAATATGAAGAAAGTTACACATTAGATCCCTTTTTACAACAAAGGACTAACGGTGCAATTACACAAGGACTAGCCATAAAAACCAACAAGGACTATGGGTGTAAAAGTTTTCAAAGGACTGCTGTTAAGTGGGGGGCCATAATTGACAAAACCTAAAACTTAATTAACCCAAAACCCAACAACCCATTTACCCAAACCCACTCACCCACCAGATATTAATAAACCACGTTTAAGCACATTTTATTAATATAATTTGGGGAGCCAAACACATACTGTGCTTCATCAACTCATCTAAATCCCCTTTCATCCCATCAAGAACCCTAAATCCCATTTTCTTAATTACTTTATAATTACTCACAAATCTTTCCAGAACCACAATTAAACCTAATCTCATCTTTTTCCCGCCTTTGTTTTGTCCACTATATTCCCCTGGTCCCCTCCCCATGTGCCCACTGCAAGATGAAGACAAGCTACAACAGCCATCCAACGGCTCATGGATTTTTCTTCCTTCCAAAGCTATCTCTCAATGGCCTAGATAAAAAAGACAGCTGGAACATCACATGGTTTGCAACAGGAGGTCACAAGATGGCTCATATTGACCAAGAACAGTCAACACAATTCAAATCTCAAGGGTATTTGTGGAATTCGTATGCATTAGGGTTTGTAGTTTTTTTAGTGTTCTAGACTTTTCTGTAGCCTTCTATATAAAGGCATGTTAGGATAGCTTTCATCCTTTTTCCAGCATTTGTACTAGTTTTAAAAAATCAATGAATATTTAAAGTGTTGTTTTTATAAAGTCTTGCATAGCTGAGTTCCATTTAATTACTGTTTTAGTTTAATGAGTTTTGATTTAATTAGCTTAAGTTTTATATCCAATTCGTGTTTACAAAGTTCTTGAAAAAAAAGTACTACTCAAAAAATTAAATCCAAAATCACATGAAGTGAAAGTGGAATGTGATTTTGTTTTCAATATTGATTTAAGTTTTTTTTTAAGTTTCTTTCAGTTTCAAAGTTTGTTTTAAGATTCTGTTTAAATCTTTTGTAAGTTGAAGTTGTTCAAGGTTGTTTTCTTTTTCAAGTTTCATCAAGAAGCTTTTAAGTTTCTAAAGTTTTAAGGTTTCAAGAAAGATTGTTAAAATAGATTTTCAAAAAAAAAAGAGTATTGTGGTTACTGTACACGAACACTGTTCATTCAGACTTGGGATTGAGCTTGCTGACAACAAGTTGGTTTTGGAGTTGTTTGAATATTGGTTTCAAGTGTAGGAAGTTAGTTTTTATTTGGTTTGAAGTTTGAAGAAGTTGTGTTGTTGGTTTTGGAATTGTTTGGTTTATATTGAATAAGCTGTTGGGTATATAAGCTAGTTTGATAAGCTAAAGTATATTCTGGTGCCTTAATGGTGAGAAAGTTGAGTTGAGGCGGTTGTGAGGTTGAGAGATCAGAGATTCTAGCTTGGACCTCCTTTGTAAATGACTTCTTTCATTTTACCTTTTATCGTACCTTAATCTGCTATAGTTTTATATCTATGCTTATGTGCTTATTTGTTTATTGATTTGCTTATTTTCTGCTCAAAATTAATTATTCACTATCTGCTTGTTATTATTTCCTTTAAATTGTCTTTTCATAGCTGTAATTTGCACTATATATTTTTTATATTAGTGTTCGGAACTATCTTAAATTCCATCATAGCGTAGGCTTTTGGTTAATGTTTGATTTACATCGGATTAGTGAGGTTAGTAGTAGTGGCTTTAGCCTTTTGTTTCATCAAATATCACAATAAAATAAAATAAAATAGGTGTTCTATGATTTAGTGCTTTATCACATCAGTACGTTTAAGATTTCTTGTCTTGTTGTTATTTCTTGTAATTAGTCGCTTGTTTCTTTCTTATTTAGTGTTATTTTAAAGTTGCGCAAGTTTTTCTAAATTTAGAATCTTGGCTATAGGCTTTTGAAACAAGTTCATCAAATTGCTCATGTGGTGGTCTTTTGTAACTCATTCTCTGAGGTAGTATTTCACCAGCATGATTTGTTCATTTTTTTGTATGAGTGAGGCTCTCAAATTAAGTAATCATATAGTATATAGGATGCTTTAGTTTTGTTTCTGCTCACTTTTTCATTTTCAGCTTAATTGTTGCTTCTAGCTTATCTCAAGTTTAGCCTAGAAAAGCTGCAGGTGCACTCAAATAACTTGCAGCCACTATAGCAAGTTTATCTTGAGCTTGGATCTTGCTCAATCTCAGTCCTCACTGTGCTTTTAATTATTATTGATAGGATAGACATAGATTTTTTGTGGTCTTTATTTTGACTAAAACAAATACAGAAAACAAAAGATAGGATTTATAGCTTTCATGTTTTTGGCACTGTCATGATAATTTAGGATTCATAAGTTGGTGATTTTTGTTATATTGTGTTGTTAGTATAACCTATGTTAGTTACTAGTGTCATTGTGGTTAGTTACTTTTAGGTTCCTTGTGGTTTAGTCATAAATTGCATACAAATAGATAGGACTTGGCTCAAATAAAACTTACTAGTTCACTTTCTGTGACAATTTTGACGTAGCAACATTTAGGCTTAATCTTTAAGTTTTTATCGCGTGAACCTTGGAATTAGTTAGTTTTCAAGGTTAACTCAATATGTTTTTATGATTTGAGAAATTCTGAGCTTATAGCCAACTTGTTTTTAAGATTGAATTTGGCCATTTGTGATTACGTAGATGTTTGCATTCTTGTAGATATTGCATAAGAACACCATATTCAGTCCACTGTTTCATCAGAAACCCATCAGACCCTTACTTCAGTGTTATTTTGCTGAATTTGTATCGATTTGTCCATTAATCTGTGGCTTAATTGTTGTTTACTTGAGTGTTTGGTATGTTCCTGTGACTCCCCACAACCCTACTGGTTGTGGGGGTGCCGTTTGTGCCCAAAAACGCCAACAAACAAGCCTAAAACAAGCCAAAACGAGCCGAAAAAAAACATACAGTAGGTTTTTCTTTGTTGTCCGAGACGCTGCAACTTTTTTTATTTTTTTAGTGTTGTCCGATATCGGACAACACTGAACTTGGACAAGCCTGTTGTCTGGTGATATCTTGGACAACACTGAAGTACTCCACCATGGGGTACTTTGGGGTACTTTTGTTTTTAGCCATTTTTTTTAGTTTTTTAAATTTTTTTTATTTTAACCTTGTTAATTTAGTTAAAAAAATATTTTTAGAAAAATAATATTTATTTTTAGCATTATTTTATTATTTTTATGATTATTTTAGTTTAAAAAGTGTTTTTAGCCTTTTAAAAATAGAAAAATTGTTTTAAAAATTTAGGAAAAATACTTTTTAGTCTTTAAATAATATAAGTGAGTTATTAGTTCAATAAAATAATATTTTAGGCTTTTTCTTAATTATATTTGATTTTAGGGCTTTAATTAGCATTTAAAATTGAATATTTAATTAATAAAAGGTTTAAAAATATATTTGTTGGATTTTTATTCTTATTTATATTATTTTAGACTTAGTTTTAACTTTTAATTAATTTTTAGGTTTAATTTTTAATTTCGTCACGGTTTACGTATTTACGTTCGCGTTTTACGTCAATACGTCGTAGTGTAATCGTAGTCGTAACTCGTCTTTACTTTTTCTCTTCTAAACCAAAAACGTCACTAATCCAAACTTTGATTTTATATAATTGGCACATTAATCCACACACCTCCTTCGAGAACGAACTTGGAATTTATTCGGTTTCGCGTTTTTCCTAAAACGTGCAACTTAATACTTGCCACGGTTATTTGTTTTTCCTAAAACAAGTGACTAAAAAACACAATATCAGCTTGAAAAAGCAAAATGCACAACTTGTACAAACTGTCAAAAAACAAGGTCTGGTTATCACTAAATTGGAAACCAGACTTGCTACACTTGAGGGGAGGAGAAAGCCCAAGCTTATCATATCTACAGATGAGGATGCTTCCAAAGGGTAGGAAGTTCCTAACACTGATGAATCTACTCAATGGTATGCATATCCTTGTGAACATGATCTTAAGCAAGGAAAGGTAGCAAGTACTGAGAAAGGGACTGAGAAAGGAAGTGTTGAGAAAGGAAGTGATAAGGGGAGTGCCACAAAAGAGATTGCTCAAACATTGTTGACTATGGGCAATCAAGAAGAAGCCCCTGCTTCAAAAATTTCCCCTGTTATAACTAATCCCCCTGCTGTAAGTTCTTCCCCTGCTAAATGTATTGCTCAAACGTTTGTTAGGAAGAATAGAAGGCAACCAGCTCAGAAGGGAATTAAAATTGGAAAACCTGCACCTAAAGTCAAACCAACACCAGCAGTGGATCCAAAAGACAAGGGAAAAGGGATCATGATTGAACAACCCAAGAAAAAGTACAAGCACAGAACACCTGAACAACAAAGGGCCCAAAAAGAATATGATGAACATGTTGCTCTCAGAATGCAACAAAAGGAGATTGATATGCAGGATTAGAGAATGCAAAAGATGAGGCCCAAATGATTATAATTTTTGTGATACACGGTTATTTTTACTCGTTTGAAAGTTCGATTCTCGGAATCTCCTCGAATTGATCACAGTTAAAAGTGGAATGATTTGTTCTTGGTGACAAAAAGTGGATTTGGTTTTCTATTCTAATAAAGATGTAAATAAATGAAGTGACGAAATTAAACTTGCAGTGAATATAAATGATTAAATGAATAAACAGAAAAATAATCTTACTGAAGAAAATAGCTATGCGGAATAAAATCCCATTCGGAATAATCAGATTGTGCGGAATAACAAAGCTCTATGCGGAATGTTTGAACTACACGGAATATTTTGCTTATGCGGAATAAAGAAGACCATGCGGAAAAATGAAGCTACCCGGAATAATCAAGCTTACTCGGAATAAAGGGATTATACGAATAACATGCTCTACGCGGAATAATTTGGGCCATCCGGAATATGGAAATATTCCGAATAAGGGAAAGAAAAATTTTGCTATGCGGAATAAGTGAAAATTCCGAATAAAGGAAAATTCCAAGAATGCTACTCGGAATAAATAATATTCCGAATAAAGGAAAATGAAAGATGGTTATCCGGAACAATCAAATGTTCTGAATAAGGGAAACGGCAACATGACTACTCGGAATAACTGTATGAAGAACAGTAGCATGTATATAAAACAGGGGATACAAATTTTAAGCCAAATCAAGCTAAATAATCAAAGAGGTTTAACCAAATTAACCACAAATCATCTACTAACTACAAGGATCAAATCCCAATCATAAAAACACAAATTCAACAACTTTTTAAGATCAAACTTCAACTAAATAAAAACTTAAGAACTTTAAATAAAAAGATGATGAAGATCAAGATGAATGAAAAGATTAAATGAACACTTGTATTGATGATTTAGATTCAGTAACAAAAGGAAAGGATCAAGCTTACAAGATTAAAGAACAAATCAAAGAAGATGAAGAACCACTCCTTAAGGGAGATGGTTTTCCTACGAATAGGAAGAGAAAAATAGAAAGGAAAAACTAAAAAACTCCCTTCAAAGTGTGTGAGGGGAGGGCTTTATATAGTCTTGTCTTTTGGTTGGTGAGTGGGCTTTCTCCCGTTCTTCTTGTCTTCTCGTCTTTTCAGAAAAGTTGACGTTTTCGATTCTGATTCGGGATTTGTTGTCGATTAAATTCAACTCGTCTTTTAATTTCTTCGTTTAATAGACTTGAGTTTCTTCGACTTATATAAATCTTCCATCTTTGGTCCTTTTCTTCGATAAATCTTCGAATAGGCCCAGTGACTTCAAATCTTTTGCATCTCTTGGACAATAGACTTCATCTTGAGTCTTTTTCCTTGATAAAACCCGTGCAATCCCATGTTTTCTTCAATAATCATCCGGTTGACTCTGAAAACATAATAAACACAAAAACCACGCATAATTCCAAACAAATGATATTAAACATGCTTTTTGGTCTTGTTTTAGTAAGAAATAAGTGGTAAAAGGATGCGTGTTTTCACACCTATCAAATCCCCTACACTTAACCATTGCTATGCCCTCATGCAATGCTTAGTGATAAAGCAAATTTACATTTTTCTCATAATCAATCAACCTTGGCCTTATTAACATACTACTAAACAAAAATTTAAATACTAAGAGAAATCAAAACTTTGAAGTAAATAAAAAGAGGGAAATAACTTGCAAAGAGATCAAGGACTTACATTAGGGCTTTGGTGCTGCGAAGATTTATCATCCTCAAGTTTCACGTTCCCCAAACTAAGCTTAAAAACGAGATCATTGTTATTATAAGTTAGCATTTCAAACACTTACACACATGGCTTAATTAAATGCTTAAACTCCCTTATTCCTAGGTGTATCTCTTATATTTTATTTTTGTCTTAGAATGTTGATCCCAAACTTAGATCGATTAGCTTTGTGTATACGAGATTAGATCAAGTAATACACGTAGAGAAACCTTTGTATATGCTTTATGAATCTAAGTGTTATGCGGAATTTAACACTTAAACAAGAACACACAAGATGTAAACAAACTTTCACTTTGATTATCAATGTCGAACTTGCTTACAATGAAAGATGTTTACGAATGAAAACTTATATAAAACTTATATCAAACATTAACCTAAAGGCCTTCTTTTATAGATACAAGAAGCCTTGTACAATAATCTACGTATCAACTATTCTAGGTAAAGATAAATATAGAAAATACATTGTCGTTTCTATCCTTACTAGAAGTATTCTAGAATATAATAAACGTGTAGATTATATCTTCCATCAGTGCTTGTCTTCAATGTGTCAACGCTTGACTTTAACTTGTCAACGCTTAAGCTGTCAGCGCTTGCTTTGTTCCTGTCAACGCTTGAATTGTTCTTGTCAGCGCTCAAGTAATCTGGCCTTAATTTATTCCCAACAATCCTCCCCTAAACTTGATATCCACTCTTATGATCAAGTTTCTGAATAAGCATTAAGGACTTGGAGGAGTCTGACAAATCTTCTCATATTGGTAATAAATAAATCTGATCAAATCTTTTGCCACGTCACTTGAATAATCTATTTCCAGCTGAGTGTCCTTCATCTTTTCCAAAACAGCCTTGGATATGAAATACTGAGCATCCACAAGTAGATACTCAGCAAACTTTGTAGAACTCAAATGGTATACACCAGCAGCTGAATATAACCTCCATTGAAGACCACTGAGGTCATCTTCAAGATCCTTCCAAATTACAGGATCTTCATCTTTTGGCCCACACATTCTTTTGAATGTGGTCCAAAGTTTTATTCCATTAACTGAAGTTGGTGCTTCAGCCTCATACTTGGTCTCCAGTAACCTCCAAAGGTCCACCAAGTCTTCTCTATCACAACTTGCAAATAAAGATATGAGAGTGGAAAAAGTGTGTATCTCCTTGCCAAATCTGCCAATCTTCCAGAATCCACATTCATCTTCTTCATAGCTCACAATTGGATTCCTGGAATCTAATGGTAACACTTGCACCATATGTGAAGCTTCTAATGGGGAGAGCTTGAGGCTCTTTCTTATAACTGTTTCACTTGGATATAGTGGATCCATATCTTTTGGAAACTCAAATTTACTTCCCTTCTTCACTGGCCTGGGAATCATCATAGCTTTCTTGATTTCCATTTCTTCTGCAAGTGGCTCCTTTCTTTCATCTGAAAGAAGCCTGAGAGTGTTTGCTTCCTGCACTCTCACCCAAATGGGATAAGCCATGTTTTCCAACTCATCAAATGTCAAAGCCTTCAACTTCTGATATGTCCATCCAACTCCATGACATCTGAGCAACATAAAGTAGAGCTCCCTTCTATCCCTTTTTAACTCTGAGAGAATATTGCTTGCCTTGTGTTTCAAAATCACCTTACAATCCTTCTGAACTCTAAGAAGAAGCTCCAAACCCCATATTTGATCTGAAATGGTCAAGTCTGGATTATCCATGCAGCTTTCTTCCCAAGAATTGTACATTTGAACCACCTCTTGCATGTCAAAGTCAACTCTCTCAGCTTCTCTTTGGCCAACTCATCTCCATACTCAAGCCTTTCAGGTTCTATAATCATTACACTTGAGTCTGAGCTAGCTCCATCACTTTCTTCTTCTGAAGTCACAACAAATGGTGACTTCTCCTTTTCATCTTGTTCCAACATTTGTTCAGCCAATCTTCTATCAAATTCAACTTGGGCTGCATCTTTTGGAACAAACTCTTCTACCATTTTACCCTTACCCTTATCTGATGGTGCAATGGTTGGTAAGGTAGATGGTAATACCTGAGTAGAAACCTCTTTGATGATAGATGATGACTGGGATACATCACCTTCATATGCAGGTCTGTCAACGCCCAAATTACTTCTATCAGCGCCCAAAATACTTCTATCAGCGTCCAAATTTGCCTTGTCAACGCTCAAATATTTTCCCTCAGCGCCTTGTGTAACCTCTCTCAACATAGCTGTAAATGATAAATTTAGATTGGTGGGAGAGATTAAGGACGTATCAAAACCTGTTTGTTCCTTCAAAGTTGTAAGGGCTTCAGCAACATCCATTGATTGACCATCCTGGCTGCCCTTATCACTTAGATTTCTTTGATCTTCCTCCCCTTTGGAAGACTCCTCCATACCCCTCCTAGCACGATCACTTTCCAAAACAACAATCCTCTCCCTCAATTGCTTGAGTTCAAGGCCTTGTGAGCTGACAATTTGTACTAAGTCTGCATTTTGCTTTTGCAAGCTAATGCAGACTGCCTTCAATTCCATAATAGTCATTGGTTCCAGTCTGCCCTCTTCTAAAATGGGGATTTGACCTCCCAAGTCAGATTCATTGGGCATGGATGAGGACTTAATTATGGTGGGACTGCCTTGGCCAGCATCTAAGCCAGAACCAATAGTCCCAGCCTCATCCAGGTCACCAGCCACACTTGTGGTGGTGGTTCTCTCTGCTTCATGGCTAGGACCACCAGAGGAGAACACTCCAATAGTCCTTTGGCGTTTCATCAACCTATATTCAGGGGGTGTGGAAGATGGTGTGGAAGAATGGGTTGATGTGGGTTGGTTAAGGGGTGTTTGGGATTGTGAAGGTTGTGTGTCAGCGTTGGAAAAAGGCACATCAACGCCAACATTTGATGTGTCAGCGTCAAAGGATTCTTGGTCAAGTTGCATGTGTTCAGGTGAAGGTAAAGGTTCAGGAATGGGTTCAAGTTGTGGTTGAGGGTCAATATGAGGTTGGGGGTCTGGTTGGGGTTGTGCTGCTGCAATAATAGCAAGCATGGCTGGGGTTAAAGGTAAGTCTCTATGGGGTGGTGAATCCATCTTCATAAAAATAGCTTTCTTTTGCTCAGGGATCTTATAAAAATCATTGTGATCCCTTGAGCAGTAACCTTGATCATCAAAAATCATTTGCAGAAAACGGGGATAAGCTAAAGTCATTTTTGTCCCCTTGTTTTTACACATTCCTTCAAAAATCATTTTAGAATAGTTATATTTTTGCCCTGTTGCAATGCACACAATAGCACTGGCAATGGATCTATTGATCTCATTGTGTGCAGTACATTTGAGACTCAAACATTGAAGGAGGACGTATATGAGGTACTTCCAGGCTGGGGGAAATTCCTGCTTATGATACTTATTAAGAGTACCTTCATCAGGAAAAGGATATCCCAAAGCCCTAAGCCCTTGTTCTATTTCATGTATGGGAAGGGTGACTATACCATCAGCATCATTAAGATGCAAGGCTTGGCGTACCAAGGCCTCAGTAACCACCCAAGACCTCCCATGAACAATAGAAGTTAATGTGGTCACTCCATTAACTGTTGAGGAACTAACAGTGTTCCAAAACTGCTTAATGTGTGTGACTGGAATGAGTGGTGCATGAGAAAGAGCATACCTTAATGGGGATGCGTTCAAATACGCCACCATTTGTGTGTATTGAGGAAACAGATCATCATCAGCTTCAAGATAAGTAATCATGTTGTGTTGTGATCGGAACCCCAATGCCAATTCTGCTGAGTTAAACTTTGGTGCCATTGATGAAAGCTGTTAATTTTAAGTGAAGAAGATGAAGTTGATAAGAGAAAAGTGTTAGACAAGAATTATAGATACCCTGTTTAAAATAGGAGCCAAATTTATAGGAGAGTAAGAATGCATGTGATTGGCCCAAAAATAGGCAAAGATTTTCAAAAATCAATCATGAAAATATTGAAAAAGTTATAAGTTATCTCATGCATTAAATGAAAGTAACAACTCCTAAAATTACGGCTTGAAAATATGTCAAAAAGTAACAACTGGGTAGGTCCCATGGAGTGTCAACGGTCAAAAATAACCTATCAACGCCCAACGGCTATAATCTTGTCAACGTTTGCCTAAAGCCATGTCAACGTCCATTTTGGTCACAACAACGCTTGGAAAATTCTTGTCAGCGTCCAAACATAAAATTATTTTAAAAAGTGAAAAATGACCTTAACAAGCAATTTATCCTAGAGAAGATAACCACAAGTTGATAATTATCATAGGGCGGCAAGCACTGTCCAGTTATGCACACTTGCATAAGCAAGATAGACATAACAGTCCTCTAGTGTCCCTTGCTAACCAAAACTCTTAACAACAAAGTTACCTTATAAAATCCTTGTTACTCCCAGGTAAATCCCATATCAAAATCATTCCCAAGTCTCCCAACAGACCACAACCAATTCTAGGCCAAAAATGTCTTGGCAGCATGCAAAGTTGATATACTATGCATGCTACAGTGCCTCATGATTTAGTAAAACTAACTCATACTCACCCGTGGACACAATCTAGAATTGTGATAAGAGTATCATATGGATACCCAAACATCCTAAAGATTCCTAAAACCTCCCCTTAAACTATGATATAAAAAGTTTGCTAAAATCATGCATGAACATAAAAAAATTTATGTCAAGATAGGAATGAAACATTCCAACCATCATCCATAAATAAAAACTTGTCCAAATGCTTCTCCATTGATCCATAAGCAACTCTGTATCCAATGGTATGCTGCTAACACCATCTGCACATTTAGATTGAAAACCACAAAACTAACATTGTTGCTGACAACGCCCCGATAACACATGACAGCGTTGAGGGAAGCTTTGTCAGCGTTAGACAATTATATTGCTGACAACGTTGCAAAAACACTTATCAGTGTTCAAGCAACCTTTGTCAGTGTTAGAAAAATATAGTGGAAAATCTAAATTATCAATAAGACCAATAATAATAATGCATCATCCTGTACATACTTTTACAAAAAGAATCCAAAACACATATTATGTGAGATTAACCATTCCAATACTTGTTACCAAGTATTGAAATCTCCCAGCATCAAAAGGTTTAGTTAATAAATCTGACACATTTTCCTCAGTGTCAACCCTATCTGGTTGTATTAAACCTTTCTCAAAGCAATCTCTTATAAAATGGTGTCTAATTTCTATGTGTTTAGTTTTAGAATGATGTACAGGATTCTTAATGATGCATAAAGTACTATTATTGTCAACAAATATCTTAGTATGCATGAAATTATACCCATAATCCAACAGTTGGTTCTGAATCCACAACACTTGGCCACAACATGCAGCTGCAGCCACATACTCTGCTTCAGTTGTAGTATTAGCCACCACTGTTTGTTTCTTGCATTGCCAAGATATTAACCTGCTCCCAAGAAACTGACATCCACTAGTTGTGGATTTCCTATCAAACTTATCACCTCCATAATCACTATCTGAATATGCAATCAACTCCAATGGTGAATCCTTTGGGTACCACAAACTAAGACTGGGATAACATCTTAGGTACCTAAAGATCATCTTCACAGCATAAAGGTGACATTCTTTGGGAGTCACTTGATGGCGTGCACAAGCACATACAGCAAACATAATGTCAGGTCTGGAAGCAGTAAGATACATCAAGGATCCAATCATGGATCTATAATGCCTGACATCAACATCTTTCCCATCTCCAATCTTTCCCCAAGGGTGTTCTCTATCCATAGGAGTAGTAGCCCTCTTTTCATGTGGATAAAAGCCAAACTTCTTCAAGATCTCAGCAACATACTTGTCCTGGGAGATGAAGATACCATCTTCTTTCTGCTGAACTTGTAAACCAAGAAAGAAGTTCATCTCCCCCATAGCACTCATCTTGAATTTGTCTATCATAATCTTGGAGAAATCCTCACTCATCTTTGGATCAGTAGACCCAAAAATGATATCATCAACATAGACCTGCACAAGCAACACATCTTTGCCTTTCTTATTTGTAAATAGTGTCTGATCTATGGTGCCCCTTTTGAATCCATTGTCCACCAAATAGGTAGACAAAGTACCATACCATGCTCTAGGCGCTTGATGAAGGCCATACATAGCCTTTTTGACTCTATACACTTTATCTGGATGCTCTGGATCCTCAAAACCAGGAGGTTGCATTACATAAACTTCCTCAACAATGGTTCCATAGAGGAAAGCACTCTTGACATCCATTTGATAGACTGTGAAGCCCATGCAAGAGGCATAGGCTAGAAAAATTCTAATAGCTTTAATCCTTGCAACTGGTGCAAAGACCTCCTCATAGTCTATCCCCTCTTCTTGTGTATAACCTTGAGCCACTAACCTTGCCTTGTTTCTGACCACAATGCCTCTTTCATCTCTTTTGTTCCTGAGAACCCATCTTGTCCCTATAGGTCTGACATATCTAGGACAATCAACCAGCTCCCAAACATCCTGAATTGCAAATTGGTGAAGCTCATCCTGCATTGCTTCCACCCAACTTGGTTCTTTGAGAGCATCAAATATTTTCTTGGGTTCTTCTTGTGACAGAAAACATGCAAACAAACATGCTTGCACAAGAGGGGTATCAACCTTCTTGTGTATATTGGCAATAAACCCACCAAGACCTTGATGAGATCTTCTAGTCTGAACTGGAGTCATAATATCACCAATGATCTGAGATGTGGGGTGATTCTTCATTGTGGAAGTGAGAACCCCTCCTTCAAAAAGTCTGGTGTCCTCAACTTCACGTTCCATGTTGCCAATATCTTCTTCATCAGACTCTCTTTGATCAACATGAACCTCTTCATGAACATTGGAAGGTCCACCTTGTTCAAAACTGGAAGAGAAAAGATGCCCATAAGAGTTGTCAACGTCTGAATCTTGATTGTCAGCATCTGGGCTAACAACGCTTGAAATGTTGTTGTCAACGTCTGAGCCATCAACGTCTGAATTGGTCTTGTCAGCGCTATATTTGCCTTTGTCAGCGCCTGAAGAACCATGCATGTTTGTATCTGGTGGTGTTTGAAAACCACCATTATCTTGTCCAGCAGCAGCAGCAGCAAAAGCATCTGTCTAAATGGGAATTGTGACATATTCAAATGTAGGAGATGCCTTTTCTGCTTGTGATCCAACCTTCTCATGAACCTGTGTACCTGAAACAGTAATAACTTGTTCCTCCACAACATTGGAGGTTACCTTCACAATGTCTGGATTAGCGACAGGCATATAATTTAAAGTTCTAGATAAGGGTTCCAAATCAAACAACCAATTAGGACCACTTTCAGGATCACTAGGTTTATTCTCTAAGAACCTAACATGTACTCTCTCAACTATACATTTGTCCTCTTTAAGATAAACCCTATAACCCTTGCTCTGGACTGAATACCCCATGAAATAGCCCTCATCACCTTTTGCACTAAATTTCCCTAAGGCATCACTAGTATCTAATACTACTACATGACATCCAAAAGGTCTGAGAAAACCAATATTAGGTTTTCTTCCCCAAAGTAACTCATAAGGTGTTTTGTTCTGAATTTTGTTAACCAATGCTCTATTTTGCACATAGCATGCTGTATTAACAGCCTCAGCCCAAAAGGCTATTGGAAAGTAAGCATCAGCCAACATTGTTCTGGCTGCTTCAATTAGGGTTCTATTTTTCCTCTCAGCAACCCCATTTTGTTGTGGGGTTCTAGCAATGCTAAATTGCCTAGTAATTCCTTTCCTGGCACAGAAATCATCTAGCTTCTTGTTCCTAAATTCTCCACCATTATCACTCCTAAGCATTTTAACCTCATTTCCAGACCTTTTCTCAATCTGAGTGATAAAATCAATAAGAACATCAGCTGTGTCACTCTTCATAGCTAGAAAGAATGTCCAAGTAAATCTAGAGAAGTCATCAGTGACAACAAATCAATACGACTTACCATTCAGACTTTCTATATTAGTTGGACCAAAGAGGTCCATGTGAAGCATATGAAGAGGTCTGGAACTAGTATGCACCTGTTTGGACTTAAATGAGACCTTGTGCTGCTTGCCCTTAAGACATGCAACACAAGAGTGGTCATTGTGGAAGGCCTTCTCAGGCAAACCATCAACTAAACCAAGCCTCACAAGTCTATTTATATTTTTAAAATTTATGTGCCCTAGTCTTC
Source organism: Glebionis coronaria (assembly GCA_025667525.1). Taxonomy (NCBI): domain Eukaryota; kingdom Viridiplantae; phylum Streptophyta; class Magnoliopsida; order Asterales; family Asteraceae; genus Glebionis; species Glebionis coronaria. The sequence continues at coordinate 154,819,474 of CM046877.1, forward strand.
TGTGCCACAAATTACTCTCATCTACTGAGGCCTTAGCATAAAAACAAGACATATTTGTATTCACTTTAATCCCATTTAAATTCACATTATATATGTCCTTATGCCTAGGTGTTCTATACTCAATGTATTTCTCATCAGGGATCTTAAAATCCTTACTTAACACCAAGCACTCAGTATCAGTAAAAAGAACCTTATTTTTGTTATCACATACTTGTGATACACTAAACAGATTATAATCAAGTTCTTTTACCAGGAAGACGTTCTCAAAACGCAGATTATTGGTGAGAAGGGTTCCTTCGCCTGTAATGGTACCGTAACCACCTCCAAAGTATACCTTATCACCATCTTTAATAGGAGTGAAATTCGTCAGATAGTCTTCCTTCCCTGTCATGTGCCTTGAGCATCCACTATCCCAATATCCATAATCATTGATCTATCTTTGAATGCCCTGCACATAAAGAAAACAAATTAGTTTTCTTTGGGAACCCAAGTCTCAAAAGACTTGGATTCATCTGGTTGTTCAATAAGAACAGACTTAGTTCTCACAACAACCCCATTCTCATCCTTTTTAGGATGAAATACCCAGTTAACCCCAATAGGTTTTGTAATGACTTTTGAAATGTAATTAAATCTATTGCAAGTCATTGAAATTCCATTATCATTAGGGTTTTGATCTTTCTTGGGTCTCCATGTTAAGCTTGAAGAAGCTTTAGACCCCTTACCTTGTGGCTGCAAATATTTAGGTCTGGTCACGTTTCTGTCAGCGTTAGAATTTGTCCTGTCAACGCTGAATTTACCCTTGTCAGCGTTGAACCTAGGGTTTGCTACAGGAACCCATTGCCTATTTGACCAGGTGTTTGTCTTTTGAAAAGGTCTTTGTTCATGAGTGTTAGACCTTCTAGAAAAGAATGGGGCAGGTCTAATCACTTGTGAACTTTGCTGCACACAAGGTTTGGGTCTGACAACGTTTGACTTTCTAACAACGTTGACTTTCTTCCTGTCAGCGCTGACTTTGGGAGCGTTGACACACTTGTATGCCAAATGTGAAAAGCTACCACAAGTGTAACAGGCTTTCTTAGACACAACCTTAGGTCTAGAAGAGAAGAAACCTGTTCCATGATTGCTAACTTGGCTCTTGGGTGACCTATTATTCCTATACATCTCTGCATATTTAATGGTAGGTTTTCTAACAGTGTTTGAGCCTAGGTCAACAGCTTTACCAGTGATTGGGTGAGTAACCTTAATGGGTGGTGATTCATTGGGACTTTCACATAGCAAACCTCCCTTAACAAATAAAGTAGGGTTAGCTTTCTTCCACTCATTTAGGTCAGTCAATTTTTGTTGATACTCTTCCACTGGAGTGACAACTCTTGGTGGAGGAATGAATTCCTCCTCTAAGAGCTCTGGTAAACCAGTCCAAGATAAGTCCCTTCTCTGGACACCATAGAAGTCACCAGCTGGTGGTGGAACCAGAGAGTAATCATTCATCCCAATCCCAGTCATGTCCTTAGGATCCCTTTGTTTAGCTACACAGTCTCCTAGGGTTTGGGTGGCTCTATCAAATCTTTGAATTTTGAGGTCAACATTATCTTTATTCTTAATGGCCTCATCTAACTCAGCCTGTAGGTCTCTATTAACCTTTGTCATGATGTTCCTAACATCCATACTACCCTCTAGCTCATGTTTTAAGATATTGATCTTATCTTTTAAGTCAAATTCCATTTTCTTGTATTCAGAAACGATTTCTCAGTTTCAGTAAGAGCTAGTTGGTAATTAGATAATTTACACCTTTCAGTACTCATATCATCTTTTAATTTTAACACTTCTTTGTTAAGTCTTTTAGTGTTTAACCTACAACCTTTGCTACAAAAAGCATCATCATATACCTCATTATCAGATGAAGAGGAGGAGTGTGCCATGAGAGCATATTCAACATGCTCTTCTTCTTCAATATCAGCAACCAAAGCTTTATCCTCTTCAACATCCTTAGCCAGATAGCTCCAATCCCATCCTGTACCATCAATTCCTTGAACTGCAACCATAGCTTTGGAATCCTGAGCTTTAACAATCTGACTTGAGGGTTTACCAGCATCAGATCTTCTAGGAGATCTGCATTCCCTCATGAAGTGCCCCATACGATGACAGTTGTAGCATTCAACTTTGGATTTATCAAATCCAGCTGTGTCTTTAGCATTGAAGGTCATCTTCTTTTTAAACCTTCTGTTCCACCTATTTGCTCTTATACTAGCAAGAGCCATGTTCCACTTGATGTCCATCTCTTCCAAGTGCTCATCACTTATCTGCTCAAGGTCCTCATATGTAATCACTGAACCATTGGGCAAAGAAGCAATGTAAGCACAAACAGTATCCAAATCCAAACCGGCAGGTTTAACTCTTGGGGAGTCATTCTTGAATGTGTCAGCGTCTGAAAAAGAGACGTTGACAGGACTTGTTCCAGCGCTGACATATGATGATCCAGTAACTGGATGCATATAAGAGTCCTTCTGATTGAATTGACCTTCACTATGAGAGAAGAAGGCCATGTTGCTGGTGGTAGACTTGCTTCCATGCTCTGAAAGAGTTTCATCTTCCAACAGTCTTAGTTTGTTGTAGATGTCATCAAACGAGGAGCTCTTGTAAGTATTGTTGGCAAGAATAGATCTTGCCTCAATCTTCCATGCCTCACCAACACTTTTAAGAAAGGTAGCATTGGTGTCAACATCACCAACTTGTGTCCCCATGAAGGACAACTTGCTTGTGATGTCAAGCAATCTGCTTCTCACACTACTCAGTTTCTCATTGGGTTGAGCTTTGAAGACAGCATAATCATGCAGAAGTTGCTTTTTCTTTTCTTCCTTAGTGTCTGCATTGCCACCATATGCAACTTCAAGTGCTTCCCAAAGATCCTTAGCAGATTCATAGCCTCTATATTTGTGCTGGTTTTCTTGTCCCAAAGAGACTTTCAGATTATTTAGGGCTTTCATGTCAACCCTTTTCTTTGCAATATCTTCAGCACCTACATCTCTACCATCTCCAGGTTTTTCTTTCTTATCCTCTTCAGGGCATCCTTCAACAACTGTTCTTTGACTAATGGCATCAAGAATCTTTTGAGCCTTATTGAATGAGTTTCCATATTCAATAATCTCCCAGAGTGTGTAGTCACAGATACCCAGATATTGTTCAAAGTTGAACTTCCATAAGTCAAAGTTGGTTGCATCAAGCATGGGAATCTTGATGTTTGGTAAGGCTGAGGAGGAGGAGGTTATTGCTTCAGACATGATTTTGTTAAGGTTTTGGTGTTTTTAGGGTTTCTGAGAAAATTAGGGTTTTGGTGTTCGTGTATGGTGTTCTTTAAAGATCAAAAGTTCCTCAACAAGCTCTGATACCACTTGTTGATCCCAAACTTAGATCGATTAGCTTTGTGTATATGAGATTAGATCAAGTAATACACGTAGAGAAACCTTTGTATATGCTTTATGAATCTAAGTGTTATGCGGAATTTAACACTTAAACAAGAACACACAAGATGTAAACAAACTTTCACTTTGATTATCAATGTCGAACTTGCTTACAATGAAAGATGTTTACGAATGAAAACTTATATAAAACTTATATCAAACATTAACCTAAAGGCCTTCTTTTATAGATACAAGAAGCCTTGTACAATAATCTACGTATCAACTATTCTAGGTAAAGATAAATATAGAAAATACATTGTCGTTTCTGTTGGGTCGAAAATATAAAGTATTATGAGTTGATGTGTCAAAACTAAAAGACAAGGACTAATTCTGACAAGAGAAGATTCTACAAGCCGGTGGACAAACTTGTAGAAGATATATTTGCAAGAAAATAGAAGATTTAGTCAATATCTTGTTTCCTTTGTAAAGTCTGTATTTTCTAGTATATAAAGAAAATAACAGACGTAGGTTTTCATATAACAATCATTCACAATGTAACCTACAAGCAATTCGTGTGTCTAGACGTGGGATTCAATGTATACACGTCTAGGTGTTATTTGTGTTTAATAATACAAGTAACGTTTGGGAAAATTCATCTTGTCCACAACACCTTGTTCATGATTATTGTTCTAATTCCGCTATGTTAAATCATATGAATGATAATCATGCCTAGCAGCTTAAAGATCCGAATCTATTAGGTTTTATCAATTGGTATCAGAGCGGGTGGCTCTCGATGCTAGGATCAACGAGGTGTTCGTTCTTAGTGAAAAAGAAGAAAACCCCGTATAGGGTTTTTATGCAGTTTGTGTGCGCAGCAGTAGTACGAAGGGCATAACTTTTTATTGAACCGTTGGATCGCCACGAAATGTTTTGTGTGTGTTCTACACACATATATCTAGATATCCATCGGAGGGATTGTCGAGATCTATCCCCAAGAAAAAGTTATTAACCGTCGAAGTCAGCAGGGGTCATATGCTGTTTTCTGTGAACAGTAATAGTAAAAACGCGATTTCTCCTTCGTTAACCGTTGGATCGTCGTGAAATTCGTTCTGTAGGTTCTTGACACTTATGTCTAGGACCTCACCGAAGGGATCTTTGATCTGAGCATTTATGAAGAAGTTATTCGCTGTCGAAGTTCACTGCAGTTTATGGATTTTCACATGAAATAATGATTTAGGGTTTATAAAACCCTAGATCAATTAGCCGCTGATGGGAGTTATTTTGACGCTGATAGATGTTAGTGTCAGTGGATGTCGTTGACGCTGACAAGGCATGGATGAGACGCTGATGGCCAGGCGCTGACAGGTTTAAAGATGGCGCTGACAAGTTATATGTAGGCGCTGACAGAAATTCATGTGTTGTCCGAGATATGGTTTTTCAAACGCTGACAAGTGTTGTCCGATATTGGACAACACACACTGATAAGATCTTGGACAGTGAAGGATATTGGACGACAAAGGATTCGCTGCTGTTTGGTATTTTGGTTACGTTTTGCACACAAAACGAGGTATTTACACACGAAGGTACATGGGATCTCCGTTTCTATACAGAATATCAAATTGATATTCATGGCTCGGATATTTTTTATAAAGTCGTATATGATTAAGGGGAAGAGTTCTTATGGTAAGTTTGATGTTGAAGTTAGTTTTCACAAATTTGTTTTTCTTATTTAGGTGAGCAATACACCTTGTCTCGGTACTAAATATATTGTTACAGCGTACGACTGACTCATAGTCGTGAAGGTTACCAGTTCCCATGTAACAAAAACTGTGGTGAGCAATACACCTTGTCATTGGACTAAATATATTGTTATAGCATACGATTGGCTCATAGTCGTGAAGGTTACCAGTACCCATGTAACAAAAACTGATGGGTGAGCAATACACCTTTATCATTGGATCTAAATATATTGTTATAGCTAACAACTGGCTTATAGTTGTGCGGTTTTTGTTGGTTTCAGTTCCCGTTCGTACCAATAAACTGAGCCTCCTTTTGCAGTGAAAGAGTTGCATTTTTCTCTAGTCGTTTCGACAACTAGGGGAAGAGTTTATCAACTAGTGAGCAATTGGGTGAAAGAAATACAAAGTTTGGGTTATTCTGCTTCTACATCAAAATTATTGTACTTATTTTTCTTCAAGATTATTACATAGAGCTACTTTTGGAGAATTTTCAAGATTGCATACTTTCACATATTCCCTATTGATGTGTCAAAAAGGGGAAGAATATGTGCTATACTTAAGGGGAAGCAATTTGAAGATCGTGTACCGTATACAAAGGGTTTTGACATCATCAACTAGGGGAAGATTGTTGGGTCGAAAATATAAAGTATTATGAGTTGATGTGTCAAAACTAAAAGACAAGGACTAATTCTGACAAGAGAAGATTCTACAAGCCGGTGGACAAACTTGTAGAAGATATATTTGCAAGAAAATAGAAGATTTAGTCAATATCTTGTTTCCTTTGTAAAGTCTGTATTTTCTAGTATATAAAGAAAATAACAGACGTAGGTTTTCATATAACAATCATTCACAATGTAACCTACAAGCAATTCGTGTGTCTAGACGTGGGATTCAATGTATACACGTCTAGGTGTTATTTGTGTTTAATAATACAAGTAACGTTTGGGAAAATTCATCTTGTCCACAACACCTTGTTCATGATTATTGTTCTAATTCTGCTATGTTAAATCATATGAATGATAATCATGCCTAGCAGCTTAAAGATCCGAATCTATTAGGTTTTATCAGTTTCTATCCTTACTAGAAGTATTCTAGAATATAATAAACGTGTAGATTATATCTTCCATCAGTGCTTGTCTTCAATGTGTCAACGCTTGACTTTAACTTGTCAACGCTTGAGCTGTCAGCGCTTGCTTTATTCCTGTCAACGCTTGAATTGTTCTTGTCAGCGCTCAAGTAATCTGGCCTTAATTTATTCCCAACATAGAATGATCATGAAGATGCATTTTTGTACTTATTTCGATAGTTATTTAAGCTGAAAGCAAAGTAGGACGATTTGATCAATAGTTAGCTAAAGGACAAAATCTCTTAAAACTGCTTCTTGGGATATCAAAAAGTTCATATCTTGGCATAACTCGGTTCACGATTTGAGACCTTTCTCGGGCCGATATTTGGCATGTACTTCATACTTCATATCTTGAGAGACGTGCTTGAGATAATGGTCTTCTCATCATTCATAGAGTTTCTTCACTTGGAGACTTTTGAGGGGTACTCCAACTTTGTTGACCACGACTTCATGATTATTTCTTCAATCTCTATTTGGGATTTTGAGATACAACGATCCGCCTCCTTTTCGGACTTGGATCTATTTATCCTCATACCTTGTTAGGGTCTTTTCGGATAGACTTCTCCATCATCTTTATGGGAGTTGATTGCTTTTCGTCGTGAGTCTTGATCCTTCATATTGACTTTGGAAATAATGCTTTTCACATCACTTTGGATCTTTAGCAATAAAATGGAATCCTCATGCCTTGTTAGGGCCTTTTCGGACTCGCCAATCTTCGCGCCCCGCTTCATAAGTTATGCCTTGGCTATGAACTCTTATCATTACCGAGCAACTTTTAAACGATCTTGGGCTAGGAGCTAAGTAACTTTTCAAATCGTACGACCTTACTTATTGCAGATAAATTATTAGCAAGTGATGGGAGAATAGGCAAATAATTACACCAAGTGAGCTTGTGCAAGAATACCGACTTATAATTGACTCTATCATTTCTCGTCCTCCACAATTTAAAATCTCAAGTACTGAGACTCGTGGATACTTAGCCTAATAAACCAATTAAGGTCTACATGGTTAAGGATACTAGCTAGAATAAACTTGGATAAGTCTATTCGGGTTGAGTCAAAATAATCGCAACGGGCCTAATATGTCAAAGATTTCTAAACTAGCTATACCACTTTATTAATATTTTTGACTTTATTGCGGGATATATACATATGAAAGCAATGATAAAATTTTTAAAAATACGACTATATGGCCAAAGTTAATAAAAAATTTGGAAATTTTTTAAAAAGATGATTTTCTAGTTAAATGAAGACATTTTCATGGAAAAGTCCACTTAAAACTTCGATAGAAGTCCCCCTACACTTAAGATAAACATTGTCCTCAATGTGTAAGCATGTGGGAAAAGTCTCCCCTACACTTATGACATTGTGCACGTTGGTTAACTCAAGCTAAGGAAGAGACGACTAACGTGATCAATTTCAAATGTGAGTATGAAAAAAAATTGAAGCACGATAGTTGAGAGATAGAACCGGATTTCGGATAACACGGGAGCACGGTTCTTCAAAGGTTCCGAAAGTGCATTCATCCCTGTAATCACATCACCACACAAAAACAAACACCTATAGAGGCCCCCCTACACTTAGGAGGTTAAAACATAAAAGGATAGATACTCGGGCTGCCTCCCGAGGAGCGCTTGTTTTTGATAACCGAGTCACGAGCCTGACTCGACCCAAATTCAGTTCATGGGGAACGTGGTGAGGGATGGAATCACCTCGTGAGAGGTGTCCTCACCAAAGTACAACTTCACTCGTTGGCCATTCACCTTAAAATTAGGTCCATTAGGTTGAGTGAGCTCGAGAGTACCATATGGAAAAATTTGGGCAATGGTGAATGGGCCGGACCAACGAGATTTCAGCTTGCCCGAAAAGATTTTCAACCGAGAGTTAAAAAGTAACACTTTGTCTCCAACATGGAACTCTCGGTTCTTAATCTTAGAATCGTGAATGAGCTTAATCCTTTCCTTATAGATCAAAGAATTTTCATAAGCCTCATTACGGAGTTCAGTCAGCTCATTGAGTTGGATCTTGCGTAGGTCACTGGCTTTGTTGATATCAAAATTAGCCCACTTCAAGGCCCAGTAAGCCTTGTGCTCTAACTCAATGGGGAGGTGGCACGCTTTCCCGTACACGAGACGATATGGTGTACAGCCAATCGGAGTCTTGTATGCAGTACGAAAAGCCCACAAAGCATCATCAAGTTTATCAGCCCATGAGGCACGATGCTCTCCCATGGTTCGTTCCAGAATTCGCTTTAATCCTCGGTTAGATATTTCAGCCTGGCCATTAGTTTGTGGGTGGTAGGCTGTGGAAAGACGATGATTTACACCGTACTTAGCCATGACTCTTGCGAATTGGTCATTGCAAAAATGAGTCCCACGATCACTAATAATGGCACGAGGCACACCGAATCTAGCGAATAGAGCTTTTAAAAAATTACAAACCACCCTTGCGTCATTAGTGGGTAAAGCTTTGGCTTCAACCCACTTTGAAACGTAGTCAACGGCTACAAGGATGTATTTGTTTCCTTTAGAAGAAGGGAATGGCCCTATAAAGTCGATACCCCAAACATCAAAGATTTCACACTCTTGAATGAAATTCTAAGGCATCTCGTCTTTATGTGTGATCGTGCCTTGTTTTTGGCAATCATCACATCGTTTAACCATATTGTGAGCGTCACGATATATGGAGGGCCAATAAAATCCCGAGTCAAACACTTTTTTGGCGGTGTAGTTGGGACCAAAGTAACCACCGGTGGGTCCTTTGTGGCAAGCATCAAGGATTTTCAAAGCTGTCGGTCCATCAACACATCAGCGGATAATCAGGTCGGCACATTGTTTGAATAGGTAAGGTTCGTCCCAAAAGTAAGTCTTAATGTCGGTGAAGAACTTCTTCTTTTGTTGAGACGTCAACCCTTCCTTGAGAATTCCACCCGCCAAGTAGTTTGCAAAGTCCGCAAACCACGGGGTAGCATCAGAATTCGAATTTATAGACATTAAGGTCTCCAAGGGAAAAGAATCATTGATTTCTTTGTTCGGATGATCCCCTTGGTAAGGATCCTCAAGTCTGCTGAGATGATCCGCGGCTAGGTTTTCAGCTCCTTTTTTATCGCGAATTTCGATTTTAAATTCCTGGAGCAGCAAAACCCAGCGAAGAAGTCTTGGTTTGGAATCTTGCTTTGTCAACAAGTACTTTAACGCGGAATGATCGGTATACACGATTGTGGTTGAAAGGACAAGATAGGGGAGAAATTTTTCAAAGGCATAGACAACAGCTAAAAGCTCTTTTTCGGTTGTCGTATAATGGAATTGTGCCCCAGTCATTGTCTTGCTAGCGTAATGGATTGGTTGGAAGTGTTTATTCACTCTTTGTCCCAGAACCGCTCCAATAGCAAAATCACTAGCATCGCACATCAACTCAAAGGGAAGCTCCCAATTAGGGGTAACCAAGACAGGTGCCTTAGTTAGCTTATCCTTAAGCGAGTTGAAGGCTTCAAGACACTCTTTGGAAAAGATAAAAGGAATATCTTTTTCCAAGAGGTGGGTCATCGGGCGAGCGATTTGAGAAAAATCTTTGATGAATCGACGGTAGAAGCCCGCATGACCCAGAAAACTTCTCACACCCTTCACGGTTGAAGGTGGAGGCAACTTGGCGATAACATCGACTTTAGCAGGGTCTACTTCAAGACCGGCTTTCGAGATCTTGTGTCCTAGCACGATGCCTTCTTTTACCATAAAATGACATTTTTCCTAATTCAGAACAAGGCGAGTGTCTTCGCACCGCTTAAGCATACGTTCCAAATTGGCAAGGCAAGAAGAGAAAGAATCCCCGAAGACCGAGAAATCATCCATGAAGACTTCCATGGTTTGTTCAACCATGTCATGGAAGATAGCTAACATGCACCTTTGAAAAGTCCCGGGGGCATTACATAAGCCAAAAGGCATCCTTTTGTACGCAAATGTGCCATAGGGACAAGTGAATGTTGTCTTCTCTTGATCATGGGGATCGATGGGTATTTGAAAATAACCCGAGAAACCATCAAGAAAGCAGTAATATTCATTACCCGCTAAACGTTCAAGCATTTGGTCCATAAAGGGTAGAGGGAAATGATCCTTTCTCGTGGAATCATTGAGTTTGTGGTAGTCTATACAAACTCTCCACCCAGTAACGAGACGAGTGGAAATCAACTCGTTGTGTTCATTGGGAACAACGGTTATTCCGCCCTTTTTGGGCACATAATGGATGGGACTAACCCATGGTGAATCCGAAATAGGGTAAATCATAACCGCATCAAGAAGTTTGATAACCTCTGTTTTGATGACTTCATGTATTTTTGGATTCACCCTTTGTTGGCTTTGAATTGTGGGCTTAAAGTCGTCCTCCATGAGAATTTTGTGTGTGCAGAAGTGAGGATCAATTCCACGAATATCAGAAATTTTCCAAGCAATAGCCTTCTTATGATCTTTCAACACGGTGATAAGTCGGGCTTTTTCTTCCTCCTTTAGGTCCTTAGCGATGATGACTGGCGACTTCTTCTCTTCTTCAAAGAATACATACTCAAGATGGGGCGGCAACTCCTTAAGTTCTAAATCCGGAGGATTTTCGACGGGAGGCGTTTTTGAAGTCGGAGTATCGATAGCAATAACCGTGGGAGATGGAGGAGAGGGATTTTCTTCGTTGAGAAGGTTGTCAAAGAAATGCATGTCTTCATCCCTATCGGTGGGAGAATCATTAGTAGCTAAATTCACATCTCCCATGGTGTCTTCAAGATTGTTCCAAAATGAATCACTATCTCCAAATAGAGACAGTGATGAATCAATAGAGGCAACGGTTTCAATATTGGGAAGAGAGGTAGGAATACTTTTGCAAGCATTTTGGAAGTGTTCTTCACAAGCCTCATCAAGAACGTCAATACAATTAACACTCTCGTTGGAATAAGGTTGTTTGGACAACTTTCCCATGTTGAAGACGATTTTATCGTCACCTACTCTCATGATAAGCTCACCGGCTTCAACATCGATAAGAGTGCGACCGGTCCTCAGGAATGGACGACCCACGATCAAGGGAACACGAGGGTCCATCTCGTAGTCGACGACGACGAAATCGGCAGGAAAAGTGAATTTGTCGACTCCTACAAAGACGTCTTCGGCTATCCCCACTGGATAAGCAACCGTACGGTTAGCTAATTCCAAAGTCATTTTGGTGGGGACTAGCTCTGGGAGAGATAATTGCTTCCAAACGCTTAGAGGCATTAAATTAATACTGGCACCTAGATCGGCTAGGGCCATGCAATTCTCTACTCCCGGGAAATTGCAAGGGATTAAGAAACGACCCGGATCACCAAGCTTGGTTGGCAATTTCCTTAAGAGCACTGCAGAGCAATTCTCATTAAGTTGGGTGTTGGCAATATCAAGAAGCTTTTCCTTGTCACTCAGAAGATCCTTAAACGTTTTCGCGTACTTTGGCATGTGAGCGAGAGCCTCAGCGAAGGAGATGTTAAAATTCAATTGTTTGAACATTTTAAGGAAGTTCGAAACCTGAATATCGTCCTTGCTTTTGAGCTTCTCTTTCCTCAACCTAGATGGATAAGGTATGTTGGAAGAAGAGGAAGGCTTTGGGAGAATAGGATCACTCACATCCTTGGGTGGAGGAGTGGTAGAAGGAAGAGGTGGAGAAATTGGGAAAGGAGAAGGATGAGGAATAGGAGCAGGTGACTCGTTCTCCTTAGTCACAATCACCGGTGAGGGTATAGGAAGCTCGGGTTCCTTGGTACCTTTACCACTTCGAGTGGTGATTGCTTTCATCTCCCCTCTTGGATTCGCAACGGTGTTACTCGGAAGAGTACCTGAAGAAGAGGGTTGATTACCTTGGAAGAAACTAGCCATCATGTTCTTCAAATCATTAGTTTGGCTATCCAACGTGTTTCTCATGTCGGCTCTCAAATCGTTTCCTTGCTTGACCAGGTCTGCTTTCAGGTTGAGCACTTCTCTCTGAAGATTTCCCACTATCACATCGTTAGTCCTCATATAGGTTTCCACTTCTTGGTGAAGAGCGGTGGGTTGGTTGGGAGGAGCATTGTATGCGGGTGGTTGATAAGCAGGTTGCTGGTAGATTTGGTTGTTTCGTTGAGGTGGTTGTTGCTGCTTATGAGGAGGGATGTATGGTGTACGAGGTTGTTGTTGTTGTTGAGGAGGGCGGTTGAGGTGTTGTTGTTGGTTTGGGTTGTTTGGAGGAAAACCGGGTGGTGAGAGGTAGTTGTTGGAGCGGTAGCTAAGCAAATTACGGTCACCTTGAGGTCTAGCTTGATAAGCAGGTTGAGGATAGGTGCCATATGCTGCATTCACATTATCAGAAGGGTAGTCTTGGGTGGCAGTACAAGTGGTGTAAGAGTGAGGACCCCCGCATATCTCGCATGGTTGGCTAACAGCATTGACTTGAGCGTTTTTAGCGTTGTTGCTGTTGTTGTTGCTGACGGTGTGGGTAACAAGCGATTCAAGAAGCATAGTGATTTTGTCCAGTCGCTTGTCGCTGTCACTAGTGCTAGCACTAGCGACATTGGTCCGAACACTCTTGGTTTGCACACGAGACTTATTCTCAATGATATCCCAAGCAGCATTGGAAGTCTTAGCCAAAAGATTACCCCCCGAGACACTGTTTAGTGAATCTTGGTCACTCATGCTTAAACCATTGTAAAAAGTATTAATTTGATGTACTTTGGTAAAACCATGTTGTGGGCATTTTCTTAAAAGATCTTTAAAACGATCCCAAGATTCACTGAACGACTCATCGTACTTTTGTTCAAAATTTATGATTTCATTCCGCAAAGCGGTAGTACGAGAGGGTGGGAAAAAGTAATTGATAAACTTTGTTTCCAAATCCGTCCATGAGAGAATACTCTGTGGCGGTTCCTTAGCAAGCCAATGCCGGGCTTGTCCCTCTAAAGAAAAGGGAAAAAGTTGTAACCTGATAACCTCTTGTGGAACACCATTGAACTTGACCGTGTTGGTGAGTTGCAAGAATCTCTTGATGTGGTCATGTGGATCATCAATGGTACGCCCCGAGAATGGTTGAGCAGAGACCATCTGGATAAAGCCTGATTTTAGCTCAAAGTTGTTGGCTGCAATTGCTAGTATAACAATTGGATCAGTGTTGCCATCTACATGAGCGTGCAACAGTTCAATCATTGGGCGATTATCCGGTAGAGGCTCATTGTTGTTGTTATTATTCATGTTGTTGAAAGGTGGGTTGTTGTTGTTATTATTATTGTTTGGAGGTGGTATGTTGTTGTTGTTTTGTACACCGGCCATGTCTAAGTGATCGAGAGGCTCGGGCTCTTGATAAGACGTGGATCGAGTGCGCATACACCTGCAAAAGAACTAACAAGAGAAAAAACAAAGCAAAATATTTTTGGTTTTTTTGCTTTTTAATTTGTTTTTGTATTTTTGAAAATTTTATATTTTTTAGGATTTTTTTTTGAAATTTTTTATGAAAAAGTAACGTTCACGGGGAACGGATCCCAAAATCCAAGTTCTCACAAAAAACTTTTGATCTTAACGAGAAGAGCCGGCAGCGGCGCCATTTGATACACGGTTTTTACAATGGTTCGAAATAAGTTCTCGGTATCTCCTCGAATTGATCTCGGCTCTAAGTGGAATGATTTGTTCTTGGTGACAAAAAGTGGATTTGGTTTTCTATTCTAATAAAGATGTAAATAAATGAAGTGACGAAATTAAACTTGCAGTGAATATAAATGATTAAATGAATAAACAGAAAAATAATCTTACTGAAGAAAATAGCTATGCGGAATAAAATCCCATTCGGAATAATCAGACTGTGCGGAATAACAAAGCTCTATGCGGAATGTTTGAACTACACGGAATAGTTTGCTTATGCGGAATAAAGAAGACCATGCGGAAAAATGAAGCTACCCGGAATAATCAAGCTTACTCGGAATAAAGGGATTATACGGAATAACATGCTCTACGCGGAATAATTTGGGCCATCCGGAATATGGAAATATTCCGAATAAGGGAAAGAAAAATTTTGCTATGCGGAATAAGTGAAAATTCCGAATAAAGGAAAATTCCAAGAATGCTACTCGGAATAAATAATATTCCGAATAAAGGAAAATGAAAGATGGTTATCCGGAACAATCAAATGTTCCGAATAAGGGAAACAGCAACTTGACTACTCGGAATAACTGGATGAAGAACAGTAGCAGGTATATAAAACAGGGGATACGAATTTTAAGCCAAATCAAGCTAAATAATAAAAAAGGTTTAACCAAATTAACCACAAATCATCTACTAACTACAAGGATCAAATCCCAATCATAAAAACACAAATTCAACAACTTTTTAAGATCAAACTTCAACTAAATAAAAACTTAAGAACTTTAAATAAAAAGATGATGAAGATCAAGATGAATGAAAAGATTAAATGAACACTTGTATTGATGATTTAGATTCAGTAACAAAAGGAAAGGATCAAGCTTACAAGATTAAAGAACAAATCAAAGAAGATGAAGAACCACTCCTTAAGGGAGATGGTTTTCCTACGAAATAGGAAGAGAAAAATAGAAAGGAAAAACTAAAAAACTCCCTTCAAAGTGTGTGAGGGGAGGGCTTTATATAGTCTTGTCTTTTGGTTGGTGAGTGGGCTTCCTCCCGTTCTTCTTGTCTTCTCGTCTTTTCAGAAAAGTTGACGTTTTCGATTCTGATTCGGGATTTGTCGTCGATTAAATTCAACTCGTCTTTTAATTTCTTCGTTTAATAGACTTGAGTTTCTTCGACTTATATAAATCTTCCATCTTTGGTCCTTTTCTTCGATAAATCTTCGAATAGGCCCAGTGACTTCAAATCTTTTGCATCTCTTGGACAATGGACTTCATCTTGAGTCTTTTTCCTTGATAAAACCCGTGCAATCCCATGTTTTCTTCAATAATCATCCGGTTGACTCTGAAAACATAATAAACACAAAAACCACGCATAATTCCAAACAAATGATATTAAACATGCTTTTTGGTCTTGTTTTAGTAAGAAATAAGTGGTAAAAGGATGGGTGTTTTCACACCTATCACTTAAGCAGATTGAAATCATGCATAGAGAGTTGGATGACAGGGTGCCTCATGTTCAAGAGTTTCTAAATCAATGGGAAAAGGAGTTGGTAAATGCTCCTTTGGAAGACAGGTATGAATTAATTTGTCTAGTTTACAAGTATCAAAATGAATATCTGAAAAGAAGGGTAAATCAGATTCAGAAGGAAAAATATTTGAAGTCTGAGAAGGGGAGGCTTGCACACTACAAAGTTTTGCTCAAAAGACATAAGAAGTGGACTGATGGTAATTTCAAAGACATGACTTTTGGGGATATAGAGAAGGCAGTCAGACCAGTTCTAAGAGAGCTAAATGTGGAAGACTTCATAGCTATCAAATCTCCTGAGGAAGCTGAGTATCTCAGGAGGCAAAGTGAAATGTTATAGAGAGCTAGGGAATCCAGAAAAAGAAAGGCTGAAGGAACAACAGTGGAAACTACACAAGCAGGTGCATCATCACAAGCAGGTGCATCATCACAAGCAGGTGCATCATCACAAGTAGGTGCATCAACTCAAGCAGGTGCAAGTTTTCCAGCAATTGAGAGATCTATACTCAATGCACAAGGGCAGCCAAAAGACTCAAAAGGATGGAAAAACTTGGTATAGTTACTAAGAGACTCAGCGTCCCTCAAATGAAGAAATTGATAAACAGCTAATTGTGCAAGAAAATGATGAAATCTCACCTAGTGAGCTTGGGAAGAAATTTACCATAGTGGAGTATGTTGTTTATGAACACAAGGGGATGACTTGGTGGAAGCTTACAAGAGCTAACAATACAGCACAAACATTTCTAAGTCTAGATGTCATGTTTCAAACTTTGGATAGTGAGGACTTAGATGATCTGTGGAAAATTTTGTAGAAGACCTTTGCTGCAAAACCTCCTACTGTGGATGGTGTAGAGAAGGATTGGGTGATCTGGGAATGCATGCATAGGATGTATGAGCATGAACTGTTTGATCCCATATTTGATGCAGTAAATGGAGGAAATTTGTTGTATTGGAAGCTATTTACCAATTCTGGGGTGTATGAGATAGTCATGGAAGGGATATGTGTTTACTTGGTTAATCATCGTTATTATCCTTTCAATCAATAGACCTTGAAGAAATTAGCACAGGCTAACTTGATTTTAGATGCTAAAGCACCTGTTGCTTATGATCTAGTAAGGATGATGTACAGTCAGCTTTGGCCAGAAACTTTGTAAGCAACTTCATCAACTAGTATTTATTCAGAAACTTGTCTTTAGGTGAAAGCACAAGTTTAGGAGAGGATTGTTGGGAATAAATATAAGTGTATTCATTACCCCTGCTAGTTGGTCAATGGTTCCCCTGCTAAATAACAAAGGCAGGGGGATTGGTTCCCCTGCTGAAGTCAAAGACCATGCCGCTAGAGATAAACTTGGAATAGATTATAACGCGTTTCTGTTACTACTCCGAGATACTTTCCAAGTTTGTTAGTAGTAATCTTGTACGTGAGTCTTTGTACTATAAAAGGACCCACTAGGTTATCATGCAATGCGGGTCTTTCTCTATTGTCTTTTATTTCATACTTTAAGGTTTTTGTAACCTTAATACTATTATTGGGTATTCGTATATCTTTGATACATTAAAGTTTAACGTTTGCTTTAATCATTTGTTCTTGTGCTAAACACTACATTCCGCATCTTGTTTAGTTACTTTGTATCGCAAAGTTTCTCTAGTGTTAGATTGAATCTATTCTATCTATCACGACCCTTAAACAAGATAAGGTTTAAGATCTGAGTTTGGGATCAACAACTATTATGCCCTTACAAATGGGTTTTGTTTGTGCAATGTTGTGTGATGAGTCCTTTTTGTTTCTCATACATTTTATACCCTTTTGTTTTTTCTGTAGAACTTAATTCATTATTTGTTGTAAAAAGTATATATTAAGTGGGCACAATTCCAATACTAGAATTATCGTGTAATTTATATTTGACGGAGGTAAGAAAATTATCATCGAATCATACATGTCAAGTCTACGAGCCATATAATTGTGATTATTAAATTCAATAACGATACTCAAATATAAGGAGTATAATTGTAGTATATATTTATACACGCATGTCCTTTATTGTAATTTCACAAAGGGTTATTTTGGATACTTTGTATCCTTTAGATACAAGGAGACCAATCCCCACCTTCCATCCAATATAGATCAATGGCTGAGATTAATCCTCACTTTTAGTAATTAAAAAAACGAAAGGGATTTTGGTAATTTCATCCGTAACACAAACCACAACCACCCACCCATCCAGATCCAATCTCGTCCCTCTCTCCTAAAAAACACATTGAAAACACAGTGTGTGTTTTCATTAATTCATCATCTCGTGCGCATCAATGTATCATCCAATAATCAAATAGATGATCAAATCGATCATCAATCATCAAATCGATGATCAATCAAGACCAAATCGATCATCAACCGATACTAAATCGATCATCTCATTTTTAAATATATAATCTCCTTATTTATATCAGGTACAATCATTAGATATTTTTAATATTATTCTTTTTTAATTTATTGGATGTGAATCGACTTATAAATTAACATCATGTAAATTTATAAGCTTATAAATAAGCTTAATTGATGACTTATCTGAACTTATTATGAAAAAGAATGCTTAATCTCTTTCTTTATGTTATATAAATTTATTGTACTAGATAATAAGCTAACTTGCTTAGATGATTAATGTGAATAAGCTTATTAGAAGAGTTATGTGAATAAGCATATGAATTAGAATAGAGTTACGTGAATAAGCTTATAGATAGAGTTTGTTGAAGCTGTATAAGCATAAAGTGAGTTATGTGAATAAGCTTATTAGGAGAGTTGTGCTGAAACTGTAGACTACGCTTAATATATGTATCATATATGATACCTCCAGACATCATATCTGATAAATATATCATATATAATATATGAAGGTGTCATATATGATAATATGATAATATGATAATGTGCTTGAAAACAAATACAAGCAAGTTTGTGATCTCCTGGTTGGTAATTAAAAGTTAGTTGTGTGTATATTATCATATTTGATAATCTAGTTGAAATTCAGCTTCTAATATATCATATTTGATAATCTGGTTGACTTCATCTTCTATAAGATATCATATTTGATAATCTGTTTGAAAATAAAAGAAAATCTTTTTTATTTTTGTAGTGAACGCTGTTTTTTAATGAATTTTAAAGAACTCTATCATCTCAAGGCCAAAGAAGTGAACATAAAAAGTAACAATCATCAAACCAAAAATGAGTAACAAAAAGATAATGTCAAGAAGTAGAACATGAAATTCTCGACTAAAAGAACAAACAACGACAAGTGCATGAGATGACAAAAGACGAGTGTCAAGTTTGCAACCAAAGTGTTGATGCAAGAAATCAAGATCCATTGTTTTGGTCATTTGAATTTGTTGATCCAAAACTTAGATCGATTAGCTTTGTGTTAACGAGATTAAATCAAGTTAAACACTTAGAGAAACTTTGTTATATGAACAATTCAAGTATTATGCGGAATTAATACTTGAATGAAGAACAAGCAAAACAAGTAAAACAAACCTTCACATTTGATTGATGGAACAAACTTGATTACAATGAAAGTCGAATACTGAATTAATAATGTCTATACTATAAACCCTACGACCTCCTTTTATAACATAAGGAGTCGTGTACAATGGATAACCTATCAACTATTTTAGGAAAAGATAAATTTAGAAAATACAATATTTGAGTATATCTTTTCTTCAAATATCAAACGTGTTGACTAAGTTTTCCTATCAGTGCTTGGACTTCTTCTTATCAGTGCTTGAATACTTCTTATCAACGCTTAATCTGTCAGCGTTTGATTTCTTCCTATCAACGTCCAAATAACTATTGTCAGAGTCTAAGTGTCTTGGCTCATTTTATTCCCAACAATCCTCCCCTAAACTTGATATCTACTCTAGTAATCAAGTTTCTGAATAAAAACTAAGTACAAGGAGGATTCTTACAAATACAAATCACTTGTTAATTAGATAATAAATAAACCTAATTAAATCTTTACCAACATCACTTGTGTAATCCATTTCCAACTGTGTTGACACCATCTGCTTCAAAACTTCCTTGGACATAGGATATTCAACATCCACAAGAAGATATTCTGAAAACTTTGTAGTACTCAAATGGTAAACACCAGCTGCTGAATGTAGACGCCACTGAAGTCCACTGATATCATCCAAATCCAACCATATTGGATCTGCATCATTTGGCTCAATTATTCTCTTGAATGTGGACCAAATATTTATTCCATTGACTGAAGTAGGTTCTTCAGCCTCATACTTGGCCTTCATCAATACCCAAAGATCTACCAAGTCTTCTCTATCCAAGCTTGCAAACAAAGAGATGAAAGAAGTAAAAGTATGTACCTTCTTTCCATATTTGGTGATCATCCAAAACCCACTAGCATATTCTTCATAGTGAACTATAGGGTTTCTGGAATCAAAAGATAATACCTCTGCAATATGTGAAGCTTCCAATGGTGAGAGCTTAATACTCCTTCTAATAACCGCTTCACTAGGATTCACTCTATCCAAAGCTGGGAACTCAATAGGAAGTCCCTTATTCACTGGCCTTGGTGTAATTGAAGCCTTTTGGATCTGCATTTCTTCTTTAATTTCTTCCTTACTTTCATCAGAAAGAAGTCTGATAGTATTCTCCTCTTGAACACGTGCCCAAATAGGATATGTACGAAATTCCAATTCATCAAAGGATAACTTCTGCAATTTCTTGAAAGTCCAACCCCCTTGATGACATCTGAGAAGCATATAATAGAGCTCCCTTATATCCTTCTTAGTCTGTGAAAGAACTTTGCTAGCCTTATACTTCAAGATTTCCTTGCAATCTCTTTGAACTCTTAGCAGAATCTCCAAACCCCAAATTTGATCAGAAATCGTCATGTATGGATTCTCCGTAACCTTATTCTCCCATGCAAAGTACATTCTTGCTACTTCAGGCATTTCATAATCAACTTGCATTTTCATCTCCTCAAGTCTTTCCTTAGCCAACTCATCTCCATATTCCAGCCTCTCTGGATCTTCAATGATCATAACACTAGAATATGAGCTTTCATCATCACTACCACCTTTTTCTATCTCTGTAGTAGTAGCCCAATCCTTTTCTTGCAGTTGTGCAGCCAAAGCTTGATCAAACTTAATATGGACTTCATTCTTCTTTGGCTTCTCAACTTCCACCAATATTGCTTTACCCTTGTCCTTTGCTCCATTGGTTGGTAAAGTAGTTGGTGGTACCTGTGTAGAGACAACCTTAATGATAGCTGATGGTTGGGATACACCAACTATGCCTGCAATTCTCTCAACGTCCAAACTATGAGTGTCAACGCTTAATTTACTCTTGTCAGCGGCTGACTTTGTGAACTGCTTCATCATTTCAGTAAAAGACAACTTTGTAGGAGTAACTAATAAAGCATCAAAACCTGGTTGCCTCTTCAAATCCGTAAGAGGCTCAGCAATACCCAAAGAATCACCAAAAGAAGTACCTTCTTGTGAGCCTATGTCACTCATATGGACCTGTTCATCCTCCCCTTTGGAAGAATCCTCCTCTCTACGCCTAGTGTTAGCACTCTCCAAAATAACTATCCTCTCCCTCAATTGCTTGAGTTCAAGGCCTTGTGACTTGACAATCTGTACAAGGTCTGCATTTTGCTTTTGCAAGCTATTGCAAACCACCGTCAATTCCAAAATGGTGTAAGGTTCCAATCTGTCCTTCTCTAGAATGGGAATTTGACCTCCTAAAGTAGATTCATGGGGCATGGATGGGGTCTTAATAATGTTAGGACTGTCTTGGCCTGCATTTAAGCTAGAACCAATAGTCCCAACCCCACCCATGTCACCAACCACACTTGTGGTGGTGGTTCTCTCTGCTACATGGCTAGGACCACTAGAGGAGAACACTCCAGTAGTCCTTTGGCCTTTTTCCAACCTATAGTCTGGTGGTGTAGAAGAGGAAGTGGATTGAGGGTCTCTTTGAAGGTTAAGGGGTGTTTGGGTTTGTGGCAAAATGGTGTCAACGTTTGCATTTGGAGTGTCAACGCCAACATTTGAAGTGTCAGCGTTAAATTGTTCTTGATCAACTTCCATTTGCTGGAGTGAGGAAGGTTGTGGGCCTGGTTGAGGTTGTGGGTGAGGTTGAGGGTTTGCTGCTTCAATAACAGCAAGCATAGCTTGGGTGAGGGGTAGGTTTCTATAAGGTTCATAGTTCATCTTCCCAAAATTGCTTTATTTTGAATAGGGATCGTATAAAAATCATTATGATCCCTACTACAGTATTCTTGTAAATCAAAAACCATTTGCAAAAACCTAGGGTAAGCAAGAGTCATCTTGTTACCCTTATTATGACACATGCCATCAAAAATCTTTTTTGAAAAGTCATACTTTTGCCCAGTTGCAATACACACAATGGCACTCCCAATGGATCGGTTGATTTCATTGTGTGCAATGCATTTGGGACTCAAACATTAAAGAATGACATGTATTAGGTACTTCCAAGCCGGGGGAAATTCTTGTTTTGTATATTTGTTTAAATGGTCTTCTTCAGGCAAAGGATAACCCAAGGCTTGGAGTCCTTGTTGTAGCTCTGCAATGGGTAGGGTGGTTATACCATCTACATCATTAAGATGCAAAGCTTGGCAAACCAAAGCTTCAGTAACCACCCATGGAACCCCATGGACAATAGCAGTCAATGTAGTCACTTCATTAACTGTTGAGGAACGTACAATGTTCCAAAACTGTTTAACGTGTGTGACAGGGATAAGAGGAGTATGTGAAAGTACATAACTTAATGGGGACGCATTCAAATACTCAACCATCTGAGTATATTGGGGAAACAGAGCATTATCAGCTTGCAAATAAGCAACCATGTTGTGTTGACTCCTGAACCCCAATTCCAATTATGTAGGTTTAAACTTAGGTGCCATTGATGATGTAAGAAAGATGTGATAAAAGTTATGGAAGATGAAGGTTTTGAGAAAGTTGAGTTAGACAAGAATAAGCCGATACCCTGTTTAAAAGAAAGGAGCCAAATATACAGGAGAGGTGAAAATATGTTATTGGTCAAAACGTGAGGCAGTTATATTCAAATTGTAATTATGAAAATCTTGAAAATATATAACTTATCTCAAACATTAATAAAAAGTTACCAACTCCTAAAATTACGGCCCATATTTTCGTCAAAAATAAAAACTGGGTAGGACCCAATGTTTGTCAACGGTAAAAAATAACGTATCAGCGCCCAATGGCTATATTCTTGTCAACGTTGGAAATTTGCCATGTCAGTGTTAAAATTGGTCTTATCAGCGTTTGGAAAGAAAAATCTCAGCGTCCAAAAATAAAAATAATTAAAAAGAAAAAGGACCTTAACAAAGTAATTTATCCTAGTGAAGATAACTCATAGACTGAAAATCACTATAGGGTGGCAAGCACTGTCCAATCATGAACACTTGCTTAAGCAAGATAGACATAATTGCCCTCAAGTGTCCTTTGCTAACCAAAGTTCTTAACAATGAAGTTATCTCATATAAATCCCTTGTAACTTCCCAGGTAAGCCCAATAAAAACGTACCCAAGTCTCCCAACCGACCAAATCCAATTCTAGGCCAAAAAGTCTTGGCAGCGTGCATAGTATATCAACTTTGCATGCTACAGTGCCTCACGATTTAGAAAACTAACTCGTACTCACCAGTGGACACAATCTAGAATTGTGATGAGATTATTTTAAGAATACCCAAAAATCCTAAAGGTTTCCTAAACCTCCCCTAAACTATGATATACAAAGTTGCAAAAAATAAAATATGCAATAAAAATTTATGTCAAGATAGGAATGTAAACATTCCAACCATCATCCATAAACGTGAACACACTCCTAGTAAGCTCCAAAGATCCATAAGCAACTCTGTATCCATTTGTATAATACTCATAATGCCTGCATAATTAGATCAAAAACCACAAAACTAACATATTGCTGTCAACGTCCATTTTAACACTTATCAGCGTTAAAATAACCTTTGTCAGCGTTAGAAAAATAAAGTGGAAAACCGAATTTTGTACAAAGACCAATCACAGTGCATATCTTGTACATACTTTTACAATAAGTTCCAAAAACACATTTTAGGTAAGATTGATCATTCCAATACTTGTTACCAAGTATTGAAACCTCCCAACATCAAAAGGTTTAGTTAACAAATCTACCACATTTTCTTCAGTGTCAACCCTGTTTACCTGAAATTTCAACAATAGGTTCTTCCATAACATTTGAATAACTTTTCACAATGTTTTGATTAGTAACAGGCATATAATTCAAAGTTCTAGATAAAGGTTCTAAATCAAAGAACCAATTTGGTCCACTCTTAGGATCACTAGGTTTACTCTCTAAAAACTTAACATGTACCTTTTCAAGTATACGTTTTTCTTTCTTAATGTAAACCCTATATCCTTTACTATGCATTGAATTGCCCATAAAATAGCCTTCATCACCTTTGGCACTAAACTTTCCTAAGGTATCACTAGTATCCAATATCACTACATGACATCCAAAGGGTTTAAGAAAACCTATATTAGGTTTCCTATTCCAAAATAGATCATAAGGTGTTTTATTATGGATTTTGTTGATCAATTCTCTATTCTGAACATAGCAGGCTGTATTCACAGCCTCAGCCCAAAAGGAAATGGGAAAATGAGCATCAACCAACATTGTCCTAGCTGCTTCTATGAGTGTTATATTCTTCCTTTCAGCCACCCTATTCTGTTGTGGGGTTCTAGCTATGCTAAACAGCCTAGTAATCCCTTTATTGACACAGAATTCATCTAACAACTAGTTTCTAAACTCAGCACCATTATCACTTCTAAGTATTTTAACCTCATTCTCTGTTTTCTTTTCAATTTGGGTAATAAAGTTAATCAAAACTATGACAGTTTCACTTTTTAAGGCAAAAAAAAAAGTCCAAGTAAATCTAGAAAAATCATTAGTTATGACAAAAAAAGGATTTTCCATTCAAACTTTCTATATTAGTTGGGCCAAATAAGTCCATATGTAGCAAGTGAAGTGGTTTAGAACTAGAGTGCACAAGTTTAGACTTAAATGAGACTTTGTGTTGTTTGCCTTTAAGACATGCAACATAAGAATGATCATTGTGGAAAGCATTTTCAGGCAAACCATCAACTAAACCATGTCTCACAAGTCTGTTTATGTTCTTAAAGTTTATGTGCCCTAACCTTCTGTGCCATAGATTACATTCATCTACTGAAGCATTAGCATATAGACATGACAAATTGTTGTTCATCCTAATTCCATTAAGATTTACATTATAAATATCCTTATGCCTAGGTGTTCTATAATCGATAAACTTCTCATCAGGCATCTTAAAGTCTTTATTTAACACCAAGCATTCAGTATCAGTGAAAAGAACCTTATTCTTGTTATCACAAACTAGTGATACACTAAACAGATTATAATCAAGTTCTTTTACCAGAAATACATTTTCAAAACACAAATTATTGGTGATAAGAGTGCCTTTGCCAAAAATTATACCATATCCTCCTCCAAAGTACACTTTGTCACCATTTTTAATGGGGGTAAAGTTAGTCAACTAATCTTCCTTCCCCATCATGTGCCTAGAGCATCCACTATCCCAATATCCATAATCATTTACCTGCTTTTGAATGCCCTGCACATAAAGAAAACAAATTAGTTTTCTTTGGGAACCCAAGCCTGATCAGACTTGGATTCATTTGGTTGTTCAACAAGAACAAATTTAGTCCTTATAACAACCCCTTGTTCATCCCTTTGAGGATTGAACACCCAGTTGACCCTAATTGGTTTAGTTATGACCTTTGAAATATAATGAAATCTGTTATAGGTCATAGAAATCCCAATAGAATTAGGGTTTTGGTCTTGTTTGGGTCTCCATGTCAAACTAGATGAAGCTTTAGACCCCTTTCCTTTTGGCTCCAAGTACTTGTTAATACCTGGTCTAACAGCGTTGGGAACATTCCCGTCAGCGTTAAAATTGTTCTTGTCAGCGTTGAAATTGCACTTATCAGCGCCAAAATTAGGGTTTGCTACAGGAACCCATTGTCTGTTAGACCATGTATTGGTGTTTTTAAAGGGCCTTTATCCATGAGTATTAGTCCCTTTAATAAAGAAGGGAGCTGGTCTAGTAACTTGTGGACTTGATTGGACAAAAGGTCTGGGTTTGACCATGGTTGACTTATTGTCAGCGTTGACTTTTGAAGCACTGACACATTTATAAGCCAAATGAGAAAAACTCCCACATATCTAACAAGCTTTTCTAGACATAACCCTAGGTCTAGATGAAAAGAACCATGTCCCATTAACACTAGCTTAGCTTTGTGGTGACCTAGGTTTCCTATACATTTCAACATACTTAACACTAGGTTCTCTATTAACATATGAGCCAAGGTCAACAGGTTTTCTAGTAGAAGGGTTGGTCACAGTTATGGGTGTAGACTCAAGTGGACTCTCACTAAGCATTCCACCTTTAACAAACAATGTAGGATTGGCTTTCTTCCATTGTTCTAGGTCAGTCACTTTCTGCTTATACTCCTCTACTGGAGTAAGAACTCTTGGTGGAGGAATGAATTCATTTTCTTGGAGTTCTGGTATACCAGTCCAAGATAAATACTTTCTCAGGACACCATGAAAGTTTCCAGCAGGTGGTGGAACATCAGCATACTCTTTCATCCCAATCCCAGTCATATCCCTAGAGTCTCTTTGCTCACTTACACATTTTTCTAGGGTTTAAGTGGTTTTATCAAACTTTTGAATTTTAAGCCCTACATTCTCTTTATCTTTAATGGCCTCATCTAACTTAGTTTGTATAACACCTTTGGATCTCACCAGTATGTCCCTAAGTTCAACACTAACTTTGAGGTCATGAGAAAAAACATTAATTTGATCTTTTAGGTCAAATTCCATTTTCTTATACTCTTCTACAGTCTTTTTAGTTTGAACAAGTGCCATTTGATAATTAGATAGCTTGCATTTTTCATCAAAAACATCTGATTTTAACTTTAAAATTTCTTTATTAAGTTTTTTAGTGTTTAAACGACAACCTTTACTACAGAAAGCATCATCATATACCTCATTATCTGATGAAGACGAAGAATGTGCCATGAGAGCAAAGTGAACATGCTCTTCTTCTTCCTTCTCTGCAATCAAGGACTTGTTCTCTTCCATATCCTTTGCCATAAAGCTCCAGTCCCATCCAACACCATCAATGTCTTGCATGGCAACGATAGCCTTTGTGTCTTCAACCTTGATGATTTGGATTGAAGGCTTTCTAGCATCAGATCTTCTTGGAGATCTGCATTCTCTCATAAAGTGACCCATCCTATGGCAATTGTAGCACTCAACCTTGGATTTATCAAACTCAGCAGTGTCTTTAGCATTGAAGGTCATCTTCTTTCTGAATCTCCTATTCCATCTGTTGGCCCTAATGCTTGCAAGTGCCATATTCCATTTAATATCCATCTTCTCCAAATTCTCCTCACTAATTTGCTCAAGGTCCTCATATGTAATCACTGAACCATTAGGAAATGCAGCAATGTATGCACACACTGTGTCTAGATCAATACTAGCAGGTTTAATCCTGGCTGAGTCAACATTGTATGTGTTAACGTCTGAATGAGAAGCGCTGACAAAGGTTGATCCACCATTGACACAAGGTGATCCAGTAACAGGATGCACATATGTTTCTCTCTTATCAACTTGAGCTTCACTATGTGAGATGAAATCCATATTTCCAGATGTAGAGTTGCTTCCATGATCCAAGAGAATTTCATTCTCTACAATCTTTAGCTTATTGTAGACGTCATCAAAAGTAGAACTTTTGTTGGCATTGGTAACGATGATAGACCTAGATTCAATTTTCCATGCATCACCAAGACTTTTAAGGAAAGTAGTAATGATATCAGCATCATTATACACTGTTCCCATAAAGGAAAATTTGCTAGTGATGTCTAGAAGCCTGCTTCTTACCCCACTTAGCTTCTAATTCGGAAGAGCCTTGAAGATAGCATACTCATGCAAAAGTTGCTTCTTCTTTTCTGAAGGAGTATCATCATTACCACCATAGTTGACTTGAAGAGCTTCCCAAAGTTCTTTGGCAGACTCAAAACCTCTATACTTGTGTTGATTTCTTGGTCCCAAAGAGAGTTTGAGAATACTCAAAGTTTTCATGTTATTCCTTCTCTTTGCAATGTCCTCAGTTGAGACAGCTCTCCCATCCGTAGGTCTTTCTTTTCGATCCTCTTCAGTTGAACCCTCAACTGATCTTAAAGCAATAACAGCAGCAATCTTAGCTTCTTTGTCGAATGTGTTTCTATATTCAATAATTTCCCAGAGAGTGTGATCATGTATTTGAAGGTACTATTCAAAATTGAACTTCCATAACTTAAAGTTGTCATGGTCCAGCATGTGAATTTTTAGG
The DNA here is from genome assembly GCA_025667525.1 of Glebionis coronaria. NCBI lineage: Eukaryota > Viridiplantae > Streptophyta > Magnoliopsida > Asterales > Asteraceae > Glebionis > Glebionis coronaria. Next base: position 154,847,339 of record CM046877.1, read on the forward strand.
TTGTGACTTGATGAGGAGGAGGTCATATCTGGAGTAGACATCTTGTCTGTTTTTTAGGGTTTCTTGAATAATTAGGGTTATTGGCGATTTAGGGTTTTTAGGGTTTCGTGTTCTTTAGATCAAAGTTCCTCAACAAGCTCTGATACCACTTGTTGATCCCAAACTTTGATCGGTTAGCTTTATGTTAATGAGATTAAATCAAGTTAAACACTTAGAGAAACTTTGTTGTATGAATAATTCAAGTATTATACGGAATTAATACTTGAATGAAGAACAAGCAAAACAAGTAAAACAAACTTTCACTTTTGATTGATGGAACAAACTTGATTACAATGAAAGTCGAATACTGAATTAATAATGTCTATACTATAAACCCTACGACCTCCTTTTATAACATAAGGAGTCGTGTACCATGGATAACCTATCAACTATTTTAGGACAAGATAAATATAGAAAATACAATATTTGAGTATATATTTTCTTCAAATATCAAACGTGTTGACTAAGTTTTCCTATCAGTGCTTGGACTTCTTCTTATCAACGCTTAAATACTTCTTATCAACGCTTGATCTGTCAGTGATTGATTTCTTCCTATCAATGTCCAAATAACTCTTGTCAACATCTAAGTGTCTTGGCTCATTTTATTCCCAACAGACTTGTTTATATTAGTAATCTGTATATGATGTTGTAATGCTTTAACTTTGTGATGCTACGAAATCATTGAGTTTTTTTATTGAATATGAAAATGACGAAACATCTACGGATGTAACTTTTGGATAATATGCCTAATTTGTTGATGTTTTTATCATTTAAAGCATAGTTTTTTTCCTTTTTATTGGTATCATATATGATAGAGAAATATCATATATGATAATCCATGTAACTGTTAAAATTATGCCATATATGATACTGTATTATGATATTTGATACCGCATTATCATATATTATAATGCATTATCATATATGATACTCAAATTTTTTTTGATAGATTAAACAATTAGTTTGCTAAATTCATGATTAAAACAAAGAGTATGTTGGATTCATGATTAAGTACGTGTTCAGTAAATAAAAAGAGTACTTTATCATATATGATAATTCAAACAGAATGTATTTACCTATGATATCATATATGATAACTGTAACACCCCATTTGTTAAGATGGAATGCTATAGTAAAATATGGCGTATCATCAAAGCATGCAAGGTAAATGTCTAAACATTCATGAAAATAAATAGAAATACCGGAATCAAATGTCGGTAGTCTAAGAACTCACACACAAGCAATATTAAGTACCGTAAATGAAAGGACTAAACAATGTCCAAAATAAAGTAAAGAATGAAAAGGTAGGAATAAATGCATAAGGTAAAATAGGATGGATAGCTTCCATCCGAATGCACATACTCTGGAGATCCTACTTGCGACCTTGGGTACTTGTCGTTTGGGAACATGGAAATGAAAAACGGCTGAGCATAATGCTCAGTGCACGAATATACAATAAAGCATGGAAACATAGAGTAATGAAGCATAATAAGAGCATATAAGGCATGAAAAGCAGCGGAAATGAATAAGTCCTGGGAAACCTAGATGTATGTCATATTTACTGGTTTTAGTTCTAAAAACATAGCTTATGTTACTTATGAAAATATGTATTAGTTTAATATACCAAAATCAAATATAGGTCATGAGGTCAACAACATGCATGAATACTTGGAGGGCGACCTCGTCATGCAATTAGAGGGGATGCCTCTAATTAAATGGTAATGGGTAGGAGGGATCAGCTCCTTGTGAAGGATTTAAGGCACACACCACATTCACCATGAAATCCTGATTGACACTGAAACTAGGATGCACTCATACGCCCAAATGATAATATAATAATAATGGCCAAATAAACTGAAAGGGACGCCATGAGCTATCACTCTGCCGCAGTAAAGTCATAACACTAGTGCCTCTTACCTCCATAACTAGGTGAAATTGGCATGCATGTATATGACTAAGGTAACTAATAAAACATAAGCATTTAATCTGTAACTACTAGGAAAACAGTTGGCTGCATACGGGAAATCCTAATAAAGGAAGAGATTGTCCTTAACGGAAACGTTGAAGAACCTACTCCGCCTTGACGGATAATACTACATAAGAATGGGAACGTGTATGAGTTGTCTGAATTACATGTGTTTTACTTGTTCTGTGTGTTCTTAGCTTATTATTCATGTTAAGTCATGTTTTAACTGAGTTAAGTGTTATTCTGTAGTTATTCTTGCATTCTGTTGTTTATTATTCATGTAGTATGGTATTATAATACTTGTATTGTAATACTAAGTAACTTTCTAAAAATAGCAAGTTTCCATAAACAGTAAGTTTCTAAAAATAAAAAGTTTCTAAAAATAGTAAGTTCCCATAATTAGAAATAAGCTGGATTATTAATAATAAGTAAAGTTTAATTAGTAAATACAAGTCATGGTTTAAAGGTTATAGCTTATTAATTAAATAACTTGGTTAATTAATTAAACTATATATTATAAGAATTTAATTAAAACTACATGTTTTAATTAAATTAAGCTAAGTAAAATACTTTAGGTTATACATGAAATATTAATTTTAATATTTAACCTAAGTCATGTATTTTATTAAATTAAATGGTCTAGAAATAATTTAACTAAACATATTTTCTGATTTTAATATTTTCCTGAATCCCGAACGCATGTTTTAAAATTAACCCGAGCCCGTACCCGTGACACATATAAGCCGAGCCAAACACCCTTGACAGTGGCTACCCGGCCTAGCCGGTCGCCACTGTTCGAGTGGTTTACCCACTGCCGAGCCACGGCTAGCCGCCGCCCGAGCCCGTTTCACAGTCGGTTCCCACCGGTTCGTGACCGATTCCCACTACTTTTTTGTTGTCCGGTTCCCACTGTCCAAAACAAAGTCCCACCGAGACCCTAATGGTCTCAGTTGACACTCGATCCAACCCAAAACCATAACCCGACTCGTGGTCGGGCTCCTTTGCCTTCGTCCGAGCCAAACCAACCCCAACCGAGCCCTTTGAGGGTATCGGTGGTGGTGCAGCAGCCACACCAAGAGCTTCGGCTCTCGGTTTGTGGGTCTAGGCCGAACAACAAAACCCGAAACACCCCCTTTAGTCATGATTTAATTAATCTCGCATGTTTTCTTGATTTGTTTTTAAGATTAATTAAATTACTATCATGAATTCATAAAATAATTTAAAAGAAAGGGTTTTGTGACGTTGCCGAATGCGTAGATGATTACAACTAACTAACACGAACACGTACACACAATTATCCAAGATCAAAAATCACAACCACCACCCCCTTGGTGTGGTTCGACCGACGTCAAAATAGAGAGAAAAGAGAGACTTATTTTTGATAAAACTTATGTTATGTTTTAATTCCCTGGGAACTAGTTTTGTATTAGACATGGGTCAATGGGCCAAAGCCCATTCCTTATCCTTCTCCTTTGTTAGCCGCGGCCTACATATAGCCCGAAGGCAAAACCGGACGTTTTCCTAAGTCAAAATAAATATCGTGCATGTTCTTGTTTTATTTATCGTGAATTTAATTATCGTGAACGTAACACATTTATAATATACATACGTACATACATGTTATTATTATCGTGACACGTGAAATATATTATAAATGGAAAGTTTTAATTTTATCGTATATTCGTGTATTTACTGTTCATGTATACTGTTCATGGTATTTTAATGCGGGTTACAACTCTTCCCCTTTAAAAGAACAATTCGTCCTCGAATTGGAGAAAACATAAACTAAAAGAAACATACCCGAATTAGAACTGGAAATGAGGGAAATAAGTCTTTATAGACTCCTCCGTCTCCCAAGTGGCTTCCCGCTCAGGATGATCCCTCCAGAGGATTTTGACGAAAGGGATCGTCTTCCTCCGCATGACACGATCTTGTCATTCAAGAACTCTCTCAGGTTCTTCGACATATGAAAGATCCTCTCGAATCTGATCAAGCGGATACTGGAATACATGGACTGGATGATAGTTGTATCCTCTGAGTAAGGACCCATGGAACACGTTGTGAACGTGTGATAGCTGAGGCGGTAACACTAAATGATATGACACTTCACCAACGTGTTCTATGATGTCGAACGATCCGATGAAGCGAGGACCGAGCTTCCCTTTGATTACAAAACGTTTAACTTCCCGTGCAGGTGATACCTTGAGGCAAACATGATCACTTACGTTGAAAGCTACATCTCTATGACGCTTATCAACATAGCTCTTCTGGCGAGCACGAGCCTCCTGAATTTTCGCCTTAGCGACCGCGACCTTCTCATTGGTCACCTCAATCATCTCTGGACCCTCAAGCAGTCGTTCTCCCACCTGATCCCAATAGATTCGGGTGCGACACTTTCTCCCATACAACATCTCAAAGGTGCACACTTGATGCTAGCGTGCCAGCTTTTGTTGTATGTAAACTCTACTAGATAGATATAATCATCCCAGTTTCCTGACCATTCTAGAGCACACGCCCGCAGCATGTCGTTTAATGTCTGAATGGTACGTTCCGACTGTCCGTTGGTATGAGGATGAAAGGCAGTGCTGAGCTTAAGTCTGGTGCCCCAAGCTTTCTGCAGACTATGCCAGAAACGCGATGTGAAACGGGGATCTCTGTCAGAGATGATTTCTGATGGAGTACCATGCAGTCTAATGATCTCCTTCTGAAAAGTATCTATGAAGTTGCTGACCGGATGCTCCTTGCGGATCGGCAGAAAATTAGCATATTTAGTCAATATATCAACAATAACCCAGATGACGTCGTTCTTCCTCTAGGTCACAATAATAACCAAGCCAAAACGTGTATTTTGTGTCGTAAATGTCGAAATTATGCGTGGTTTGTGTTTTTGCTGTGATTTAGGACGAATATGTGAAAAGGGGAGAAAACACGGGCTTTCACGGGCTTTTATCGAAGAAAAAGACAAAAGACGAAGTCAAGAAATCAAGAGTGCAAAAAGAACAGAAGTCCAAGACCAATTCTGAAGATTTATCGAAGAAAAAGTTAAAAGACGGAAGTTTACTAAAAACCGAAGAACTCAAGTCTAAATTATTAAAGATTACAGACGAGTTTATTAATCCCGAGACAAAAGTCAAAGAATTAAGAAGATTAAGGACTAATCAAGCAATTAAAGAAATAAGAAAGAGGGGAGTAAGCTTCCTTCCACTAACCTCCTCCTCCCTGTAAATAGATCATTAGTGTTAATTTTATTGTTGTTGGCTATTTTGACAAACTATGCTCTTCCATCTTTAAATTTTGCACTTTTAATTTTCATGTCAATTTAAATACATTGTCTTGCACCTTTAATTCCTTTAATTCCAAGTAAGTTTCTTTTTCATGTTATTGATTCTTTATCTTTATTGTTGATCTCTCATCTTCCTTTCTTGTGATTGATTTAATCTTATGTTATGTTCATGTTCTTGAGTTTTTATTAAATTGATTAAGTGGGTTTTGATTATTGTGATTATTATTTTTAGTGTTATTGTTTTGGTTTGATTGGTATTGATTAGTTGTTCATTTTTGGTTAGTTTGATTTAATCTTTTGGTTGATTTTGATTAGTTTTATTTAAATTCGTGTCCTATTTCATTTCCTTGTTCTTCGCTACTGTTAACTTGCCCAGATTCCGAATCACTGCTTTGTATTCCGAATGAAGCTTTTCTTGTTATTTATTCCGAATGAAGCTTTTCTTGTTCTTTATTTCGAATGAAGCCCAATTATTCCGGATCAGTCTATTCATCCGGAATAATCAATATTCCGGATGAAGGATATATTCCGGATGAATCATTAATGTTCCGAATCAAGCTTTCTTAATTTTTATTCCGAATCAATGTTTTTTAATTTTTATTCCGAATCAATGTTTTCTAGTTATTATTCAGAATCAGTATTTTTCTAGTTATCATTCCGAATCAGTATTTTTGTTCCGAATCAATTTTTATTCCGGATGAAGGAATTTGTTCCGAACGAACCAATTTGTTCCGAATGAAGGAAGTTGTTCCGAATGAAGGAATTTGTTCCGAATGAATGATTTTATTCCGGATGAAGGAATTTGTTCCGAATGAATGATTTTATTCCGGATGAAGGAATTTGTTCCGAATGAGCACTTTTTCTTAGTTTTGTAATTTCAGTTTTAGTTTATTTTAAGTTTATGTTTTTGAATTTTAAACTTTATTTTTCCCGCCTTTTACTTAGTCGCACTTTTAATTTACTTGCCTTTAGTTTAAGTTTGCCTTATTTACTTTTAAGTTTGCCTTTTTATTTCTCGTCATGTTTTTAATTTCTCGTCATTAATTTCTCGTCAAGTCTTTATCTTTCAGTATTTATTTTTACCGTCTTTATTTTATTTTTATTGTTTCAAGTCTTTATTTTTAATTAATGTAGACAACGACAACCATTCTATTCTTTTCCTCCAAGAACAACTGAGTCGCACATTTAACCAGTAATCAATTCGAGAAGATACCGAGAAACAAACTTTCAACCTAGTAAAATCCGTGTATCAAATGGCGCCGCTGCCGGCTCTTTTCGTGAAGATTAACGGTTTTTTGTGAGAGACGCGTTGGCTTTTGGGATCCGTTCACTCGTGAACGTTATTTTTCGTGTCCAAAATTTTAAAAAATACCAAAAACATTTGAAAAATCATAAAAAGCATTTCTTTTTCAAAGTTTTGCACCAAAAATACTCTTCTTGCCTATTTATTTTTCTTTACGGATGCTTATGTCCATTGCGTCGGGTGTGGGAGACGATTATACGGGAACGAATCATGTCAATGGTGTACATGTGAGCGGTGCGGAAACGATATCGACAACACACAATTCGGATTTTGTCCATGGTGCAACTCGACTAATTCATCCTTTTCTAATCCACCTCTTATTCCCCCTTGCATCTATTGTGGAAGCGATTATCATTGGCATGTTTCGTGTCCGGTTCGATACCCGTATGGTCACGGGCAAGAACCGGGTTACAATTATGACAATGGAAATAGCTATCCACAAAACTCACCGGGTTTCTCTCCATACCCGTGGTGCTATATTTGTGGGGGCCCTCACGATGCTTCTTCTTGTGATCCGTCGCAGGTCTTTGAGAAAGTTCCGTGCTATCATCCCAGTGTGTATAACTTTGAGCCCCCACATCACACCCTCAATTATCAATCCTCTCAGCAAATTAGTCTTGACCAACAACTCACTTCTTTGAACCATGTTCTAGAAAGTTTAGCTCAAATCCGAGCTGACTTGCATCAGGAAAGGCAACCTTTGCTTGATGGTGACGAAATCTTGAAATCCACCAACACCTTTTTGAGCCAATTTGGTCGTTTTCCCTTCTTTTCTACACCAAAATGTTTAATTACAGCGTGGAATAGAATTGGTTTAATTGAACATACTCGGGGAGATGAACAACTAAATTTGCTTCATGAGCTTCTTAAAGATGTGGAGGTTATCAAGGAAAAGTTAGCCGACTATGTCACTCCTAATTGGAATGGTCCCGTCTATTATGATGATGATGACGACGATGATGTCTACGCTCTCGACCCATCTACTGAAGTTGCTACTCCTACTCTCGATATTCCTAATGCGTCTAAGGATGATGATTCATTGAGTGAGATTATTGATATTGGTCTCGATAAATTCTTTGATGATGAGGTGTGTAACATACCGACTACTATGGAGCTTGAGGACGACGTTGCTCATACAGAGGAGGTCGATCCTGATGATACCGATTTTTCTCCGCGCTATGAGAATTTCACTTTTGAAATTTCTCAATCTCCACCGGGAGATGCAGGCGATGACGATTTATTCTCTCCGGCTTACGAGAAGTTCACCGATGAACTTGCTCTTGAAGATGAGGTGGAAGACGTGATTCTCTGCGACAGATTACGGAAAGTGCATCTTCTTATTGCTCAAATCGAAGAGTTGACTTCTCCTCCTCTTTCCGATTCTTTACCTCCATCTATTCCTCCCGTTGAAGATAATGACCCATTGCTGGAAGAAATCGACATTCACTCAATACCTCCGGGTATTGATGATGATGACACGGAGGGGGATATTATTTTTGATAATTTGCTACAGGAAGGTATTGTCCCAAGTCCCCCTCCCGAGCACCTTTCATCCTCCCCTTTAGCCACTATTACGGAGGATGAGTGCTTTGACCCGGGAGGTGACATTCACTATTTCATGATTGATAACATTACGGCTTTGCCGAGTGCTCAACATCCATTGTCTTTGGGGGATGCCAATGTGCTTACTTTACCCACCCCACCTCCCGTGGCTCACGACTTCACATACTTTTCGTATGTTGAAAGGACTTTTCTCCCATTTAAGACTTATCCTCCCGCCTCTCCTTTGTTGATGTCAACCAGGAACGAGGACAAGGTCTTTGATCCCGGTATTACATTCGAGGCTTCCCCATGGACAATTTAATTCAGGGACGAGTCAGGCTCGTGACTCGGTTAATATAAACAAGCGCTTTTTGGGAGGCAACCCAATTATCTATCTATCTTTACTTGTTTTCACCATAAGTGTAGGGGGGATCCCCGTTGGTGTTTCTTGTTTTCTTTCTTATCATGTGCAGGGATTAGAGCTTCAAAGACACACTCTTGATGACTTTTGACGAACCGTGATTCCGTGTTCCCGTCTTCCCGGTTCTATCCTAAACTCTTTCCGATTCACTATTTTATATTTTCCAATATTAAAATAGGAATCTCTTTAGTTGTCTCTTCCTTAGCGAGATTTAAACAAAGTGTAGAATGTCCTAAGTGTAGGGGAGTTTACTCCCACATGCTTAAACATTGAGGATAATGTTGATATCAAGTGTAGGGGGACTTCTATCGAAGTTAAGTGGGCTTTTCCTTATATTTGTCCTCATTTTAACCGGAAAAATTGATTTTTTGACATTTTTAAAATTTTTTAATCTATTTTGGCCCAATTGTGTAGTTGTATTTTCCTTTGTTATAGTTATTTTCTTGCTCTGCTAGAATAAAATTTTTAATAAAGTGGTTTTAAATTTTCAAACGTTGTGAATCTTTTGACTCAACCCGAGTTTACTTATCCAAGTTTACTCTAGCTAGTATCTTTAACGTACTTAAGTCAAGTTTTGCTAGGCTTTTATATAAGGAACTTTAAAACGCGAAAGTCTTAACTCTCACGGGTTAAGAACAAGAACTTTTCGCAAGTTCCTACAATCGATCCTAGAGAGTCATTTATCAAGGGAACTTTAAAATGCGATTTCTAAACTTGAAAAAGTCTAAGAGTTTACAAGATCCTATAGATGACTCGAAAACCCAAAACTTTGATTTAATAGGCTAAGCATCCACGAGTCTCATTCCTTGAGATTTTAAATTGTGGAGAACGAGAGATGATAGAGTCAATTATAAGTTTGGTATTCTTTCGTGAATTTATGTGAGTTGATTATAAGCCTATTCTCCCATCGCTTGTGAATAAATTTATCTGCAATAAATAAGGTTGTACGATTTGAAAAGTTACTTAGCTTCTAGCCCAAGATCGTTTAAAAGTTGCTCGGTATGGATTAGAGTTCATAGCCAAGGCATAACTTATTGAAGCGGGATGCGAAGATTGGCGAGTCCGAAAAGGCCCTAACAAGGCATGAGGGCTATATTTTGTTGCTAAAGATCCAAAAGTGATGTGAAGAATCATTTATCAAAGATCAATATGAAGGATCGAGACACACGACGAAAAGCAAAAACTCCCCAAAATATCATGGATAATTCTATTCAAAAAGGCCCTAACAAGGTATGAGGATAAATAGATCCAAGTCCAAAAATGAGGCGGATCGTTGTATATCAAAGTCCCAAATAAAGATTGGAGAAAAATGAAGAAGTCGTGGTCCAAATATGAAGAATCTCTCAAAAAGTTCAAGTGAAGAAGTACCTATTATGAAGAGAAGACCATTATTTCATGAACGTCTCTCAAAGATTTGAAGTATGAAGTCGCTGCCAAATATCGGTCCGAGAAAGGTCTCAAATCACGAAGCGAGTTATGCCAAGATATGAACTTTATGAGGTCCCGAGAAGCAGTTTTAAAAGATTTTGTCCTTTAGCTAACTATTGATTAAATCGTCCCACTTTATTTTCAGCCTTAATAACTATCGAAATAAGTCAACAATGCATCCTCGTGATCATTCAAGACAACAATAAAATATAAGAGATACACCTAGGAATAAGGGAGTCTAAGTAAATAATTGGCCCACATGAGTTCGTGTTAGTTTGCTAACTTATAACAACAATGATCTCGTTTTTAAGCTTGGTTTGGAGAATGTGAAAACTTGAGGATGATGATCATTCATGACATTTCCAAAACCCTAAGGTAAGTTTTGATTTCTTTACTTGTTTTGTTATTTTCTATCTCTTTAATAAAGGCCAATGTGGATTGATTATGATGAAAAGTGTAATCGTGCTTTGTAACTAATGCATTGCATGAGGACATTGCAATGGTCAAGTGTAGGGGAATTTATAGGTGTGAAAACACCCATCCTTTTACCACTTAATTACAATAATAACCAAGCCAAAACGTGTATTTTGTGTCGTAAATGTCGGAATTATGCGTGGTTTGTGTTTTTGTTGTGATTTAGGATCAAAATGTGAAAAGGAAGGAAAACACGGGCTTTCACGGGCTTTTATCGAAGAAAAAGACAAAAGACGAAGTCAAGAAATCAAGAGTGCAAAAAGAACGGAAGTCCAAGACCAATTCTGAAGATTTATCAAAGAAAAAGTCAAAGGACGGAAGTTTACTAAAAGCCGAAGAACTCAAGTCTAATTTATTAAAGAAATTACAAGACGAGTTTATTAATCCCGAGACAAAGTCGAAGAATTTGGAAGATTAAGGACTTAACAAGTAATTAAAGAAAGAAGAAAGAGGGGTGGAAGCTTCCTTCCACTAAACACCTCTTCCCCTATAAATATATCATTAGGATTTCATTTTCATGTTGTTGGCTAGTTTGACAAACTATGCTCTTCCATCTTTAAATTTTGCACTTTTAATTTTCATGTCAATTTAAATACATTGTCTTGCACCTTTAATTCCTTTAATTCCAAGTAAGTTTCTTTTTCATGTTATTGATTCTTTATCTTTATTGTTGATCTCTCATCTTCCTTTCTTGTGATTGATTTAATCTTATGTTATGTTCACGTTCTTGAGTTTTTATTAAATTGATTAAGTGGGTTTTGATTATTGTGATTATTATTTTTAGTGTTATTGATTTGGTTTGATTGGTATTGATTAGTTGTTCATTTGTGGTTAGTTTGATTTAATCTTTTGGTTGATTTTGATTAGTTTTATTTAAATTCGTGTCCTATTTCATTTCCTTGTTCTTCGCTACTGTTAACTTGCCCAGATTCCGAATCAGTGCTTTATATTCCGAATGAAGCTTTTCTTGTTATTTATTCCGAATGAAGCTTTTCTTGTTCTTTATTTCGAATGAAGCCCAATTATTCCAGATCAGTCTGTTCATCCGGAATAATCAATATTCCGGATGAAGGATATATTCCGGATGAATCATTAATGTTCCGAATGAAGCTTTCTTAATTTTTATTCCGAATCAATGTTTTTTAATTTTTATTCTGAATCAATGTTTTCTAGTTATTATTCCGAATCAGTATTTTTCTAGTTATCATTCCGAATCAGTATTTTTGTTCCGAATCAATATTTATTCCGGATGAAGGAATTTGTTCCGAACGAACCAATTTGTTCTGAATGAAGGAAGTTGTTCCGAATGAAGGAATTTGTTCCGAATGAATGATTCTATTCCGGATGAAGGAATTTGTTCCGAATGAATGATTTTATTCCGGATGAAGGAATTTGTTCCGAATGAGCATTTTTTCTTAGTTTTATAATTTCAGTTTTAGTTTATTTTAAGTTTATGTTTTTGAATTTTAAACTTTATTTTTCCCGCCTTTTACTTAGTCGCACTTTTAATTTACTTGCCTTTAGTTTAAGTTTGCCTTTTTATTTCTCGTCACGTTTTTAATTTCTCGTCATTAATTTCTCGTCAAGTCTTTATATTTCAGTATTTATTTTTACCGTCTTTAATTTATTTTTATTGTTTCAAGTCTTTATTTTTAATTAGTGTAGACAACGACAACCATTCTATTTCTTTTGGGAAGTGAAATGCACACCACATAAAGTGATATGCACACCACAAAAATGCATATATGATGTTGTACCATATGCATCATACATATGATTTTGTGGTGTGCACATCACTTTGTGTGGTGTGCATATCAACTCCCATTTCTTTTCCTCCAAGAACAACTGAGTCACACATTTAACCAGTAATCAATTCGAGAAGATACCGAGAAACGAACTTTCAACCTAGTAAAATCCGCATATCAGAAGACCAGTAACAAAATCTATGGAGATTTTGTCCCACTTCCATGATGGAATATCTAATAGTTGTAGTAAACCACTAGCTCACTGGTGTTCGATCTTAACCTGCTGGCAGATCATACCTTTAGAAACAAAGGTGGCAACATCCTGCTTCATGCCACTCCACCAAAAATGTTTTTTGATGTCGTGGTACATCTTGGTAGAGCCAGGATGTATGGTAAATGGAGAGATGTGAGCTTCAGTCAGCACAACTTCCCTGAGTGTAGAGTCAACAGGAACCACTAGTCTAGTGCCCTGCTATAAGATACCGTCATCGTCAACACGAAACTCCGTCTGCTGATCGAGGTTCTGAATGATAGCCCAAATCTCACCATATTCCTTCTGAGCTTCCTTGATCCTAGAATGTAAGTCTGGTTCCACTCTAAGATTAGCCCAGTAACCGTGTTGTCCTTGTACACAAAAATCAATATCAGTCATCTCTAGGTCACGGAAGATCTCTTTTGCAATCTAAATGCCAGCAATCATACCCGACCTTCTGCTTAGAGCATCTGCCACCACATTCGCCTTACCAGGATGGTACTGAATGTTGGTGTCGTAGTCCTTAAATAGCTCTAACCATCTCCTTTGTCTCATGTTAAGTTCCTGCTGGGTGAAGATGTACCCGAGACTCTTGTGATCGGTGAATATGTCACATGATTCACCATACAAATAATGTCTCCAGAACTTCAATGCAAAAACAACTACTGCAAGCTCCAAATCGTGAGTAGGATAGTTTTCTTCATAAGGTTTTAGCTGTCATGATGCGTATGCAATAACCTTCCCATGTTTCATGAGAACGCAGCCTAGGCCCTTTCTTGAAGCGTCACTATAGATCTGAAATCCACCTGAGCCAGATGGGAGAGTAAGAATAGGTGAAGTCACTAACTTCTGCTTAAGATCTTCAAAGCTCTTCTCTTGTTCTTCCGTCCAGACGAATTTCTCTCCTTTCCACATCAGCTTAGTCAAAGGTAAGGCTAACCGTGAAAAGTTCTCTACAAGCCTACAGTAGTAGCCAGCTAAACCCAGAAAACTTCTGACCTCAGTTGCAGATGTAGGTCTCGGCCATTTGGTGATAGCTTCGACCTTTGTAGGATCCATGGTGATCCCTTTTGCAGATACAATATGGCCCAGAAATGCCACCTTGCTTAACCAGAACTCACACTTGGAGAACTTGGCATACAGCTGCTTCTGACGAAGAATCTACAAGACTGTACAAAGGTGTTCCTCATGTTCCTCCTTGGATTTGGAGAAAATCCGGATGCCATCAATGAACACGATAACGAACTTGTCCAGAAACTCATGGAAGACACGGTTCATCAAATCTATGAAGACTGCTGGTGCATTTGTGAGTCCGAATGGCATGACTACGAACTCGTAGTGCCCATAACGTGTACGGAAAGCAGTCTTAGAGATATCCTGCTCTTTAACCCGTAACTGATGGTAGCCGGACATCAGATCGATCTTGGAGAAATACTTGGCGCCCTGAAGTTGATCGAACAGGTCATCAATTCGCGGCAAAGGATAATGATTCCTGATCGTGACCTTGTTCAGCTCACGATAGTCTATATATAAACGCATGCTGTCGTCTTTCTTCTTCACGAAAAGTACTGGTGCACCCCATGGCGATGCACTGGGACGGATGAAACCTCGTTCCAGAAGTTCCTGTAGCTGATCTTTTAGTTCTTTAAGCTCTATAGGATCCATGCGATAAGGAGCTTTGGAAATTGGCTCTACACCTGGGATGAGCTCAATTCCAAACTCGACTTCACGAACTGGTCGTACGCTCAGAAGTTCATCAGGAAAAACGTCAGGAAATTCTGATACAATAGGCTGATCTTGGATCGATGGAGACTTGACAGTAATGTCATAAATATTGGCTATGAAGCCCTGACAGCCGTGTGTTAGTAATGCACGCGCCTCCATGGATGAAATAATTTGTACTGACCTCCCTGGCAGAAAACCATGGTGTATGTACTCTGGAGATTTAACATCACCGAAGATAACTCGATAAGTATGGCAGTCTATCGTAGCCTGGTGTTTGGATAACCATTCCATGCCCAAAATCAAGTCAAAATCGCACATGTCCAAAGGTAGTGCGCCAACTCTGCGGATCTTATCATCAAAATCTAGGGGAAGATCTCTGTACACCTGGGTGATTCGTACAGAGTCCCTAAGTGCCGTGGAAATGCATAAGGCATTATCTAATGGCATAGGGGAAATCCTAACACGTACAACAGAAGTAGTGGATATGACTAAATAAGTCGCTCTAGTATCAAACAGAACGCATGCTGCCAAACCATTCATAAAGAGATTCCCAGTGATGGTACCTGAAGTCTTGTTCGCCTGATCTCTAGTAGTAGTGAACATGCGACCAAAAGTAGTAGGTGGTTTGGTGTCGGCATGTCCAGAGGTGCCTTCTATCTCACCTTGGCGACAATCCTTCTGCCGATGACCTTGTTGGCCATACTTGAAACAACCACCAGTACCTCGACGACAAACACCAGAATGTCTGCGCGAACAAGTAGGACATATAGGATGCGTGAATCCTCCAGCAGGCGTCCTAGCTAGCTGAGAGCCTGTTTCAGGATTACATGCATGAGACATGATCGTGGAACATAAAAATGATTACATAGAAGGTTTAATAATTACCAAATGAGGTAGAATGGTTAGGCTGTGAACCTCTACGGTCCTGATCCCTGCCTTTGTTGTTGTTGTTCCTGAATTAGAATCGTTGGAGTATCAGAATACCATAACATAAGATAGTTTAACATGGAAGAAGGTAAATGTAGGGACCTACTATTGTTCGAGTTTTAGCGTTGTTACAGTAATTATCATTACCACCAAGCCTCTCTAAACCAGAACGGTCGTTGGTCTGACCGTTTCCCTTAGATGCTTGCTGCTGAACGGCCGCATGCTTACGGTCATCAGTCTTTTGTTTGAAACATAATGTTGAATAGAGGATGATATGTAATGGAAATACTAAAAGAAATGAATAGTTTACAATTGGTGATTGAAGATACCTCTTCATGGCTCGATTATCACCAAACTCCTCTTGTTCCTGAAGCATCTCAAGATTTCGGGCTGCATCGGCCACCTGTGCCACTATAGTGAACGTAGCACAAACCAAACTGTTGGCAACCAAAGTGCGAAGAGCCCAGCAAAACTTCTCAGCCTGCTCCTCAACAGTACCAGCTGCTGCTCCCAAAAAACCAGCCAAACGGAGAAACCTCTACATGAGTTCGTTACTATTCTCCCCAGCAACCTGTCGAATATTATGATAGTCCCTCTTAAGATTCTCCTGCTCAACATGTGGGAAGTACTGATTAAGGAAGAGCTCCTTAAACTGGTCCTAAGTCAAAAGTGCAACCCAATTATCACCATCATTAGACTGCTTGACAGACTTCCACCACTACAGCACATCACCTTCAAACTTATAGCAAGCCAGTCTTGCCTTGAAAACGCTGTCACAACCCATCGCATCAAATATCTTCTCGATGTGAGAAATCCCAGCCTCAGCCTCATTGGGGTTGTCAGTCTACTCAAACGAACGGGGTCGCTGTTTGTTGAATCGCTCCAACCAAGTCATAAGGGTAACAGGTGGTGGTGGTGGAGGATTATTGTTGTAGTGGTTTTCAGGATGAGGGCCAAATTGAACGCCCTGAGCTTGAATTTCAGCATGAACTTCGTCCCTGATTTCATTACGAAGTTGGGGAAGGATGGTTTGCAAAGCTGCATTGACAACTGCAGCCAATTCCTGAGCATTGCGTGTGTTCACCATCTGACAGTTTAAACAAAATGCAACATAAATGATAAGTCTGAAATGAGATGAACATAAAATGCATGAACAATGTATAAATAAATGGAACAGTTTATAATGCATGAAACAGTTTAGAATGCATGATGCAGTTTATAAAAACTTTTATATGCGCGAGGGTAAACGCCTATGGTCAGTTCACCCAAACACAAAAGACATAGCGGGTGACGCCTATGGGTCGGTCCTAAAGTTAAAAGTTTCGATAAAAGCACATGCGACTAAATAAGGCCAGTCATGTACCAACCATTACTTAGTCATAAACTTGCGACAATGACATGAATGCATGAAATAAATGAAAATGAATGAATGCATGAAAACTAACTGTCAATTTGAGGAAGACGCTGGTCACTACCCATAAGTTACAGGTCACGTTTTACAGAGCTACAGGTCGAAACCTTGGATCTGATACCATAATTGTAACACCCCATTTGTTAAGATGGAATGCTACAGTAATATTAAGTACCGTAAATGAAAGGACTAAATAATGTCCAAAATAAAATAAAGTATGAAAAAGTAGGAATAAATGCATAAGGTAAAAGAGGCTAGATAGCTTCCATCCGAATGCACATACTCTGGAGATCCTACTTGCGACCTTGGGTACCTGCCGTTTGGGAACATGGAAATGGAAAACGGCTGAGCATAACGCTCAATGCACGGATATGCAATAAAGCATGGAAACATAGAGTAATGAAGCATAATAAGAGCATATACGGCATGAAAAGCAGCGGAAATGAATAAGTCTTAGGAAACCTAGATGTATGTCATATTTACTGGTTTTAGTTCTGAAAACATAGCTTCTGTTACTTTTGAAAATCTATATTAGTTTAATATACCAAAATCCAATATAGGTCATGAGGTCAACAACGTGCATGAATACTTGGAGGGATGACCTCGTCATGCAATTAGAGGGGATGCCTCTAATTAAATGGTAATGGGTAGGAGGGATCAGCTTCTTGTGAAGGATGCAAGGCACACACCACATTCACCATGAAATCCTGACTAACACTGAAACTAGGATGCACCCATACACCCCATATGATAATATAATAATAATGGCTAAATAAACTGAAAGGGATGCCACGAGCTATTTCTCCGCCGTGGTGAAGTCATAATACTAGTGCCTCTAGTGTTATGGTTATGGTACCTCCATAACTAGGTGAAACGGCATGCATGTATATTGCTAAGGTAACTAATAAAACATAAGCATTTAATCTGTAACTACTGAGGAAAACAGTTGGCTGCATACGAGAAATCTTAATATAGGAAAAGATTGTCCTTACTGAAGGACGGGAAATCCGTACCTTGTGTCTAGTAGAAGCTAACGGAAACGCTGAAGAACCTACTCCGCCTTGACGGATAATACTACATAAGAATGGGAACGTGTATGAGTTGTCTGAATTCCATGTGTTTTACTGGTTCTGTGTGTTCTTAGCTTATTATTCATGTTAAGTCATGTTTTATCTGAGTCAAGTGTTATTCTATAGTTATTCTTGCATTCTATTGTTTATTATTCATGTAGTATGGTATTATAATACTTGTATTGTAATACTATGTAACTTTATAAAAATAGCAGGTTTCCATAAACAGTAAGTTTCTAAAAATAGAAAGTTTCCAAAAATAGTAAGTTTCCATAGTTAGAAATAAGTTGGATTATTAATAATAAGTAAAGTTTAATTAGTAAATACAAGTCATGGTTTAAAGGTTATAGCTTATTAATTAAATAACTTAGTTAATTAATTAAACTATACATTATAAAAATTTAATTAAAAATACATGTTTTAATTAAATTAAGCTAAGTAAAATACTTTAGGTTATAAATGAAATATTAATATTAATATTTAACCTAAGTCATGCATTTAATTAAATTAAATAGTCTAGAAATAATTTAATTAAACATATTTTCTAATATTAATATTTTCCCGAAACCCGAACCCGTGTTTTAAAATTAACCCGAGCCCGTACCCGTGTCACATATAAGCCGATCCAAACACCCTTGACAGTGGCTACCCAGCCTAGCCGGTTGCCACTGTCCGAGTGGTTTACCTACTGCCGAGCCAGGGCTAGCCGCCGCCCGAGCCCGATTCACACCGGTTCACAGCCGGTTCCCACCGGTTCGTGACCGGTTCCCACTGTTTTTTGTTGTCCGATTCCCACTGTCCAAAACAAAGTCCCACCGAGACCCTAATGGTCTCGGTTTACACCCGATTCAACCCAAAACCATACCCCGACTCGCGGTCGGGGTCGTTTGCCTTCGTCCGAGATAAACCAACCCCAGCCGAGCCCTTTGAGGGTATCGGTGGTGGTGCAGCAGCCACGCCGAGAGCTTCGTCTCTCGGTTTGTGGGTCTCGGCCGAATAACAAAACCTAAAACACCCCCTTTAGTCATGATTTAATTAATCCCACATGTTTTCTTGATTTGTTTTTAAGATTAATTAAATTACTATCATAAATTCATAAAAGAATTTAAAAGAAAGGGTTTCGTGACGTTACAGAATGTGTAGATGATTACAACTAACTAACACGAACACGTACACACAATTTTACAAGATCAAAAATCACAACCACCACCCCCTTGGTGTGGTTCGACCGGCGGCAAAAGAGAGAGAAAAGAGAGACTAGGGTTTTTATTATTTTTTATAAAACTTATGTTATGTTTTAATTCCCTGAAATTATTTTTGTATTAGACATGGGCCAATGGGCCAAAGCCCATTCCTTTTCCTTCTCCTTTGTTAGCCGCGGCCTACATATAGCTCGAAGGTAAAACCGGACGTTTTCCTAAGTCAAATTAAATATCGTGCATGTTCGTGTTTTATTTATCGTGAATTTAATTATCGTGAACGTAACACATTTATAATATACATACGTACATACATGTTATTATTATCGTGACACGTGAAATATATCATAAATGGAAAGTTTTAATTTTATCGTATTTTTGTGTATTTACTGTTCATGTATACTGTTCATGGTATTTAATGCGGGTTTTATAATAACACTTATTCATAATCAAATAGATAAAAAGATAAAATAATCTGCTAAGTTCATGATTAACACCAAAAATATTCTTAATATTGAAACTACTTTTCATCTTATTTAATCAGTTCTTCTTCATTTTCAACGAAATCTACTTTTCTTGAATAACTTCCTCCTGTGCCACGCCAATTAATTTTGATACTTAAACACACTCGTGTACGTCCGATTGTTATGATAAGTAGTCTATCTACTTTAGTATAACTGGACAATTGTAGCGTATCTCTCTTCTCGTTGTTGTCTTCGCACATTCTGAATTTATACAAGACAGAAAAAGAGTTTTAGTTTCAAGCTATATAGAATACATTAAAAGTGAAAAAGTTATGCACAATATCATATATGATAGAAGGCAAGTTTGAAGAGCTTAAAGATAATTTATGTAAATTAGTCATAAAGTCTGGTTTTTTCTTCTAGTTTGTTATATACATCATATATGATACATCATGTATCATATATGATATATCGATCATATATCATACTCCCTCCGTCCCAATTTAATTGTCACTCTTTCCTTTTCCAATTATCCCAAAATAATTGTCTATTTCTATTAATAGATGTACTTTTTACCATATTGCCCTAATTAAATTAAACATTAACAACTTAATTAATAATGCAACATAAAATAATCAATTTATATCTAAAAGTAAAACTAAAAAAATTTTAGACTAACATCTTTAGTGGAATCAAACGTCATTTAAATTTGCTTTCATTTCAATTCAAACATCACAACAAATCAAAAGAAGCATTTTTCTTAACTTATGTCAGTCATTTAGTGACTCAAACAAAAGTATGGATACCCATACTTTCGATTCGAACAGTACAACAAAACAAAATAATTTTTTTTCTTATCATCTGCTACAAAAGTTCATTAACTCAAACAAGAATGATTCAAACAGTACAACAAAACAAAAGACCTTTTTTTTCCTACATTCTGTTACAAAGTTTCATTGACTCAAATAAGAGTGTGCTTCTATTATCAAGGTTTCATCACATTCTGTTTGGAGTGGCAAGCTACCATGACGTTGCAACCTATCTTTACCAACATGCGATATTTGGTAATTGTTCCCACCTTTAACCTTTAGAACTTCTTTCATGCACGTTTGTAAATTCAAAAAACATTGTTAAGCTCTCGGGATTGCATTCTATCAAAAGATGTTTTTACCGCGGAAACTAATTCATCAATTGTACTTAAAACTTCTTGTTTGTGAAGTGATTGGATTGCTCGAAAATAACCAAGGTCCAACACATTCATATCTGGACTATTAGGTGGTTGAAAATAAAGCCGAATATCAAATCCATCTTGAGACGCCGCCTCCATAAAATCTCTATCATTAACATCAATATGAGGCTTTGCATTATCTTGTTGAATGTATATAGAACCAAATGTACCTCTTTTTAATTATCCATTAATACTCTCTTCTAACAAGGATCGATATATAGATTGGTATTCGGCATTGGTTGTGTTTTTTTAGTGAATGAAGTACTGGAGTTATCCATAGTTATATGAAAAGTTGTGTGATAAGGATAATTGAGTTGAATGAATTGTTTATTCCATTGTTTATATAGAAAAATCTTTTACACTAGTGGATTGGAGAGAAAAAATAAAAAAATTTGGTGGGACAACTAAACAAATTGAAGCAAATCTCAAATGAAACTGTGGTAAAAAAATTTGGCGTCCAAATTTTGGCTCCATTTGCAACTTTTGATATTCCTAGCGCCAATTAAGTGGATTTTAAATGTTTTTGGCTAAAATGGCAGCGCCAATTTGAAACAGTCGTTTGAGGCTTTGTTTTAAAGTTGTACTAGTTGAAAATTAAAATAAAGGGTAAAAGTGTCATTTTCTTAAAAGGAGACAACAATAATTACACTTTTCTTAAAGTGTGTAAATTTTGTCTGGTGACAATAATTTTGGGACGGAGGGAGTATATCATATATCATATATGATAATATGAGGTATCATATATGATACATCATGTATCATATCTAATATGCCTATCAAATGTAATATATCATATATTTATCATATTTGATAAATGAAGTATCATTATGATACATCAAGCTTAATCTAGCCAACATCAACAAAATAAAAATTCTTAAAATAATACAACTTATTCATAACTCTCTTATTCAAATAGTATGATAATTCGTTAAAAAAAGCTAATAAGCTAGCTTATAATTCAAAAAAAAAAAATTCAAATCATCTAATTAACAAGCTTATTCATAGCTCTCATCTAATTCAAGATCTTATTCATAACTCTCATCTAAATCAAAAGCTTATTCAAACAAATCAACTTATTCACATAAATCACATAATAATCTAGCTTATTGTTAAGAACAATGAATTCAAATAATCCGTTCAAAATAATCTAATTAAGAGCTTATAATTATAATGATGATAAATTAATAAGCTTATTCTAACCTAACGATGGATCAATTTGTGATGAATTCATGATGAACTCGTGTTGATCGATTCGTGATGGATTCATAAGCAACGCTTAAATTCGTGATAGATTTGTGATAATTGATCGGTGAGAGGATTGGTAGAGAGAGAAACTAGATCAGGGACAGAGAGAGAGAGAGAAGTGAGAGATGGTGTGTGTGTGTTTTTTGTAAAATAAAGTATAAAAAATGCTTATATAGTGGTCGGGTGAAATGATGAAAATACCCATGTAGTATAAAATGAGGATTTAATCTCAGCTATTGAATGGTAGAGGGATGGAGGGTGGGATGAGTCCCCCATATCTTAAATAAGATTGGTATTCAAATGCTTAAATCTATAGTTATATACACATGTCCTTTTTTGTAATTTCACAAATTAAGTCGTTAATAATTTTGTTTGCCAAACATAAAAAAATTGATTATTTGATTATTGCGATATAAAAAAAATAATTATATCCAAACACCATGTTTTAAAATCGCGTTCTGTAACAGTTGATTATTTGATTATTCATTTTCAAAATACATAATCTATTTAGCACACCCAAACACCCTCTTAAGGGGTGTTTGTATGTGCGTTATGTTAGTGATTATCATGTTATTGTGGTTAGGAAACGCAATTAATCGCATTTTAGTGTTTGGGAACTTTTTTGAGTTAATTTATTATCTGCATTATGTTGTAATTAAAACGCCATTTTAGATAATCTAGGAAGGTGTTGCTGTTGCAAAACACAAAAAGCTATTTTAATCAATTTACAAAAATACCTTTAACAATAATATCAATTCTCTTTGTTTTTTGTGCCTTACGTCTATGGACAAATGGCACAAAAAGATACTCAACTTAGGATCTTTTTGTAATCAATGTACTTTACTCTTTCTTTTTGCACAAAAAGGATTCCAACTTCTTTTCAAATTCAATTCAGTTTTTTTTTAAAATCCCGTTAAAAAATTAACTACTAAAATAAATTATTTCTCTAAATGAATCTTATAAGAAAATTTAGGGTGTTTTTTAAACATTTATTCACTAAAACATAGTTATATCGATAAAATCCCCTGATTACTTACGTATAAAAAAAATACCTAAACCTATCAACAACTCTCTTTACAAGTGGAAGTGATCGAATTCATTATTTAGTAGGTAAAAATATATCGCTTGGTTATTACTACAAATGGGTACATTTATGCTCTTTTTATATGTAAACTATATCCACGTTTGTGTGTTCGTGTGTGTGTTTTGAAAGTGGTCAACACTTGTTTTAAAGCTTTTACCAATGTAAAAAAATTGTCTACCTTTTGTATCAGGTGACAAACCTCACGAGATATGATAAAATTATATAAAAGAACCAGTCAAACAAACCTATTACTTTAATGAATGGATTCTCATTTATACCATATCATCACTTCCTTTTATTTAAACTTTGATGATTCGAGATACTCTATCTTCATTGGTTGTAACTTTTCTTTGACTTGAGGACATTCTTTCTAGTGAAGATGTAAAAGTTACCGATTTTAATCCACTGGATATTGTAGTGACCGAGCTGAAGAAGAAGAGAGCTTTGAGGCAGGTGCGTATGTCGTTTGATTTAGTCGATTATATTTTTTCACTCGATTAAGTATTATGTATTAGGTTTTTTTACATGAGGATTTTGTCGGTTGACTAATTTAATGGCAGTGTTGTTTTGGTCCAACTATGTTTCAGTAAATAATCATCATAAAATACCCTTTAAATATGTACTAAAAAGACTTATTTAGAGAAGTAACGAAATAATCGTTAGTTTTTTAACAAGTGGTGAAAAAAACTAAATTGAATAAAAAAGAAATTTGGCATCCTTTTTGTACAAGAAAAAAGTAAATTGCCGTAATTAAAAAAAGATCCTAACTTAAATACCTTTTTGTGTCATTTTCCCTTTCCACAATATACTTGTTTATGTTTATATGTATATATTATAATACTCACTTCCAAATGAAAATCAATACATGTTTTATATTAGTGTCTATCACAATTATTTGACTTTGGAACTTTTATAGTGTTTTATAGTTTAAGTAAATTTTAAATATTAGTTTGCATATATATATGATATCTAGTAAATATTACTATAATAGACAAGGATGCTCATTTTGGTAATTTTACATATGAAGTTATTTATTATTATGTTTGTCAAACACTAAACAAGTTTGTAGAAACTAGAAAGGGAGGAGGGGGTTGAATAATTTCTTAAATTTACTTGATTCGGTTTTCAAAAATTCATTTTCAAAAACTTAGACTTGAATGATTATGTGAAATCTTTTTATGCACAATATGAACAATAGATAGTGGATCTACCCTAATAATCACAAGTATATGCAAGTAAAGAATAATGAATGTAAAGAGAGTTCACTAATCAAACCAAACACCAAGGATTTATAGTGGTTCGACAATGAATCTCACTCCTCGTTCCTACTCCACTCCTCGAGTACTCCTTACTCGAGAGTTCACTAATCAACAAGCTCATTAAGGTGGAGAATCCGTAGACGTCGCTTAACCAATTTCCGAATTTGAGCTAAAAGTCGAGCCCTAATCTTAGTTAGGATCAATCTACACCAATATACTTTAAGTCCTAAGTATTAATCACAATACATACACAACTTCCAAATTTACACAACAATTTGGATCTTCACAACTACATAAGAATGAAAATAAAGTTTGATCTTCAATGGATCTTGAGGTAGACACATGTGACAATCGCGGTTTTGAAGTTTGTCACTTAGTTTTATTTTGTGCTAGTTACGTGTCTTTACGTGTTTATGTGCTAATTGGTGTGTATAGATTGTGGTTTGGATATCGTTTTCGGTACGGGGTACCTTGTGAGTGAAACGATGTGTGATGATTTCATGTTCATGAGCTCACATGGTAATGACTATGAAATGAGATGGTGTTATTTAGTGGTTTACGTATACATATATGTATTATAGAAAATCGTATTTTTACGATTTACGGTTTAGCATTTCGAAGTCTTGGATGAGGTATTTAGTCACGGGAGTATTTTTCGGGATGGTTTTAAGTCATTTAGGACTTAGTTAATTAGTTTATTTCATATTTCAAGAGTTTTTATAAAACTGTATATTTTACGTCTTTTACGGTATACGCGTAAATTTGACTAGTTTTACGGTTTTGAGGTTCGGAAGGCTTTAGGAGCAGAAATTGTTGGGAATAAAATGTAACCAGTTCACTTGAGCGCTGACAAGAGTAAAACAGGCGTTGATAAGAAGAAAACAAACGCTGACAGATCAAGCGTTGACAAGAAGAAGTCAAGCGTTGATAGGTTGAAGATAAGCACTGATAGAAAGATATGGTCTACGCGTATTATGTTTCTAGTTTGTTTCTAGTAAAGATAAGTTCAACATTGTATTTTCTATAATTATCTTTACCTAGAATAGTTGATACGTAGACTCTTGTACAAGGCTTCTTATGTCTATAAAATAAGACCTTTAGGTTATGTTTCAATATAAGTTTTCATACGTTAAACACTTTCATTGTAAGCAAGTTCGTTATTATCAATCAAGTGAAAGTTTGTTTTACATATTTGTATGTTGTTGTTTAAGTGTTAATTCCGCATAACACTTAGATTACTCTATACATAAACAAAGTTTCTCTACGTGTATAACTTGATCTAATCTCGTATACACAAGCTTAATCGATCTAAGTTTGGGATCAACAAGTGGTATCAGAGCTTGTTGAGAAACTTTTGATCTTAAAGAACACAAGAACCCTAAAAACACCAAAACCCTAATTTTCACAAAACCCTAAAAACATCATGTCCACTCCAGAAGCAACCTCCTCCTCCTCAAACCACAACATCAAGATTCCCATGCTAGATGCAAACAACTTTGAGCTGTGGAAATTCAACTTTGAGCAATATCTGGGGATCTATGACTACACTCTCTGGGAGATTATTGAATATGGAAACACATTCGATAAGGCTGTAAAGATTGCCAATGCCATTGCTACAAGATCAGTTGTTCAAGGATGTTCAGAAGAAGATAAGAAAGAAAAACCTGATGATGGTAGAGCTGTGTCTGCTGAAGACATAGCAAAGAAAAGGGTTGATATGAAAACCCTAAACATTCTGAAACTCTCCTTGGGACAAGAAAATCAGCACAAATACAGAGGTTATGAGTCTGCAAAAGAACTTTGGGTAGCCCTTGAAGTTGCGTATGGTGGTAATGCTGATACTAAGGAAGAGAAGAAGAAGCAACTCTTGCATGAGTATGTTGTTTTGAAGGCTCAACCTAATGAGAAGCTTAGCAGTGTGAGAAGCAGACTGCTTGACATTACAAGCAAGCTGTCCTTCATGGGGACACAAGTTGGTGATATTGACATTATTTCCACTTTTCTTAAAAGTCTTGGTGATGCGTGGAAGATTGAGGCAAGATCTATAATTGCCAATAACACTCACAAAAGTTCTACTTTTGATGATATCTACAACAAACTGAGGCTGTTGGAGAATGAAACTCTTTTGGAGCATGGAAGTAAGTCTACCGATAGTAACATGGCCTTCTTCTCACATAGTGAAGGTCAATTTGATCAGAAGGACTCATACATGCACCCAGTTACTGGATCAACATGTGTCAACGCTGGATCATACCCTGTCAACGCCTCACATTCAGACGCTGACACATACAAAATTGACTCTCCAAGAGTTAAGCCTGCTGGTTTGGATCTGGATACTGTGTGTGCATACATTGCTTCATTGCCCAATGGTTCAGTGATTACATATGAGGACCTTGAGCAAATAAGTGATGAGCACTTGGAGGAAATGGATATAAAGTGGAACATGGCTCTTGAAAGTATAAGAGCAAACAGATGGAATATAAGGTTTAAGAAGAAGATGACCTTTAATGCAAAGGACACTGCTGGATTTGATAAATCCAAGGTTGAGTGCTACAATTGTCATCGTATGGGGCACTTTATGAGGGAATGCAGATCTCCAAGAAGATCTGATGCTAGAAAACCCTCAAGCCAAATTGTTAAGGCTCAGGATCCTAAGGCCATGGTTGTAGTACAAGAAATTGATGGCATTGGATGGGACTAGAGCTATTTGGCTAAGGATGAGGAAGAGGATAAAGCTTTGGTTGCTGAAATAGAAGGAGAAGAGCATGTTCAATATGCTCTCATGGCACACTCCTCCTCTTCATCAAACAATAAGGTATACGATGATGCTTTTTGTAGTAAGGGTTGTCGTTTAAATACTGAAAAGCTTAACAAAGAGGTTTTAAGATTGTTAAGTGATGTGAGTACTGAGAGATGCAAGTTGTCTAACTATCAAATTGCTCTCACTCAAACTGAGAAGACAGTTTCTGAGTATAAGAAAATGGAGCTTGATCTAAAAGACAAAATAAATATCTTAAAACATGAGTTAAATGCTAGTAATGATGTTAGAAACATCATGGAAAGGGTCAATGCTGAATTACAGGCTAAGTTAGATGAGGCTATTAAGAATAAGGATAATGTAGACCTTAAAATTCAGAGATTTGATAAGGCCTCACAAAAACTAGGAGAATGTGTTAATAAACAGAGGGATCCTAAGGACATGACTGGGATTGGGATGAAAGACTATACTGGTGTTCCACCACCAGCTTAGGACTTCTATGGTGTCCAAAGAAAGGACTTATCTTGGACTGGTTTACCAGAACTCCAAGAAGAGGAATTTATTCCTCCACCAAGAGTCCTTACCCCAGTTGAGGAATATAGGCAAAAGTTGACTGACTTGAATGAATGGAAGAAAGCCAACCCTACCTTATTTGTCAAGGGTGACATGCTTTGTGATAGTCCAAATGAGTCGACCACTATCAAAGTAACAAACCCAATCACTGGCAAGACTGTTGACCTTGGCTCAAACACTGTTAAGAAACCTAGCATTAAGTATGAAGAAATGTATAGGAATACTAGGTCACCAAAAAGCCAAGTTAGTGACAATAGAACATGTTTCTTTTCTTCTAGACCTAGAGTTGTGTCTAGAAAATCCTGTTACACTTGTGGTAGCTTTTCACATTTAGCATATAAGTGTGTCAACGCTTCCAAGGTCAACGCTGTCAAAAGGTCAAACATTGTCAGACCCAAAACTTTTGTGGAGCAAAGTCCACAAGTTGTTAGACCAGCCCCATTCTTCACTAAAGGGTCTAACACTCATGGACAAAGACCATTTCAGAAGACCAATACTTGGTCTAATAGGCAATGGGTTTCTGTAGCAAACCCTAGGTTCAACGCTGACAAGGGTAATTTCAACGTTGACAAGACCAAATCCAACGCTGACAGAAACGTTGCCAAACCTAAATATTTGCAACCACAGGGAAAGGGGTCTAAAGCTTCTTCTAGCTTGACATGGAGACCTAAGCAAGATCAAAACCCTAATTCTAATGGGATTTCTATGACCTGCAACAAATTTAATTATATTTCAAAGGTCATCACAAAACCAATTGGGGTTAACTGGGTATTTCATCTAAAAAGGGATGAACAAGGGGTTGTTATGAGAACTAAGTCTGTTCTTGTTGAACAACCAGATGAATCCAAGTCTGCTCAGGCTTGGGTTCCCAAAGAAAACTAATTTGTTTTCTTTATGTGCAGGGCATTCAAAAACAGGTAAATGATTATGGCTATTGGGATAGTGGATGCTCTAGGCACATGACTGGGAAGGAAGATTATCTCACTAACTTCACTCCCATTAAGGATGGTGATAAAGTTTACTTTGGAGGCGAATATGGAACTATCACAGGCAAAGGAACTCTTCTCACCAAGAACTTGCGTTTTGAAAACGTGTTTCTGGTAAAAGAACTTGATTACAATCTTTTCGGTGTATCATAAGTTCGTGATAACAAAAATAAGGTTCTTTTTACTGATACTGAATGCTTGGTGTTGAGCAAGGATTTTAAAATTCCAGATGAGAAATATATTGACTATAGAACACCTAGGCATAAGGACATTTATAATGTGAATCTTAATAGTATTAGGATGAATAATAATATGTCATGTTTTTATGCTAAAGCTTCAGTTGATGAGAGTAATCTATGGCACAGGAGACTAGGGCACATTAACTTTAAGAATATAAACAGGCTTGTGAGACTTGGCTTGGTTGATGGTTTGCCTGAAAAGGCTTTCCACAATGACCACTCTTGTGTTGCATGCCTTAAAGGCAAGCAACACAAGGTCTCATTTAAGTCTAAACAGGTGCACTCTAGTTCTAAACTACTTCACTTGCTGCATATGGACCTGTTTGGTCTAACTAATATAGAGAGTTTGAATGGTAAATCATACTGCTTTGTCATCACAGATGACTTTTCTAGGTTTACTTGGACTTTCTTTTTAGATATGAAAAGTGACACTTCTGATACTTTAATTAGCTTTATTACTCAGATTGAGAAGAAAACTGGTAATGAAGTTAAAATGCTTAGAAGTGATAATGGTGGTGAGTTTAGAAATAAACTGTTGGATGATTTTTGTGCCAAGAAAGGGATTACTAGGCAGTTTAGTGTTGCCAGAACCCCACAGCAAAAAGGGGTTGCTGAGAGAAAGAATAGAACCCTAATGAAGCAGCCAGGACTATGTTGGCTGATGCTCACTTTCCCATAGCTTTTTGGGCTGAGGCTGTGAATACAGCTTGTTATGTTCAGAATAGAGCATTGGTTAACAAGATACATAACAAAACACCTTATGAGTTACTTTGGGGAAGGAAACCTAATATTGGTTTTCTTAAACCTTTTGGTTGTCATGTAGTTGTACTAGATACTAGTGACGCCTTAGGTAAATTTAGTGCTAAAGGTGATGAAGGCTATTTCATGGGTTATTCAGTGCAGAGTAAGGGATATAGGGTTTACTTAAGAAGGAAAAACGTATACTTGAAAAAGTACATGTTAGGTTTTTAGAGAGTAAACCTAGTGATCCTGAAAGTGGTCCAAATTGGTTGTTTGACTTGGAACCTCTATCTAGGACTTTGAATTATATGCCTGTTACTAATCCAGACATTGTGAAGGTAACTTCAAATGTTGTGGAAGAACCAGTTGTTGATGTTTTAGGTACACAGGTTAATGAAGAGGTTGGATCACAAGCAAACAAGTCATCTCCCATACAAGAGTATGTCACTATTCCCATATGGACAGATGCTTTTGCTGCTGCTATTGCTGCTGGAAAGGAAAATGGTGGTCCCCAAGTATCACCAGTTAACAACATGCATGGTCCTTCATGCGCTGACAAAGGAAAATCTGGCACTGACAGGACCAATTCAGGCGTTGATGGCTCAAACGTTGACAACACCATTTCAGGCGTTGATGATCCAAACGCTGACAACCTTGGTTCAGGCGTTGACAACACTTTTGAGCATATTTTCTCTTCAGATTTTGAACAAGGTGAGCCTTCAAGAAGACATGAAGAGGTTCATACAAATATTGATGAAAGAGAGTCTGAAGAAGATATTGGCAACATGGATGATGAGATTGAAGAAAACAAACTTTTTGAGGGAGGAGTTCTTACTTCTACCATGAAGAATCACCCAACTTCTCAAATTATTAGAGATGTTATGTCTCCTGTTCAGACTAGAAGATCTCATCAGAGTCTTGGTGGATTTATTGCCAATATACACAAAAAGGTTGATACCCCTCTTGTTCAAGCATGTTTGTTTGCCTGTTTTCTGTCACAACAGGAACCCAAGAAGATTTTTGATGCTCTCAAAGAACCAAGTTGGGTGGAAGCAATGCAAGATGAGCCTCACCAATTTGCTATTCAGGATGTTTGGGAGCTGGTTGATTGTCCCAGATATGTCAGACCTATTGGGACAAGATGGGTTCTAAGAAACAAGAAAGATGAAAGAGGCATTGTGGTCAGAAACAAGGCAAGATTAGTAACTCAGGGATATACACAAGAGGAGGGGATAGACTATGAGGAGGTCTTTGCACCAGTTGCAAGGATTGAAGCTATAAGGATATTTCTAGCCTATTCTTCCTGCATGGGCTTCACTGTCTATCAAATGGATGTGAAGAGTGCTTTCCTCTATGGCACAATTGTTGAGGAGGTATATGTTATGCAGCCTCCTGGTTTTGAAGATCCAGAGAATCCAGACAAGGTGTATAGAGTCAAGAAAGCTATGTATGGACTTCATCAAGCCCCAAGAGTATGGTATGGCATATTGTCCACTTATTTGGTGGAGAATGGATTCAAAAGGGGCACCATAGACCAGACATTATTTACAAAGAAGGCTGGTAAGGATGTCTTACTTATTCAGGTTTATGTTGATGATATCATCTTTGGCTCCACCAATCCAAAGATGAGTGAAGACTTTTCCAAGCTTATGACAGACAAATTCAAGATGAGCGCAATGGGGGAGATGAACTTCTTTCTAGGGTTACATTTTCAGCAGAAAGAAGATGGTATCTTCATCTCTCAGGATAAGTATGTAGCAGAGATCTTGAAGAAGTTTGGCTTTTCTCCACATGAAAAGAGGGCTACTACTCCTATGGATAGAGAACACCCTTAGGGAAAAGTTGGAGATGGAAAAGATGTGGATGTCAGGCACTATAGATCAATGATTGGTTCATCGATGTATCTCACAGCCTCAAGACCTGACATCATGTTTGCTGTGTGTGCATGTGCACTCCATCAAGTGACTCCCAAAGAATGTCACCTTTATGCTGTCAAGAGAATCTTTAGGTACCTTAGATGTTATCCAGATCTTGGCTTATGGTACCCAAAAGATTCACCATTGGAGCTTATTGCATATTCAGACAGTGACTATGGTGGTGATAAGTTTGATAGAAAATCCACAGCTGGTGGATGTCAGTTTCTTGGGAGTAGGTTGATATCATGGAAATGCAAGAAACAAACAGTGGTGGCCAATTCTACAACTGAAGCAGAGTATGTTGCTGCAGCTGCTTGTTGTGGACAAGTCTTATGGATTCAGAACCAGCTGTTGGATTATGGGTATAATTTCATGCATACCAAGATTTTTGTTGACAATAACAGCACTTTATGCATTATTAAAAATCCTGTACATCATTCTAAAACAAAACACATAGAAATTAGACATCATTTTATAAGAGATTGTTTTGAAAAGGGTTTAATACATCCAGATAGGGTTGACACAGAAGAAAATGTGTCTGATTTATTAACTAAACCTTTTGATGCTGGAAGGTTTCAATACTTGGTAACAAGTATTGGAATGATGAATCTCACATAATATGTGTTTTGGGGTCTTATTGTAAAAGTATGTACAGGATAATGCATTGTTATTGGTTTTTTTTTGAAGTTAGATTTTCCACTATATTTTTCTAACGTTGACAAAGGTTATCTTAACGCTGACAAGTGTTATCTTGACGTTGTCAGCAACAATGTTAGTTTTGTGGTTTTTGATCTAAGTGTGCAGGTGGTGTTAGCATTATACCATTAGATACTAAGTTGCTTATGGATCCTTGGAGAATCATTTGAGCATGTTTTTATTTATGGATGATGGTTGGAAAATTTATATTCCTATCTTGACATAAATTTTTATGTTCATGCATATTATTGGGCAACATATGTATCACAGTTTAAGGGGAGGTTTTAGGAACCTTTAGGACTTTCGGGTATTCTTATAATACTCTTATCACAATTCTAGATTGTGTCCACAGGTGAGTATGAGTTATTTTTACTAAATCATGAGGCACTGTAGCATGCAAAGTTGATATACTATGCATGCTGCTAAGACATTTTTGGCCTAGAATTGGTTGTGGTCTGTTGGGAGGCTTGGGAATGATTTCTTATGGGTTTTACCTGGGAGTTACAAGGAATTTTATGAGATAACTTAGTTGTTAAGAATTTTGGTTAGCAAGAGACACTAGAGGACTGTTATGTCTATCTTGCATAAGCAAGTGCGCATAACTGGACAGTGCTTGCCGCCCTATAATAATTATCAATTTATAGGTTATCTTCACTAGGATAAATTACTTTGTTAAGGTCCTTTTTCATTTTTTATTACTTTTATTTTTGTACGCTAACAAGTATTTTTCCAAACGTTGTTATGAGTTATGACCAATTTAGACGCTGACATGGCTTTGGCAAACGTTGACAAGAATATAGCCGTTGGGCGTTGATGGGTTATTTTTTACCGTTGACACTCATTGGGACCTACCCAGTTGTTATTTTTGACGAATTTTGGGGCCGTAATTTTGGGAGCAGATAACTTTTAATTAATGCATGAGATAACTTATTTTCTTTTTAATATTTTCATCATTATATTTTGAAAATAGTTGCCTCATTTTTGACCAATCACATGCACCTATCTCTCCTATATATTTGGCTCCTATTTTTTAAATTGGGTACCTCATATTCTTGTCTAACAATTTTCTCCTATACTTCATCTTTCTCAATAATTCAAACAGTTTTCTTCTACAATGGCACCAAAATTTAAACCAAGTGATTTGGTATTGGGATTCAGGAGTCAACACAACATGATTTCATATTTGGACGCTGATGACACTCTGTTTCCACAATACACCCAGATGGTGGCGTATTTGAATGCATCTCCTCTTGGTATGCTCTTTCTCATGCTCCTCTCATATCTGTCATGCATATTAAGCAGTTTTGGAACACTGTTAGTTCCTCAACAGTTAATAATGTGACTACATTATCATCTATTGGTCATGGGCGTACATGGGTGGTTACTGAAGCCTTGGTTCGCCATTGCATCTTGATGATGCTGATGGTATAACCACCCTTCCCATTAATGAAATAGAACAAGGACTAAGGGCTTTGGGTTATCCTTTCCCTGATGAGGTAACTTTAAACAAATATCATAAATAGGAGTTTCCCCCAGCCTGGAAGTACCTCATACATGTCATCTTGCAATGTTTGAGTCCCAAGTGTACTGCACACAATGAAATTAATAGATCAATTGCCAATGCAATTGTGTGCATTGAAAATGAGCAAAAGTTAATTATTCTAAAATGATTTTTGATGGCATGTGTAAAAACAAAGGGAATAAGATGACTTTGACTTATCCCAGATTTTTATAAATTGTTTTTGATGTGCAAAATTACTGCACAAGGGATCATGATGACTTTTATGAGATCCCTGTGCAAAAGAAAGCTATTTTTACCAAGATGAACTCACCCCCTCACCGTTACTTACCCCTCACCCCAACTATGCTTGTTGTTATTGCAGCAGCACAACCTCAACCAGACCCACAACCACAACTTGACCCAATACCATAACCTTTACCTTCACCTCAACACATGGAAATTAACCAAGAACCCTTCAACGCTGACACCTTAAATGTTGGCGTTGACATAAGTAATCAAGACGTTGACACCCTTCCTTCACAGACCTAAACACCCCTTAACCTTCCAACATCCACCCAATCCACATCATCTTCTACCCCACCACAATTTAGGTTGCAAAAACGCCAAAGGACTACTGGAGTGTTCTCCTCTAGTGGTCCTAGCCATGTAGCAGAGAGAACCACCACCACAAGTGTGGTTGGTGCTATGGATGAGGCTGGGACTATTGGTTCTGGCTTAGATGCAGGCCAAGACAGTCCTAACATCTTTAAGACCTCATCCATGCCCCATGAATCTAACTTGGGAGGTCAAATACCCATTTTAGAGGAGGGCAGATAACCATACACATTAATGGAATTGACGGCTGTCTGCATTAGCTTGCAAAAGCAAAATGCAGACTTGGTACAAATTGTTAGTACACAAGGCCTTGAACTCAAGAAATTGAGGGAGAGGATTGTCATTTTGGAGAATGCTAGTGTTGATCCAAAAGTCAGATCTTAAACCTTAATAGCTTGTTTAAGGGTTGTGATAGAGAGAAAGAATTCAATCTAACACTAGAGAAACTTTGCAAAGCAAAGTAACTAAACAAGATGCGGAATGTAATGTTTAGCACAAGAACAAATGAGATTCAAACGTTGCACTTTAATATATCAAAGATATACGAATACCCAAAGTGGTATTAGGGTTTACAAAACCTTAAAGTAATAATAATGAAAAATGAAATGAGAAAAGACACACATTGCATGCTAACCTAGTGAGTCCTTTTATAGATGCAAGGACCCACGTACAAGATCACTACTAACAAACTATGGAAAGTATTAAGGAATAATAACTGAAACGCGTAAATATCTATTCCATGTTTATCTTGACAGCAGGGCCTTTGACTTCAGCAGGGGAACGGATCCCCCTGCCTTTGTTATTTAGCAGGGGGAACTTACTCTAGCAGGGGTATGAATAATCAACTAGCAGGGGAAACAAATAAGCATAGATTTATTCCCAACAATCCTCCCCTAAACTTGTGCTTTCCCCTAAAGACAAGTTTCTGAATAAATGCTAGTTGATGAGGATGCTTACAAACTCTCTGGCCAAATCTGACTATGAACCATTCTTACCAGATCATAAGCAACAGGCTTTTTGGCATCAACAATTAACTTAGCCTGAGCTAACTTCTTCAAGGTTTCCTGAGAGAAAGGATAATACCTGTGATTGAGTAAATAAACACTCACACCTTCCATTACTACCTCATAAACCTCAGAATTGGTAAACAGCTTCCAATACACCAAATCTCCTTTATTCACTGCATCAAATAGAGGATCAAATAATTCATGCTCATACATTCTATGCATGCACTCCCAGATTACCCAATCCTTCTCAACACCATCCATGGTAGGAGGTTTTGCAGCAAACGTCTTCTTCAATATTTTCCACAGATCTTCTAAGTCTTCACTATCCAAAATTTGAAACATGACATCTAGGCTTAGAAAAGTCTGTGCTGTATTGTCAGCCCTTGTAAGCTTCCACCAAGTTCTCCCTCTGTGTTCATAAACAGCATACTCTATGATAGCAAACTTCTTTCCAAGTTCACTAGGTGAGATTTCATCATTTTCCTGTAAAATCAGCTGTTTGTCAATTTCATCATTTGATGGCCCTTGAGACTCTTTAGTGATTATGCCCACTTGCTCCATTCTCTTGAGTCTCTTTGCTGCCCTTTGTGCATTAAGTACTGACTTCTCAAGTACTTCTGGAAGACTTTCACCTGCTTGGTGTGATTCCCCTGCTGGGGATGATGCACCTGCTTGTGTAGTCTCTTCAGCTTTTCTTTTCTTTGTTGTTCTAGCTTTTTGTAGCACTTCACTTTGTCTCCTAAGATACTCAGCTTCCTCAGGAGTGTTGATAGTCATCCAATCCTCCACATCATACAACTTTAGAACTGGTCTGACTGCTCTCTTTATGGCTTCAAAGCTCATATCTGTGAAGTCACCATCCTTCCACTTTCTGTGCCTTTTAAGCAGAAGTTTGTAGTGATCAAGCTGCCCTTTCTCTGAAGTTCTATACTTCTCACTCTGAATTTGCATTGCCCTTCTATCCAGATATTCTGTTTGATATTTGTAAACAAGGCAAGTCAACTCATACCTTTCTTCTAAAGGAGCATTTTTCAACTCCTTCTCCCATTGATCAAGAAATTCTTCAACATGAGGTACCCTCTCATCTAGTTCCCTATGCATAATCTCAACCTGCTTGAGCATATCTTTGGGCCTCATCTTCTCCATCCTTTGATCCTGCATATCCATTTCCTCTTGTTGTAGCTTGAGAGCTACTTGTGCATCATGAGCTTCTTGGATCTTTTGCTGTTCAGGAGTCAGATACTTGAATTTTCTCTTGGGCTGTTGCACCATGATTCCTTTTCCTTTATCTTTTGGATCCACTGCTGGTGCTGGTTTTGCTTTAGTTGCAGGTTCTTTGATTGTTATCCCCTTCTGAGCTGGTTGCTTTCTGTTCTTCCTAACAAATGTTTGAGTTATGTTTTTAGCAGGGGATAAACTTACAGCAGCGGCATCAGCAATGGCAGGGGAAACTTCTTGATTGCCCATAGTGAGCAATGTTTGAGCAATGTCTTTGGTTGCACTCCCCTTGTCACTTCCTTTATCATCACTTTCTTTCTCCATTCCTTCCTTAGCACTTTTTATCTTTCCATGCTCCATACCAGGATATGAATAATACTCAGTAGATCCTTCTTTGGTTGGAATTTCCTCCCCTTTGGAAGCATCCTCATCTGTGGAAAGAATCAGTCTGGGCTTTCTCCTCCCCTCAAGAGTAGCAAGTCTGGTTTCCAAATGAGAGATAACCAGACCTTGCTTTTTGACATCTTGTACCAGTTGTGCATTCTGCCTTTTCAGGCTCATGCACATTTTCGTCAAT
Organism: Glebionis coronaria; assembly: GCA_025667525.1. Taxonomy (NCBI): domain Eukaryota; kingdom Viridiplantae; phylum Streptophyta; class Magnoliopsida; order Asterales; family Asteraceae; genus Glebionis; species Glebionis coronaria. The sequence goes on from CM046877.1 coordinate 154,884,232, forward strand.
TCCAAGTTTGTCAAAGGTTTCATACTGCTCTCAATCCTAGAAGGGAATTTCTCCCCTTGTTGGATATCATGGAGTGGGGGAGAGGACTTATTGATGGTGTCACTATCCTGCTCACCCCTTGAGGATGAGACAGTAGTGGCAGCCAAACCCCCAGGTTACTCCAAACTCTTGGAGACTCTCCTCTCTGCTGCTTGTGAAGATTCACCAGGCAAGGGAGACCTGGCAAACCTAGATTTGGAACGCCTTTCTTGGTGTGGATCAGCAGGTGGTAGGTTTTTGGCAGGGGATTCAGCAGGTGGATTTATGGCTGTTTGATGTTTGGCTTCTTCCCGTCTGATTTGGTCTAGCATGATTGAAGTAAACGGAATATTTCTGCCAGAGAACAAAGGTGATGGTGCAAGTAATGTGGTGAACAGTTTGGTTGTGTGTTTGGTTGCTGAAAAATAGTTTCTGTGTGTAATGGGACCATGGTCACTCATATTCAGCAAAACTTCTATAAACCTTGGATACATACAAAACTTTGAGGTGCTTGAAACATTTTTCACCATGCCTTTAAAAATCATTTGAGAAAAACAATACTTCCTTCCTGTTGCAAAGCAGATCAGGGCAGAAGCTATCTCACTACCAACTTCATTAAAAGCAGTGGTTTTGGGTGACAAACATTGCATAAGAGTATGAATCAAAAGTTTCCAATGAGGGGCAAACTGGCCTTTAGCAAATTTTAATTTTTGTTTTTCAGAAAGTTTATACCCCAGTTTTTCAAGACCTTTAAAAATTTCAGCCTCAGAAAAGTTGGTTATTCCATCCTCATCATCAAGGAGAAGATTCTCCCTAATGGAGGCAAGTGAGATTACCTTGGAATGACCATCAACTGTGCTTTGGATTATGACCTCTCCATTCACTGTTTTGGTTATGGCTTTAGACCAGAACTGTTGAATGTGTGAGGTATAAATGCGAGGATTGATGAGAAGGGCCACTTTGAAGTACGAGGACTTTAAAAAGGCCACAGCCTCAGCAAACTCGGCTGGTTCATCATGAAGCAAAGCAATTTGGTTATGATTAGGAGCAATTTTAAGAGTCATGATGAATTTGAAAAATAGTTTAAGGTTTATAGAGATGGGAGGTAAGTGGGATTAGGTCGAAAGTGATTTGTGGACCTGCTGGTAAAGGGAATTAAGTTTATATAGGCGAATTGAAGAGCTGTGATTGGACCAAAATTTTCAAATTGCAAAAATATCAGGAATAAATCTTGATAAAAAATTAATATATTTGAAATAAAAGGAAAAGATTACCAATCAGCGAAGAAAGCGCCTTAAATATCTTTTAAAAAGAATAAAATATTCCCTAACCAAAATTTAAGCAAGCAGGCCCAACGGCTATGAACAGGGTAACGGTATTGTCGGTCAATGGTCAAACAGGGGAATGTTGTGAAGGCAGGGGAATGAAAAATAAAAGCAGGGGAAACTTTCCTAGGGGTATTAAACTAGTCATGAAGGGACTAATGCTAACTAGCTCTGCTCTAATGCACACACTTGTATACACAAGATAGACACATAGAATCTCAAGAGTCCTCTATTCAGCAATGGTCCCAATACAAAAAGTTAATACATAAATCCCCCTACACCAGGTAATCCCAAGAAATCATGCATACCCCAGTCACCATCCCAACCTTGTCCCTTACCTATGGTCAGTTAGTCTTGGCAATGTGTGCCACACATCTATATTTTGAACAGCAAGCTGCTTGAATAAAGAAATGCAAACACACACTACAGTGCCTCAAGGTTTCAGAGTTTAGACAAGCTGTGCAGCAGGTCATCATTACCCTGAACCCCCACTCACCAATGGATATGATCTAAGACCATACATGAGCATTCTAAGAATACCCTGAATCCTAAAGGTTTGACCTAACCTCCCCTGAAACATAGAATATATACCTGATCCACCAAGGAGAGTAGTATGCACCATATGAACCTCTGCATTGTTAGTCTAAAACCACATAAAACCACTTTTGAAAACAGAACACACCCTGTTAAAGAGAAAAATTCTCTTGGCAGGGGAATAAACCCCAAGCAGGGGAATCAGTGTTAAAAAGCAGTGGAATGAAATAAATGGTAAAAGTGACTAACAATTATACAACAACAGCAAGGAAGTAACCCTGATTACATATGACAAAAATAGACATCAGATTTTTAAGGAGTAACCATTCCAATACCTGCAACCAGATACTGAAACCTCCCTACCTCAAAAGCTTTTGTTAAAAGATCAGAAACATTAAGTTCTGTATTAATTTTCTCAGGGACAATCAGTCCTTTTTCAAAACAATCTCTGATAAAGTGATGTCTAATTTCAATATGTTTGGTTTTGCTATGAAAAACAGGGTTCTTTATAATGCAAATAGTGCTGTTGTTGTCAATAAATATCTTGGTTTTAAGAAAGTTGTACCCATAATCAAGTAATTGATTTTGCACCCAAAGAACTTGACCACAGCATGCAGCAGCTGCTACATACTCAGCTTCAGTTGTGGATGTTGCCATGATGGTCTGCTTCTTACATTGCCAAGATATAAGCCTGCTCCCCAAAAATTGGCATCCCCCTGTTGTAGACTTCCTATCATTGTTGTCACCAGCATAATCACTATCTGAATAAGCTATCAGCTCAAATGGTGACTCCTTTGGATACCAGAGTCCTAGGGTGGGATGACATTTGAGATACCTAAAGATCCTTTTCACAGCAAATAAGTGACACTCTGTTGGTGACACTTGGTATCTTGCACATAAGCAGACTGCAAACATGATGTCAGGTCTTGAAGCAGTGAGATACATAAGAGACCCAATCATAGACCTGTAATTCCTGACATCAATAGGCTTGCCAGGACCATCCTTGCCCCATGGATGATCCTTGTCCATGGGAGTGGACACCTTCTTCCCATCAGACATGCCAAACTTCTTTACAATCTCAGCTACATATTTGTCTTGTGAGATAAATATCCCATCTTTCCGCTGCTGAACTTGTAACCCCAAAAAGAAGTTTAGTTCTCCCATAGCACTCATTTGAAACTTATCCTGCATCAATTTGGCAAACTCTTTGCTAAGCATGGAGTTAGTGGATCCAAAAATGATGTCATCCACATAGACTTGTACTAGCAGAAGGTCACCCTTTTGTTTCTTAGTGAACAGGGTCTGATCAATCTTCCCCCTGCTGAATCCATTGTCTAGGAGATATTTGGAAAGAGTACCATACCAGGCTCTGGGAGCTTGGTGAAGGCCATACATGGCCTTTTTCACTTTGTATACTTTGTCAGGATGTTCTGGATCTTCAAACCCTGGTGGTTGCATGACATAGACTTCTTCATCAATGGTTCCATATAAGAATGCACTTTTCACATCCATCTGAAAAACAGTGAAGTCCATGAATGAGGCATAAGCAAGGAATAATCTAATAGCTTCAATCCTTGCTACTGGAGCAAACACCTCTTCATAATCAATCCCTTCTTCCTGAGTATACCCTTGTGCTACTAACCTGGCCTTGTTCCTGACAACTATTCCTCTTTCATCCTTTTTATTCCTGAGCACCCACTTGGTCCCAATAGGCCTTGCCCATTTGGGACAATCAACCAGAATCCAAACCTCTTGTATGTCAAATTGTAAGAGCTCCTCTTGCATAGCTTCAACCCAGCTTGGGTCATTTAAAGCTTGAAAAATCTTCTTTGGCTCTTCTTGTGACAAAAATGCAGTAAACAGACAACATTGCATGTTGTCATGATTGAACTTCATGGTGATGTTAGCAATGAAGTTGTGCTCCTTTGCTGTATACCTTGTATGTCTTGGAGCTTCAGGATCACCAATAATCTGTGAGATAGGATGATCTTTATTAATTCTATAGGTAGGCTGCATGATGACTTCTGTTTCATCTTCTTCCAAATCAGAATTGATGGGGCTGTTTTGATTAGGAAAGAAGTCCTCAAAGGAACTTCCAAATGTGACAGCATGACCTAAAGATGGGTGCTTGTGAGCAGAATGAAGCTCTGAATAACTAGGACCTCCACTCCTGATAATTCTGCTTCCACTGCTGGATATGATAGGACCATCATTTATGGGTGTAGTTGATGAGATGAGTGGGGATTCTCTTTCTGCATCAGAAGTCTCATTAGCATCATGGTCCTTTGTGAGAGAGGAATCAGTTCCTCTAGCAGGGGAATACAGGATTCCACTGCTTTCAGCCATTCCACTGCCTTCAGACATAGCAGGAGATGAGATTGGCTGCACTTTTCTTGAAGCAGAGTCATCTTCTTGTTTATCAGCTTCACTAGGAAACAATGAGGGTACATTCATGTACCTCAGAGGTGACTTTTCAGCAGCAATTGTTTCTTGAGTACCTGAAATGTTAGTGTTCTGTAAGACAACAGGTACATAATTCATGGATTTAGAAAGTACATCTATATCAAAGAACCAATCAGGACCTGTTTGAACATCTTCAGGTTTGTCTTCAAGAAAGTTCACATGAAGATTTTCTGTGATTTTGCTTGTCTTCTTGTTGAAGACCCTATATCCCTTGCTGTTTAAAGAATAACCCACAAAATATCCATCATCACCCTTTTCACTAAACTTACCAAGATTGTCAATGGTGTTCAAGATGATAACATGACACCCAAAAGGTCTGAAAAAGTCAATTAAGGGAGGTCTTCCATTAAACAGCTGATAAGGGGTCTTGTTGTGTGTCTTGACCACCAAGGCCCTGTTTTGCACATAGCAAGCAGTGGATACAGCTTCAGCCCAAAAAATAACTGGAAGTTTGGAATCAGACAGCATAGTTCTTGCAGCTTCAATGAGTGTCCTATTCCTTCTTTCTGCCACTCCATTCTGTTGAGGTGTTCTAGCAATGCTAAATTGCCTCTTGATGCCTTTGTTTATGCAGAAAGAATCCAGTTTGTGATTTCTGAACTCACCACCATTGTCTGATCTTATGGTAACTACCTTCATGCTTTTTGACAGTTCAATTTGATTGATGAACCCAATGAGTACATCAGCAGTGTCACTCTTTTCAAATAGAAAGAATGTCCATGTAAATCTTGAAAAATCATCAGTAATTACAAGGCAGTACCATTTCTTCATTATACTTGCCACAGAAGTAGGACCAAAAAGATCCATATGCAATAGTTCCAATGGCTTGGTGGTGGACATACTTGTTTTTGACTTGCAAGATGCTCTGTGTTGCTTCCCTTTCAGACATGCTGCACAAGTATGTTCAGTGACAAAAGACTTGGAAGGAAGACCATGAACCAGATTATGCTTTACCAGTTTGTTCATGTTCTTGAAATTGAGATGACCAAGTCTTCTATGCCATTTCTTACATTCATCTGCTGAAGCTTTGGCAATGAAACATGTTTCATTGTCTTGGAGAGAGATGTCCTTGAGATCAATTGTGTACATGTTCTTCTGTCTTGGTGTTCTGAGAACAATTGGAGTGTCTTGTGGCAAGACAAACTTCTTTCCTAATACCAAGCATTCAGTGTCAGTAAACAAGACAAAATTCTTGTTATCAGTCATCTGTGACACACTGAAGAGATTATACTTGAGCTCCTTCACCAAATACACATTGTCAAAAGTCATCCCATTGGTAACAATAGTTCCTTTTCCTGTTATAGTTCCATGTCCATCTCCAAAAGAAACACCATCATTGTCATGCAGGGGTACAAAGTTAGACAAGTAAGCTTTGTGTCCAGTCATACTTCTTGAGCATCCACTGTCCCAGTATGCTCTATCATCCCTTGTCTTCTTTGTCACCTGCAAAAGGAAGAACAAATTAGTTTTTCTTGGGGACCCAAGCCATTACAGACTTGGATCTACCTCGTGTATCAATGTAAGATAGCTTATCAAAGACTAGAGATACACCATTAGATTGAGTACCCCTTTTGGGTGCCCAAACCCAACGAGCTGAGGCTTTCACAGCTTTTCCCCATCTTCCCATGTTCCTAGAATGCACACCTCTTCTAGCAGGGGATACCCCAGTTTTAGCAGGGGAATCCTTATGCTTGGCAGAGGGAACCCACCTTTTGTTTTGGCCTCTAGTCATGTGTTGGTAAGGTCTTGGGCCAGTTTTATTTGCAGTATAAGGTGTTGGGGTAGTCACAGAAGTGTTGGGCTTTGGGTGAACATCATTTTCCTTTCTAAGGGCTGGAGCAACATATTTCTCAGCAACTCTATTTCTCAAGGCAGGGGCAACATACTTGGCAGGGGAAAAGGATTTTGCCCCTGCATTTAGAAGAATGGCTCTAGGTTGCATATCCTTTAAGGGATTTGCAGCCACCCTCTCCATTGGTGCCTTACACTCTTGATAAGTGTGTTCAAAACTGCCACATGTGAAGCAGGGCTTGGTATTGATCACAAAGTCTTTTCCTAATTGGTGAGACTTTTGGTCATTCCAATTCCTTTGATTACCTCTGACGTTCCTGTACATACCAGCATATTTAATGATAGGTTTAGGAGACTGTGGTCTAGCCCTGCTCTTAGAGTTTGGATTGCTGCTAGAACTTCCTTCTTTTGAAAATTTAACAGGGTTGTCAATTTGCTTTAAGCCAACCTGTTCCTGTTTAATATCCCCAATGACACTCGTTTTAACTAGAGACTCTTCTGTATCAGGATTATTAGGTATATAAGCACTCAGGTCAAACTCAATGTCATCCTGTTTTTCAAAACAAGGGAGACCAGTCCATGACAAGTCTTTTCTAGGATAGGGAGCATGGATGTTAGCAGGGGGTGGGGGTATAGTAGCATTCATGTTCTTAATTCCAAACCCTGTTTTGTCCTTAGGAGATTGACCAATTTCAAATGCCTTGGTTAAATCTTTTGAAGCTTTTCCAAATTTTTCAACAGTTTCCTCATCTATCTTTTGGTTAGCTTTAAAAATTTCAAGTTCAGCAGTTAAAACATTTATAGATTGGTTATTCTCCTTGGCATCTCTTTCTAGAATCACAATGTGATCCCTATATTCACTTTCCCTTTGCCTATACTCTCTTATGGTGGACTCTAGTTGTTCTAAAGCACGTTTATAGTTATCAAGATCATTATCACAATTTATATAGTCAACTTTTACCTTTCTGATTTGATCATTCAAAGATTCAGTGTTTTTCCTACAAGCTTTAGTACAGTATGAGTCATCATATACCTCATTGTCAGAGCTGGAACTTGACATGGCCATAAGTGCAAAGTCTTCTTCCTTTTCCTCAGCCACCAAAGCTTGGTTTCTTTCCACACTTTCTGTCATAGCACTCCAGTCCCATCCATTTGCTCCATCTATCCCCTGCATTGCTACCATAGCTTTAGCACCAGAATCCTCATCCTTTCTATGGCTATTTCCAGACTTAGGTCCTCTGCACTCCCTGGCAAAATGACCCTTCTTGCCACAATTGTAGCATTCAACTTTTGCTTTATCAAACCCAGCCACATCAGATGGATTAATTGTGATCTTCTTGCCATATTTCTTTTGGAATCTGTTGGCTCTCATGCTTAGCAAAGCCATATTCCACTTGATATCCAATTCTTCTAATGCTTGCTTGCTGATTTGATTCAGATCTTCATGTAACACTGTAGATCCTTGTGGACCTTGAGATGCTATGAAGGCACATGCAGTATCAAGGCTGAATGTAGCTGGTCTTTCTTCATCATAGGAAGGTCCGGACCTGGTAGCAGGGGCTACTTCTATTCCACTGTTCTTGGAGATTCCACTGCTTTGTGATATGAATGCCATGTTGGCAGGGGAATCGACGATTCCACTTGAGTTAGTGGGAATTGTCCCTTTTGACTTCATTTCATTGACAATAGGTTCAAAGACTTTTAAGTTATTGTATATATCATCAATGTTCTTGTTGTCCAAGTCATCCTTATTCTGCCAGATTGCCTTATAGACAAACCATTCTTTCTGTAAGCTGTTAAGAAACCTAGTATTCACCTGCTCTTTTGTCACCTCAATGTCAAAGAATTCTAAATGAGCCACCATGTCTTGAAGTCTATTGTAAATAGCTCCAATTGATTCATCACCAATTGCTTTGAAGGAAGCAAAATCATCCAGCATTTGGTTCTTTTTCTTCTTCTTTGTGGCTTCATTTCCTCCAAAGGTTGTGCCTATGGCTTCCCATAGTTCCTTAGCTGTTTTGTATTTCCTGAATCTGAGTTGATGTCTATTAGGTAGGGCCAACAGCAATGAGCTGTGAGCCCTGACATCATGCCTCCTAGCCAGTATTTCCTTATCACATAGAGCAACAGATTTCTTCTTGTCCTTACCTTTGGAACTTTCACCTTCATCCTTGCCTTCTTCAACAGCCACCATCTTGTTGAATTGATCACCAAACTCTATGATCTCCCAGAGAACATAGTGTTCCATTTTCAGGTATTGTTGGATTCTGAATTCCCATAATTCAAAGTTTTCAGGATCCAACATGGGTAACTTGAGGTTATTGTGGTTGTTGCTATTTGTGGATGAATCTGAAGACATGTTTGCTATAAGGATTTTGTTCTTGATTTAGACAAAGTTTCTCAACAAGCTCTGATACCACTTGTTGATCCCAAAGTCAGATCTTAAACCTTAATAGCTTGTTTAAGGGTTGTGATAGAGAGAAAGAATTCAATCTAACACTAGAGAAACTTTGCAAAGCAAAGTAACTAAACAAGATGCGGAATGTAATGTTTAGCACAAGAACAAATGAGATTCAAACGTTGCACTTTAATATATCAAAGATATACGAATACCCAAAGTGGTATTAGGGTTTACAAAACCTTAAAGTAATAATAATGAAAAATGAAATGAGAAAAGACACACATTGCATGCTAACCTAGTGAGTCCTTTTATAGATGCAAGGACCCACGTACAAGATCACTACTAACAAACTATGGAAAGTATTAAGGAATAATAACTGAAACGCGTAAATATCTATTCCATGTTTATCTTGACAGCAGGGCCTTTGACTTCAGCAGGGGAACGGATCCCCCTGCCTTTGTTATTTAGCAGGGGGAACTTACTCTAGCAGGGGTATGAATAATCAACTAGCAGGGGAAACAAATAAGCATAGATTTATTCCCAACAGCTAGCACACGGCATGGGATGGAGGAATCTTCCAAAGGGGAGGATGAGCAGATTAATGTGAGTAATAAAGGCTCACATGATGGTGAATCTTTGGGTATTGCTAAGGTCCTAACTGAATTGAAGAAGCAACCAGGTTTTGACAGATCTTTGGTAACTCCTACCAATTTAAACTTGTCTTTTACAGCTATGTTGGAGCAATTTACAAGAGGCGCTGAGACAAGTAATTTGGGCGTTGACAAGCAAAATTTGAACGCTGACACACCAAGCGCTGACATGAGCAAATTAGGCGCTGACACAAGAAATTTGAGCATTGACAGACCTGCAGATGAGGTTGATGTATTCCAGTCATCAGCTATCATCAAAGAAGTATCTTCACAGGTATTACCATCATCCTTACCCATCACTGATCCATTAGATAAGGGTAAAGGAATCATGGTAGAAGTAGAAGTTCCAAAGGATGCAACACAGGTAGAGTTTGATAGAAGGTTGGCTGCACAACTTGTGGAACAAGAAAGGAAGAAGGTTGGTGAATCACCATTTGTTGTCACTTCAGAGGAACAAGAAGGAAGTGATGAAGCCAGTTCAGATTCAAGTGTGATGATAATTGAGCAACCTGAGAGACTTGAATATGGTGATGATTTGGCAAGAGAGAAGCTTAGAGAGTTGAAATTGCAAGTAGATTTTGATATGCCAGAAGTTGTTCAGATGTACCATGCTTGGGAGGATAGGTGTATGGAGAATCCATATTTGACTATTTCAGACCAAATTTGGGGTTTGGAGATTCTTTTAAGAGTTCAAAAAGACTGCAAGGTAATTCTAAAACACAAAGCTAGCAATGTTCTCTCACTACTGAAAAGGGATAGAAGGGAGCTTTACTACATGCTACTCAGATGTCATGGAACAGGATGGACCTATAAGAAATTGTTGGGATTATCCTTTGAAGAGTTGGAGTACAAGGCTTATCCCATTTGGGAAAAGTACAGGAAATGAACATTCTAAGACTTCTTTCAGATGAAAGGAAAGAAGAACTTACAGAAGAGATGGAGCTTAAGAAGGCAATGATTGTTCCAAGACCTTTGAAGAAGGGAGTTCCTCTTGAGTTTCCTAAAGATATGGATAGATTGAAGCCTAGTGAATCTGTTATAAGAAGGAGCATCAAGCTCTCACCCTTGGAAGCTTCAGATATGGTACAAGTGTTACCTCTTGATGCCAGAAACCCTATCATAAGCTATGAAGAAGATGTAAGTGGGTTTTGGAAGATTGGCAGGTATGGGAAAGAGGCACACACATTTACCACTCTCATGTCTCTCTTTGCAAGTGTGGATAGAGAAGACTTGGTAGACCTTTGGAGGTTGTTAGAAGCCAAGTATGAGACTGAAGCTCCTACGTCAGTCAATGGAATAAAACTTTGGTCAACATTCAAGAGAATGTGTGGACCAAAAGAAGAAGATCCTGCTGTTTGGAAGGATCTTGAGGATGATCTTAGTGGTCTTCAATGGCGTTTGTATTCAGCTGCTGGTGTGTACTACTTGAGCTCTACAAAGTTTGCTGAGTATCTTCTTATATATGGTCAGTATTCCATGTCCAAAGAAGTTTTGGAGAAGATGAAGACAACACAGCTGGAGATTGACTATTCAAGTGACGTGGCCAAAGATTTGATCAGACATGTTTATTACCAATATGATAAGATTTGTAAGATTCCTCCTAGTTCTTAATTTTTTATTCAGAAACTTGATTACTAGAGTAGATATCAAGTTTAGGGGAGGATTGTTGGGAATAAAATGTAGCCAGTTCACTTGAGCGCTGACAAGAGTAAAACAAGCGTTGATAAGAAGAAAACAAACGCTGACAGATCAAGCGTTGACAGGAAGAAGTCAAGCGTTGATAGGTTGAAGATAAGCACTGATAGAAAGATATGGTCTACGCGTATTATGTTTCTAGTTTGTTTCTAGTAAAGATAAGTTCAACATTGTATTTTCTATAATTATCTTTACCTAGAATAGTTAATACGTAGACTCTTGTACAAGGCATCTTATGTCTATAAAAGAAGACCTTTAGGTTATGTTTCAATATAAGTTTTCACACGTTAAACACTTTCATTGTAAGCAAGTTCGTTATTATAAATCAAGTGAAAGTTTGTTTTACATCTTTGTGTGTTCTTGTTTAAGTGTTAATTCCGCAGAACACTTAGATTACTTTATACATAAACAAAGTTTCTCTACGTGTATAACTTGATCTAATCTCGTATACACAAGCTTAATCGATCTAAGTTTGGGATCAACAAAAATTAAGGGAATTTAAGGTAATAATAATTAATAGTTAATTTACAATAATATAGTTAAAAAAAGTCGGCTATAGGGTGTTGGGCTTGGTTTTGGGCCAAATTTTGCTTAAGGAAAGAAGGGGAGCCCAGTTTGAGTACTATTAGGCTTCCTAGTTAGTTTTAATTACCCATATTACTCTCAGCCCCCAAAACGATTTTTCTTTCTCCCAAACCTAGTATGAGTCGTGATTAACAATGGTGGATGAAGAAAACCCAATTATTCAATTATGGTTTAAGGTATGTCGCTAAAACTATGCTTAATTAACGTTTAATTTTAGTATGTAACCTAATATGATGGATTAGGGTTTGACATTCATAATTTTTAATTAGATTTTGTTAATAATCTGTAATTAATGATGTTGTTAATAGGTTTTTATCATTGGAAATTGTTTTTAGGTTTTAATTAGGGTTTATGTATAATTAATTAGGTTAATTTAATTGAATTCATTTTTTTAAAACTGGGCAGAATTTTAGGTCAATCGTTTTGATCATATATAGATTTCTACAAACTCTTATTTTGAGATCCAAGTATCCCTGGAAAGGTAATTGAGTTGGATTTCAAATGAAAGAAATGAGAAATAAATTGGAGGTCGGGAAGTAGGTCAAAAACTGGTTACAACAGTTAGAGGTCAAAACTGGGTTTAATTTAATGTTTTAAGGTGATTGGGGTACTTAGGAGTACACTTGAGCCCTCTAATGAGCATGGTAGTTGGTTTATATATTAAATAAGAGACCTTAAGGGTGGTTAAGCAAATGGGTTAGGGTAAGACCCCCTAATCATAACAAACTTTTTGTATGTTCAAAATCAGTAAAATATGGATAGACAAAAGTATATATATATATCGGGGCCTTAACAGTAGCTTTAAGGTTGGGGCAAAAAGGAGGAGTTAGCTAACATATGTAAGGGAATAGGGTTTCATTTACAGAGATCATGGGTATGTTTAGGTGGGCGTTTGGCTTATAGTTTGGAGACCCAAAAACCAGGACTGTTTTGGGTAAAATATTAACAGGACGGGTTATGAAGTAAACTGAGTTAAGGGCTTTATAGAGGGATGTAATGAGATGCTTATGGCATATAAATGAGGTATATATATGGGAGAAGGTTAGATGTCCATCATAGGTTGATGAGCCATCTTAGTGTTTTGTTCATGTTTTGATTGTGGGCTTTTGTTTGTTAGCTTTTTGCTAGTGCGGGCTTTTGGAGAAACTGAATCATGTGAGTTTCATAGTCCTATGTTTACTAATGATTTTGACTTCCAGATGGGATGGAAGAGACACTGTCTTGTTTTATAAATTATGCTGTGAATGCTTTGTGTTTGGTGATGGACTTGTACATACTTATGTGATTAACTGCTAGTTGATTCATGATTGTTTTATGTTTTGACTTGGTACCAAGGGGATGTTGACAACACGGGGCCTTGGGGAGGTACATAGATGTGTAAGCATCTATGGGACCAATGTATAATGACAAGGAGGGGCCTTGGGATTGGTATGTAGGTGTATGGGCGCCTATGGGACCATGGTGTTTGGTAAGGCTGAGAGCCTTGAATTTGGTTTGGTTTGTTAAATCTTGAATATTAGTTGTTAATGCATGTTTGTATCGCATTGTCCATATGTTCATTTGTTAGTGGTTGTTGTTCACAGCTTATGGTTTGATTTTGGCGTTAGAGTCTAAACCTATGACTCTCACCAACTTTATGTTGACGTGTTTTAGTGTCTCTTTCAGGTGAGAATGTGGTTAAGCTTGAGAATAAAAGTGGCTAGTTTTGGAGGCATTAGGATTGCATATAGAAGGAGATCCCCGTTCCTTCTTAGTTTCTTTTGTTTGTTTTATAAGTGATACCGTTGACACCTATATGTTTGCTTTTTTATGTATTGTTTGTCTTGGGTAAGAGGTAGGATTGTTACCTACTTGCCTAGACTCCTGCTTTGTTGAGATATTGTCATGACATTTGTGTCACCATTTTATGACATTTCTTATTTCATTTAGTTATAGACACGCCATGTTGTGATGATATCCATACGTCGCGCCCCGTATTCCGCCATGGTGGGGTGTGACAGAATGGTATTAGAGACAATGGTTATAGAGAATTAGGTTGCCTATTCTAGTAGCATAGTCTATAGCTTAAGGGTCCCTACATATAGGCGTCATAGGAGTATGTGTGCATTTTATATTAATTAAAGTTTTCTGGATGTTATTGGTTTTTACTTGCGATGTTTGTTAAGTTTTGACTAGTATGGGTTGAACCATAGTAGTTCATACTTAGCCACATGTTATTTTCTTTTCGGATTGTGACTAGTGCGGGTTGAACCATAATTGTCCACGCTAGTCATTGTTGTATTTTGCTTAAATTGTACATTATAGTACATAATTTGGTACAAGGTAGTTTCAATCTTTTGTTGAGTTATTTTATGTACCTGAGGTATGCTATTTTTCTTTTGATGTTTAAGTCATGTTCCCTAAGAATCGTGTGGTGGTTCGAGTTACTAGGAGTACATGGGTAGGAAGGATTTTAAGGTGTTTCCATTCTGATGGGCGACATGACTTATACATGATTATGTTTTCGTTTTGGATTTTATCTATGCTGTTTTAGCTAGACTATGGATTTCTGTATTCCAAGAGTTTGACTATGTAATTTTATTAGTTGGAGTTTTGACCTTATTGTCTATGTGGTTATGTGCTTAGGTGAGTTGATGGATTTATGTGTTATGTGTTGTATTGATTCTTATAAGTGTCATCATAGGAGGGAGTGCATTGGGGAAAGGGTAATTGTATAAGTATGGTGGCCATCATAGTTATACAAGTACCACAACTTTAATGGGTTCCTATGTATGATTGCATGAAAGAGGGTTAGTACATGCTTGTATATGATGAGATGTGGATTATTGGTATATGCATAGTATATGGGTTTATGTAACGGTTGCCTACGATATGGATATTTTTTAGTGTGTTATTGTTTTGGGTTATAGTCATGTTGTGTGATTATGGGGTCACACGATATGGACTGGTTTTAGTGATGGGTTTTATGCCTTGTGGTAAGATGGTGGTTACTCGTAGAAAAAAAAACGAGTGTATGACGCGATTGGTTGATCTGACATGTATGGTAACGAGTATGTTTTAGGTGATTTAATAGGTATATATATGCGGATGTATATATACCACTATGTGTTAAGTTATGGTATATGGTCGTTCACTAGTTATTATAACTTGAACGTACCTTGTGTTTGTTCGTGTTTTATGGTGCTGGAGTTTGATGGAGTTCCAACGACGTTTTGAGTCTTTTGGATGTGTGTCTACATTCGGGTATGTATTTTTATTAATGCGAACTACTAAATTTTCTTGCAAATAAGTCTGGCTAATTATAGGAAACGGTTTTGAAAATAATTTGTAAGTGTATGGTATGATATCGTAACTTACATTTTTTTAGTTGTAATAGTAAGTTATAGAAAAAGTTGTCTTGAAAATATAGATTAGTCCTCTATGTAACGTGTGATAATATATTTTAAAGGGGTAAAGAAATTTTACAATAATTTTCTTAAGTGGAGTTAAAATTTTAGAATAATTTAACTAAGACGGAAAGAGTAAAAAAAAAGGAGATTTTATTATAGTAATGATAATAATAACATCACACCTTGTAAACGTGTAGTAGTTTAGTTATAACCAACCTAAATGAAAAAAAACAGTGTATTTTATAAACATGTATTGGTTTCATAATAACAAGTGAAATAAGTTTAATATGGGTAAACAAGATAATGGTTAGAATAAGATTGTAGTATACTAACTAGTTGATATCTTGATAGAATGATGAAGATAAAGGATGAGTTATTGGTTAAAAATGGGTATGATTGATTTTAGTAGTATTGGAGTTTGGTTCTTATGAGAAGTAACTAATTGGGACGAAAGTTTAAAAATTTTCTAAGGTATCGAGATTTGGTAATACTAATCGTGAAGAGTCTAAATTTTTTGTTGTTGGCACACTCCATTGATCTTTCGGATTACATTGTTTTGTTTTCAGTTGTTTTGGCTAGGGTTCGTTTTACCCTATATTTTATTGGGACACGATTGTTTGGAATTCTTTTGTTATACGTCATGGCTGATTTAGTTATGCGATTGTGGAAACGTTAGGATGAAAGGATAGAGTTGGGTAGTATTACTTATGGTTAGATATTAGAATGGAGAAATGTGTTTTGGTTTAAAGGTTGTGTTGAAGGAATGATTAAGATTTATGGAGTTTGGAAACTTAGATTGGTTACGAGAATAAGAGAGTAAGTTAGTTGACTGGTAGTGGGAACGAGAAGTCATGCTATGAGAAGCTGGTTGAAGTACCACTAGGAGATTGATGAAAGTACTAGCGGATGTGAGGGTAGAGTAGAAAGTTTATACTAATGGAAAGGTTGGGTAAATAACACGTAAGGGATTGGTATAGTTATGGAGGCAAGGTAGTAGTAGACACGTGAAGGAAAACAGGAATGTGAAAGAATGATTAGTAGGAGGCTGATTAACGGTGAAGTACAAAAAGTAAGGAAGAGTGAGCCATTGAGGGGTTGAAGTACTTTTAGAAATATTGTTGTAGATGAGTTGAAGTTACAAGCTACTGGTAGTGTGAAGTTCCTAGGTAGCATCATGGAGACGAGAAGGAGTGCGTAAAGAGCTACATCGCGAAGCAAGGAGCTGAAAGGACTACTTGTCGGCTGCAAGAAGGATGCAAGAGATTTCGAAGGAGTCACAAAATTTGCGAGGACTGGAAAGGTGACAAGCACTATGATGGGAAATTTACGTATGGTTCGTGACAAAGAAGGGCAGATCGAGTATCAGAGTGAAGCTGAGCTAAATAAGTTTCGTGGAGAAGTGATTAGAGAGTCGGTTTTGTGAAGGTGTTATGAAAGATCTTTGGAAGAGACAGCTATGCATTATCTAATACACTAGTGATTTCCATAGATTTGATGAATGAAGTATGGAATTTTTGTTGGACGGGATAGTGTAGGAATAAGGGAGAACCATAGAAGGAGAGAACCAAGTATTCCTAGAAGATGATGATTGAAAATACCTCATGTTGGGTGCAAGATCAAAGTAGAAGTATGAGATTTGAATAAGAATTCAAAATATGGCTTAGTATACAAATGGAAACTAATGTGGGTATAAGATGAGAGTGTGATCCACATGGAATCACATGAAACTCTAGTCTGTCCCTATTAGGAGGGAGTAGGAGAACTAGTTGTGAGAAAAAAAACAAGTGAAGCTACTTGGAAAATTTTGGCGTATAGATGACCAGATAGACTTAGTTAGTGGAGCTGAATTGTTATATCTGCCTAGAATGCTAGAGGCATTTGGGGTACGAGACGTAGAGAATGATCTATACAGATCATGAACGTCTCCAACACATATTTAATCATCTTGATTGAACATTTAGAAAAGGTGATGGGTGGAGTTAAGTGATGAAAGAAAATTGCAAGGCCAAGTACCATCTGGGAAAGGCAAGCATGGTTGATGAGACATGGAATAAGAAGAATGAAGTGAAGTTAAGACGAACTTGAACTATATGGATGACGTATTAGGGGTGGTTTGGATGAAGGATGTAGGTTGCACGAGTTGAGTTGTCTAAAGCAGAGAACGCGTCAACATGTATGTTGCGTGGCTTGGACAATCATATGGAAAAAAGGGACGTAGACTATACTTTCTACATAGATAGGAGTAGCTTAGAAAGGGTGATGTAAGGTCGAAATTGGTGAAAGGGATACATAATGGGGTGGAGGAATAAGTACGACGAGAGTTGGGTGAAAGTCGATAGACTAAATAATTCATCTCATATTTCAAGAGGAATGAGAAGTCACATAGTTGAGAAGTTGGAAGGATTGCGTACGGATGTGATGGAATAGAGGGTTTTGCGTAAAAGTTAGCCTGATATGTATGGAATGCCTTATGAAGAATTATAAATGATGTGAAGCATCACATCGTCATGTATGGTAGGAGTTGAGGAAGAAGAAGGAAGTGTGTATAGAAGCGAAGCATGAATGAAATAGGTCGAGATAGGAACCGAAGGTAAAACTCTGGTAGAGCTTAATGAGTAGAATAAAGCACAACGCAGGCTAATACTGTCGTAGTGTGGAAAAGGAAATGGCACTGACCTATACTGATTGTTTGGGAGGCTTAGTATCGATAATCGAATGGATGAGGAGTTATAGGTGTGATGTGCCATAGGGACGAAGGGCTTGGTCTAACTGAGACAAGATGAGGAGCAATATGACCTTGAAGGTAGGACATTGTGTAGGTATAAAGGAAGTGTTGGGTATAAAAAAAATCATGAAGAAAAGTGAGAAAGAAGTGTATAGGTTCTACTAGTGAGCTATCCAAATTTAATGGAAGTAGTTGTAGCATGGGTTTGGATGGTAGTTGATAGACTAACTGAGATAATCGTCCTTTTGATGATGTATATAGATCATAAGTTGATTTGGATTGGAAGAACTAATGGATATGTGAAAGACCGTCATAGGTCACTTGTAAGGAAATTGGAATTTTTAAGTAGTTTGGGGTACGGACTAAAGGGAGTGGATGAACATGATTGGATATGAGTATATCCAGCTAACTGGAAAAGGATGGGCAAGTGAGATATTTATACAACCTTAGGAGTTACACTGAGGGTATGGGTGATTGATTTAGAGGGAGTTAGGAAACTCTTTAGCGATGGCTGAGTTTTCATATAATGATAGTTATCATACTAGAAGTCGATAAATGCCATTTGAGGCACTATATGAAAGGATAGGGTGAGTTGTCCCCATTGTGGACTAGAATTGGTAAAAGAGGCTAGTAATGTGGTAATGGTGTTTGTGGAAAGGATGAGAGCAACAAGGGATGCTATGTTGAAAAGGAGGAAACCACTAGAGTTTAGTGACAAAGTTATGTAGGAAGTTTCACCCATAGTAACGGGTGGTATGTTGGAAGAGTTGATGTACAGTTTTGTAGGTCCATTTATGATCTTTGGAAAGATCAGACCAGTAGCTTATGAGCATAGAATTACCTGGGTGGAAATGAGTGGTATACATGTTATATTTCGTGTATTAAGATTGGTAAATATTGTTTGAGAATGCATATTTGCATGTACGGTTATTCGGGATTTGTGTTAATAAGGGTTTGTGTTATCAAAGAGTCATTTGTGAGATATATTGACTGTGAGGTCAAGAGTTTGGCAATGAATTTAAATATTGTTGGTTAATATATGTGGTAATTTGAGACTTGAACTAAAGTTCACGTGGAAATGAGAGGAGTTCATTTAGAACAAGTATCCTCAGTTGTTTGCTAATGGTATGTTTGATCCTAAGGAGTAAATCTCGGGACGAGATTTCTATTAGGAGGGAGTGATGTGACAATCGCGGTTTTGAGGTTCGCCACTTAGTTTTATTTTGTGCTAGTTACGTGTCTTTACGTGTTTATGTGCTAATTGGTGTGTATAGATTGTGGTTTGGATATCGTTTCCGGTACGGGGTACCTTGTGAGTGAAACGATGTGTGATGATGTCATGTTCATGAGCTCACATGGTAGTGACTATGAAATGAGATGGTGTTATTTAGTGGTTTACGTATACGTATATGTATTATAGAAAATCGTATTTTTACGATTTACGGTTTAGCATTTCGAGGTCTTGGATGAGGTATTTAGTCACGAGAGTATTTTTCGGGATGGTTTTAAGTCATTTAGGACTTAGTTAATTAGTTTATTTCATATTTCAAGAGTTTTTATAAAACTGTATTTATTTTACGTCTTTTACGGTATACGAGTAAATTTGACTAGTTTTACAGTTTTGAGGTTCGGGAGGATTTAGGAGCTGAAATAAACTAAGGGAATTTAAGGTAATAATAATTAATAGTTAATTTACAGTAATATAGTTAAAAAAAGTCGGCCATAGGGTGTTGGGCTTGGTTTTGGGCCAAATTTTGCTTAAGAAAAGGAAGGGGAGCCCAGTTTGAGTACTATTAGGCTTCCTGGTTAGTTTTAATTACCCATATGACTCTCTTTAGCCCCCAAAACGATTTTTCTTTCTACCAAACCTAATATGAGTCGTGATTAACAATGGTGGATGAAGAAAACCCAATTATTCAATTATGGTTTAAGGTATGCGCTAAAACTATGCTTAATTAACATTTAATTTACGTATGTAACCTAATATGATGGATTAGGGTTTGACATTCATAATTTTTAATTAGATTTTGTTAATAATCTGTAATTAATGATGTAATTAATAGGTTTTAATCATTGGAAATTGTTTTTAGGTTTTAATTAGGGTTTATGTATAATTAATTAGGTTAATTTAATTGAATTCGTTTTTTTAAAAACTGGTCAGAATTTTAGATCAATTGTTTTGATCATATATAGAGTTCTACAAACTCTTATTTTGCGATCCAAGTATCCCTGGAAAGGTAATTGAGTTGGCTTTCAAATTCAAGAAACGAGAACTAAATTGGAGGTCGGGAAGTGGGTCAAAAACAGGTTACAACAGTCGGAGGTCAAAACAGTTTTGAAATCAGTCGGGTTTAATTTAATGTTTTAAGGTGATTGGGGTACATAGGAGTACACTTGAGCCCTCTAATGAGCATGGTAGTTGTTTTATATAATAAATAAGAGACCTGAAGGGTGGCTAAGCAAATGGGTTAGGGTAAGACCCCCTAATCATAACAAACGTTTTGTATGTTCAAAATCAGTAAAATCTGGATAGACAAAAGTATATATATATATTTATATATATATATATATATATCGGGGCCTTAACAGTAGCTTTAAGATTGGGGCAAAAAGGAGGAGTTAGCTAACATAGGTAAGGGAATAGGGTTTCCTTTACAGAGATCAAGGGTATGTTTAGGTGGGCGTTTGGCTTATAGTTTGGAGACCTAAAAACTAGGACTGTTTTGGGTAAAATGTTTACGGGACGGGTTATGAAGTAAACTGAGTTAAGGGCTTTATAGAGAGGTGTAATGAGATGCTTATAGCATATAAATGAGGTATATATATGGGAGAAGGTTAGATGTCCATCATAGGTTGATGAGCCATCTTAGTGTTTTGTTCATGTTTTGATTGTGTGCTTTTGTTTGTTAGCTTTTTGCTAGTGCACGGACTTTTGGAGAAGCTCAATCAGGTGAGTTTCATAGTCTCATGTTTACTAATGATTTTGACTTCCACATGGGATGTAAGAGACACTGTCTTGTTTTATAAATTATGTTGTGAATGTTTTGTGTTTGGTGATGGACTTGTGCATACTTATGTGATTAACTACTAGTTGATTCATGATTGTTTTCTGTTTTGACTTGGTACCAAGGGGATGTTGACAACGCGCGACCTTGGGGAGGTACATATATGTGTAAGCATCTATGGGACCAATGTAAAATGACAAGGCGGGGCCTTAGGATTGCTACGTAGGTGTATGGGCGCCTATGGGACCATGGTGTTTGGTAAGGCCGGGAGCCTTGGATTTGGTTTGGTTTGTTAAATCTTGAAAATTAGTTGTTAATGCATGTTTGTATCACATTGTCCATATGTTCATTTGTTAGTGGTTGTTGTTCACAGCTTATGGTTTGATTTTGGCGTTAGAGTCTAAACCTATGACTCTCAACAACTTTATGTTGACGTGTTTTAGTGTCTCTTTCAGGTGAGAATGTGGTTAAGCTTGAGAATAGAAGTGGCTAGTTTTGGAGGAATTAGGATTTCATATAGAAGGAGATCCCCGTTCCTTCTTAGTTTCTTTTGTTTGTTTTATAAGTGATACTGTTGACACCTATATGTTTGCTTGTTTATGTATTGTTTGTCTTGGGTAAGAGGTAGGACTGTTACCTACTTGCCTAGAATCCTACTTTGTTGAGATATTTTCATGACATTTGTGTCACCATTTTATGACATTTCTTATTTCATTTAGTTATCTCTATAGACACGCCATGTTGTGATGATATCCATACGTCGCGCCCTATATTCCGCCATGGTGGGGTGTGACAACACAACACTTCAAGGATAAAAGTGTTCTTCTCTTTGCACTTGATAGGATGAGAGGGAGGAGAAGGATTCACTTCTAAACAAGTAGTAATCAACGAAATAACCAAAGATTTGAGTGATTTAAGAAGGTGGATTGAATCTAGAAATTTGTGTGCAAAAGAGGTGAAAAGAAAATCTGGAAATGGTCTACTATTTATAAGACAAGGTTCCAACGACTCTTTCTGAGCGCGGTTCGATAAAGCCTCTTCGGTTTGATATCACTAAAGAACCGTTAGGTATTAAGGAACCGCCAGAGTAGACTCAGCTCCCTTTTTGTCTTTTAGTGGTGTAGTCACATCTGGTGAAGTTTTTATCCTCAAAGGATATTCCTAAACCATATGGAATATGCTATTTTCAAATTTCAAATTTCTAAATTAATAAAACATTTTCTTAAAAATAAAGTTTGTTAAAAACTTTTGTCACTTAAAAATAAAAGTGTGTTTCAAGAAAACTAAATGCTTGATCACTTAGTTAGGTTGAGAAGTTTATTCATACCTTAAGTGATAATGGATGAAATGAAAAATACTTGAACTCAAGAATTCGATTTTCGTTATTTTCGTAAATGCTTGTTTTTATATATTGTCGTAATCAAAACCAAGCGAGATCGAAAAGTACAAGTAACGTTTTTAGACATCATTGCATTAACAATCTCCCCTTTTTTGATTTCGACAATACATAAACTCAATCAAGTATGAAAACAAGATTTTCGAGTACGAGTTTATTTCACTTCTCCCCCTTTGTCAAAGCAAAAAGGTAGCAAAAGTCTTTGAAGAAGAGAAGAAACGAACTTTGCTAATGCTCCCCCTTGGTGCTTACTCCCCCTTGCTTGGGGCACCAAGGAATCGAGCTATGGTGACAAGATACATAGAATGGTTAGAAGAAGAAAAGAGACACCCCACATGATATAGCAAAGGTCACAAAAATAAGAAGGGAATCGAAAGATATCCAAGATCCATAAGAAATCATGTTAATCCAAAAACATGAAAATATACAAGGGAAAAATAAGTCATACAAAGATGTATGAAACACAAGCCTAAAACTTACGCATAAATCTAATCCTAGTTATACTAGAATTTTAAGATTTGCATAAATTAGATTTCTTATTGATAAGCAACCCTCATGTTTAATTGGAAGAGGAAGTAATAGTGGAATGTGGTGGTGGAGGCTTGGCAATGGTCTCGTAGTCATAATGGAAATGAGGCTTGACTAGGAGACTCTTGATGTAATTCAACTCATCATAGATATGATACATGGCAAGATGTTGATATTGACAATAATGACAATATGTTCCATGATGCATGACATTATCATGTGATAGAGGAAAAGCACAAAAGGGAAGTGGTGGAAAAGAAGAATTTCCAAAATCAATTTTCTTAGAAGGAAAAGAATTTGATTGAATGTGTTCTTGGGTGAATTTGGATTGAAAGGAATTGGGGAAAATGGAGGAGAATCAAAGATTTCATTTGGTGTATAAGACATTTTGATTTGAGAAATAGATGCAAAATGTTTGGGGTTAAGTAGAGAAAGCACAAGATATTTTGGGAGAGGTCAAAGGTTTGAATCTAAGATTCCAAAAAGTGTAGGAGCAATTTTGGAGTTTCAGAAAACCCGAAAATGGAGGCTTCTGCCTGTGGTTCAATATATGTACCTGCAGTTCAATAAATTTATTGAGCCGCTAGACATTTAGAGAACCACCCATAGAAGGTGTGTTTTGGAGGACAATGAGAATTTTCCAATTCAACAAATCCTAATTTTCTAGTCTAACTAATCATAGAGTCATGCTTAAAAGCAATAAAAGACTAAGAAACGTATAAGAACTCCACAAACACGACTTTGACCAAAATATATAGATTTTAAAGTAAAATCGATGTTGGAGGTGTGATTATCTAGACATATAGTCATTACACATTGATCCTGCATAGTTTAATGTTTTTCTCGCTATAATTGACTGACTCATGCATATGAATTATGTATGCTCGATATCAATTGCAAGAAACCATGAAAAACGTTTTTAGATTGAATTAACAATGCAAAAACATTTCCCGACCATTTTCGAAAAACTTTGAGATACTTGAAAAAGAGAAGAGAAATTTTTAAAAAGAGTTTAAGAGACTCAATGACTCAAAGATAGAAAAGACTCAAAAGAGAAAAAGACTCGATTTAAAGAAAATGCGCAATTAAGGTATATGTTCCATTAAACTTAGATCTAGACGCAAATAATTAAAAGGTTCCCTCTTAAGTGGCTTAGTGAAGATGTCAGCTAAGTTTTCTACCGAGGGTACCTTCTGTAAAACCCGCATACTTTTACCATGAACAGTAGACTAATAATCGTACGTACAAGATTACAACTTTCCTTATATAACATGAACACGTGTCACGAATATTAATTACAAGAATTACGTATGTGTTATTACACGATAAGTATTAAGTATGTATTAATACAAGATAATTATTATCAATAATAATTATAATCACGAACATGAATTCATGAGCGTAAGAATCACGAACACATAAGTATGTATTTACGTATGTTATTATTACGATTACGTACAAGTATTTATAATAACAAGAATAAATTATAATAACGTAACGTAAATACAAACGTATGAACATGTAACTATTAAGCATGAAAAGGTTCGGGTTTCCCTTGTGGGCCCCACCTACCCGCGGACACAAAGAACATAAATGGGCCTATGGCCCAACCCACTTCAGAAGAATATATCAGGAAGGTTAAACATTATATTTTCATTTATCACATTTTCAAAACAAAGCAAAAACCCTAGCAAACCCTATGGTGGCCGCCAGTTCTGTTTATGCCGCCAGTAGCACCCAAAAGGAGAACGTGATGTTCTCTTTATGCCGCCAGCAACACCCAAAAGGAGAACGTGATGTTCTCTTTATGCCGCCAGCAGCACCCAAAAGGAGAACGTGATGTTCTCTTTATGCCGCCAGCAGCACCCAAAAGGAGGACGGTTTTGATTTATAATTATTGATTAGGAGTGTGTTCGTGAGATCAAGATTTTTTCATTCCACTTGTTTTGGTAATTCATAAACCCCTTTTTCTTTTTATGTTTTTATTAATTAAACACATGAAATAATAAGTGATATAAAAACAAGAAATCATCATGTAAATAAATCATGGAGGGGTAAATTATTTATGGTTTAAAGGGTGTTTGGTTCGGCCGGCGCACACAAACCGAGAGCCAAAGCTCTCGGTGTGGCTCGTGTGATCACAATCGAGACCTACGGGTCTTGGTGTGGTGTTGTTGCTCTCGGCCGCAAGAGCAAGGGAAACCCTGACTCACGTCGGGGTGTGGTTTGGTTGTTTGGGGGTCTCGGCTGAAAAACAAAACAAACATCACCGGCTTAAGCCGGTGGCTAATTATAGAAGGCAGGGGGAACCATGGCTGCGGTAGCAGGGGGAACACCGGCTAGCCGACGGGAACTTTTGCTAGCCGGCGGCTAGCCAAGACCAAGGAAACCACCGGCGTGGGCTGGTGGCTGTTTTACACAAACAGTGGCAACCAGCTAAGCCGGTTAGCCACTGTTAAGGGTGCGTTTGTTGACCGGTTCACGGGTCTGGTTTACAGGGTTCACGAGTACGGTTCACGACACGTTTAATAAATAAGACACGAGTTTCAGTCACGACAGTATTTTATAAGGTTAACTATTTTTACGAGTTTATTATTTAAAGATTAAATTAAATTAATTAAAACATGTATATAACTAATTTAATTTAGACATGACTTAGGTTAATAATATTATTAATAATACATGGGTTTTAACCTAAGTAATTATCATTTTATTTAGACTATATAATTAATTAATTATTACAATCATGACTTATAATTAATTAATTTCCATGACTTAGGTTATATTAATATATAAATTAATATATGTTTAACCTAAGTATTTTTATTTTTATTTAATTAAATCATGATATATTTAATTAAATACTTTAACCTATAGTTTATTGAATTCACATGTAATAATTAATAAACCATACTATATATCACATGACTTAGAATATAAATCAGTAAACACTTAAACTTATATTATTAGCATAATAATCCAGCTTATTCTATTTATGGAAACTTTCTATTATTAGAAACTTATTTAATTAAGGCAGTTAATCTATTTATGGAAACTTTCTATTTTAAAACTTATCTATTTTAAGCAGTAAATCTATTTTTGGAAACTTTCTATTTTAGGAAACCTGCTATTTTTAGAAAGTTACTTATTATTACACAACCAATATAATAATACAAGAAATACAAGTAATACTTAATCAGAATAGACAGAATACATGATAAACGCAGTATAAAGCTAAAATCAGTAAAACATGACATGAACATATAAAACAAGTTAAGACATGATATAAAACCAGTTACGTACTCAGAAATAAGAATACTTATACACGTATATTATTTATGTAGCATTAGTGATATCAAAGTAGGACTCTCTTCTGTTCGTCTTCTTCGTTCACTGGACACAAGGTACGGATTCTCCGTCCTTTCAGTATGGACATTCTTTCCTTATTAGGATTTCCCCGTATGCAGCCAACTGTTTTCCCTAGTGTATGTTTTATATGTTTCTGAATTGCTTATGTTTAATTAGATGCCTAAAGCCATATACATGCATGACCAGTTTCACCTAGTTATGGAGGTACCATAACCATAACACTAGAGGCACCAGTGTTATTACTCCACCACGATGGAGTGATAGCTCGTGGCGTCCCTTCAGCTTTTGGCCATATTATTATTATTATCATGCGGGGCGTATGGGTGCATCCTAGTTTACATGTTTTCAGCAGATTATTTAGGTGAATGTCGTGTGTGCCTTGCATCCTTCACAAGGAACTGATCCCTCCTACCCAAACAGTTATATTAATTAGAGGCAACCCCTCTAATTTGCATGACGAGGTCACCCCTCTAAATATTCATGCACGTTGATATTTGATGACCTATATTGGCTTAATGGTTAACATGTTAAACAGTTTTTATAAGATAAACATAAGGATTTTCAAACTATAAAACCAGTTTTATGAACATGTTCCAGGTTTTCCAGGACTTATACATTTCCGCTGCTTTTAGTCTTATTTATGTTCAGCAATTCATACTATGTCGTATATCCGTGCACTGAGCGTTATGCTCAGCCGTTAGTTTCCTTTCCATGTCCCAAAATGGCAGGTACCCAAGGACGGATTCGAGCATTCAGAGGAAGTGCATAGGATGGAAGTTGCCATAGACTTCTTCTCCTTTTTCCATATACTTATGCTTGTTTATTCTTTCCTAGTTCATTTCCTTTATTTATGTTTTGGGCTTATGTTTGGGAACCGATGTTTGATTCCGGTTTTCCCTATGGTCATGTATATTTTACTACATATTACCTTGCATGCTTCGATGACACGCCATAATTACGCGTAACGGTCCATTTATCAAAGTGGGGTGTTACAATTAGGTATCAGAGCCCAAGGCTTCGACCTGTAGGCTCTAAAACTTGACCTGTGACTAGTGGGTAGTCATCAGGAGCTTCCTAAGCCAACGCTTGTTATTCCATGTACTTATGTTTTCAGCACCTTGTTGTTTTAACCATGATGTTTTCAGCACCTTGTTGTTTAACCATGATGTTTTCATTAGTATTGCTTTTACTAATATGGACTGAACAACTGTCATCCATACTTAGTTACGTGTCATTGTTTCATGCACGATGTTCCTTGTGAACTGTGACTAATGTGAACTAAACCTCAGTAGTTCATAATTAGTCACATAATTTTTTTTTTCTGATAATTTTTTATAGATGATTTTTACTTATTTATGTTTCATGTGTCATTGTTGTAGGAATTTTGACTAAGTAATGGTTGGTACAGGACTGGCCCTATTTAGTCGCATGTGCTTTTATCAGAACTTTTAACTTTGGGACCGACCCATAGGCGTCCCCTCGCCATGTCTTTTGTTTTGGGACCGACCCAGAGGCGTCCCCTCGCGCATATAAAAGTTTTTATAAACTGCATCATGTATTCATGCACTGTTTTTCATGCGTAACATTTTTCTCATGATTTATTGGCATAATTTTTTTATGTCCCCTTATAAGTTACTATGTTTTTATGTCATGGTTGGTTTTCATTAATCATGCTTTCAGGAAAATCATCGTTGAAATTCGTTTAACCACACGTTAGCATTTCTCTATGCAACCAGAATGAGGTATATACTGGCATTGCCAGGTTATCATGATGGTCTTTCTAACCGTTTAACCAGTTATTTCCTTTAAATCATGTCAGACGATCGACCCCATACCGATCATTTCATGTGCATTCCATGTGTACTCCATGTACCGTATTCCATGTGCGCATTCCATGTTCCTCATATCACGTTCATGATATGTTACACGTATCATTGATCACAATATGGTTGCTTATACTACACTCACCATGTCTCTACGTATCACGTTTAAAATTTTTCACGTATCACGTTCAAAAATTTTCACGTACTACGTTTCAATATGTATCGCGCATCGTTGCTAATTATCAGTTAGGGTAGATTATTTTGCATCGTAATATTTCAGTTATCCTTGCACGTTAATTCTTATTCCCTCGATCAAATTCAGGGGATCTATCTTACGTAGATGACAATGAACTTTTCGTGTTTTCAAGTCAAGGTCAGGAGGACCAAGATTATCATTGTGTCAAGATCTTGTGAAGGAACCGTTCCAAGAGGGAAGCCACGTGGAAACAGACAAGTTCATCCGGACTTCTTATCCATTTTTCTCTTATCAATTAGATATGTCCTTTCAGTTACGTCACGTTCCATGTCCTTTCAAGACATGTCACGTTCCACGTTCCTTCTGCCATGTCACCTGCACGTCCATTTATCTTACATACCCTCTCAGTTTGATTCGGGTATGTTTCTCTTTTAGTTACTTATCTATAGTTCGGGGATGAATTATTCTTTTTAGGGGAGAAGAGTTGTAAAACCCGCATGCTTTTACCATGAACAGTACACTAATAATCGTACGTAAAAGATTACAACTTTCCTTATATAACATGAACACGTGTCACGAATATTAATTACAAGAATTACGTATGTGTTATTACACGATAAGTATTAAGTATGTATTAATACAAGATAATTATTATCAATAATAATTATAATCACGAACATTAACTCATGAGCCTAAGAATCACGAACACATAAATATGTATTTACGTATGTTCTTATTATGATTACGTACAAGTATTTATAATAACACGAATAAATTATAATAACGTAACGTAAATACAAACGTACGAACACGTAACTATTAAGCATGAAAAGGTTCGGGTTTCCCTTGTGGGCCCCACCTACCCGCGGACACAAAGAACAGAACGGGCCTATGGCCCAACCCACTTCACAAAAATATATCAGGAAGGTTAAACATTATATTTTCATTTATCACATTTTCAAAACAAAGCAAAAACCTTAGCACACCCTATGGTGGCCGCCAGTTCTGTTTATGCCGCCAGTAGCACCCAAAAGGAAAACGTGATGTTCTCTTTATGCCGCCAGCAACACCCAAAAGGAGAACGTGATGTTCTCTTTATGCCGCCAGCAGCACCCAAAAGGAGAACGTGATGTTCTCTTTATGCCGCCAGCAGCACCCAAAAGGAGAACGTGATGTTCTCTTTATGCCGCCAGCAGCACCCAAAAGGAAGGTGGTTTTGATTTATAATTATTGATTAGGAGTGTGTTCGTGAGATCAAGATTTATTCATTCCACGTGTTTTGGTAATTCATAAACCCCTTTTTCTTTTTATGTTTTTATTAATTGAACACATGAAATAATAAGTGATATAAAAACAAGAAATCATCATGTAAATAAATCATGGAGGGGTAAATTAATTATGGTTAAAGGGGTGTTTGGTTCGGCCAGCGCACACAAACCAAGAGCCAAAGCTCTCGGTGTGGCTCGTGTGATCACAGCCGAGACCTGCGGGTCTCGGTGTGGTGTTGTTGGTCTCGGCCGCAAGAGCAAGGGAAACCCTGACTCACGTCGGGGTGTGGTTTGGTTGTTTGGGGGTCTCGGCTGAAAAACAAAACAAACACCACCGGCTTAAGTCGGTGGCTAATTATAGAAAGCAGGGGGAACCATGGCTGCGGCAGCAGGGGGAACACCGGCTAGCCGGTGGGAATTTTTGCTAGCCGGCGGCTAGCCAAGACCAAGGAAACCACCGGCGTAGGCCGGTGGCTGTTTTACACAAACAGTGGCAACCGGTTAAGCCGGTTAGCCACTGTTAAGGGTGCGTTTGTTGACCGGTTCACGGGTCTGGTTCACGGAGTTCACGAATACGGTTCACGACACGTTTAATAAATAAGACACGGGTTTCGGTCACGACAGTATTTTACAAGGTTAACTATTTTTACGACTTTATTATTTCAATATTAAATTAAATTAATTAAAACATGTACATAATTAATTTAATTTAGACATGACTTAGGTTATTAATATTATTAATAATACATGGGTTTTAACCTAAGTAATTATCATTTTATTTAGACTATATAATTAATTAATTATTACAATCATGACTTACAATTAATTAATTTCTACGACTTAGGTTATATTAATATATAAATTAATATATGTTTAACCTAAGTATTTTTATTTTTATTTAATTAAATCATGATATATTTAATTAAATACTTTAACCTATAGTTTATTTAATTCACATGTAATAATTAATAAACCATACTATAGATCACATGACTTAGAATATAAATCAGTAAACACTTAAGCTTATATTATTAGCTTAATAATCCATCTTATTCTATTTATAGAAACTTTCTATTTTTAGAAACTTATTTAATTAAGTCAGTTAATCTATTTATGGAAACTTTCTGTTTTTAGAAACTTATCTATTTTAAGCAATAAATCTATTTTTGGAAACTTTGTATTTTTGGAAACTTTCTATTTTAGAAAACCTGCTATTTTTAGAAAGTTACTTATTATTACACAACCAGTATAATAATATAAGAAATACAAGTAATACTTAATCAGAATAGACAGAATACATGATAAACGCAGTATAAAGCTAAAATCAGTAAAACATGACATGAACATATAAAACAAGTTAAGACATAATATAAAACCAGTTACGTACTCAGTAATCAGAATACTTATACACGTATATTATTTATGTAGCATTAGTGATATCGAAGTAGGACTCTCTTTCGTTCGTCTTCTTCGTTCACCGAACACAAGGTACGGATTCTCCGTCCTTTTAGTATGGACATTCTTTCCTTATTATGATTTCCCCGTATGCAACCAACTGTTTTCCCCAGTATATGTTTTATATGTTTCTAAATTGCTTATGTTTAATTAGATGCCTAAAGCCATATACATGCATGACCAATTTCACCTAGTTATGGAGGTACTATAACCATAACACTAGAGGCACCAGTGTTATGACTCCACCACGACGGAGTGATAGCTCGTTGTGTCCCTTCAGCTTTTGGTCATATTATTATTATTATCATGCGGGGCGTATGGGTGCATCTTAGTTTACATGTTTTCAGCAGATTATTCAGGTGAATGTGGTGTGTGCCTTGCATCCTTCACAAGGAGCTGATCCCTCCTACCCAAACAGTTATATTAATTAGAGGCAACCCCTTTAATTTGTATGACGAGGTCACCCCTCCAAGTATTCATGCACGTTGATATTTCATGACCTATATTGGCTTAATGGTTAACATGTTAAACAGTTTTTATAAGATAAACATAAGGCTTTTCAAACTATAAAACCAGTTTTATGAACATGTTCCAGGTTTTCCAGGATTTATACATTTTCGCTGCTTTTAGTCTTATTTATGTTCAGCAATTCATACTATCTCGTATATCCGTGCACTGAGCGTTATGCTCAGCCGTTACTTTCCTTTCTATGTCCCAAAACGGCAGGTACCCAAGGACGGATTCGAGCATTCGGAGGAAGTGCATAGGATGGAAGCTGCCATAAACTTCTTCTCCTTTTGCCATATACTTATGCTTGTTTAGTCTTTCCTAGTTCATTCCCTTTATTTATGTTTTGGGCTTATGTTTGGGAACCGATGTTTGATTATGGTTTTCCCTATGGTCATGTATGTTTTACTACATATTACCATGCATGCTTTGATGACACGCCATAATTACGCATAACGGTCTACTTATCAAAGTGGGGTGTTACACCTTCTCAATCAAAATGTTCCCCTTTTGAACATTATCCCTAAGGAAATGGTGGTGAATCTTTATGTTCTTAGTTCGCGAATGTTGTATGGGATTCTTACTAAGGTCTATTGCACCCTTATTATTACACATGATGGGAACATCATTGAGTGTAATCCCGTAATCGACAAGCGCTTGCTTCATCCATAGAGCCTGTTGACAAGATTTACCAACACTCACATACTCGGCTTCCATGGTGGATATAGCAAGAGCGATTTGTTTCTTAGAGAACCAAGAAGTTAAACAACAACCCATGAAAGTACAAACTCTGCTAGTGGTTTTCCAGTCTACATAGTCTCCCGTATGATCCGAGTCCACGTATGGTTTCTACGCCGGTCCCTTTAGGATACCATAATCCTAAATGTATAGTGCCTTTAATGTATCAGAAGATACGTTTAACCACTTCAAGATGAGTGGTTTTGGGAGCCTCTTGGAAACGTGCACAAAGGTAAATACTAAACATGATACCCAGTCGACTTGCCGTTAGGTACAACAAACTACCAATTATACCTCTTTGTTTGGTGTTGTCTACCAACTCACTATCATCATCTACGGTGAGTTTAATATCCGAGGCCATAGGGGTTTTCATAGGTTTAGAGTCTTCTAATCCAAATTTCCTTAGCATTTCTTTAACATACTTAGATTGATTAAAGAAAATACCATCATCTATTTGTTTAATTTAGAGTCATAAAAAAAGTTAAGTTCACCCATCATGCTCATTTCAAACTCATCATGTATGATTTTGGCATAGTCATCACACATACTTTGACAAGTTGAACCAAATATAATGTCATCAACATATATTTGTACGATTATGAGATGAGAACCTTTCTTCTTTTTAAAGAGTGTATTGTCTACCATTCCCATGGTATGCTCATGTTTTACAAGAAACACTTTAAGTATATCATACCAAGCTTTGGGTGCTTGTTTAAGACCATAAAGAGCTTTCTTAAGCTTGTAAACATGATCTGGTTTCTCAAAATCAATGAATCCGGGAGGTTGAGCCACATATACCTCCTCATTGATCAAACCGTTAAGAAATGCAATTTTTACATCCATTTGTTGAAGCTTAAAGTCTAAGGCACAAGCATAAGCTAAAAGGATTCTAATGGATTCTAATCTAGCAACCGGTGCATATGTCTCATCATAATCAATCCCTTCTTGATGATTATAGCCTTGAGCTATAAGTCTATCCTTGTTACGAGACACAACACCATTCTCATCTAACTTATTCCTATACACCCATTTGGTTCCTATGATGGTAGTACTTCTAGGTGGAGGAACAAGTTCCCAAACGTCATTAGCAATGAATTGATTCGATTCTTCTTGCATGGCGATGACCTAACTCTAATCCATTAAAGCTTCTTTAACATAATTTTGGTTTAATCAAGGAGATAAAACAAAAAAAGTTACTTTGATCTTCGACTTGAGGTCTAAGGGTCCTTTGATTAAGGTCACCTATGACGTTTTCGAGAGCATGATCCTTAGATTCCTTAATGTTTACTTCCTTTTCAATAATTGGGTCTTCAACTTCTAGTTTTCTAACCTCTTTGGCTTTAACTATGTCTATTTCATCTAAGTCATCATCTACCAAAGGTGGTGTCTTTGATAAAGGTGGAGTTTCATCGAATGTCACGTTAAGTGATTCTTCGATTACACCTGAGGTTCTATTTAGGACTATGTAGGCTTTACTAGTTTGGGAATAACCTAAAAAGATACCTTCGTATGGCTTTGGGTCGAACTTAGTAAGGTAATCTATGGTGTTGAGAATGAAACACTTGCTTCCAAACACCTTAAATTATTCTAATGAAGGTTTCTTACCTTTAAGAATCTCATAGGGGATCTTACTTAGAAATGGTCGAATAAGAATTCTGTTGAGAATATAGGTCGATGTGTCAACGGCATTGCACCAAAAATTTTGAGGCAAGGATTGTTTGTTTAACATGGTCCTACTCATCTCTTGGATAGTCATATTCTTTCTTTCAACTACCCCATTTAATTGTGGAGTGCGAAGAGCCGAGAAGTTATGGGTAATACCATGAGCTTCACAAAAGACACCAAATTGCACTTCATTATCAAATTCCCTACCATGATCCATCTTAATAAAGACAATTGGACATCCTAATTGTTTTTGGATCTTGCGACTAAAGATTTCGAAATGATCGAAAGCTTCATTCTTATTAGCCAAAAATCTAGTAGAAGTGAATCTAGAATAGTAATCAACTATAACTAGGGTATAAAGGTCACCTCCATAACTCCGTATGACAGAAGGTCCAAAGAGATCCATATGTAGGAGCTTTAGGCACCGAGAGGTAGATACCAAATTCTTGGCCTTGTGACTTAAGTGAACTTGCTTCCCAACTTTTCAAGCATCACAAAAGTTACTATCAAACTTCATCTTGGGGAGATGTCTTACCAACTCCTTAGAGACTAAAGATTGAATTAAACGCATATTAGTGTGACCTAATCTCCTATACCAAAGAGTAGAACTATCATCTAAATTCACTAGACATAAGTTGTCTTTAGAATTCCTATTGACCTTCATGACATAAAGCCCATGCTTTCTAACACCTTTTCCAATGATCTTTCCATCTTTTATGATTTCACTATCATGTTCGGAAAAGATGAACTTACACTTATCGTCACAAATTTGACCTATACTTATTAAATTAAAACCTAAGTTATGCTCAACATTTTTAATGGTCATGGAGTCAAGAGAAACCGTACCTTTGCCAATGATGTTACCACATAGTTTACTAGCGAATGTGACGTTACCTCCATTATATGCTTTGTAAGTAGAGAACAAACTTCGATTACCCGTCATGTTAACAACCACTATCCTTAATCCACTCGTCGGACTCCAAATCAATTCCCAAGCATATCTAGGTAACAACACATAAAATCAAACATTTGGTCCCCAATATCTCATGGGTCCAAAGTTGTTAGTTCCAAACATCCCTTGCATTCGGTTGGGATGCATGAATGGAGGACACATACCCCATGGAGAAAAACATTATTGTTGAAGATTATTCCAATTCATATGAGCATTTTGATCTCCATTGTTTTTCTTAGGAGTCTTTGATCTTGATCTAGAATTATTATTGTTTCTAGGTGTTGGTGTTTTACTTCTAGGCCGTGACTTAGAGTGGTAATTATTTATAGGTGTGGGAGTTCTACTTCTAGGCCTTGAATCATTTTGTACTCTTAAAGGAGTAGATGATTTTCTTAAGTGATCCTTCATTCCCATTGAAGGTTTACTTAAAGGTGTATAAAACTTATTAAGTTCTCTTTTATCAAGAATATGTAATTTAACATTGTTAACAACAAGATGTTTTGGCCCTTTACCTAAAATAGACTTTTCAGAAAGTTAAGAATTTTCACCTACTGAAGTCTCTGTCTGCGGTTTATTATCATGCCCCGCGGTTCCATATATATATGGAACCGCCACGTACTTTAGCGAACCGCGAGCAGCAGGCGTTTTTCCTAAAAACGTGACTTGTTTTGGTTCACTAGTAGATTCTTCATTAGTGTTAAAACCCAACCCAAGTCTTTCCTTAGAATGAATTTTTCTACTTAACATATCATC
Source organism: Glebionis coronaria (assembly GCA_025667525.1). Lineage (NCBI taxonomy): Eukaryota > Viridiplantae > Streptophyta > Magnoliopsida > Asterales > Asteraceae > Glebionis > Glebionis coronaria. Next base: position 154,919,463 of record CM046877.1, read on the forward strand.
AAGAGCACTAGTACCTTTCATGAACTTCCAATTTAATGGAGGTACTCTTGAGATCTTCATTCTCTTGTCTAAGACTTTCACAACTTAGACAACCTAAATCAACTTCTTTATTTTTCTCAAGCTTAGCCAATTTTTCTCTTAGCTCACTAATCTCATTTTCAAGCTTAGTTCTAGTTGAATTTAGTGATTTATTATTTTTAATGAATTTATGACTTAGTTTGCAGAGGTTATTATATTGACCTTCTAACTCTAAATCATCTAGAGAAGAACTATCATTGCTATAATATTCGGTTTTGGAATGAACCTCTTTAGAAGAATGAGCCACGAGACACTTTTCATCTTTAGCATTGTCCTCACATTCTTCACCACTATAGCTCCATGATCCACCAACAAACACCGTGTGATTCTTGTCGTGAGATGGTTTGGGATATTCACCGTTGAAATGGTTGGATCACCGCATCTAAAGCATTTCCTATCACCTTTGTCATTCTTGAAAAATTGGTTCTTGGAGAAGGCTTTCTTGTCGTTGCTTTGTTGTCTTACGTATTGACCTCGTCTTTTGAAGAACTTCTTGAAGTATCTAACCGCCATATCATATTCCTCATCATCAGTTTCCGAGGAAGAGCTTTCGTGGTCACTTTGCACTTTCTTGGCCTTTAGTGCTAAAGACTTTATTTTACTCTTGCTTTTCACCATTCCCGAGTCCTTAAAGATTATCATTTCATAAACTTTTAAGTTACCAATGAGTTCATCAAGTGGTAGTGTGGTGAGATCCTTTGATTCTTCAATTTCCGTGCTTTAACTCTCCATTTTGGATGCAACGCCCAAAGAAACTTCCTAACATTGTTCTTGCTAGAAAAAACTTCATCAAGTGCTTTTAGACTAGTAATAATAGTATTAAACCTAGCAAATGCACTATCAATAATTTCATATTCTAAGATGACAAATTGTTCATATTGTTGAACAAGAAGATCGATTTTGCTTTCTTTGACTTGGCTATTACCTTGGTGGGTTACTAAAAGAGTGTTCCAAATATCTTTAGCGATTTTACACATAAAAATCCTTTCATACTCTTTCTTAGGCAAATCATTGTAAATAACCATTTTAGCCTCATTAGTTTTAGCAAGCTTCTTCTTAGTGTCATCATTAGAATTTCCAAAAGAAATGAATTCTTTCTTTTTAGAAGTTTCATTATATTGATAAGGTAAAAAGTTACCAACGGTAATAACATGCCAAAGATCTAATCTTTGGACACATAAGTCTCAAATCTATTTTTCCAATAAATAAAATTATCGGTTTCAAAAAGAGGTGGTCTTTGCATAGATTGTCCTGCTAGGTACTTGTTGGAATCCATAGATCGATTCAAGTTTTAAAATACAATATATTTTAAAAATGCTTGAGCAACCACGCTCTTATACCAATTGTAGAAACTAGAGGGGGGGGGGGGGGGTGAATAGTTTCTTAAATATACTTGATTAATGATCGGTTTTCAAAAATCCTTTTTTCAAAAACTTAGACTTGAGTGATTATGTGAAATCTTCTTATGCACAATATGAACAACAAATAGTGGATCTACACTAATAATCACAAGTATATGCAAGTAAAGAATTTAAAGAGATAAGGAAAAGAAAGATCAAACCAAACACCAAGGATTTATAGTGGTTCGACAAGGAAGCTCTCTCCTCGTTCCTACTCAACTCATCGAGTACTCTTTACTCGAGAGTTTACCAATCAACAAGCTCCTCAAGGTAGAGAAACCGTACACGTTGCTTAACTAATTTCCGACTCTAAGCTAAAAGTCGAACCCTAATCTTAGATAGGACCAATCTACACCAATATACTTTAAAGCCTAAGTATTAACCACAATACATACACAACTTCCGAATTTATAAAACAATTTGGATCTTCACAACTATACAAGAATGAAAATGAAGTTTGATCTTCAATGTTTCATGAGGTAGACACAACACTTCAAGGATGAAAGTGTTCTTCTCTTTGCACTTCAGAGGATGAGAGGGGAGGAGAAAGATTCACTTCTAAACAAGTAGTAATCAACCAAATAACCAAGGATTTGAATGATTTAAGAAGGTGGATTGAATTTGGAAATTTTTATGCAAAAGAGGTGAAAAGAAAATATGGAAATGGTCCACTATTTATAAGACAAGGTTCCAACGGCTCTTTCTGAGCGTGGTTTGTTGGAAATACGTTTTTACGTATTTAGGAAGATTCGATCACTCCGACAATAGATTAAGTAGTAGCTCGTAGTTCTTGTTATTAAGTTAAACAAAGTTAGCAAAGCCTAGTACACAAAGACTAAGGCCACGACCCAATGTAAGCCCAAGCCCATCTCATGGGCTTGGGTATATAAACCCTCTCATTAGATGGAGAGGGTGTGGATTCATCATAATTTTACACATAGTTCTTTCATTTCTCTCTCTAGAAGTGTGTTTGATTCTACCAAGTTTCTATCTCTTTCTCTCTCTAAAACATAAGCTAGATTTACATATCCTACAAATGGTATCAAGAGCCATGGTATGATTGTTTGGTTTTTGTATTTGTGTTCTTGATTCTCTTGCCCATTTTGATCCAAAATCACACGAACCAATTTTTTTTTTTTGTTTTTATGATTTAATCTTGATATACTTCATCTAGTTACTTGTTATAGTGATTTGGTATTGGTATTTTGGTTAAAAACACAAAATTTTTGGGTTTTTGATTCATTTTTAGGCTTAGAATCTCGAATTTGTTGTGTTATTGTACTGTCTGAGAAAAGTGGGATTCATAGTACGATCTGTGTATTGTGATCGCATAAACCTGGGGTTTCTACTTGCGATCCAATATCACGATCACATAATACGATCACTCGTTGCGATCACGAGTACGATCACTTGTTGCGATCACGAGTACGATCACTCGTTGCGATCACGAGTACGATCACTCGTTGCAATCTGAGTACGATCGTTGGGTACGATCAAACGATTGCGACCAGAGTACGATTGTTGGGTACGATCAAAGAGTACGATTACTAGTACGATCTGAGTGCGATCATAGTAAGTGCGATCACCAGTACGATCTGAGTACGATCGTTGGGTACGATCACTAGTACGATCCGAGTTCGATCCGAGTATGATCAAGGAGTGCGATCTGAATACGATCATAGAGTACGATCCACGAGTGCGATCTGAGTACGATCCCCACTGCGATCACGTGTTGCGATCCAACATTTTTTCAAAAACGTATTTTTGAAAATTTTTAGGGGATTTCAAAATTATTTGGTTTCTCGAGAACATAATTTAGGGGATTTCAACATTATTTCTCGGCTTTCACACACAACAACAAATACATTTACTTTCTTTCATTGATCGATCAAATTTGTAAATCTTAACTTATCGAAATGGAGTACACATCTCTTACGGATAAGTCCATCCTCTCGGGTACGGATAATCGTCCACCAATGTTGGAAAAACCTATGTACGAGGATTGGACTTCCCGAATGGAACTTTACATGTTGAACAAAGAGAATGGACATCTCATTTGGGCATCGGTGCTCAATGGACCATTAGATTATGGTACAGTGACGGAAGGTACGACTACTCGTCCTCGCACAATGGGTGAATTGACTGGAGATATGAAGATTCAAGACAAATGTGATAAGTATGCTACAAACATCATTCTCCAAGCCCTTCCTCCAGATGTCTACAAACTCGTCAGCAAACATAAAGTTGCCAAAGAGTTATGGGATAGAATTCGTGTTCTAATGCAAGGCACCTCGTTAACTAAACAAGAACGAGAGTGTAAGCTTTATGATACTTTTGATAAGTTTGTCTATGTGCCAGGGGAGACTCTCAATGACTACTATATGAGATTTACCCTGTTATTGAATGAGCTAGATATCTATGGCATGGCAATTCCTACGTTTCAATTGAACACCAAGTATTTGAACACTCTTCCTTCAGAATGGAAAAAGTATGTGATGGATGTTAAATTGGCTAAGGACGTGCATAACACCAATGTGGATCAACTTCAAGCTTTTCTTCAACAACACGAATGCCATGTGATCGAGGCTCGGTTGTCTAAACCTCAAGTTCATGATCCACTTGCCATGTATGCTTCTAAACAAAACATGGCTTATACTTATCAACAACCATCATACTTGCAGCAACCACCACCACACACCTATCAGCAACCACAACAACCATCTTATCAACCACCAATGATGCCACAACAAGCATTTCAACAAAGTGTTCATCAACAATCTTTTCCACAGCAACCACCATATCATACATCACCATCACAAGCCAACACTTCTCCAATGGGCTATACTCCTCAACAAGGATATTTTCCAATAGAAGCACAACCAGCACAAGCTTTCTACTCTAATGAACTTCCACCAATCCAAGCACCGGTCTTTACTCCAAATGATACGCCAGCTGATGTTCTAAACCATCTCACTTCCTACTTGTCAAAACTTGTTGCAACTAGAGGATTTCCACCAACAAACAATCAGATCCGCACCTCTTCAAATCCTTGACAACAAGCTACTGTTCAAGATGGTCAAGTAACAGTGCAACCTATTCAGGGAAGGCAAAATTCATATGGACCTCCTACAAGGACTGTGAATGCTAAAGCTGTAAATTCTCAAGCTAATGGAAATGGAAGCCCCATTGGTCCTTAAAAGGTTGTGACTTGCTACAATTGCCGAGGACAATGTCATATGGCTAGGCAATGCACTCAGCCGAAAAGGAGAAGGGATGAAGCGTGGTTTCGTGAGAAAATGTATTTGGTCGATGCTCAGTCTAAGGGAAAGATTTTGGATTCAGAAGAGTTAGCATTTCTTGCAGAACCAGGGGCAGCAGATACTGAAGGCATTGCAGTCGTTTCCACTTCTAGTGCAACTTATCAAGCAGATGATCTTGACGCATATGATTCGGATTGTGATGACATTCACTCTGCCCAAGCTGCTCTCGTTGCTAATCTCTCTCACTACGGTTCTGATGTCGTCAGTGAGGTACCCACCACAACCAATCTTGGTAATGATGATAACCCACATCAAGTTGGGCATGAAAATGACAACCTCGAACAACATTCAGGAACTAGTAACTCAAATGATGTGGTACCCAATCATACATATTTGAGTGAACCTCAACCAAATGCTACGACGAGTATGGAATCTTATGCTCAACATGATATGGTCATGGTGCCTAAACATATTATTGATCAAATGCATATGGCTCTCAGACAATCCGTAGATACGAATTCCACCCTAACTGCTGAGCTTGCATTGCATAAAGAAAAGGTCAAAACTTTTGAAATGGTCCCTCAAGCAGAGAAAATAACATGTTCTGAATTTGACCAATTTTGTTTTGAAAAGATTGAACACTTGCAAGAAATAGAATCATTAAAAGCTAATCTTTCCAATGAATTAAAAGCAAAAGAGTCGGTTGTCAATGATTTTCAGAAACTTAAAATGGATTTCGAAACTCTCGAGTCTAAAAAGTTTGAATCAGAAATTAATGCTACCAAACTTCTTAAATTCAAGATGAACAGCTTTTAAAACAATACGCTTCCACGGAAAAGGTTCATCTTTTAACTAAATCATTTAAAGAACTCGAACTTAAGCGTCTTCAAAATTTACCACCTAATCCCGGTTATGCAAAACAAGCTCAGGAATATATTCCCGGTCTTTATGATATGACCATATTTGGCAAATCGAAAGAAGCACCTTATGTTCGTAGTTCTAAGGAGACACAGTCACTTATGGAAGAAACTCATTCTAAAATGTTTTCAAAATTCCATACGATTGATTATGATAAGCATAATAAAGATCAACTTTCTAAAAAGACACGTATTCGCTTACAAAAGGAATTAGCTGAACTAACAGTTCTTGTGCCCCCAAGTTTGTCAAATGAAAACCCTCCTAGTACGTCTCCTACACTCGTCAAAACGGATTTAACGAAGTTACTTCCACTGGTAAGTAAGGCGTCCGTTAATTTAAAAGCGGTACACCAACACTTAGCCAATTTTGACAAGGTCATTTTGGAACGTAAGACGGCCACGACCATAACGGAAGGTGAATGGAACTTTGAGCATACTAGAGCTGCGTTCTGAGACGAAATTGTTCCGTTTGTAAAGAATGTTAAAGCTTGTCTTAGTAAGCTTGATCAAGATTTGCATTTGGAAATAGAAGAAGTTAAACGTGTTTTCAATGAAATGGATGATGCTTATGAAAATAGTTTACTTGAAATAGAACGGGTTTCTCGCCAAAATGATCAGCTTCTGAAGCAAGTGATGTCTCATGATATAGTTTCCGTCCGTGTGAATAAAAGTGTTGATAATGATTATATTGTGCATAATGTTCAATCTGTGGATAACGTGGCAGATAGTACTTGTCACGAATCTAACGCTGAATTTTTAAAGCTTCAAGATTCATATTCTTCGCTTTCAAAACGTTTTGATAAGATTCAAACACATTGTATTTCACTTGAATGCAAGCAACAATTTATTCAAGAAATCTTTGAAACGTCATTCGAAGGTGTTAATATCGATGATGCAAACTTTGAAAAGAATTTTCGATTGAATTTACAATCAAAACAGCGTCAGCCAAGTGACAAAGTTACTAAATCTTTGCCGATAGACATAGAGAAATCTAAGGAGCTTAACTGTGTAAACGTACTTGAGGCCGCTGAGAATTTTAAACTTGATCTAGATAATCGAGTTTCCAAGATTTTGTCCAAAGTTGATAACTTAAAACAGAAAGATACATGACTCTTCGATTCAGTAAAGCCCGCACTGCACAGAATCAATCATTGATTGAACAATTGAATCGGAAGTCGGTGGAAATATCTGATTTGAGGGAACAAATTTGTGATAAGAATCTGGCCTTGGCTGAGTTAAAGGAAACACTTCGTACTCTAAAAGGTAAGAATGTTGTGGATAACGCAGCCACTGTCTCAGCATCGTCCTCTAGTGCAATCAAAAGGAACCTTATAGCCGTCACACCATTTAATAAGGGCCCTAGGACTAAACCATCTCAAACTTCAGTCACTAAAGATAAGGCGGAATCAAAACCAGCTTCTAATATTCCCGTGTTGCCTTCTACAGGAGTAAGCACCACTACTAAGGCTCAAAGATCTAAGCTTAAAAGAAACAAGAAGAATGATAGGATCTTGCCTCCATCTAGTAGTCCAGTGAAGAAGAAAGTAGAAGCCCATCCGAGGAATGTTATTTCTGTTTTGAATAAAAAGAATCATGTAGCTAAACCTAAAGGCTCTGCGGTTGTGTAGCGTTCTAAGCCTACTGTGAATTCTAATTTGAAATGTTGGAATTGCAATGAATGTATGTTTTCTAGTCGTCATGATTCTTGCCTTATTGACCATGTGAATGAGATGAATGCCCGGAAAAAGGGATTAGAATGGAAACCGACTGGGAAAGTGTTAACCCAAGTTGGTTGGTTGTGGCGACCCACTGGTAGAACTTTCACTATAGTAGGAAATATGTGCCCTTTAACTAGGATCACTCCCACTAAAGCGAAGAATGTGTGCCCTTTAACTAGGAGTACAAAGGCTACCAAAACGCAAGCGTGTCCTTTAACTAGGAACACCGACACTACTGTAGGATACAAGTGCCCTTTAAATAGGTCTACTCCCACTGTAGTTCCCGTGAATAATCCAAAACCTAAGAAAGTTGGAACAGTAAAACCTGTTAGTGCTAAAACTCACAATAGAAAACGCAGGAAATCTAAGGGTCACACAAATGCTAGCAATGCTGATAATCTTATATCTGTATCTGCTAACACCCCGGAACCAATAGTTTCCAATGCATTGTCTACTGTTGTTATTGAAAACAGGTGGTCCAAATTGTTCTCTGGTATTTGGACTCTGGTTTCTCCAAGCATATGACCGGAAATCGCTCTCATAGCTCAGAAATTTCGTCAGTAAGTTTCTTGGTACGGTTCGATTTGGAAATGATCATATTGCAAAGATAATGGGTTATGGTGAATATCATATTGTGAATGTTATAATTTCAAGAGTGTACTATGTGGAAGGTCTCGGTCACAACTTATTTTCTGTGGGACAATTTTATGATGCAAACCTAGAAGTTGCTTTTCGAGAGCATACCTACTTCATTCGTAATTTGGAAGGGGTTGATTTATTGAAAGGTACTCGAGGGAATAATTTGTATACTTTGTCTCTACAAGACATGATGGCCGCTTCTCCCATATGTCTTCTCTCCAAAGCATCAAAGACTAAGTCATGGTTATGGCATCGACGGTTATCTCATCTTAACTTTGACGCTATTAATCATTTGGCGAAAAATGAACTAGTTCGTGGTCTTCCTAAACTTTCATTTCACAAGGATCATTTTTGTTCCGCGTGTACAATGGGGAAAAGCACTAAGAAATCATACAAACCCAAGACTGAAGACACCAACCAAGAAAAACTTTATTTGTTGCATATGGATCTTTGTGGGCCAATGCGTGTTGAAAGTCTTAGTGGCAAAAAGTACATCCTCGTAATTGTCGATGATTACTCTCGGTTTACATGGGTGAAAATTCTTACAACAAAAAATGAGGCACCTAAATTCATCATCGGATTTCTCAAGATTTCAAGTGCGTCTCAACACTACTGTCCGACGCATTCGTACAGATAATGGAACCGAATTTGTGAATCAAATCTTGCGTGATTATTATGAAGAAGTTGGCATATCTCATGAAACATCCGTTGCACGCACTCCACAACAAAACGGTGTCATTGAAAGGCGAAATCGCACACTTATGGAATCTGCTCGAACGATGTTAATTTACGCAAAGGCTCCATTGTTTTTATGGGCATAAGCAGCATCTACAATAGTGTACACCCAAAACCGGTCACTAATTCGTAAACGCCATGGTAAAACACCTTATGAGCTTCTCCATGGAAAAGTACCAGATTTATCATATCTTCATGTATTTGGTTCTCTTTGCTATCCAAATAATGATGGTGACAATTTGGGAAAACTTCAACCAAAGGCTGATATTGGTATTTTCATTGGTTACGCACCCGCAAAGAAGGCATACCGAATCTACAACCGTAACTCTCGCAAGATCCTCGAAACTAAGAATGTTGATTTTGATGAGCTGACAACAATGGCTTCTGAGCAAAGCAGATCTGAACCCGCACTTCATGAAATGGGACCCAGTAACATTAGTTCTGGTCTTGTCCCAAATAACCCTACTTCATCATCATTCACACCACCTACTAGGAATAAATGGGATACGTTGTTTCAACTGTTCTTTGATGAATTCTTTACTCCTCCCAATATTGTTGCTCCAGAACCTGAGGTAATAGCTCCGATCACCGAAGTTGTCGCTCCAGCAACCGAAGCACAATCAGACACATCTGCACCTACAATTGGTCAAGATATACCATCAACAAGTAATTCTCAACCAACACCTGTTTCAACTACCCATGTCATGCCTATTGACGATGAAGAGGATGATGATGATCACGATTTGGAATTCGCTCAAATGCGTGAACTTCCATTCTTTGGTGTACCAATTCTAGACCCTAATCAAGCCGGGTCGTCCACCTCAGAGGAAGCTCCTTCTACAGTCTACTCCAATCCATGGATTCGTGTACATGACAGTAAGTGGACAAAGGATCATCCTATAGATTCTATTATTGGTGACCCTAATCGTCCGGTATCTACACGAAGTCAGCTACAAGAAAATGCAATGTTTTGTCATTTTGATGCGTTTCTCACTGAAGTTGAACCTAAGACATGGAAAGAAGCTTTTACTCAATCCTGTTGGATAGAAGCTATGCAAGAAGAACTTAATGAATTTATACGTCTTAAAGTATGGGAACTTGTCCCATGCATGGATCAAGTGCAATTACTCACTTTGAAATGGGTTTACAAGGTGAAACTCGATGAGTTAGGCGGAATATTGAAGAACAAAGCTCGACTAGTAGCTCATGGATACAAGCAATTATTGGGCATCGACTTTATGGAATCCTTTGCACCTGTTGCCCGTTTGGAAGCTATTAGACTATTCCTCGCTTATGCAGCCCACATGAATATGATCGTCTATCAGATGGATGTAAAGACGGCATTTCTTAATGGTGAAATCAAGGAAGAGGTGTATGTTCAATAGCCGGATGGTTTTGTGAATCCTAATTATCCTAATCATGTATACAAGCTTAAGAAGGCTCTCTATGGGTTAAATCAAGCTCCACACGCATGGTATAATCTATTTTCACAATTCCTTATTACGCAAGGCTTCGCTAAAGGCAAGGTGGATCCCACGCTGTTCATTCAGAATCGAGGTAAAGATATGATTATGGTACAAATATATGTTGATGATATTATATTTGCAGCCTCGACCCAAACCTTATCTGACGAATTTGGGAAACTCATGTCTTCCAAGTTTAAGATGTCAATGATGGGCAAGGTATCATTTCTTAGGTCTTCAGATATCTCAGAGTCCCAGAGGCATCTTTATCAATCAATCCAAGTATGCCCTTGAATCTCTTAAGAAATATAAGATGGAATCTTGCGACCCCGTGGATACTCCAATGGTGGAACGAACTAAGCTTGATGCAGATCCACATGGAGTTGCCGTTGATCCGACACTTTACCGTGGAATGATCGGTACTCTTCTGTATATCACAGCTAGTCGACCTGATCTTCAGTTTGCTATATGTATGTGTGCTCGGTATCATACTAGGCCTACTGAGTTACACTTAGCTACTGTTAAACGGATCTTTCGATATCTTTAAGGAACCATTAATCGGGGACTTTGGTATTCGAAGGACTCTTCTATTGCACTAATGGCATATGCATATGCGGATCACGCGGGTTGTCAAGATACAAGGAGTAGCACGAGTGGAACATTGCAACTACTAGGAGATCGATTAATCAGTTGGGCATCAAAAAGGCAGAAAAGCGCTGCAATTTCAAGTACGGAAGCAGAATACATAGCTATGTCTGGTTGCTGTGCTCAAATTCTTTGGATGAGATCGCAATTAACCGACTATGGTCTAGGTTTCAACAAAATTCCGATGTACTGCGACAACAAAAATGCAATTGCCTTATGCTGCAACAATGTTCAATTCTCCCGGTCGAAGCATATTGACATTCGCTACCATTTCATCAAGGAGCAAGTGGAAAATGGAGTAATCGAGCTTTACTTTGTCCGATCTGAGTATCAATTGGCGGATATTTTCACGAAGGCTTTAGATCGCGCTCGAATGGAATTTTTGGCCGACAAGCTAGGAATGAGAACCTTCTCGCCTGAGACTCTTAAGGAACTGGCAGATGAAGCGAACGAATAGTGGTGGTAAAACTATTCTCCGTATCCTTGGTGATCATCTGTATATATTGTTTATATTTTTATACACAAAAGCAAAATACAAAAATATATAACCATATAAAAAACCATAAAAATTGAAAATTTCAGAAAAATCCTAAAATATTTTTCATTTTAAATCGGGCATGTCTTTTAGTACGGTAATATTTACGGCCTTATAAATGTCGATTAAAATTGACACGGCGCCATAAATAGAGTCCGTATAAAAGTTGTACATCTTTTAAAACATGCCCATTATGGCTTGTAGTTATTTCTGACTGCAACCTGTTTTTCACATTAAAGTCAAGTATTTCTTATGAAAGCTTTGGCTCATAACGACAATTAATTTTCTCGGGCAAGGTTTACTTTAAAACCTTGTAAGGGATCAAGTTTACTTTATAACTTGGTCTAACACAAATCTATGTACGCATCAGTGCATTTATTTGTTAAAACAAGAGAAGTCTTGTTTTTATAAAGCTATCATCTCTACAACCATAGCTATCTACAATTGGTATCTACATACTCGACGATGCAACTACTCAACCGACGACTACAGCTCTTTCAATAGAATACGGGTCAACAATTAAGGGGGAGCAATTGTCAAGCATTCAGAATCTTCGATGCCGAAAGTGCCAAGTTCACAAACTGGTGTCAAGACAACAATACCAATCGTACACGTGGTGTCAAGAGATGACTTCAGACATGACGAGGCGACCAACATATGCTGACAAGAACCATTTGATCTTATCATATGATGTTCTCATAAATCATGTTCAACCTTGTCAATTTTTTCTAATATGGTGAATATGTGATCATGTTACAAATCGATATCATATCTCATACATTTGATATTAAAACAGACTTGCATTTTTCTTCCCAAAACCTTTGTTAAAACTTCATTAAATTAATTGATATTAAAAACATCGATTGGGTTAATAATTTTAATATGGGGGAGAAAATGTGATTTAATATGGGAAATTATCACAAATGGTTTGACTTAATGTGCTGTCTCATCCCGACATATGCGAAATGTTTTCGAATATCGTGGCATATGTTAAGGGGGAGCAAAATAGATTTGCATATCAAAATGGATTTTCATGGTGACATATACTTACCCAAAACCCATTTATTTCACGACGATGAATATTGTGGTGACATAAGGATGGTACGATAGGTTAAGTCATATGATTCTTCCAGAACCAGAGGAATCTTCCCAAGGGCATTCCATAGCTAGAAATAGTAGTCCTTAGGAAAGTTGGAGAAAAGATTGTGAATGTAGCTGAATGCCGACCAAGTACTTAAGTTAGCACTAGAACAATCACAACCAGGTGCTAGTTATGACGTATTGGTAAGCATCGAAGGGGTTGAAGAATGAAAAAGAATTGTAAAGATAAAGGGTGTAAAGAAAGAAGCTCTCCTTATAACCTTAGGCAGAAACCGGGTCAATACATATGCTATTAAGATCATTTTAAATGATGCTCGATATTGAAGTTAAGACATCATGGACCCAACGATGCAATGCACAGACCATCCCAACTAACTCAGATATCTCTCAAAAGGTATTTGTTTTAATCACACGGAGACAACACGTTATCTATCGATTTATTCACTCCGAATAAATAGGTATTGAAAAAGGTGGCACTCCTCTCCAGCCTCTGATCACTAAAAGCCAAAATGCACGATCAAGTCTAGAGCAATTTGAGATCATCAAATATCTCATTAGGACACACTTCCATATTTCCTTGCTTCTTCACACACTGTGAAAAGTAAGTGAAGCTAGGATTTTTAAGTCCTTTTTAATGTTCGTTTTTCCTCGATTCGACTCGAATTTGATTTCCGGTTTTACGTTTCAACTTAACTTGTTTTTGGTAAAATCTCTTTTTGGTATTTTTAAACTAACTTAAATCTATTTAATTAAATGAAAACTACTTAAATTAACTATTTAAACTATTAATTTGAAAATAAACTTAAACTAATTAATAAAACTCCAAATTTTTTAATTAAGACTATTTAAACTAATTAATTTTAAACTAGTACTTTTTTAATTAAAATCTACTAACTTAATTTTTGAACTAAAACTTTTTAAAAGAACCCTAATTTAGAATTTATAAAAGTAATTAAAAATTAAAACTATTTTTTTTTCTTTTTATATTTATTTAAAACTGATTTAAGTAAATATTAAATAATAACAAAACTTTAAATTGATTTAAACTAATTTAAATTTAAAACTGCCTATCCTAAAAACACGCTATATAAATGAAATAGATAGAGATAATAAACAAACAGTTATCTAGCTCGAGTGGTTGAGACGTTTGGCTGTTATACGAAGGGTCTGGGGTTCGAATCTCACCCCAGACAAAATTTGACAATATTTTTTATACCACATTTTTTTGGAACTTTTCCTTTTTGGACAGATAATACTCAAGCCAATTGGGCTTGAGAATAAGCAGTACACACAAATAAGCTGGAATCAAACAAGCAGGAAACAAATAAGCTCAAGTAAACAAGCTAATCTAAAGAAAGCTATAAAAACTTAAATGATAAACAATAACTAAACAGTAATAAGCAAATCTAACATTCAATAAGCAACTCCCAACGTTAGGCAGAATAACAAGAATGAGCAGACTTACAAAAAAAACTGAATAATCAATTGATAACTGAACTAATAAGCTGAAATAGATAAAGCAGAAACTAAAGACTAATCCGAATTCAACATAAGCAGGAACCAAATAAGCATTAAGTTAGATCAAATAAGCAGATTACGCAACCAAACAATAAGCAATTAAAAGCTAATCTTAAGTAATATCTAAATTAATCCAAAACAATCTAAGACTAAGCTAAACAAAACACACGTCCAAATACTCTTAATAAGCAGTAAAATTAAATAAGCATATCCACAATTACCTCAAACTAAGCAGAAGTTCAATAATCTTAATAAACATAAAAATTAACTTAAAATTTAAAAGAGAGCGAACCCGTTGTCGAAACCTTTGAGAAGAAGTGTCGCGCTGAGCGAACTTATCGAACCGAAATAATCACCTTCGATTTACACCGAATCATCAACAAACAAATCTCCTTCGTTTTACCCAGAATCGTCAATACTTTATCTCGAACGAAACAAATACTATCGAACCGAATCCGAAACAAAGAGTGCCAAACAGTAACTTTAATCTAATTATTTCCCAGTGGGGGAAATAATTTACTTTCCTTTATATTTTTTTTTATTTTTTTTATATATATATATATTTTTTTAATAATAATAAATATCAAACAGTAACCATATTTTTTATAGACGGATTAAATATAAAACAGTAACTGGAAAATTAAGATTGAGACAAGTATTAAAACTAAATTTAATTTTTCATTAATTCAAATCAAAATTACAATACTGGAAAAAGAAATTACAAGATTTAAATCCTATCAATCTAATTTAACTGAAAATAAAAAAAATAAAGAAAAGCTTTCCAAAATACATGATAGATTGGGGTTTTTATAGAGGAACCCCATGAAACCCTAATCATAGCTTCATTAGTAAGCTTCCAAATCCCACCGTTGATTCTTCTTTCTTCTTCTCTCTTGATCATACGGCTAAAAATCAACCTTGTAGCCATGGATTGCCCTCGTGGCAAGATGTGTGTTAGTTGTGTTTGTTGCAAGGTGAGGTGGCTTAAATTAATTGGTTGATGGGTGTATGGTGAGGTGGATGAGCCAATCAAATCCCATGATTTTGCCACGTATGGAGGACCACCTTGAGTGGATGATCCGAAAACTGGGGGGATTTAATCCCAATCCGTGTGAATCACACGAATTGGGTAAAACCCCCAATTCTTACTTTGTTAATTTTTACTGGATTTGAATTAGGGTTTGTGTTTTGAGGGAAGGAAGATGAAGTAGGGTGAGAGTGTTTTTATTGTTTGTATCGAAGTGATTAAATGGGATGGGGTAAAAATTTTTGTTTATTTATTTGGGTTGTTGGTGAGTGGATAACACGTGGGGGGGGGGGGGGGGGGGGTTTGGGTAGAAGAGTTACGTTTGTGTGTAAATGGGTAAATGTTTGACTGTGAGAATTGTGGCTTGACCAATAATCAAAGTAAATTCACATTCACTTATTTGTGTATAACCGTTCCATTTTTGATATGGGCTTGTGATCCGATCTTTAATTCTCTCAATTGGGCTAGGACCCATTTGTTAAATACTCCCAGCCGTTTATTTGATTATGGTTTTGGGCCTATTGGGCTTTGATCAAACATTAACTTCTTAAGTCCATAAATGGGCTTAAAGGCCCAATAAGCTTATGTGGGCCCCATTTATCTTTAAACTTTAGTAAATCCGCGAATAAAACGACTTGTCTTTTGCCTTGATAAAAATCTTCAAATCTCATATCGGTTTTTCGTGAACTTGGGCACACTTTTGGTCTTTTGATCTTGTCTTCGACTCTATCTTGACTTTTCTTTGATATTTGACCGTGAAATCCCGTGTTTTCTCTTCTTTTGATCATTTGTACCTATTTAAACACAAGAACACAAAACCACGCGTAATTCCGACTTTTACGACATTAAACACATGATTAGGTCTTGTTTTTACTTGATTTTAGTGGCAAAAGGATAAGTGTTTACACACTTATTAAATCCCCTACACTTGACCATTGCAATGACCCCATGCAATGCATAGTTTTAAGGCATTAAGTTACATTTTTCTTATAACTAATCCATCTCGGCCTTTATTACTATTACTACTACTACTATGATGAAAAGATAAAACTTTAAAGGAAACTAAAATTAAATGATTATTTTATTAACTTGGAAATTATTAGATGGAAGAAACTCGTAAAGAAATCTAAGACTTAGATTAGGGCTTTGGTGTCATGAATATTAATCACCCTCAAGTTTCACGTTCCCCATACCAAGCTTAAAAACGAGATCATTGTTTACTACAAGTTAGCACCACTAACACTTACTCATGTGGTTTAGTTAATCACTTAGACCCCCTTATTCCTACGGTGTATCTCTTGTATTTTATTTTTGTCTTGAATGATCACGAGGATGCATTTTTGACTTATTTCGATAATTTATTAAGACCGAAAATAAAGTGGGACGATTTAATCAATAGTTAGCTAAAGGACAAAATCTTTTAAAACTGCTTCTCGAAACCTCAAAAAGTTCATATCTTGGCATAACTCGTTTCACGATTTGAGACCTTTCTCGGACCGATATTTGGCTTGTACTTCAAACTTCAAATCTTGAGAGACGATCTTGAAATTATGGTCTTCTCTTCATTTTGGTATACATCTTTATAAGGAGTGAAAGATGCTTCAAACGTTGACCACGACTTCTTAATTTATCCTCTTCTTTATTTAGGATTTTGATATACAACGATCTGCCTCCTTTTTGGACTTGGATCTATTTATCCTCATACCTTGTTAGGGTCTTTTTGGATAGACTTCTCCATGATCTTTAGGGGAGTAATTGCTTCTCGTCGTGTGTCTTGATCCTTCATATTGATTTGGATTAATGATCTTCACATCATCTTAGGATCTTTAGCAAAAAGTGAATCCTCATGCCTTGTGAGGGCCTTTTTGGACTCGGGTATCCTCATGCCTTGTTAGGGCCTTTTTGGATAAGCCAATCTTCACGTCCCGTTTCAATAAGTTATGCCTTGGCTATGAACTCTAATTAATACCGAGCAACTTTTAAACGATCTTGTGCTAGAAGCTAAGTAACTTTTCAAATCGTACAACCTTATTTATTACAAATATATTTATTAACAAGTGATGGGAGAAAAAGCTCATAACTAACTCACATAAGTTAACGAAAGAATACCAAACTTATAATTAACTCTATCATTTCTCGTTCTCCACAATTTAAAATCTCAAGTAATGAGACTCGTGGATGCTTAGCCTAATAAACCAATTAAGGTCCATATGGTTAAGGATACTAGCTAGAGTAAACTTGGATAAGTAAACTCGGGTTGAGTCAAAATATTCACGACGGGCCTAATATATCAAAGATATCTAAACTTGTTAAAACCATTTTATTTATTTATTTTATTTTTGACTTTATTCTTGAAATGGAAATTATTCGATGCGATAATAAAAGGAAAGAAAATAAATAAAAATACTACTAGGCCAAAATAGATCAAAAATTTGAAAAACGTTGAAATTTTTTTAAATTTTCCGGTTAAAATGGGGTCAAATTCATGGAAAAGCCCACTAAAATTCGATAGAAGTCCCCCCTACACTTAATATAAACATTGCCCTCAATGTTTAAGCATGTGGGAGAATAAACTCCCCTACACTTAGGACATTGAGTACGTTGTTTAAAATTGAGCTAAGGAAGGGACAACTAAAGTGATTACATTTATTCGTTTTATTTATATACAAGTATGAATCACAATAGTTATGATAGAACCGGGTACACGGGAACACGGGATCACGGGTCTTATCAAAAGTACCAAAAGTGGATCATCAAAGCACATATCCCTGCACACAATCACAACACACAAACAACCTACTTGGATCCCCCCTACACTTATTGGTGGAAAATGGATGAAGGTGAAAAAGGGTGAAAAGGATGGCAAAGGTAAAAATCTAACCTAGTTATACGATGCTTGATTTATTTATCACGAGTCTCTAGCTCGACTCGATTTCCCGAATTAATTCAAGGGAAATGTGGAGAGGGATGGAATCATCTCGTGAGAGATGTCCTCTCCATAGTACAACTTAACCCGTTGGCCATTCACCTTAAAGTTGGGCCCATTTGGTTGGGATAACTCAATGGTGCCATAAGGGAAGACTTGGGCAACGGTGAATGGACCGGACCAACGGCTCTTAAGTTTACCCGAAAAGATTTTCAACCGAGAGTTAAAGAGTAAAACTTGATCACCAACATGGAACTCTCGGTTTTTAATCTTGGAATCATGAATGAGCTTAGTTTTCTCCTTGTAGATTAATGAATTCTCATAAGCCTCATTCCTAAGTTCATTGAGTTCATTGAGTTGGATTTTCCTATGATCACCGGCTTTGTTAAGATAAAAATTAGCCCATTTCAAGGCCCAATAAGCCTTATGCTCCAACTCAATGGGGAGGTGGCACGCCTTTCCGTACACAAGGCGATAAGGGGTACAACCTATAGGTGTCTTATAAGCGGTACGGAAAGCCCACAAAGCATCATCTAATTTATCGGCCCATGAGGCACGATGCTCTCCCACGGTTCGCTCTAAGATTCTCTTAAGACCACGGTTAGAAACCTCGGCTTGTCCATTAGTTTGAGGATGATACGCGGTGGAAAGTCGGTGATTGACACCATACTTAGCCATGACTCGTGCAAATTGATCATTACAAAAATGAGTCCCGCGATCACTAATAATAGCACGAGGCACACCGAATCGAGCAAACAATTGTTTCAAGAAGTTAACAACCACCCTCGCATCATTAGTAGGTAAAGCTTTTGCTTCAACCCATTTTGAGACGTAGTCAACGGCTACGAGGATGTACTTGTTTCCCTTCGATGATAGAAACGGCCCCATAAAGTCGATGCCCCATACGTCAAAGATTTCACATTCTTGGATGAAATTTTGAGGCATCTCATCTTTATGTGTGATCTTGCCTTACCTTTGGCAAGCATCACAATGTTTAACCATTTCATGTGCATCATGATAAATGGAGGGCCAATAGAATCTGGAGTCGAACACTTTTTAGCGGTGTAATTAGGACCAAAGTGACCACCGGTAGGTCCTTTATGGCAAGCTTCAAGGATTTGTAAAGCCGCCGGCCCGTCAACACATCGACGAATGATTAAGTCCGCACATTGCTTGAAAAGATAAGGGTCGTCCCAATAGTACGTTTTAACGTCCTTGAAGAATTTTTTCTTTTGTTGGGACGTTAACCCTTCGATAAGAACACCACCCGCCAAATAGTTTGCAATGTCGGCAAACCATGGGGTATCATCAAGATTGGAATTAATAGACATTTAGGTCTCAAGGGGAAAGGATTCATTAATCTCTTGATTTGGAGATTCCCCTTGATACGGATCCTCAAGTCTACTAAGGTGATCCGCGGCTAGGTTTTCCGCTCCCTTTTTATCACGAATTTCGATTTTAAATTCTTGAAGGAGCAAAACCCAACGAAGGAGTCTCGGTTTAGCATCTTGCTTGGTCAACAAGTATTTCAAGGCGAAATGGTCGTTGTAAACAATGGTGGTGGAAAGCACAAGATAGGGGCGGAATTTCTCAAAAGCATACACTACAGCTAAAAGCTCTTTTTCGGTAGTGGTATAATGCAATTGAGCCCCCGTCATTGTCTTACTAGCATAATGAATGGGTTGGAAATGTTTGTTAACTCGTTGACCTAAAACAGCTCCTACCACGAAATCACTAGCATCGCACATGAGCTCGAAAGGTAACTCCCAATTTGGGGAGACTAAGACCGGTGCCTTAGTTAATTTACCTTTAAGAAGTTCGAAAGAGTCGAGACATTCTTGAGAGAAGATGAAAGGAGCATCCTTTTCTAAGAGATGAGTCATTGGACGAGCTATTTTCGAGAAATCTTGGATGAAACGTGGATAAAATCCCGCATGGCCTAAAAAACTTCTAACTCCTTTGACGGTGGTAGGCGGAGGTAACTTAGCAATGACGTCAACTTTAGCACGGTCGACTTCGATACCGGCTTTGGAAATTTTATGACCAAGGACGATGCCTTCTTTTACCATGAAATGGCATTTTTCCCAATTAAGAACGAGACGAGTGTCTTCACACCGTTGGAGCATACGTTCTAAATTAGCAAGGCAATAAGAGAAAGAATCACCATAGACCGAGAAATCGTCCATAAAGACTTCCATAGTTTCTTCAACCATGTCATGAAATATCGCCATCATACACCTTTGGAAAGTCCCGGGAGCATTGCATAAGCCGAAAGGCATTCTTTTGTAAGCAAATGTTCCATAGGGACAAGTGAATGTGGTTTTCTCTTGGTCTTTTGGATCGATAGGGATTTGAAAATATCCGGAAAAGCCATCTAAGAAACAATAGAAATCATTACCCGCTAAACGCTCGAGCATTTGATCCATGAAAGGAAGAGGGAAATGATCCTTACGAGTGGCATCATTGAGCTTACGATAGTCGATGCAAACTCGCCAACCCGTCACGAGTCGGTTAGGAATCAACTCGTTGTTTTCGTTGGGAACAACGGTGATTCCGCCTTTCTTAGGCAAACAATGGACGGGACTAACCCATGGCGAATCCGAGATAGGGTAAATCATTCCGGCATCGAGAAGTTTGATAAATTCTTTCTTAATGACTTCATGAATTTTTGGATTAACCCTTCTTTGATTTTGGATTGCGGGTTTAAAGTCATCTTCCATGAGAATTTTATGAGTACAAAAATTAGGATCAACTCCGCGAATGTCGGAGATTTTCCAAGCAATTGCTTTCTTATGATTCTTAAGCACATCGATAAGTCGTGATTTTTCATCTTCTTTTAAGTCCTTAGCAATAATGACGGGAAACTTATTATCCTCTTCTAAGAAAACGTATTCTAAATGAGACGGCAAATATTTAAGCTCTAAATCCGGCGGATTGTCAATGGAAGGCTTAGTCAAAGTAGGATCATCATTTGTAACTTCTTTAGGAGAAGGTGGAGAGATATTGTCCTCATTGAGAAGTCTCTCAATGGTACGAATGTCTTCATCCCAATTGGTGGGAGAATTATCATAGTTAATCTCGAGAGGACCCAAGCTAGCTTCAAACTCATCTAAGTCACTTTCTCCAAATGGAGTCAATGAAGGAGCAATAGAAGCTACGGTCTCAACATGAGGTAAAGGAGAAATCCCGCTCTTACAAGCCTCGTGAAAATGTTCTTCGCATGCTTCGTCGAGCACATCGATGAAATTCACGGATTCGGGCTCATCGGGAAGTTTGGAAAGTTTACCCATGTTAAAGACGATTTTGTCATCCCCGACCCTCATGATAAGTTCACCCGCGGCTACATCGATTAATGTACGCCCGGTTCTCAAGAAAGGTCGTCCCACAATTAAGGGAACACGGGGATCCATTTCATAGTCGACGACGACGAAATCGGCGGGAAAAGTGAATTTGTCGACTCCTACGAAAACATCCTCGGCTATCCCCACCGGATAAGCAACCGTACGGTTAGCTAATTCCAATGTCATACGAGTGGGGACTAGCTCGGGTAAAGATAATTGTTTCCACACGGACAATGGCATAAGATTGATACTCGCTCCGAGATCCACCAAGGCCATACAATTCTCAACACCCGGAAAATTACAAGGAATAAGGAATCGACCGGGATCTCCTAACTTAACCGGTAATTTTCTCAAAAGAACCGCGGAACAATTCTCATTCAATTGGGTATTGGCGATATCAAGCAACTTTTCCTTATCACTTAAAAGATCCTTAAACATCTTAGCGTACTTAGGCATGTGAGTGAGCGCCTCGGCAAAGGTGATATTAAAAATCAATTGTTTGAACATTTTTAGGAAGTTCAAAACTTGAATATCATCCTTATTCTTCAATTTCTCTTTCCGCAACCTTGAGGGATAAGGTATATTGGGTTGAGATGAAGGCTTTGGAGTGGATTGCTCACTCACATCCTTTGGAGGAGGAGGAGGAGTAGAAATAGAAGGTGAAGGAACCGGTTTTGGAACCGAAGGTGGGGTATAAAATTTGGGTATCGGTGGAACATAAGGTGTAGACGAATGCATAACGGGAGGTATGTCACAAGTGGAAGAAGAAGGAGGTTGTGTCGAAGAAGAAGGAATCTCGGGTCCTTGGTTAGGTGGGGAAGGTTCTACGGTGGTCTTACCGCTCCTAGTAGTGATAGCATTAACATTAGCCCTAGGATTGGTCACGGTGTTCGAGGGAAGGGTACCTTGGGGACGAAAGGTTTGAATCATAGTCAAAAACTTCTTATCGGTTGATTCTTGCATCTCTCTCATCATTCGTTCATGGTCGGATAATTTTTGTAAAACCAAGTCCATTTGAGGATTATGCATGTTCATTTGATTATAACCTTGATTAGGAAAACCTTGGTTTTGATATTGATTAGAACCTTGATTAAATCCTTGATTTTGAAAACTTTGGTTATTATATCCTTGATTATTTAACCCTTGGTTTTGCCCTTGAAAATTCCCTTGATTTTGATTAAAACCCCGTTGATTAGTATTTCCTTGAAAATTACCCCGTTGAGGACCTTGGTTCCTATTTTGGGCGGGTGGGGGTGGTCTTTGTGGTGCTACAAAACCCGGGGGAGCCAAATAGTTATTAGACTTGTAAGAAAAATGGTTAACATCAACATTTGGTTTGAATTGAACTCGATCAATTTCATTGTTATTATAAGCATAAACTTCTTGTTGATCATTGTAAACCTTGTCACAATTAAAGTATGAATGTGGTCCACCACAAGTCTCACACGTCTCACTTTTTTCTTTCACGGCATGCACATGTGTGGTGAGGGCGTCGGTTCTTAGAGCAAGGGTTTTCATAATTGAAGTAAGCTCCTTAATTTGATCATTCACCTCATTATTACTCGTACTAGCACTTGCCATATTAGCCCTAACACTTTTGGTTTGCACTTTTGCCTTGTTCTCAATAATGGCCCAAGCCTCGTTCATGGTTTTCACAAGAATATTGCCCCCCGCGGCACTATTAAGTGAGTCTTGGTCGTTTAGAGTTAAACCATTATAAAACATGTTGATTTGATGAACTTTAGTAAAACCGTGTTGTGGACATTTTCTCAAAAGATCTTTAAAACGATCCCAAGCCTCACTAAACGTTTCCCCATATTTTTGCTCAAAATTGATTATTTCATTCCTTAAGGAAGTGGTCCGTGATGGTGGGAAAAAGTAGTTAATGAACTTGGTCTCTAAGTCGATCCATGTGGTAATACTTTGGGGTGGTTCCTTATCAAGCCAAATCCGGGCTTGTCCCTCGAGGGAAAAGGGAAAAAGTTGGAGGCGAACGGCCTCTTGGGGCACCCCATTGTATTTGACGATATTAGCTAATTGGATGAAACGTTTGATATGAGCGTGTGGGTCATCATTAGTACGGCCTAAAAATGGTGTAGCGGAAACCATTTGAATAAAACCCGATTTAAGTTCAAAATGATTAGCTCCAATATTCGGCACCACAATCGCGTCATCGTTTCCTTCAACGTGAGATTGTAGAATCTCAATCATTGGTCGATTATCCGTTGCCATCGTATTGTTGAAAGCTCGATTCTCGGGATCGGCTTTAATGACGGTCTTTTTGTTTTTCTTCTTCTTCTTTTTAGAAGAATTAGAAGTATTTGGTACACCAATCGGTATGTATGTATGCGCGTGAGTGCGCATACAATTAAAACTTTGGAATGAGGTAGGTGACCTCGGTCGACTTTGAGAGGAAAAGGATTTTCCCTCTCGAGGAGCAATATGAAAAAGCTACAAAAATATATACGTAAATACTACTTGAGTTGGCAAACCAATAATCGGTCGTCCCTCTCAATATACGCACAAGCAAGCGGGGAAACGAGGTGGCACAAAGCACTTAAAAACCTTTTTCCTTAGACGGCCTTTTATAGCGCGTCGCCTTATACCCACCTTATAGTTTGTATATGTCGAGTTCAAACGTCTTACTAGTATTTATCTATTTTGCCCTTTTTTCCCGTTATGGATTCGAATACACTAGTTAGGTGATGAAATCCCAACTAAGGCCGTATTTGATAAGTAGGTAATTTTATTGTGCTACGTAATATAATATAATAAAATGAAAAATCTTTTTGTATTTTTTTTTTTAGAAAAATATATATTCACAATAAAAATCGAAAGAAATCGAAATAAAAATTAACACTAATACGTAATATTTTTGGTGTAATACTTTTAGGAAAAAGTATTACTTTTGTATATTTTTTAATTTTTTTTGGTGCAATTCTTAGGAAAGAAATTGCTTTTGTGATTTTTTAATTTTTTTTGTAATTTAAGTTTTTGATTTTTTTTTTGTGTTTTTGATTTTTTGTGCAAGAAACGTAACGTTCAAAGAATGAACGAATCCCAAAATCCAAACGTCTTCACGACAAATCGTCAATCGTACGAGCGAAGCGGCAGCGGCGCCAATTTGAAACTAGGATTTTTAAGTCCTTTTTAATGTTCGTTTTTCCTCGATTCGACTCGAATTTGATTTCCGGTTTTACGTTTCAACTTAACTTGTTTTTGGTAAAATCTCTTTTTTGTATTTTTAAACTAACTTAAATCTATTTAATTAAATGAAAACTACTTAAATTAACTATTTAAACTATTAATTTGAAAATAAACTTAAACTAATTAATAAAACTCAAAATTTTTTAATTAAGACTATTTAAACTAATTAATTTTAAACTAGTACTTTTTTAATTAAAATCTACTAACTTAATTTTTGAACTAAAACTTTTTAAAAGAAACCTAATTTAGAATTTATAAAAGTAATTAAAAATTAAAACTATTTTTTTTTCTTTTTATATTTATTTAAAACTGATTTAAGTAAATATTAAATAATAACAAAACTTTAAATTGATTTAAACTAATTTAAATTTAAAACTGCCTATCCTAAAAACACGCTATATAAATGAAATAGATAGAGATAATAAACAAACAGTTATCTAGCTCGAGTGGTTGAGACGTTTGGCTGTTATACGAAGGGTCTGGGGTTCGAATCTCACCCCAGACAAAATTTGACAATATTTTTTATACCACCTTTTTTTTGGAACTTTTCCTTTTTGGACAGATAATACTCAAGCCAATTGGGCTTGAGAATAAGCAGTACACACAAATAAGCTGGAATCAAACAAGCAGGAAACAAATAAGCTCAAGTAAACAAGCTAATCTAAAGAAAGCTATAAAAACTTAAATGATAAACAATAACTAAACAGTAATAAGCAAATCTAACATTCAATAAGCAACTCCCAACGTTAGGCAGAATAACAAGAATGAGCAGACTTACAAAAAAAACTGAATAAGCAATTGATAACTGAACTAATAAGCTGAAATAGATAAAGCAGAAACTAAAGACTAATCCGAATTCAACATAAGCAGGAACCAAATAAGCATTAAGTTAGATCAAATAAGCAGATTACGCAACCAAACAATAAGCAATTAAAAGTTAATCTTAAGTAATATCTAAATTAATCCAAAACAATCTAAGACTAAGCTAAACAAAACACACGTCCAAATACTCTTAATAAGCAGTAAAATTAAATAAGCAGATCCACAATTACCTCAAACTAAGCAGAAGTTCAATAATCTTAATAAACATAAAAATTAACTTAAAATTTAAAAGAGAGCGAACCCGTTGTCGAAACCTTTGAGAAGAAGTGTCGCGCTGAGCGAACTTATCGAACCGAAATAATCACCTTCGATTTACACCGAATCATCAACAAACAAATCTCCTTCGTTTTACCCAGAATCGTCAATACTTTATTACGAACCAAACAAATACTATCGAACCGAATCCAAAACAAAGAGTGCCAAACAGTAACTTTAATCTAATTATTTCCCAGTGGGGGAAATAATTTACTTTCCTTTATATTTTTTTTATATATATATTTTTTTTAATAATAATAAATATCAAACAGTAACCATATTTTTTTTATAGACGGATTAAATATAAAAATGTAACTGGAAAATTAAGATTGAGACAAGTATTAAAACTAAATTTAATTTTTCATTAATTCAAATCAAAATTACAATACTGGAAAAAGAAATTACAAGATTTAAGTCCTATCAATCTAATTTAACTGAAAATAAAAAAATAAAGAAAAGCTTTCCAAAATACATGATAGATTGGGGTTTTTATAGAGGAACCCCATGAAACCCTAATCATAGCTTCATTAGTAAGCTTCCAAATCCCACCGTTGATTCTTCTTTCTTCTTCTCTCTCTTGATCATACGGCTAAAAATCAACCTTGTAGCCACGGATTGCCCTCGTGGCAAGATGTGTGTTAGTTGTGTTTGTTGCAAGGTGAGGTGGCTTAAATTAATTGGTTGATGGGTGTATGGTGAGGTGGATGAGCCAATCAAATCCCATGATTTGGCCACGTATAGAGGACCACCTTGAGTGGATGATCCGAAAACTGGGGGATTTAATCCCAATCCGTGTGAATCACACGAATTGGGTAAAACCCCCAATTTTTACAT
Source organism: Glebionis coronaria (assembly GCA_025667525.1). Classification (NCBI taxonomy): domain Eukaryota; kingdom Viridiplantae; phylum Streptophyta; class Magnoliopsida; order Asterales; family Asteraceae; genus Glebionis; species Glebionis coronaria. Next base: position 154,945,944 of record CM046877.1, read on the forward strand.
TGTTAATTTTTACTGGATTTGAATTAGGGTTTATGTTTTGAGGGAAGGAAGATGAAGTAGGGTGAGAGTGTGTTTATTGTTTGTATCGAAGTGATTAAATGGGATGGGGTAAAAATTTTTGTTTATTTTTTTGGGTTGTTGGTGAATGGATAACACGTGGGGGGGTGGGTAGAAGAGTTACGTTTGTGTGTAAATGGGTTAATGTTTGACTGTGAGAATTGTGGGTTGACCAATAATCAAAGTAAATTCACATTCACTTATTTGTGTATAACCGTTCCATTTTTTATATGGGCTTGTGATTCGATCTTTAATTCTCTCAATTGGGCTAGGACCCATTTGTTAAATACTCCCAGCCGTTTATTTGATTATGGTTTTGGGCCTATTGGGCTTTGATCAAACAATTAACTTCTTAAGTCCATAAATGGGCTTAAAGGCCCAATAAGCTTATGTGGGCCCCATTTGTCTTTAAACTTTAGTAAATCCGCGAATAAAACGACTTGTCTTTTGCCTTGATAAAAATCTTCAAATCTCATATCAGTTTTTCGTGAACTTGGGCACACTTTTGGTCTTTTGATCTTGTCTTCGACTCTATCTTGACTTTTCTTCGATATTTGACCGTGAAATCCCGTGTTTTCTCTTCTTTTGATCATTTGTACCTATTTAAAAACAAGAACACAAAACCACGCGTAATTCCGACTTTTACGACATTAAACACATGATTAGGTCTTGTTTTTACTTGATTTTAGTGGCAAAAGGATAAGTGTTTACACACTTATTAGTAAGAAAGATCTTAAGAGTCCTACGCAAAATCTTCATGATCTTGCCTGAACATCCGAGTAATACGAAAGTATTTACAATGAAGATGGAAATCCTTCTTGAGCGAATATCAAAAAGCTCATGGTAGGTGACTTGTGCGATTCTTTATGAATCAAACTTGTGATAACTGGAAAGCAACAGTGGTTTAATTCTTAGTTGAACTTAAACACGTTCTAGGCCTCTACGCAATATCTTAGTGATCTTGCCAGAACACTTAGAGTGATACCTTAGTGTTCACAGTGATGAGTGGAAATCCTTCTGGTGTTAACCTCAAACAGCACTTGGTAGGTAACTTGCAAGATTCTATACGAATCAAGCTCGTGACAACTGGAAAGCAACGATGGTGCGGTTCTTAATTGAATTTCACTTGTTCCAGGAACATGAATTGACAAATCATGCAGATATTTTTATCCAAATGATTCACTCTTTATGTTCGCAGTCAGCTTTGGACGGTCTAATAAAGAGAACGGGTTTACCCACGAAATCTTGTCAATGAGGTTCTTAATTGAAACTACCTGTCACAAGTACGATATTTTTATATCGTCCAACGGTCTTCACCGACCGGAGGTAAAATGCTACCGAATTAGAATGAAATGTTCAAAGTCATTTCGTTCGTGTCTACTTATGTTGCGGCATTTGAAGACGGTGGCGTTGCGGAATCCAAGAAGAAGTCGTCCCCGCATGCTTATACTTTATGCACTTAATATTTCATCTAATTCTAGAAAGCCTAAAAGTCAAGTCTTCCGTTGTATCGAACTCTGAAGCTTTCAATAATTACAAAGGTATAAGTATGTGGGACGTGATGTCACGAAGAGGCGAAGATCACTAGTGAAGGATGCACAAGATCAAGGCAAGAGATTAATGCTAAAGATTGATATCAAAGATCACATCAGCATGTTCACCAGAAAAGAAAAAGAAAAGAAAGACGAAGACTACGAGCTCAAGACAAGCATAGTATGCTAGGTTTATTTTATTATTGTAACTTAGGTAATGCCCTTGTTTGGAGTGACCTCCCTTAGGGGGAGATTGTTGGAAATACGTTTTTATGTATTTAGGAAGATTCGGTCACTCCGAAAATAGATTAAGTAGTAGCTCGTAGTTCTTGTTATTAAGTTAAACAAAGTTAGCAAAGCCTATTCCACAAAGAATAAGGCCACGTCCCAATGTAAGCCCAAGCCCTTCTCATGGGCTTGGGTATATAAACCCTCTCCTTAGATGGAGAGGGTGTGGATTCATCATAATTTTACACATAGTTCTTTCATTTTTCTCTCTAGAAGTGTGTTTCATTCTACCAAGTTTCTATCTCTTTCTCTTTCTAAAACATAAGCTAGATTTACATATCCTACACTGTTCAATAAAGCATCTGCGGTTCAGTATCACTAAAGAACCACATAAGTATTTAAGGGACCGCCGGAGTAGACTCCGCTCTCTTTTTGTCTTCTAGTGGTGTACTCACATCTAGTGAAGTTTTTAGGGTAAAAGCCATAAAATAGACACGTACTCTTCATTTTATTCCATTATGACAAATGTACTATTTTATGTACTAATCTGACCAACGAACTTGTTAGTTTTGGGACAATATCACCAAATATGATCGGATCTATTTCTATGTCAATTTTTTATAACATGAAATGACTAATTTACCCTTATCCCCTTCATTTCCATTTATGAACGTATATATTTTTACGTTATCGACAGTAATTTTACGTTTTTGTCAGTAATTTACGTTTTCGTCAGTAAATTTACGTTTTTTTCAGTAAACTTACGTTTTCGTCAATAATTTTATGTTTTTGTCAGTACTTTTATCTTTTCGTCTGTAATTTTACGTTTTCGTCAATAAGTTACGTTTTCGCCAGTAAACTTATGTTTTGGTCATTAAACTTACGTTTTCATCAGTATTTTTACGTTTTCGTCAGTAAATTGACGTTTTCGTCAGTAAATTTACGTTATCATCGGTAAATTTACGATGTCGTCAATAATTTTACGTTTTCATCAGTAAACTTACGTTTTCGTCAATATTTTATGTTTTCGTGAGTAAACTTACGTTTTCTTCAGTATTTTACGTTTTCGTAAGTAAACTTACGTTTTCGTTAGTAAGCTTACGTTTTCATCAGTATTTTTACGTTTCCTTCAACGTAAAATACTGACGAAAACGTAAAAATACTGATGAAAACGTATATTTACTGACGAAAACGTAAAAATACTGATGAGAACGTAAATTTACTGACGAGAATGTAAGTTTACTAACGAAAACGTAAGTTCACTTGCGAAAACGTAAATTTACTGATGATACGTAAATTACTGACGAAAATGTAAAATTACTGACGAAAACGTAAAATTACTGATGAAAACGTAACTTTACTGACGAAAACGTAAGTTTGCTGACGAAAGCGTAACATTATTGACGAAAACGTAAGTTTACTGACGAAAACGTAAATTCACTGACGATACGTAAATTACTGACGACAACGTAAAATTACTGACGAAAACGTAACTTTACTGAAGAAAACGTAACTTTACTAAAGAAAACGTAAAATTACTAACGAAAACGTAAGTTTACTTACGAAAACGTAAGTTTACTGACGAAAACGTAACTTTACTGAAGAAAACGTAAGTTTACCGACGAAAACGTAACTTTACTGAAGAAAACGTTAGTTTACTGACGAAAACGTAAGTTTACTGAGGAAAACGTAAGTTTACAGACGAAAACGTAACTTTACTGAAGAAAACGTTAGTTTACACCCAAAAACCGGTATAGGAGGTAACAAGTGATCCATATTGGTGATATTGTCCCAAAACTAACAAGTTCGTTGGTCAGATTAGTACATAAAATAGTACATTTGTCATAATGGACAAAATGAAGAGTACGTGTCTATTTTATGACTTTCACCCAAGTTTTTTATCCTCAAAGGATATTCCTAAACCATATGGAATATGCCATTTTTAAATTTTCAAATTTCTAATTTAATAAAACATTTTCTTAAAAATAAAGTTTATTAAAAATTTTTGTCACTTAAAAATAAAAGTGAGTTTTAAGAAAAACTAAATCCTTGATCACTTAGTTAGGTTGAGAACTTGTTTATTCATACCTTAGGTGATAATGGATGAAATGAAAAATACTTGAATTCAAGAATTCGATTTTCATTATTTTTCGTAAATGCTTGTTTTTATATATTGCCGTAATCAAAACCAACCGAAACCGAAAAGTGCAAGTAACGTTTTTAGGCATCATTGCATTAACAAAGTTGGTTATCTGATTATTGTGATATCAACCAACATAATCAAATCCAAACACTATATTTAACAATCACGTTTTGTCACAACTAATTATCTGATTATTAGTTTTCAGAATAAATACTTTATTTTGAAAAAGCAACCCCAAAAACCCCTTAGTCATTCAACTATTAATTATATTTATGTTAGACATTCATTTTTAATTTTCCATCAACCACAATAACTTCTCACTTCCGAACTTTATCTCCCTCGGAGCATCTCTAACAAAAATCCTCAATGACTTTTTATTATTCTAAAAAGTCATTTGAAGTTTTTTTAACATCGCAGCTAAAGGTTTCTGGAAATTTTTTTTACAAAGACTTGGTAAACACTACGTCATTTGTAAATGCTTTAGTGATAAATGAGGTTTGACGTTAATAACATTAAATACATTAAGTCTTTAAGACTTTATGCATTAAAGATGCTCTTATCATTTAACAAAAACTAACATTGAACCTTTAAAGCTAAATAATGAAAACAAAAAAACATTTAGGCTTATGAATTCATCTAATTAATCTCTTCTTTTAATAAAAATACATATAATTAACTTATTACGACAAAAGGGTGTATATAGATTCTGACCATTGATCAAATTTTCTCAACCCTTAAATCACACTAATTGTGAATTAACTCATAGACCTAAAATCTAAAATACAAGAAAAATTCTACATAACATACAAAAAGATACACATGTGTCTATCATATCCTCCATTACTCGATACAATCATCACGCCATCATCGTAACCTACATATCGAATCTTTTACAACGACTATAATTTACCAACACTGATATACACTAGCCATTAAAAATTGTAACACTAACTAGGGGTGTTCACGGTTTGAAAACCAGGCCAGACCAAAACCGAATATGGCCAAAACACGAACCGAAGACCATGTCATAATGATACAGTCTGGTCTGGTCCGGTTCGGTATTCGGTCTAGTTCGACAAAACATAATTTTCTAGTTTTATGTATGACCGAAGTAGACATGTGACAAAACCTAAATAGGAATGGTCCAGTTCGGGCCGGTTTTTCGGTCTCACCGTTTTGGTTCACGGTCCGTCTTGCTCACCTTATTTTTGAAGTATGAACTTGAAGTTGATAGGGACCAACGATGTATCAACTTTTGAAGGAAAAGACGTAAATACCTACATAGTATGCAATGCACATGTCAGAGATAGGCGCAATCTTTATTTTTGTGAAAGGGAAAATATCATTTCTATGAAAAATATTGGTGTCATATCGTTCTTGTCCTAAAATGAAACGACTAAACTGTATCCAAAATGAAACGTCAACGTCTAACCAAAAGCAAATGCAATTCATCCATTTCACTTTAAGCCAAAGACGATAGTTGGATCAAATATTTCTCATAGTAATGACATTTGCACTTTTATAAAATTAGAGATTACACAAGTAACCTATGACTAACTACAAAGACGGTTTTAACAATTTATTCTAAATATTCTTTTTATTAAGTTAGCAAATGCATCTCTTTTTAAAGAATATACTTTATGGAGTTGATCATTTGAACATTTGTATTTGATAATTAAGATTAATGTTTATCATGTTCTTGCATTAATGTCACATCACCGTATTATTACATTACTTTTATCATGTAAGACCATTACTCAACACTTATCATTTATCTTTTAATTGTGAAAAAAGATCGTTGCTTTATCTAAGGGGCTAATCATGACAACGCGTGCCTAAGCCACACACTATAAATGAACATGGTGACGTTGAGCTACCTCAATGCCATTGCACATGTTGTTGGAAGTAATATTTGTAGATAAGACTATGTGTAGTGCTCACGAACATCAACACCGCTAGTTCAGTGCCACGCCAAATTTTCACACCACAACTCATAGAGCATAGTGCAATGCTTGATAACATGTTATATGACTCTTTTTTTCCTATGCCATAACCAAACTGCATCCTTTTATAGCCATGTTATAGGGATCATCGACATACCTATTACATGAGTTATCCGACTTATTTTTTTAGTAAATAGGGTATGTTTTGTAGGGGGATGCGCTATTGGAATTTTACTGTGTATCGTGTATATGTTATAGTGGTGTAATATGATATATGTTGAGGTGGCGGGATAACACACCTATAACACGAGATTGCATTTTGCTCTCTAACACCACCACCAACATAGTGATTGTAAACAACCACAATCACCACTTAAATATACGTGAAACAAAATCTACACACTACAACAATAACCTTCATTAGTCGATTAGTCTATCGATCGACTTGTGCTAAAAATTGATCATCAATGTGTGAGTGATAATAAGTGTTTTAAGAAAATACGTGGTGAAAGGGGACAATGTGTCCTACCCCCCGTTGCTACATCTTGTCTTAGAAGAACCATGAACACCATGTTAAAAGTCTTATTTTTTATTTTTCAAAAAAAAATTGTATATATCTATATCTATCTATATCTATATCTATATTCTATATAAAGAGCTCATGTTGAAAGTTGAAAAAGTTAAAAATTCAACATTTCCATATATAAACATAATGTTTAAATATGAAAACAAGTGTATTAGCCACTAATAAGTGTACAAACACTTATCCTTTTGCCACTAAAAACAAGGAAAAACGAGACCAAAACGTGTATTTAATAACATAATAGTCAGAATTACGCGTCGTTTGTGTTTTTGTTGTGTTTTAGGTACAAAAGATCAAAAAGGAAGAAAACATGGGATTTGACGGGCATTTATCGAAGAAAACAACAAAGTCAACTCAAAAGGACCAAAAGTGCAAACGGGAATGAAGATTTTATCGAAAGATCAAATGACAAATCATTTTAAGACGGGATTCGAGTTTTATCAAAGTAAATTAGCCAAGTGGGTCCCACAAATGCTTAATGGGCCTTAAAATCCATTCGTATTCAATAAAGGAGTTACATATTGGGACGTAGCCCAATATGGCCCGTTATCAACAAAAGAATGGGACGGTGAAGTAATTCGGTTGGATTGTCAACTTAGGATTCAAAAGCCCATTTTGGGTTTATGGACAGTTAATAACAAAAATATAAGTGAAAACTTTTTCACTTTGGTCAAACTGAAACACATATCCACACAACAACTCTTTTCGTTACATCCAATATAACCATCCCTTTTCCTCTCTCAAAACAAACACAGCTTTCTCCCCAAAACCTAAAAAATTGGGGATTTCATTAAGCAATTAAATTCAAGCGTGTGTGATACACGTATGGGTAATTAAATCCCCCTCTTTTTTGGATCTTGAAGATGGTGGTCCTCATCTACATGGCTCCTATCCCTCTCCTGATTGGCTTAAACAAATCACTCCCCTCAATCATCCAATCATCTTTAGCCACGTCCCCACTCAAGAAGCACAAAGAAACACAAACCATTCCAGCCTAGCGATCCGCGTGATTAGGGCCTCATGTCCACCGTTTGATCAAGAAAAGGAAAAGAGAGAGAAGAAAGAGCGGTCAAGATTTATTTTCAGCATCAACAAAGCTTCACCAGCAAGTTTGGGGTTTCCGTATAAAAACCCCCCACAAACGTGTAATCAGTGTGCCTGTTTTTTATTTTATTTTTATTTTATGCAAAATAGATTTTAGGATTATTGTAATTTCATTTTAATAGTTTTGTAATATTTTACTGAGTTAATAAAAGTAAATTTGAGCATCTTCTTGTTATTTCGATTATTTAAGTGTTATAGTTTTTTTTATAAAATTATCTTACTGTCTATTTTGATTTTGAAAGTTGTTTGATAAAGCTAATTAAATAGTTTTATTAAATTATTCAAGTAAGATTGGAAAAATTTATCCCACTGGATAAATAGATGTACTATTCGAATGATATGATGGTTCGGTTCATCTAATGGTGAGTTTGGTTCGCGGTTCAATGGTGTTAGACGAATGGTGGTGTCGAATCGATTAGACAAGAATGCTCAGCGCACTTCTTCTTCTCAACGGGTTCTTCACTAGGTTTTTTTTTCTCTTTTTATTGGCAAAGTTTTAGATTAATCTTACTGTTTTGTTCATCTAAATAAGTGATTGCTGATTTTCGTTTTAATTCCTGTTTAAGTATTATTTCATTTTAGTTTTGATTGGTTTTTTGTCTGCTAGGTTTTCGATTATTGATATTTAAGTCTGTTTAATTTTTGGCTGATTTTATTTTGAGTTAGTGGTTTGATAAAGTTTAGTATTGCTGATTTCAGTTAGTAAGTTTTGCTTTTCTGATATAGAAGTTAGTTTTGCTGATTTGCTTTTAAATAATTAGATTTGCTTAATTTTAAGACTGTTTGCTTATTTTTCATTTTGATTTGCTTATTTTCAGTTGATGATCTTTTAGCTTATTGTTTTCAGTTTGAATTTGCTTCTTTTCAGTTTTATGTGCTTATTTGATTTTGACTGATTGTTTAGTTTTGCTGTTTTTAAGTTTAATAGTATACTGAGTCTTTTTGTTTTTATTAGTTTGCTTATTTTTTTTTGTATTTGCATATTTGCTTTTGATCTGATTTGCTTATCAGTGTAATTGCTGATTCGTTTTGCTTATCTGGATCATTGGAATTTCTATATTAAGCAACAGACCCCCTTGGTTTGTATGTTTTAAACTGCAAAAAATTAATTCCAAAAATATAGCAAAAAGTCTCCAACGAGACTCGAACTCCTGACCATTCGTTTAACTGCCCAACGCTTTACCATCTTAGCTAGACCCTTATTTGTGTTTAACCTTAGCTTCTCTTTTTAATATAGTATAATCAGTTTTAGCTGCAGTTTTATTAAATACATTTTTTATACAAAGCTTTTGTTTAATTAATTAATTAAAAGTTTTTTTATTAACTTTTTTTTAAAGTTTAAAAAATAAACATAAAAATAAACAAAATAAATATTTTTATTACTTTTAGAAATTTTAAATTGTTTTTATAAATTAGTTTTTTATTTAGTTTTATTTAAAATTAGTTCTAAATAGATTTCATTTAAATTAAAAGTTTTAGTTATAAATTAATTAGAGTAAACTAGATTTAAATTAGACTTAAGTTTTATATAATTTTAAAATAGTTTAATTAGTTTTAATTAAGTATTTTCAGTTAAATATTTTCCTTTTGATTAGATTTAATAGTTTTAAATACCAAATAGTTTTTATTTACCAAGAACAATTGATCTTTACGTTAAAATCCGATATCAATTCGAGTGAGTCGAGGAAACGAACGATAAATTTCACAAAAAATACCTACATTAAAATGGCGCCGCTGCCGCTTCGCTCGTTACGATTGACGATTTTTCGTGAGAAGATTTGGATTTTAGGATCCGTTCGATTTTGAACGTTATTTTTCTTGTTAAAAAAAATCTAAAACATAAAAAAATAAAAAAGATAAAAATACAAAAAAAAATAATAAAAAATCATAAAATCAAATTCTTTCCTAAGATTTGCACCAAAAAATTAATTAACAAATCCAAAAGTGACGCTTTCCTAAGTGTTACACCAAAAATACTCCTCTTTATCCTCTATTGTGTTTAATTCTTTTCCCTACCCCTCTTATTTTTAATTCTTCATGGATTCGTATTGCGTAAGGTGTGGGAGACCATGGAATGGTTATCAAACATGTCAATGGTGTACATGTGAGCGATGCGGCTATCATATCGACAATACACAACTTGGATTTTGTCCACTTTGGAATTCAGCCAATTCGTACTTCACCTCTCCCATATATGAGGATCCGTATCCGCAACATGCACCGGGTTTTTCTCAATACCCGTGTTGCAACAATTGTGGGGGCCCTCACGATACTTCTTATTGTCAACCGATGAATTCTGAGGCACATCCGTGCTATAATTCCGGTTTTTAACATTTTGAACCCCTACAATACTCCGTAGTTCATCAACCTTCTTTTGAGGAACAACTCACTAGTTTGGCTGGAATTCTAGAAAGCTTAAAACAACTCAAAGTTAGCTTGCATGACGAAAGCCGACAAGAGAAAGTATCTAATCTTAGTGCTTCTACTCCTCCTCTTGTGCGTTCTTACTATTATGATGATGATGAAGATGAGAATTCTATTTCTTGGAATAATCTTGTTGCTCAACATCCTAGTACAATTGTAATTCCTTCTCTCGATATCCCAAAGGCATCTAAGGATTGTGATACATCGAGTGAGATTAGTGATTTTGGTTTCGACAAATTCTTTGATAAAGTTTGTGATGTGCCGACTTTTTCGGAGCTTACGGACGAGGTCACTCTTACGGATGACATTTCTCCATGTTATGAGGATTTCACGTTTGAAATTTCTCCTTTTTCACCCATTTCCACCGGGAGATGAGGGCGATTTCGATTTATTCTCTCCGGCTTACGAGATGTTCACCGATGAACTTTCTCTTTTAAATGAGGTGGAAGACGTTATTCTTCGCGACAAATTATTGGAAGTTCATCTTCTTATTTCTCAAATTCAAGCGTTGAATTCTACTCCTATCAATGAATCTTTACCTCCGTCTTTTACTCCCGTTGAGAATAATGACCCATATATGGAATAAATTGACAATCTCTCAATACCTCTGGGCATTGATGATGATGACACGGAGGGGGACATTCTCTTTGATAATTTTATAAATGAAGATATTGTCCCAAATCCCCCTCCCGAGCACCTTTCCTCCCAACCTTCAGAACCTATTACCGAGGATGAGTACTTTGACCCGGGAGGTGACATTGACCATTCTATGATTGATACCTTTACGGATTTACCGAATAATGACCATCTATTGTCTTTGGGGGATGACAATTTGTCTTCTTTACCTACCCCACCGCCCGTGGATCAAGACTTCACTTACTTTTCTTATGTTGAGAGGACTTTTCTACCCTTCAAGACTTATCCTCCTGCCTCTCATTTATTATGTTCCTCCGGGATCGAGGATAAGATTTTTGATCCCGGTATTACATTAGAGGCTTCCCCATGGACCATTTAATTCGGGGTCGAGTCAGGCTCGTGACTCGGTTAACAAAAACAAGCGCTTCTCGGGAGGCACCCCGATGATCTATTTTTATTTATTTATCTATTTTCTACTATAAGTGTAGGGGGATCCAAGTAGGTTGTGTTTTGTGATGATTGTGTAGGGATGTGTGCTTTAATGATCCACTTTTGGTGCTTTTGACGCGAACCGTGATCCCGTGTTCCCGTGTACCCGGTTCTCTCAAAACTATTGTGATTCATACATGCATATAAATAAGATGAATAAATGTAATCACTTTAGTTGTCTCTTCCTTAGCTCTATTTAAACAACCTACTCAATGTCCTAAGTGTAGGGGAGTTTACTCTCCCACATGCTTAAACATTGAGGGCAATGTTTATATTAAGTGTAGGGGGACTTCTATCGAATTTTAGTGGCCTTTTCCATGTATTTGACCTCATTTAACCAGAAAATTTAATTTTTCAACGTTTTTCAAATTTTTGGTCTATTTTTGGCCTAGTAGTATTTCCATTTATTTTCTTTTATTTTCTTTCTTTTTGTCATCGCATCTATTTATATTTACCATTTCAAGAATAAGTAAAAAAAATGAATAAAATGGTTTTAACAAGTTTAGATGTCTTTGATATTTTAGGCCCGTCGTGAATATTTTGACTCAACCCGAGGTTACTTATCCAAGTTTACTCTAGCTAGTATCCTTAACCATATGGACCTTAATTGGTTTATTAGGCTAAGCATCCACGAGTCTCATTCCTTGAGATTTTAAATTATGGAGAACGAGAGATGATAGAGTTGATAATAAGTTTTAGGGTTAATTCTTGTTTATATGAGTTTTTGTGGCTCTTTCTTCCCGCTTGTATATTTAATTGCTTAATAAATGAGGATTTTTGCGGTGTAGATTCGATATCTTAACTCTTAGCCAAATCTTTTATCTCCTTGTAATTAAAGCATGAACACATTGAGGGTGCCAGCGTTGTGGACTTCCGACTAAGGTGGCTCATAACCACTAAGTAGGAGGTATTCAGACAATGGGACCATAGAATTTGGCCTACTATATATATCATAAATAAAGAAGAATAAGATTAAAACATGACCTCAAGGAGCCTTAGGGTGTGGGGCATGTAACACGAACCTTGTCATTAGAGCCTTAGGGTGTATGGCATGGTAAGTGTTGAATAAAAATTGATCAAAAATCAATTCCCTTGTTTATCGTTCAAGGAGCCTTAGGGTGTGGACAATAGATAAGGAGCATTTTTACATCTTAAAGAGCCTAAGGGTATATGATGTGAACTTTCTAAACTCCACATAAAGTCAACATGACTTTGGAGGAATAATTAATAAGTAGTACTATTGGCCAAATTTTGGGTCCGGGAATTTATTCCCCAAATCGTGTTAAATCATCCTTGATGTGGGCTTACTTTACTGACAACGTTTTTGAGGACGATGTTAGGTTTTGAGTGTCGGGTTTGCACCGTTTTGCCTTCATTTTTGGACTAATAATTATCAAATAAGTCAAATGAGCCTACGGGTGAATGACAATCCTTAAAAGCTAGAGATACAACTTAGGAATTGGAGAAAGAGTATTACACAATTGTCTTATATAAGTGGTTTTAACTTGAGGACTTATGGTAAACAATGATCTCGTTTTTAAGCTTGGTATGGGGAAACGTGAAACTTGAGGGTGATTAATATTCATGACACCAAAGCTCTAATTTAAGTCTTAGATTTCTTTACGAGTTTCTTCCATCAAATAATTTCAAGCTAACAAATTGTTATAACTTTTGTCTCCTTTAAAGTTTTTATCTTTTCATCGTACTAATAATAGTATATCTTAATAAAGGCCAAGATGGGTTAATTATGAGAAAAATGTAACTTTATGCTTTAAAATTATGTATTGCATGGGGTCATTGCAATGGTCAAGTGTAGGAGATTTAATAAGTGTGTAAACACTTATCCTTTTGCCACTAAAAATAAGGAAAAACGAGACCAAACGTGTATTTAATAACATAATAGTCGGAATTACGCGTGGTTTGTGTTTTTGTTGTGTTTTAGGTACAAAAGATCAAAAAGGAAGAAAACATGGGATTTGACGGGCATTTATCGAAGAAAACAACAAAGTCAACTCAAAAGGACCAAAAGTGCAAACAGGAATGAAGATTTTATCGAAAGATCAAATGACAAATCATTTTAAGACAGGATTAGAGTTTTATCAAAGTAACTTAGCCAAGTGGGTCCCACAAATGCTTAATGGGCCTTAAAATCCATTAGTATTCAATAAAGGAGTTATATATTGGGACATAGCCCAATATGGCCCATTATCAACAAAAGAATGGGACGGTGAAGTAATTCGGTTGGATTGTGTTAACTTGGGATTCAAAAGCCCATTTTGGGTTTATGGACAGTTAATAACAAAAATATAAGTGATAACTTTTTCACTTTGGTCAAACCGAAACACATATCCACACAACAACTCTTTTCATTACATCCAATATAACCATCCCTTTTCCTCTCTCAAAACAAACGCAGCTTTCTCCCCAAACCCTAAAAAATTGGGGATTTCATTAAGCAATTAAATTCAAGCGTTTGTGATACACGCATGGGTAATTAAATCCCCCTCTTTTTCGGATCTTGAAGATGGTGGTCCTTATCTACATGGCTCCTATCCCTCTCCTGATTGGCTTATACAAATCACTCCCCTCAATCATCCAATCATCTTTAGCCACGTCCCCATTGAAGAAGCAAAAAGAAACACAAACCATTCCAGCCTGGCGATCCGCGTGATTAGGGCCTCATGTCCACCGTTTGATCAAGAAAAGGAAAAGAGAGAGAAGAAAGAGCGGTCAAGATTTATTTTCAGCATCAACAAAGCTTCACCAACAAGTTTGGGGTTTCCCCTATAAAAACCCCCCACAAACGTGTAATCAGTGTGCCTATTTTTTATTTTATTTTTATTTTAAGCAAAATAGATTTTAGGATTATTGTAATTTCATTTTAATAGTTTTGTAATATTTTACTGAGTTAATAAAAGTTAATTTGAGCATCTTCTTGTTATTTCGATTATTTAATTGTTATAGTTTTTTATAAAATTATCTTACTGTCTATTTTGATTATGAAAGTTGTTTGATAAAGCTAATTAAATAGTTTTTATTAAATTATTAAAGTAAGATTGGAAAAATTTATCCCACTGGATAAATAGATGTACTATTCGAATGATATGATGGTTCGGTTCATCTAATGGTGAGTTTGGTTCACGGTTCTATGGTGTTAGACGAATGGTGGCGTCGAATCGATTAGACAGGAATGCTCAGCGCACTTCTTCTTCTCAACGGGTTCTTCACTAGGTTTTTTTTTTCTCTTTTTATTGGCAAAGTTTTAGATTAATCTTACTGTTTTGTTCATCTAAATAAGTGATTGCTGATTTTCGTTTTAGTTCCTGTTTAAGTATTATTTCATTTTAGTTTTGATTGGTTTTTTGTCTGCTAGGTTTTCGATTATTGATATTTAAGTCTGTTTAAATTTTGGCTCATTTTATTTTGAGTTAGTGGTTTGATAAAGTTTAGTATTGCTGATTTCAGTTAGTAAGTTTTGCTTTGCTGATATAGAAGTTAGTTTTGCTGATTTGCTTTTAAATAATTAGATTTGCTTAATTTTAAGACTGTTTGCTCATTTTTCATTTTGATTTGCTTATTTTCAGTTGAAGATCTTTTAGCTTATTGTTTTCAGTTTGAATTGCTTCTTTTCAGTTTTATGTGCTTATTTGATTTTGACTGATTGTTTAGTTTTGCTGTTTTTAAGTTTAATAGTATACTGAGTCTTTTTGTTTTTATTAGTTTGCTTATTTTTTTGTATTTGCATATTTGCTTTTGATCTGATTTGCTTATCTGTGTAATTGCTGATTCGTTTTGCTTATCTGGATTATTGGAATTTCTATATTAAGCAACAGACCCCCTTGGTCTGTATGTTTTAAACTGCAAAAAATCAATTCCAAAAATATAGCAAAAAGTCTCCAACGAGACTCGAACCCCTGACCTTTCGTTTAACTGCCCAACGCTTTACCATCTTAGCTAGACCCTTATTTGTGTTTAACCTTAGCTTCTCTTTTTAATATAGTATAATCAGTTTTAGCTGCAGTATTAGATACGTTTTTTTTATACAAAGTTTTTGTTTAATTAATTAATTAAAAGTTTTTTTTATTAACTTTTTTTTAAAGTTTAAAAAATAAACATAAAAATAAACAAAATAAATATTTTTATTACTTTTAGAAATTTTAAATTGTTTTTATAAATTAGTTTTTTTTTTATTTAGTTTTATTTAAAATTAGTTCTAAATAGATTTCATTTAAATTAAAAGTTTTAGTTAAAAATTAATTAGAGTAAATTAGATTTAAATTAGACTTAAATTTTATATGATTTTAAAATAGTTTAATTAGTTTTAATTAAGTATTTTTAGTTAAATATTTTCCTTTTGATTAGATTTAATAGTTTTAAATACCAAAAAAATTTTATTTACCAAGAACAATTGATCTTTACGTTAAAATCCGATATCAATTCGAGTGAGTCGAGGAAACAAATGATAGATTGCACAAAAAATACCTACATTAGCCACTACATCATGGGTTCGACCATCGGGTGACGGGTTTGACCATCGTATCAACCCGGTCGAGTCACCTTGTTACGGGCTCGACCACTGGGTCAATTTGGTCGAGTCACCGTTTTGCGAGTTCGCTCACCTGGTCAACTAGATCGAGCCACCGAGTCACGAGTTCGACTACCGAGTCAACCCAATCGAGTGAATGTGGTCAATTAGAATATCATAAATTGTCCGTCGCTATGCGCGGTTACACGTCTAATACCTTATAAAGGGTGTATGTCAATTGTTGAAAGTTGAAAGTTGAAGAATAAAGAATTTATGGTAATGTTGAAGGAAAACCGTGTAAATCAAGCTCAATATGGAAATATTGAAACTTTAAATGCCTCAAAGTTGAAAATACGTATATTAGGTAACATGTAAATATAAATTAATTTCCAAGTTGTAACTTTAAATCATTTGAATTTTATTTTGTAAGGCTAGAACATTCAAAACTTCAAATCTCAAAATCTTGGTCTATATAAAGTCGCATGAACTATGCGTTTTATCATTGTCATACATCAAAAACACATACACCAAAAGAATTCTAGATGGAGCGATCACTACATGGTTTTTTTGGTTAAATTCGATTAGGATTTTGTTTCTTGTGTTTGTGTGTTTTGATGATGTACTACATGTTTTCACTTAGTTTATTGTAAATAATTAAATATTTGATGGATATGGTTAGTCTAATATTTGATTTATTTGTGTGGTGTTATAGGTGTTTAGCAGTGAGATGACAGAATGATGATCATCATAGAGATGAAAATATTGATCGGGTAATCTTTTTCTTTATATGTTCATGAGCTTGTGTTGATTTGTTTGGTTTCTTATTTATTTGTTGGCGATGAATACAACGTTAATTACAGTTTCTACGTCTGTACACTTTTTTATTACGTAATTGTAAAAGTTAAGTAGTTTAGAGTGATACGTAGATAAATTCATGGACCACACGTTCATAGCTCATGATCAAAATCATTTTGATTCAAGGCAATTGACTAATATACAGTGAGTTCAAATGAAAGGTATAAGTTTATGAAATTTTGTAGCAAGGCAATTAACTGATACAGATTTTGAAAAGTATCAACTTGATTGTTTCTATGATATTGTTATAAATTTTTAATTTGTATATTAATTTATTATTGTACTATATATATAGAATACTTAAGTTTCAGTCCATGTTACACTCGGTAAATATATACTTGAAAACCTAACACCTAGAGACATTATACATGGATCATATAAAACAATACCTAAAATAGTATGATAATATTACACAAATACATTATGAAAGAGCATTAGTATGAAGTTGCTTGGGTTAAAAATGTAAGATTAGTGAATTTCCTTGTCTCATTCAATATGAGAGATTACAATATAAAAGCCATAATAGAAGGATATAGAAATAACATAAACGGGCTTAAGGCCTAATTGTAATGGGCTGAAATATATTAACTAACACTCCCCCGCAGTTTGAGTGGGAGGTAATCGAACACTCAAACTGGTACGAAATTCTTCAAATAACACCGTAAGAAGACCTTTGGTGAAGATATCGGCATACTGATAACGAGATGGAACATGAAGAACACGCACATGACCCATTGCAACCATATCACGAACAAAATGAATATCAATCTCAATGTGTTAGTTCGTTGATATTGCACTGGATTAGTAGATAAATAGACGACACTAACATTATCACAATACACAAGAGTAGCGGTCGATAGTGGTGTATGTATTTCTCGAAGTAGATTGCGCAGCCAAGGTGCCTCAGCAACAACATTAGCAACAACCCGATATCTAGCTTCAGCACTAGAACATGAAAGAGTTACTTGTCGCTTAGCAGGCCATGATAAAAGATTGTTACCCAAAAATACACAATAACCGGATGTAGATCTGCGAGTAGCAGGGCAACCAGCCCAATCAGCGTCAGAGTAAGCGACAAGAGAAGACCCTGATGATGCATATACCTGTAAACCAAATGCCAAAGTGCCCCGGACATAACGAAGAATCCTCTTGAGAGCAGCTAAGTGAGGCTCCCTATGATCATGCATATATAAACAAATCTGTTGCACAACATAAGACAAATCTGGACGAGTGAATGTAAGATATTGTAGGCCACTTGCAAGACTCCGATACAAAGTAGGATCTGAAATGGGATTCCCCTCAGGACCAAGCTTGGAATCAGTGTCAACAGGAGTCCGAGTAGGATTGCAATTAAGCATATGTGCTCGTTCGAGCAACTCCATAGCATATCTCTTCTGAGAGAGAAACATCCCTGTAGAGTCACGTGTAACAAAAATCCCAAGAAATGATTAAGGGCACCAAGATCTATCATATCAAACTCCTTGTGCAGAGAAAAAATAATCTTTTGAAGCAAAGCTGTAGAAGAAGCTGTAAGAACAATATCATCCACATAAATCAATAAGTATGAAGTACCAGATCTGTAAACACATAAAGAGGAATCATATCTACTAGGAGAAAATCCAACTCGGGTAGCATAAGCAGCAAATCGTTGAAACCAAGCACGAGGGGCTTGTTTCAACCCATATAAAGACCTCTGAAGGCGGCATACATGATGAGGATACCGAGGATAAACAAAACTTGGAGGCTGATGCATGTAAACAGTCTCTGACAAATCTCCATTTAGAAAAGCATTCTTAACATCAAGTTGATGAATAGGCCAATGTCTCATCAATGCAAGACTAAGCACAGTACGAATAGTGGCCGGCTTGAAAACCGGACTAAAAGTCTCATCACAATCAATACCAATCTGCTGACTACTACCGTTGGCAACCAGATGAGCTTTATACCGACTCAATGAACCATCTGCATTAAATTTATGACAAAATAACCACAAACACCGCACAATATTGGCACCATGAGGTCTTGGAACGAGAACCCAAGTAATGTTTTTAATTAAAGCGTTATATTCATTATACATAGCATCCCGCTAGTGCACATATGATAAAGCAAGATATGGGGATTTTGGTATAGGAGAGGTATGAGAAACAGGAAGGTTTAGACGTTGGGTGGTCTTACGTGTGCCATCTTGATTTCTAGTGACCATGGGGTGAGTTATAGTTGGTGGATTACTAGTGATGGGTTGAGAGATGGTGTTGATTTAGGTTTCTGTTGGAATCGAGGCCGAAGATTGGTCGTGGGCTTCCGGGGTTTTGGTTGTTGGTGTTGAATTAAATGTAGGTTGTGTTCGGTTCGTGGGTGGTGTAAGGTGATGGGTGGAGTGGGTCGAGGTAAGTGGAGAGAAACCGGGTGGTGGGCCACTCTAATGGTTTGATTCAGGAGTAACTTGGGCATGGTTTGGTGTTTGAGGTGTTGGTGGGTCAACAATAGGTGTTGATGGTGAAGTAGGTGTTGTAGCGGAGTATTGTGCGGAGGATTATTGATAGGTGTGTAAACACCCATCCTTTTTACCACTTAATTACAATAATAACCGGGCCAAAACGTGTATTTTATGTCTTTTATGTTGGAATTATGCGTGGTTTGTGTTTTTGTTGTGATTTAGGACGAAAAGGTGAAAAGTGGCGAAAACACGGGCATTCACGGGCTTTTATTCAAGAAGTCAAGAGTGCAAAAAGAACGGAAGTCCAAGACCAATTCTGAAGATTTATTGAAGAAAAAGTCAAAAGACGGAAGTTTACTTAAAGCCGAAGAACTCAAGTCTATTTTATTGAAGAATTAAAAGACGAGTTCAAAGAAATCCCGAGCCAAAAGTCATTAAAGTCCAAGATTAAAGAAGATTAAAAGGCTCAAGGACTAATGGTGCAATTAACAAAAGATTAAGAAGAGAAGGACTAAGCATGCAATTAAGGAGAAAGGAAAGAGGGGAGGAAGCTTCCTAAGCATTCCTTAACCTCCCCTATATAGATTAAGATGTCATTAGTTAGTTTTTGTTGGGTGGATTGACAAACCATTTCTTCCATTTTAAATTTATGCACATTTAATTTCATGTCCATTTATATTAATTGTCTTGCACCTTAATTACCATTTAATTTCAAGTAAGTGTTCTTTTAATTCTTGTTAATCTTTATCTTTATTGTTTGATCTCCTCTTTATTTCTTTAATCTTCGATCTTTATTGTTTATGTTCATGTTCTTGAGTTTTTGTTATATTTATTAAGTGGGTTTTGATTATTGTGGTTAGTTTTGTTAGTTTGATTGTTTTGGATTGTTTGATTATTATTAGTAGATGTTTTGTTATTAGTTTGATTTAATCTTTTTGTTGATTTTGCTTAGTTCTTATTAGATCCGTGCTATCTGTTTATCCCTTGTTCTTCGCGAGTTCGGTTAATCTGTGTTCCCAGGAAAACATTCCGGATCAAGCCAGTATTCCGAGTAAAGGATTTCAAAAAGTGGTTCATTCGAAATATCGATTATTCCGAACCAAAGTCGTTCATCCGGAATATTGGACATTCCGGATCAATGAGATTCATTCGGAATATTTATTATTCCAGATCAATACCTTCATTCGGAATATATATTATTCCGGATCAATACTTTCATTCGGAATATTGAGACATTCCGGATCAACAGAATATTCCGAACGAAGGGAATATTCCGGATCAACCTAACATTCCGAATCAAATAATATTCCGGATCAAGCAAGTTCATCCGGAATAATTTATTATTCCGGATCAAGGTGTTTATTCGGAATATTAGGATATTCCGGATCAAGGGTTTTATTCGGAATATTATTCCGGTCAAGGATTATTCCGGATCGACAGCAACATTCCGAATCAAGACCAACATTCCGAATCAAGGAATTTATTCCGGATAAGTGACATATTCCGGATAAAGGACTTATTCCGGATCAAGGTATTTGGTGAATATTCTGAGTGAAGAAAAACATTCCGAACGAAGGTGACATTCCGGATGAGTGTTTATTCCGAATAAGGGTATTATTCCGGATGAGCTAATTTTCAGGTTCTTTAATTTCAGTTTTTAATTTTCTGCTTTTTAATTTTAAGCTTTATTTTTCCCGCTTTTTTACTTGGTCGCACTTTAAGATTCCTTGCCTTAGATTTAATTTAGTATTGCTTTAGTTTTAAGTTTTGGTTGCGTTTTAAGTTTGCCTTAGATAGATTTAAGTTTGCGTTATTTACGTTTAGTGCCTTTTAATTTTAGTCACGCTTTTAAATACTTGCCTTTTATTTTAATTAGACCTAGATTTACATTACTGCACTTTTCCTTTAAAGTTTTGCACTTTTAGTGCAAAACTTTAAAGTAAAAGGGCGTTAACGTAAATCTAAGTCTAATTTTAAAGTAAATGTGCAAGTATTTAAAAGCGTGACTAAAATTTAAAAGGCAATAAACGTAAATAACGCAAACTTAAATCTATCTAAGGAAAACTTAAAAACGCAACTAAAATTTAAAACTAAGGCAAGGCTAAAATAAATCTAAGGCAAATAAACTTAAAGTGCGACTAAGCAAAAAGGCGGAAAAAATAAAGCTTGGAAATTAAAAGCAGAAAATTAAAAACTGGAATTAAAGAAACCTGAAAAATAGCTCATCCGGAATAATCCCTCATTCGGAATAAACACTCATCCGGAATGTCACCTTCGTTCGGAATGTTTTTCTTCACTCGGAATATTCACCAAAACTCTTGATCAGGAATAAATCGTTTATCCGGAATATGTCACTTATCCGGAATAAAGTCTTGATTCGGAATAATTGTCTTGAATCGGAATGTTGCTGTTGATCCGGAATAATATTCCGGATCAAGGGTTTTATTCGGAATATTATTCCGGATCAAGGATTATTCCGGATCAACAGCAACATTCCGAATCAAGACAATTATTCCGGAATATTATTTGATTCGGAATAAAAGGTTGATCCGGAATATTCCCTTGATCCGGAATATTCTGTTGATCCGGAATGTCTCAATATTCCGAATGAAGGTATTGATCCGGAATAATAAATATTCCGGATGAACGACTTTGGTTCGGAATAATTGATATTCCGAATGAACAACTTTTTAAATCCTTCACTCGGAATAACCTGCTGATCCGGAATGTTTTCCTGGGAACACAGATGAACAGAACTCGCGAAGAACAAGGGATTAACAGATAGCACGGATTTAATGAAAACTAAATCAAATCAACCACAAGATTAAATCAAACTAATCAATAAACATCTAATAATCATAAACAATCAATCCAAAACAATCAAACTAACAAAACTGAAAGTGCAAAACTTTAAAGGAAAAGTGCAGTAATGCAAAATCTCTTCATTAAAATGGCGCCGCTGCCGGGGATTGTTTTGGATTATGAAATGGACCCTCGTATTCTTTTAATACTTGGTCGGCCATTCTTGAGAACCGGACGAGCTTTAGTTGATGTTGCCGAAGGTGAGTTAATCTTAAGAGTCGGGGATGATGCACAAGTTTTCAAAATGAAGAAGCTTACAAGCAAATCCTATGGACGAGAATCAGTGAATACGATTAATGTGCTCGATGATTTTGTCATCTACAACAATCCTCTATTCGACTCTTGCATTGATAATCCACTTTTTCAAGATAATGTGGATGATTCTCTTTCCAATGTGGAACCTTCTCCCATTTATGATTCTCCACCGATCTTTGATGCTTATGATGATGAGTCTAGCTCAGATACGGATGATTTTGATGATTGTACTTCCGAGTATCCCGATCTGCCCACATATGATGATTTTGATGAGGCCGATACTCTTTCGAGTGATTCTTCACATGATGAATATCCTCCACCTACATCACTCGATCCTACTTTGGACGATTACTCATTTGAGGAAGACTTCTCTACTTTTCTCAATACTTACTTCCTTCATGAGAGTGATGCACCTCCTTTAGATTTTGAAGATTATCGTCTTGATCCTACTTTGGATTTGAAGAAAATTCTTTCAAAGGAGAAGCAACCGGTCGACACCACCATCCGCAACACATATGATTTAACACCTCTTTGTCCACCTTCTGAGGACGAGGTTGTGCATCTTCTTCGCGGATCTTCTTCACACTCTGCTGAGCCTGAGTGCTATTTTCCCTTAAAGGAAAAGGTGTTCGACCCCAGTATTGATATTCTTCAGCCATCTCAGTATCCACCTGATGAAATAAAAGGAAAAATCTTTGGAACTATTGAAGACATGCTTGCACCTCACCATACTTGCTCCCACCGTGCTCCATCTTTGCTTAAGGGAACCTTGCCTACTCTTCTTTGGCTTGCCTTGTTCGCCTTAAGCTTGTGCTATTTGATGGACGAAAACTATGTCTTTGATCCTGGTAGATATGTTTCATGCTTCTTCCTATGATGATCAAGGTCGAGTCAGGCTCACGACTCGGTTAACAAAAATCAAGTGCTTTTTGGGAGGCAACGTAATTATCTATCTATCTTTTTCTTTGTTTTTACCATAAGTGTAGGGGAGACCCGTTGGTGTTTGCTATTTCCTCTCTTCTACTAATCAGGGATTCGAGCGCTCAATGATCCACTCTTGATGATTCTTGACGACCCGTGATTCCGTGTTCCCATTTTCCCGGTTCTATCCTAAACTCTTTTCGATTCACTATTTTATATTTTCCAATATTAAAATAGGAATCTCTTTAGTTGTCTTTTCCTTAGCGAGATTTAAACAACGTGCACAATGTCCTAAGTGTAGGGGAGTTTACTCCCACATGCTTAAACATTGAGGACAATGTTTATATTAAGTGTAGGGGGGACTTCTATCGAAGTTAAGTGGCCTTTTCCTTGTATTTGTCCTCATTTTAACCGGAAAATCAATTTTTCGACATTTTTCAAAATTTTTGATCTATTTTGGCCTATTAGTTTTTCCCTTTGTATAGTTATTTTATTTCTGTATTAGAATAAATTTTTAATAAAGTGGTTTTAACTTTCAAACGTTGTGAATCTTTTGACTCAACCCGAGTTTACTTATCTAAGTTTACTCTAGCTATTATCCTTAACGTGTTTAAGTCAAGTTTTGCTAGGCTTTTATATAGGGAGTTATAAAACGCGAAAGTCTTAACTCTCACGGGTTAAGAACAAGAACTTTTCGCAAGTTCCTATAATTGATCCTAGAGAGTCGTTTATCAAGGTTACTTTAAAATGCGATTTCTAAACTTGAAAAAGTCTAAGAGATTGCAAGATCCTATAGGCGACTCGAAAACCCAAAACTTTGATTTGATAGGCTAAGCATCCACGAGTCTCATTCCTTGAGATTTTAAACTGTGGAGAACGAGAGATGATAGAGCCAATTATAAGTTCGGTATTCTTTCGTGAATTTATGTGAGTTAATTATAAGCCTATTCTCCCATCGCCTGCTAATAAATTTATCTGCAATAAATAAGGTTGTACGATTTGAAAAGTTACTTAGCTTCTAGCCCAAGATCGTTTAAAAGTTGGTCGGTATGGATTAGAGTTCATAGCCAATGCATAACTTATTGAAGCGGGATGCGAAGATTGGCGAGTCCAAAAAGGTCCTAAGAAGGCATGAGGGCTATATTTTGTTGCTAAAGATCCAAAGTGACGTGAAGAATCATTTATCGAAAATCAATATAAAGGATCGAGACACACGACGAAAAGCAAAATCTCCCCAAAAGTCATGGAGAAGTTAATGTATAGGATTTTTAGTCCTTTTTTATTTCTATTATCGTTCCTCGATTCGACTCGAATTGAAATCGGACTTAACGTTAGATTATATTTGTTTTTGGTAAATCGTATTTTAGGATATTTTAAAACTAATTTTAAAAACTATTTAAAATAAAAGCTATTTAATCTAATTTAAAAATCTATTTTAAACTAATTTAAATAAAACTAAAAGTCTTTTGAAACTAATTAAAAATATAAAACTTTTAAATGAAATCTATTTTGAAAATAAAACTAAAACCTTTTAAAAACTTTAAATGAAAAAGATATTTAAAACTAAATTTAACAACTAATAAAAATTTTAGACTAAATTTTAAAATAATTCAAATAAAATATTTTTCGTTTTCTATTTTTGAAATAAAATAAATAAATAAACAAAAACTTTTAATTAAAATTTAAGTAAAACTAAATAAAATGTGTATTTTAAATAAAACTGCTAGAAATTAAAAAGCCTATATTAATTAAACAATGCAAATATAAACAAAAGGTGTCTGGCACAATTGGTTGGGGCGCTTGACTTGTATGCGAGAGGTCCTGGGTTTGAGTCCCAGGACAGACACAATTTTTGCTAAATATTTATTTTTACTTAAATTTGGAATCTAGAGACTCAGGTATGCATACAGATAAATCAAATCTGTATGTTGACGCGATTTACATAGCAAGATCAGAATAGCAATAAAAAGGGGAAGAGGCAATAAGCTAAATGAAAATTTAAACCAAATACAAATGCAGACTAAAAAAAACACAAATAACAAAAAGTAGTAAAAGCTTAAACGAAATAAGCTGAAAACAAATAAGCTGAATTGATAAGCATCATAAACTTAAACATAAGCTCTATCAAAATTACCCAAATAAGACAAAAACTGAAGAAACTAAATTAGACTTAAAACAAACTAAAAAGATAAAAAAATCAGAATAATGCTTAAAATAAATAAGCTAAATACCAAAATCCTAAATGAGCTATAATCTGCCAAGCAAACAAAAACAGATAGGCTGAAAATCAGATAAGCATATTTAAAGCAAACAATCAAAAAAACGAGCAGATTCTGAAAAAGAAATATTAAACTAAAACTTATCTCAAGCAGATTAATAGACTAAAAACTAATAATAAGCTAAACAAAATAATTAAAAGGAGAGAATATTAAATTAAAACCAATAAGCTAAAACAGATCCAACAGACTGAAAATTAATAAGCAAACAATAAGCAGAATAATAAACTAACTAATAAAATCTATATCTAAAAAAACTATCAGCTACGCAGATCCAACCGAATACCAAACCAAAACAGTATCTTAACAATTATAACAAGCAGATATATAAAAAATAAAAAAAAACTTAACACAGCAACATTCAAACAGCTAAATTAAAACTTAACAAATAAAAAAAATAAAAAGAAGATGGGATTAGAACCTTGTGTCGAAACCTTTGGGACGTAGGTAGGCGCTGAACCCCCTATGAACCGAAAACCAAACGTCACCGAGAACAATTCATCACCATCTTCTCGAACCAAACAAAGTATCCGAACCAATAAACAACTCTCGAACAGAATTTACATATTTTCCAGTGGGAAAATATAAATCACTTTCTATTATTTATTTATTTATTTTTTTTTTTTATCAACCGAATATAAAAAAAACAGTTATATAAAAAAAAGAGATTAAATCTTGAAATAAAATGTAACTGGAAATTAAAAGAAACGAATTAACTAAATTTCACTTTTCATTAATCATCATAAAAAAATTACAATTCTGAAAATTAAAATTACAATAATAAATCTAAAACTAATTTTACTGAAAATCAAATCTAATCTAAACCCTACTCCTAATTAATTAAAATAAAATAAAAAATAAAGAAAAGCTTCCTCATACATCTTTGTGGAGTGGGGATTTATAGGGAAATCCCTAATCTCCTTGGAGCCCAAGGCTTCAATCTTGACCCTTGATTTCTTATCTCTCTTTCTTCTCTTCAATCTTGCGGTTGAGATTAATACTTGCCACGGATTGCCACGTTGGAGGGAATGAGGACCACATGGTGAGTGCTTTGATCCGATTCTTGGGGAGATTTAATTCACTTGGTGTGAATTAACCAATTAAGAGAAAACCCCCAATTTTCGTGGTTATTTTTTATGGGTAAAAATCTAGGGTTTGTGGAGAGGGTGAAAAGATGAAGAGATGGTGTCTGCGTAATATTTGGGAGAGAGAAAGGAAAAATGTGGGACTCTTGTTTGTATCGGAAATAATAAAGTGGGGTGAAAAAAACGTTTTTAATAATAATTATTGGAGTGGGTTTTTATTTTATTAAGTCGTGTGAGGGTACACGGTAGAAGTGTAAGGTAAAAACTCTTTATTTTATTTAAACAGTGTGTGAATGAGTATGTTGACCGAGAATTGTTTATGTGTGGGGAGTATTCCTATGTTGGTGAGATGCATGGTAAGAAAAGAGTTGGGGTGAAAAAAACATTTTATTAATTGGATACACGTTTAATAAATAAACGTGAATGCTTGTGTTGACTTGACTAGCAAATGTTACACCGTCTATTCTTTGTAACATGGGCCATGACATGATTTCATACTTTGGGCCTTCGTTTCTTTTGCTTAGTAAAATGGGCTTTTAACCCAAAACACTCCATCCGTTAGATTAAGGCAAATGGGCTTTTGTTAGGCCTTAATGTAAATAATCATTACTCCATAATGGACTTTTGAGCCCATTTATCTAATGTGGGACCCACAAGGCTCGATTATCTTAAAAGATTTATTCCGCTAAAAATTGAGCTCGATTTCGGCTTTCTCGATCATTTTCTTCAAATTTAAGTTGACTTAGCCGGTTTTCGTGATCTTGGCACACTTTTGGTCTTTTGATCTTGTCTTCGACTCTATCTTGACTTTTCTTCGACATTTGACCGTGAAATCCCGTGTTTTCTCTTCTTTTCACCATTTGTACCTATTTAAACACAAGAACACAAAACCACGCGTAATTCCGACATTTAAGATGTAAAACACATGATTAGGTCTTGTTTTCACTTGATTTTAGTGGCAAAAGGATAAGTGTTTACACACTTATTAAATCCCCTACACTTGACCATTGCAATGACCCCATGCAATGCATAGTTATAAAGCATAAGTTACATTTTTCTCATAATCAATCCATCTCGGCCTTTATAATTATTACCACTACTACTATGAAAAGATAACAACTTAAAAAGCTATAACAATTTATTAACTTGGAAATTATTAGATGGAAGAAACTCGTAAAGAAATCTAAGACTTAGATTAGGGCTTTGGTGTCATGAATATTAATCATCCTCAAGTTTCACGTACCCCATATCAAGCTTAAAAACGAGATCATTGTTATTACAAGTTAGCACAACAAACACTTGCTCATGTGGTTTAGTTAATCACTTAGACCCCCTTATTCCTACGGTGTATCTCTTGTATTTTATTTTTGTCTTGAATGATCACGAGGATGCATTTTTGACTTATTTCGATAATTTATTAAGGCCGAAAATAAAGTGGGACGATTTAATCAATAGTTAGCTAAAGGACAAAATCTTTTAAAACTGCTTCTCGAAACCTCAAAAAGTTCATATCTTGGCATAACTCGTTTCACGATTTGAGACCTTTCTCGGACCGATATTTGGCTTGTACTTCAAACTTCAAATCTTGAGAGACGATCTTGAAATTATGGTCTTCTCTTCATTTAGGTATACATCTTCATAAGGAGTGAAAGATGCTTCAAACGTTGACCATGACTTCTTCATATATCCTTTCTTTATTTAGGATTTTGATATACAACGATCCGCCTCCTTTTCGGACTTGGATCTATTTATCCTCATACCTTGTTAGGGTCTTTTTGGATAGACTTCTCCGTGATCTTTAGGGGAGTAATTGCTTCTCGTCGTGTGTCTTGATCCTTCATATTGATTTGGATTAATGATCTTCACATCATCTTAGGATCTTTAGCAAAAAGTGAATCCTCATGCCTTGTTAGGGCCTTTTTGGACTCGGGTATCCTCATGCCTTGTTAGGGCCTTTTTGGATAAGCCAATCTTCGCGTCCCGTTTCAATAAGTTATGCCTTGGCTATGAACTCTAATTAATACCGAGCAACTTTTAAACGATCTTGTGCTAGAAGCTAAGTAACCTTTTAAATCGTACAACCTTATTTATTGCAAATATATTTATTAACAAGTGATGGGAGAAAAAGCTCATAACTAACTCACATAAGTTAATGAAAGAATACCAAACTTATAATTAACTCTATCATCTCTCGTTCTCCACAATTTAAAATCTCAAGGAATGAGACTCGTGGATGCTTAGCCTAATAAACCAATTAAGGTCCATATGGTTAAGGATACTAGCTAGAGTAAACTTGGATAAGTAAACTCGGGTTGAGTCAAAATATTCACGACGGGCCTAATATATCAAAGACATTCAAAACTTGCTAAAACCATTTTATTTATTTATTTATTTTTGACTTTATTTTTAAAATGGAAAATAAAAATAAGATGCGAAGACAAAAGAAAATAAATGAAAAATACTACACGGCCAAAATAGATCAAAAATTTGAAAAACGTTGAAAATTTTTTAAAAATTCTCCGGTTAAAATGGGGTCAAATTCATGGAAAAGGCCACTAAAATTTCGATAGAAATCCCCCCTACACTTAAGATAAACATTGCCCTCAATGTTTAAGCATGTGGGAGAATAAACTCCCCTACACTTAGGACATTGAGTGTGTTGTTTAAATCGAGCTAAGGAAAGGACAACTAAAGTGATTACATTTATTCGTTTTAAGATAGAATCACAATAGCAAAAACTTATCGAAGGAACCGGGTACATGGGTAACACGGGAACACGGGTCACGTCAAAAGTACCAAAAGTGGATCATCAAAGCACATGTACCTACACAATCACAACACACAAAACAAACAACCTACACGGCTCCCCCTACACTTATTGTAGAAAATAAAAGATAGATAAAATAATAGATAGATCATCGGGTTGTGTCCCAAGAAGCGCTTGTTTTTGTTAACCGAGTCACGAGCCTGACTCGACCCCGAATTAAATGGTCCATGGGGAAGCCGCGAATGTGATACCGGGATCAAAGATCTTGTCCTCGGTCCCGGAGGAACATAATAAATGAGAGGCAGGAGAATAAGTCATAAAAGGTAGAAAAGTCCTCTCGACATAAGAAAAGTAAGCAAAGTCGTGATCCACGGGAGGTGGGGTGGGTAAAGGAGACAAATTGTCATCCCCCAAAGACATAGGATGGTCACTATTCGGCAAAGCCGTAAAGGTATCAATCATAGAGTGGTCAATGTCACCTCCCGGGTCAAAACACTCATCCTCATTTCCCGGTGTGAAATGAGGAGAGTAAAAGCGATACATCACTTGCTTGGGTGTGCACGCGGTAGGACGGGGTGGCAACATAATATGAGAAATATCAGAGGACATGTCTACCACCCGCGTCACCTCACCAGACCGAATCAAACGGAAACTAGGGTCAAATCTCTCCACCTCCTCTATGATGGGAGGTGGCATGGCTAACAAAGGATGCTCATCAATAGCAATAGAGTCGGAGCTATCAATGTCCTCAATCCCCTCTTCAAAGAGAGGATTCACGTCACTAGAGATGTAGGCGTCATCAAAATCAAATAAAGGGTTCGAATAAATCTTGAAATTTTCCTTCGGAACGTCTTCATCGGATAGTGACTCGTCATCACTAGAAGTAAAATCATCATCGAGATCAAAAATGGGATTAGAGAAATCCAAAGAATTGTTTTCCAAGATGTCGGTGGGAGGTAATGAATCATTACTAGAAAGAGATTCACACTCATCGTCACTATCGGAAGCAACCGTAGGCTCACTTTGGATTGGAATAAGAGTCTCGTCACAAGGAATAGTGATAAGACCCTCATCCCCCATGATGAGAGAGGCATCGGGCTCCGTAGTAGAAGAATCGAGAATAGGAGTGGTAGAATCCTTAGGCTCGAGAGCCGGCAAGTCGAGAGAAGGAATTACAATTGCACTAGGACATTGAGCACAAAGATCATTCCAAGAAATAGTATTCTCATCGTCATCATCATCATCATAATAGTAAGAACGCACAGGAGGAGGAGTATAATCACTAAGATTAGATACTTGCTCTTGTCGTTGTCGTTGTTGCTCCTCCAAAGTCTCGGTCAGTCGAATTAAGCCGTCATGAAGTTCCAAAAGAAGGGCTTTTCTTTCTTCATTCAAAGCATTGATTTGTTGAATTCTATGAGAGGATTGATGATTGAGGATGGGATGTGGGGGCTCAAAATTTTGAAAACCGGAATTATAGCACGGATGTGGCTCATAGGAAGTCATCGGTTGAGAAGAATTAGAACACGGATTTGGTTCATAATAATCCATCGGTGAAGAAAAATGAGGACACGGAGTTGGCTCATAATAATCCATAGGCTGACAATATGAAGTATCGTGAGGGCCCCCACAATGATTGCAACACGGGTATTGAGAAAAACCCGGTTCATGTTGAGGATAGGGATTGTCATAGACGGGAGGAGGGGAGAAATTTGTGTAAGAGGAGAAGTACGAATTTCTAGAATTGCACAATGGACAAAATCCGAATTGTGTATTGTCGATATCGGAACCATACTTCGCACAAGTACACCATGGACATATTGGAAAACCAAGCCATGGTCTTCCACACCGAACGCAAGACAAATCCATGAAGAATTATAAATAAGAGGGGTTGAGAAAAAGAATTAAACACAATAGAGGATAAAGAAGAATATTTTTGTATTTTTTTAGAAAAAATATATATATACAAGAAAAATCGAAAGAAATCGAACTAAAAATTAACACTAATACGTAATATTTTTGGTGTAATACTTTTAGGAAAAAGTATTACTTTTGGATTTTTTAATTTTTAATTTTTTTGTTTTTGGTGCAATTCTTAGGAAAGAAATTGCTTTTGTGATTTTTTAATTAATTTTTTTTTTTGCATTTTTAAGTTTTTGATTTTTTTTTTTGTATTTTTGATTTTGTTAACAAGAAACGTAACGTTCAAAGAGAACGGATCCCAAAATCCAAACGTCTTCACGAAAAATCGTCAATCGTACGAGCGAAGCGGCAGCGGCGCCATTTTAATGTATAGGATTTTTAGTCCTTTTTTATTTCTATTATCGTTCCTCGATTCGACTCGAATTGAAATCGGACTTAACGTTAGATTATATTTGTTTTTGGTAAATCGTATTTTAGGATATTTTAAAACTAATTTAAAAACTATTTAAAATAAAAGCTATTTAATCTAATTTAAAAATCTATTTTAAACTAATTTAAATAAAACTAAAAGTCTTTTGAAACTAATTAAAAATATAAAACTTTTAAATGAAATCTATTTTGAAAATAAAACTAAAACCTTTTAAAAACTTTAAATGAAAAAGATATTTAAAACTAAATTTAACAACTAATAAAAATTTTAGACTAAATTTTAAAATAATTCAAATAAAATATTTTTCGTTTTCTATTTTTGAAATAAAATAAATAAATAAACAAAAACTTTTAATTAAAATTTAAGTAAAACTAAATAAAATGTGTATTTTAAATAAAACTGCTAGAAATTAAAAAGCCTATATTAATTAAACAATGCAAATATAAACAAAAGGTGTCTGGCACAATTGGTTGGGGCGCTTGACTTGTATGCGAGAGGTCCTGGGTTTGAGTCCCAGGACAGACACAATTTTTGCTAAATATTTATTTTTACTTAATTTTGGAATCTAGAGACTCAGGTATGCATACAGATAAATCAAATCTGTATGTTGACGCGATTTACATAGCAAGATCAGAATAGCAATAAAAAGGGGAAGAGGCAATAAGCTAAATGAAAATTAAAACCAAATACAAATGCAGACTAAAAAAAACACAAATAACAAAAAGTAGTAAAAGCTGAAACGAAATAAGCTGAAAACAAATAAGCTGAATTGATAAGCATCATAAACTTAAACATAAGCTCTATCAAAATTACCCAAATAAGACAAAAACTGAAGAAACTAAATTAGACTTAAAACAAACTAAAAAGATAAAAAAATCAGAATAATGCTTAAAATAAATAAGCTAAATACCAAAATCCTAAATGAGCTATAATCTGCCAAGCAAACCAAAACAGATAGGCTGAAAATCAGATAAGCATATTTAAAGCAAACAATCAAAAAAAACGAGCAGATTCTGAAAAAGAAATATTAAACTAAAACTTATCTCAAGCAGATTAAAAGACTAAAAACTAATAATAAGCTAAACAAAATAATTAAAAGGAGAGAATATTAAAATTAAAACCAATAAGCTAAAACAGATCCAACAGACTGAAAATTAATAAGCAAACAATAAGCAGAATAATAAACTAACTAATAAAATCTATATCTAAAAAAAACTATCAGCTACGCAGATCCAACCGAATACCAAACCAAAATAGTATCTTAACAATTATAACAAGCAGATATATAAAAAATAAAAAAAACTTAACACAGCAACATTCAAACAGCTAAATTAAAACTTAACAAATAAAAAAAATAAAAAGAAGATGGGATTAGAACCTTGTGTCGAAACTTTTGAGACGTAGGTAGGCGCTGAACCCCCTATGAACCGAAAACCAAACGTCACCGAGAACAATTCATCGCCATCTTCTCGAACCAAACAAAGTATCCGAACCAATAAACAACTCTCGAACAGAATTTATATATTTTCCAGTGGGAAAATATTAATCACTTTCTATTATTTATTTATTTATTTTTTTTTATTTTTTTTTTATCAACCGAATATAAAAAAAATAGTTATATAAAAAAAAAGAGATTAAAACTTGAAATAAAATGTAACTGGAAATTAAAAGAAACGAATTAACTAAATTTCACTTTTCATTAATCATCATAAAAAATTACAATTCTGAAAATTAAAATTACAATAATAAATCTAAAACTAATTTTACTGAAAATCAAATCTAATCTAAACCCTACTCCTAATTAATTAAAATAAAATAAAAAATAAAGAAAAGCTTCCTCATACATCTTTGTGGAGTGGGGATTTATAGGGAAATCCCTAATCTCCTTGGAGCCCAAGGCTTCAATCTTGACCCTTGATTTCTTCTCTCTCTTTCTTCTCTTCAATCTTGCGGTTAAGATTAATACTTGCCACGGATTGCCACGTTGGAGGGAATGAGGACCACATGGTGAGTGCTTTGATCCGATTCTTGGGGAGATTTAATTCACTTGGTGTGAATTAACCAATTAAGAGAAAACCCCCAATTTTCGTGGTTATTTTTTATGGGTAAAAATCTAGGGTTTGTGGAGAGGGTGAAAAGATGAAGAGATGGTGTCTGCGTAATATTTGGGAGAGAGAAAGGAAAAATGTGGGACTCTTGTTTGTATCGGAAATAATAAAGTGGGGTGAAAAAAAACGTTTTTAATAATAATTATTGGAGTGGGTTTTTATTTTATTAAGTCGTGTGAGGGTACACGGTAGAAGTGTAAGGTAAAAACTCTTTATTTTATTTAAACAGTGTGTGAATGAGTATGTTGACCGAGAATTGTTTGTGTGTGGGGAGTATTCCTATGTTGGTGAGATGCATGGTAAGAAAAGAGTTGGGGTGAAAAAAACATTTTATTAATTGGATACACGTTTAATAAATAAACGTGAATGCTTGTGTTGACTTGACTAGCAAATGTTCCACCGTCTATTCTTTGTAACATGGGCCATGACATGATTTCATACTTTGGGCCTTCGTTTCTTTTGCTTAGTAAAATGGGCTTTTAACCCAAAACACTCCATCCGTTAGATTAAGGCAAATGGGCTTTTGTTAGGCCTTAATGTAAATAATCATTACTCCATAATGGACTTTTGAGCCCATTTATCTAATGTGGGACCCACAAGGCTCGATTATCTTAAAAGATTTATTCCGCTAAAAATTGAGCTCGATTTCGGCTTTCTCGATCATTTTCTTCAAATTTAAGTTGACTTAGCCGGTTTTCGTGATCTTGGCACACTTTTGGTCTTTTGATCTTGTCTTCGACTCTATCTTGACTTTTCTTCGACATTTGACCGTGAAATCCCGTGTTTTCTCTTCTTTTCACCATTTGTACCTATTTAAACACAAGAACACAAAACCACGCGTAATTCCGACATTTAAGATGTAAACACATGATTAGGTCTTGTTTTTACTTGATTTTAGTGGCAAAAGGATAAGTGTTTACACACTTATTAGAAGTCTATCCGAAAAGACCCTAGCAAGGTATGAGGATAAATAAAGCCAAGTCCAAAAAGGAGGCGGATCGTTGTATATCAAAGTCCAAAGTAATGATTGGAGAAAAATGAAGAAGTCGTGGTCCAAGTATGAATCTCTCAAAACTTCAAGTGAAGAAATTCCTATATGAAGAGAAGACCATTATTTCATAAACGTCTCTCAAGGTTTGAAGTATGAAGTCGCTGTCAAATATCGGTCCGAGAAAGGTCTCAAATCGCGAAGCGAGTTATGCCAAGATATGAACTTTATGAGGTCCCGAGAAGCAGTTTTAAAAGATTTTGTCCTTTAGCTAACTATTGATTAAATCGTTCACTTTATTTCGGCCTAAATAACTATCGAAATAAGTCAACAATGCATCCTCGTGATCATTCAAGACAACAATAAAATATAAGAGATACACCTAGGAATAAGGGAGTCTAAGTGAATAATTGGCCCACATGAGTTCGTGTTAGTTTGCTAACTTATAATAATAATGATCTCGTTTTTAAGCTTGGTTTGGAAAAAGTGAAAACTTGAGGATGATGATTATTCATGACATTTCCAAAACCCAAGGTATGTTTTTGATTTCTTTATTTTCTTCCTTTGAATGTTTATAGTTTTCTATCTCTTTAATAAAGGCCAACGTGGGTTGAATTTGATGAAAAATGTAAACGTGCTTTGTAACTAATGCATTGCATGAGGACATTGCAATGGTCAAGTGTAGGGGATTTGATAGGTGTGTAAACACCCATCCTTTTTACCACTTAATTACAATAATAACCGGGCCAAAACGTGTATTTTATGTCTTTTATGTCGGAATTAGGCGTGGTTTGTGTTTTTGTTGTGATTTAGGACGAAAAGGTGAAAAATGGCGAAAACACGGGCATTCACGGGCTTTTATTGAAGAAAAAGATGAAAGACGAAGTCAAGAAGTCAAGAGTGCAAAAAGAACGGAAGTCCAAGACCAATTCTGAAGATTTATTGAAGAAAAAGTCAAAAGACGGAAGTTTACTTAAAGCCGAAGAACTCAAGTCTATTTTATTGAAGAATTAAAAGACGAGTTCAAAGAAATCCCGAGCCAAAAGTCATTAAAGTCCAAGATTAAAGAAGATTAAAAGGCTCAAGGACTAATGGTGCAATTAACAAAAGATTAAGAAGAGAAGGACTAAGCATGCAATTAAGGAGAAAGGAAAGAGGGGAGGAAGCTTCCTAAGCATTCCTTAACCTCCCCTATATATAGATTAGGATGTCATTAGTTAGTTTTTGTTGGGTGGATTGACAAACCATTTCTTCCATTTTAAATTTATGCACATTTAATTTCATGTCCATTTACATTAATTGTCTTGCACCTTAATTACCATTTAATTTCAAGTAAGTGTTCTTTTAATTCTTGTTAATCTGTATCTTTATTGTTTGATCTCCTTCTTCCTTTCTTTAATCTTTGATATTTATTGTTTATGTTCATGTTCTTGAGTTTTTGTTATATTTATTAAGTGGGTTTTGATTATTGTGGTTAGTTTTGTTAGTTTGATTGTTTTGGATTGTTTGATTATTATTAATAGATGTTTTGTTATTTGTTTGATTTAATCTTTTTGTTGATTTTGCTTAGTTCTTATTAGATCCGTGCTATCTGTTTATCCCTTGTTCTTCGCGAGTTCTGTTAATCTGTGTTCCCAGGAAAACATTCTGGATCAAGCCAGTATTCCGAGTAAAGGATTTCAAAAAGTGGTTCATTCGAAATATCGATTATTCCGAACCAAAGTCGTTCATACGGAATCTAGGACATTCCGGATCAAGGAGATTCATTCGGAATATTTATTATTCCGGATCAATACCTTCATTCGGAATATATATTATTCCGGATCAGTACTTTCATTCGGAATATTGAGACATTCCGGATCAACAGAATATTCCGAACGAAGGGAATATTCCGGATCAACCTAACATTCTGAATCAAATAATATTCCGGATCAAGCAAGTTCAACCGGAATAATTTATTATTCCGGATCAAGGTGTTTATTCGGAATATTAGGATATTCCGGATCAAGGGTTTTATTCGGAATATTATTCCGGATCAACAACAACATTTCGAATCAAGACCAACATTCTGAATCAAGGAATTTATTCCGGATAAGTGACATATTCCGGATAAAGGACTTATTCTGGATCAAGGTATTTGGTGAATATTCCGAGTGAAGAAAAACATTACGAACGAAGGTGACATTCCGGATGAGTGTTTATTCCGAATAAGGGTATTATTCCGGATGAGCTAATTTTCAGGTTCTTTAATTTCAGTTTTTAATTTTCTGCTTTTTAATTTCAAGCTTTATTTTTCCCGCCTTTTTACTTGGTCGCACTTTAAGATTCCTTGCCTTAGATTTAATTTAGTATTGCTTTTGTTTTAAGTTTTGGTTGCGTTTTAAGTTTGCCTTAGATAAATTTAAGTTTGCGTTATTTACGTTTAGTGCCTTTTAATTTTAGTCACGCTTTTAAATACTTGCCTTTTATTTTAATTAGACCTAGATGTACATTACTGCACTTTTCCTTTAAAGTTTTGCACTTTTATTTTAAAAACACCCAAAATATTTGTTTCACCAAAAACAATAGAGTCGTACTTTAAGCCGGAAATCAATTCGATAAGATACCGAGAACAACAATTGAACCTAGCAAAATCTCTTCATTAATTATGTATTACATGACAAGTAATCAACAAAGGAGAATAGTCAAGGAATTCGTATGAGGTGGGAGATGTTATAGTTCTGTAGGGAAATTGATGTTCGTCAAAGGTTACATGTCTAGAGATAATAATTTTGTTTGTAGTTAGGTCAAGACATCGATAACCTTCGTGATAGGCTGGGTAGCCTAGAAATATACATGGTGTGGCTCGTGGAGCAAGTTTGTTAGGTGGAAACAAATAGGGATAACACAAGCATCCAAAAGTGCAAAGTTTGGAATAGTTAGGTTGTTTTTTGAACAATCTGGTAAGTGGTATCTCATTTTGAATGGCGGTTGAGGGGAGGAGATTTAGAAGGTAGGCGGCCATGTGAAGTGCCTCGACCCAAAATGTAGGCAGAAGGTGGGCTTGGAAAAGCAATGTGCAAATCATATTATTTATGGTACGAATCATACGTTCTGATTTTCCATTTTGTTGGAAGGTTTTGGGACAAGAAAATCTCATTTGAATTCCATTTGTAGAGAAAAGGTCAAGAAGTTGGGTGTTATCGAACTCACCACCATGATCAAATTGAAAACTAAGAATGTCACACTTAAATTGATTGTTAACATAAGAGCGAAAGTTTACAAACTTAGAGAACACTTCAGATTTATTTCGAAGAGGGTAGATCCACAAATAATGAGAAAAGTGATCAAGAAAAATCACGTAATACTTAAAACCACTCGTACTAACAATAGGGGATATCCAAATATCGGAATGAATTATCTCAAAGCATCTAGAAACAATAGACGTAGAATTTGAAAAAGGAATTTTAACATGTTTGCCAAGCTGACAAGCATGACAAACATTAGGAGACTTCTCCTTATTACAAGAAATAAAATTACGAGAAACAAGAGAGTGTAACACAGCATCACCCGGGTGACCGAGGCGTTGGTGCCACATAGAAGGACTGATAGACATCAAAGCACTTGGAACGGACGACGGTTTGGTTACCTGATAGAGATCACCTGAGCTGTCACATTTTAGCAAGATATGACGAGTTAGGAAATCCTTCACAGAGAAACCAAAAGCGTCAAATTCAATAGTACAATTGTTGTCCCTAGAAAACTGACGCACAGAAATAAGATTTTTAATAATATTGGGGGTGACAAGGACATTATTGAGATGTAAAGTGCGACTAAGAGTTGGAAGAATGCTATGGCCCGTGTTTGTGACGGGTATAGTTTTACCGTCACCAACATGAACATAAGGATATAAGCATGAATTAAAAATAGTACTTAAGTTATTAATATCAGAACTAAGATGTGAAGATGCACCTGTGTCCATGTTCCAGGTTGAATCCTTGAGTGACATAGTAGAAAAAGCTGTAAGCTGCTATTGTTGATTAACATACGAACCAGGAGGCACAATTGAATGTAATCCATTACTGATGTACATACCACTGTTAGTATTTCCATCAGAAATCATACTGTCTTTCTACAAACAAATAACTCTCAAAACCAACAAATCTGAAGAATGACTACAAACCTTCGGCTTTTATAATATATCCCACTTACCAATGAATTGATAAAAGAATATATATATGCCAATCTATTATATTACTTTAACTACTATAATACAATTCAACCATTAATGATTTGAGGATAAGATATTAACGTGGCTCTTTTATACCCCGCAATCGCGAAACGATGAAAAATAAAGAACTACCTTGAAGTATTCAATCGTATGCCAAACGAAGAGAATATGTTTTTTAGGGTTTTAAAAGGTACGATGGAAGAGAATTAGAGAAGAATTAGGAGAAAAATAAATGGCTCTGATTATCATGTAAGATTGGTGAATTTCCTTGTCTCATTCAATCATAGAGATTACAATATATAAGCCATATTAGAAGGATCTAAAAATAACATAAACGGCCTTAAGGCCTAATTGTAATGGGCTGAAAAATATTAACTAACAAAAAAGACACTTCTACATAACCATCATATTAATCTTGTAGATGACTGCAATGAACTCTCTGTCACATGCACGAATAATCGTATTCTTATAATTAATTAAATTTACTTAATTTATCGCATGTTAGTAGCGTTTGCAATTTTATTTAGATTTTTTCACGTTTTATTTTAAATCATGCATGAAAAAATTACCATGATATCAAATATCTTTAATTATCCGCCACTAAAAATTTTCGCTGCTAGAAATTTCCGTCGTTATGTGCGGGTATTCGTCTAGTTATCTATAATGTGTGCATACTCTTTATTAAGTGTTGAAAACTAAAAATAAAATAAAACTTATCAAAAAACGTTCTAACAACATTAAAAAAATGTAAAATAAAAACGAAAACAAATTTACATACATGAAATTTACATACAAGGTATAAAAAGAACAAATTTGCATACACGGTCTAAAAACACTAGCACTAAAAATATGCATGCTTATGCACTATTGTTGTTATTCAAATGTACTAATCTAGTTTAATTTACAAGGATAATCATATTTCATACTATGTTATGTGAGGGACTTCTAGTTTATCGCATACTTTCCTTAAAAAAGCATGTAATATTAATCAAGATTTGTAATATTGCTTGCTTTATATATCTATTATTTTTCTTATTTACACGAAAATGTAACATTTGTTTTACACATTATTTCTTTTCATGTAAACATTAGGTTCGGTCAAGTGTTAAAATTAAGTTAGGATTTAGTGTTCGTGTAACCAAAATATCATTATTACACTGTCACTAAAAATCCAGTTATCGTGGACGAGTACTCGTTTTGTATTAATTTATATACGAAACTAAATTAGTTTAGAAACTATGTCAATAAACCATGGGAACATTAATTTGCTCAACCTTGACAGCTAGAATTTCATTGAAAGCTCAAAATAGAGCTAAACACAAGGCAATCTCCAAGTTGGAGAAAAGGCAAGTGAAATACAAGAGAAAAGCCAATTGAAATACAATATAGGACCTAATCTCTAATCTCTCTCTCTACATGGCGACGGCAACAATTTTTTTGATCTTTCTCTTTTGATTTCTCATCTACTACCTTCCTTGCAATTCGTATTCGAAAGGAACCTGTAGTCTCGTGAGTGTTATCCGTGTGATTGATCTCTAAGAACGAGCTTTCTTACTTACTAGTAATTCTTGAAACTATAGGGATCTGATCTCGTTAAGGATTGATCTTTTTTGTGTTTGTCGTGTAGTCTAGGGTTTGATTTCTGTGCTTAATTAATTGTTATTAGTGTCATTTTATGGAGGTTGGTTAGATCGTGGAAGTTGAACAATCGGCTGATAAAACCCTAATTAGGGTTTTGTTGGTTCTTATTATTTATTAAGTGATGGTTATTTTAGAGAGATGGAACAGGAGGAGGATCTGACATCGTTGGATGCGAACTTTAATAAATTTTTCGATGATTTGCAAACTAGTGATCCTAAACCAAGTTTGAAGGGGGTCTCGTTTGCTGCTACAACACGTCATAATAATAAGAAAACAGTTAAGATCACAGAACTACGTAATGATGAACGGGTGGAAGGGGCTAGAGTCGCTATTCCTTATGTTGCTGTGAAACAAGTGAATTCCAGGTTTACTAATACTCTTTATGGGTATTTTATTGGTAAGCGATTGGCATTTCCGTTAGTCGAAAATTACGTTAAGAACACATGGGGAAAATATGGACTCAAGCGTGTTATGCTTGAGGATGGTTTTTTTCTATTCTAGTTTGAAACTAAACAAGGAATGGAAAGTGTGCTTCAAAACGGGTCGTGGCTAATTAGGTTGGTTCCATTATTTCTTAGTGTATAGACACACACTACGGAATTGAAAAAGGAAGAGATTAAGAGTGCTCCTGTTTGGGTTAAACTACGTCGGGTGCCTATTGCAGCTTACTCAGAAGTTGGTCTTAGTTTGATTACAACACAAATTGGCCGTCCTATTATGCTTGAATCGTACACTAGTAATCTGTGTGAACGATCGTGGGTAGAAAGGAGTATGCTAGGGCACTTGTTGAGGTTTCTTCAATGCAGGAATTGTTGGAGTCAATGGTTATTGCAATTATATACGGGGAAAAATAAGGGCATTCTTTGGTTACTATCGAGATTGAATATGAGTGGAAACCCCGTAGGTGTTCTACTTTTTGTATTTTGACCATACGGAGGATCTATGCCCTAAACGCCCGAAAGAGGTAGAGGTGGTTACTCTAAAGGACAACGATGGTTTTACCGAGGTTAAACAAAAGAAAGGAAAAGGTAATGTGGGAAAGCAGGTAGATGGTATCCGTCTTATAAAGCCTGCCCTAAATATTCATTTTAAAAATGTTGACAAGGGCCAATCTTCTAAAAATGGGACTCAGACCACTAGTGACAATAAGCTTCCGCCTTTGAAGAAAACGGTTAATGGTACTTGGGTTGCCCCTAATACTCAACCTAAGCAGAAGGGAGTGGCTTTGAAGAATTCTTTTGATTCTTTAAGGGATGAGGATCCTGATGTGTTGGGATATAATGTGAACCTGGATACTATTAATGAAAGTGACAGCGAAGAGGCAGATGAAGTGATTGAAATCGATAAGAATGGTACTCCAATTTGGACTATAACTCAAACTATGGGGGCAAGAACCTCCAATGATGATGTTACTCATGATTAGTGTCGGTTCTTGGAATATTCGGGGAATGAACCTCTTCCTGAAGCAGAGTGAGGTTCGAAATGTCATTAATGAGAATAATTTATCTGTTTTTGCTATTCTTGAGTCGCATGTATCGAGCTCCTTTTTGGTTAAGTTGTGCTCGAGTGTTTTTCGTCATTGGATCTGGGCTTCAAATAGTTCTTGTTGCTCTAAAGGCCCGAGAATTATTGTGGGCTGGGATGTTGATGTCATAGATACTAGTGTTATTGCTCAGATAGATCATTTGATACATGTGAGGATTCGGATAAAGTCGGAACGCAAGGAGCTGTTTTGTTCGTTCGTGTATGCTCACAATCGGTATACTCAGTGCCAAGCTTTGTGGGACAGTTTAGGTATGCATAAGTGTTTTATCCATGATAAACCTTGGTGTATGCTAAAGGATTTCAATTTGCTCTCCGATTAGAGGATGTGTCGACTGGTTCGTCTAATATGGATATTTCGGTTAGAGAATTTCAAGATTGTGTGGAGAATATCGAGATAATTGATGTTCAACGCTCGGGGCTGCAGTTCACTTGGAACCAAAAGCCTCAAGGCACCAATGGGCTTCTAAAAAAGATGGATAGGGTTATGTCGAATATGGAGTTATTAAATCGTTTTGTTAGGACTTATGAAGTTTTTCACCCGTATCGAATTTCGTATCATGTGCCAGCTGTGCTTCGTATTCCGGTTTGTGCCAAGCGTTCTCCAAACCATTTAAATTTGCTAATATTATTACTTTGCTGCCCAGATTCAATGATGTGGTCAGCGAGGGGTGGGGCACTCATGTCAGTGGGTTTCACATGTATAGGGTTGTTATAAAGCTTAAGGGTTTGAAGACGCCGCTCCATAAACTTTTGTATGATAAAGGAAATCTGCATCAGAATGTTGTTAATCTTCGGAAGAATTTGGATTAGGTGCAGATTGCTATGGATGTTGACCCTTCTAATGTGTCTATTCGCGAGAAGCATGTCATGGCTCTCCGTAAATTTAATGATTCAATTATTCTAGAGGAGCGTTTTATTAAGTAGAAATCGAAAGTCGAATGGTTAAAAGTGGGTGAATCGAATACTGCCTATTTTCATAAGGCGGTTAAAGGTAGACTTAATCGTAACCGTATCGACGTAGTGACTAATTTAGCGGGTGATTTGGTCACGGATGATGATGTGCCTGTTGCATTTGTGTCACATTATGAAGCTTTCCTCGGTCAACAAGGTGTGTCTAAGCCTTTTAATTATGATGGTTTATTCCCTATTAAGCTTGACGAGGTGGCTGCTTTGGACATGATTAAACCATTGTCTAACCAGGAGGTCAAAGATGCTATGTTTTCTATGGGAAATGATAAATCCCCGGGTCCGGATGGGTTTATAGCGGGGGTTTTTAAAGATGCTTGGCATAGTGTGGGTAGGGACATCACTTGTGCGGTTCAAGAGTTTTTTGTTAATGGTACTTTACTAAAAGAGACAAATCATACTATCATTGCTCTTATTCCTAAGGTGGAGGCTCCTTCTCGCATTAATGATTATAGACCAATTTCCTGTTGTAATGTCATTTTTAAATGTATTAGCAAGGTTATTGCTAATCGCATTAAGGAGAGCTTAAAGGTTCTTATTAGTCCTAACCAATCTGCTTTTGTACCGGGAAGAAGGATATCGGACAATATTCTTCTTACGCAAGAGCTTATGCATAACTATCATTTGGACCGGGGTGTGCCTAGATGTGCTTTCAAGGTTGATATTCAAAAGGCTTATGATACGGTTGATTGGGATTTCCTTAAGAATTTTCTTACTGCTTTTGGGTTTCATGATCGTATGGTGGGGTGAATTATGGAGTGTGTCTCTACTACTTCTTTCTCGTTGAGTATCAATGGAGTTCTTCATGAATATTTCAAAGGAAAGAGAGGCCTTAGGCAAGGTGATCCATTATCTCCTTATCTTTTCACTATTATTATGGAGGTTCTCACTCTTATGTTGGCTCGTAGAGTTCGTGAGTATA
The DNA here is from genome assembly GCA_025667525.1 of Glebionis coronaria. Lineage (NCBI taxonomy): Eukaryota > Viridiplantae > Streptophyta > Magnoliopsida > Asterales > Asteraceae > Glebionis > Glebionis coronaria. The sequence goes on from CM046877.1 coordinate 154,989,799, forward strand.
ATTCGTTTAAATTTCACCGTTATTGTGACGAATTGGAGCTTATTAATCTTTGTTTTGCGGATGATCTCTTTCTATTTGCTCATGTGGATTCTAATTCAGCGAGTGTTATTATGGAGGCGTTAGATGAGTTTAGGAATGCTTCTGGTCTGGTTCCTAGTATTCCTAAAAGTACAGCCTACTTTTGTAATGTCCTTAATCATGTTGAAGCTTATATTTTGCAATTTCTCCCATTTGTTGAAGGTGGTCTTCATGTTAAGTACTTGGGGGTCCCGTTGATCTCTTCTCGGCTTATATATCAGGACTGCCAGAAGCTTATTCAGCAGGTTAGGAGTCGTATTAAGGATTGAAAATATAAATCCTTGTTGGCTGCTGGTAGACTACAATTGGTTAGGTCTGTTATTGGATCTATGCATGTGTATTAGGCTTCTGTGTTTATTCTTCCCACTCGTATTTTTCTCGATATGGAAGGGCAAAGCTAAAGTGTCAAGGAGAGATGAGGAAGGGCAAAGCTAAAGTGTCTTGGGATGTTGTTTGTCTTCTTAAGCGTGAAAGGGGGTATCGATATTCGAAGTCTTGATCTCTTTAATAAAGCTTTAATTGTCACTCATATTTGGAATCTTCTATCTCGCAAGGAGTCGTTATGGGTGAAGTGGATTCATGCTCTAAGCTTCAGGGTCGTAATTTTTTTGATATTCCGTCTCGAGGTAATATGACTTGGGGGTGGAGGAAGATTCTTCTTCTTAGACCTTTAATTCGTAAATATATTTGGCACCGTATTGGAGATGGAAAATCATGTTCTCTTTTTTTTGATCAATGGTGTACTAGCTCTTCTTTGGCAGATTTTATATCCTATCGTGATATTCATCGAGCTGGTTTTCAATTGAACTATACTGTGTATGATGCTATTCGTCATGGTTCCTGGATTTGGCCGAATGGGTGGTATACGAAATATCCTGCCCTTGGGTCGATAAATGTGCCTATTCTATTTAATGATAGGACTGATAGGATTGAGTGGCGTCCTTCAGCTGATGTTGTGAAGCCTTTTTCTGTCGCGGCTGTATGGGAGTGCATTCGGTCTAGGAGTGATGTTGTCGACTGGAGGTATGTTGTTTGGTTTCCAAATGTTATTCCTCGACATGCATTTCATATGTGGCTAGTGGCTAGACGCCGTCTTAAGACTCAAGACATGTTGCGTCAATTGGATATTCATGGCTCCACTCTTAGTCTTCATTTCCCCTTTGTGATAGTCAACCAGAATCCCACGAGCATCTGTTTTTCGAGTGTGTTTCTCAAAACAAGTTTGGGATAATGTGAAGGGATTAGCTGGTCTCTCTAGTGTTCCATGTTTGATTAAGAATATTGTTGATACTATTATTCCTTATTCGTAACGCAGGACTGCTAAGAGTGTTATTGCTAAGTTGGTTCTTGCGGCATCGACCTACTACATTTGGCAAGAACGGAATTTGAGGCTTTTTCAGAATCAAAAGAGAACTGCTCGTCAAGTGACAGAATGCATTTATTCGTCTGTTCGATTGAAGCTTATGTCGTGTGTTTTTAAGAAGTCCAAAGATGCTCATGTGTTAAAACATCTTTGGGAGCTGCCTACGTCACTTGTTCGGACTAAATAGTTATGTCTAGTTTTTGCTCGAAGTGTAAGGGCTTGGGGTGGGTGAAATGGTTGTTTCCAGTTGGTGTTATTGGGTACCTAGTGTTTTTTTCACACATTGTGGCCTGTCACATGTGTTGAAGTAGTTGTTCAAGCCTAGATTGAGGTTAATGTGGTACCTCTGCAACATTCCAGTGTATTTAATGTTTTTTGGTGTAATTTATTTAACCGGGGTATTCAAACCCTTTTACCAAAAAAAATACAATATAGGACACCTTAAAAAACCCAACCTATGACGAAACAAAAACTTTATAACGAATCAATGCTCATTACCTTCAAAAAAAAATCAATGCTCATAATACAAGATGGATTTATCACCTAGTTTCTCCAACTCAAATACTTTTTACGAATCATGTTGGATAGTCACAACAAAGAAAAGGTTTGCACCTTAACGAAAATATCCTCATGAAGGCAAGAGGAAGAAGTATGGAAGACACGATTACGTCAGTCTCGTATTACCCAAATTGCCACATAAACCACTCTTTGTAAAAATTTCTTGGTTAAAGAGGGAAACGTATGAACAAATCCCACAAGCTCATGAAGAGAGGAGAAAACTAGTGGGTTAAATTTCCACCAGCTCCATATTATACACCATATCAAAATATCCTTTGGGCACACTAAGAGACAATGATGACCATTTTACACAACACACAAATGCAAGAAACTATTGGCACACCTCGAGCTTCAAGGTCGGAGAGGGTCGGGAGACGGTTATTCAAAGCCCCATAAACACACATATTTATCTTTTTCGGCACCCATGAGTTCCACTCCACATTAACCATCTATGGCATTAACCATCATTACATTTAGGCCATGTATGGTTGAATCAATGGGCTTAGAAAGCTTGTAAACAGTAAAAACACCACCAAGATCAAGGTCTTATATTCACCCATCCATGTAACCCGTGTATAAAATGAGGCGCCAATAAGCTTTCGTTCAAAGCACGTCCTCTAGGATCAAAATGCCAAGCCCATTTACAAGATCATATACCATCTATTAAGACCCGCCTCTCATTAACATGACATTCTTAATGGGTTTCAAGAGCATAGAGAGGGGGGAACTGACCTTTGAGACATTGACCCACTCTAAGCCAAACATCATGCCAAAAGAGTACGTCAACCCACTTTTTACATTTCTCACGAATGAATTACGAACGGGGATGCCAAGAGAATCGATTATCAAGCTTACACTAACAATACTGTCACATACACCTTTGTGTTTTCGGTACCAACTACTGAAA